>CM060318.1:30845856-30925856 GCA_030674155.1 Stramonita haemastoma
TTTTTTCTACCCCCCACCATTTAGGTAGCCGCATTCAACTCCAGGGATGGTGTCTAAACATGACACCTGTGTGCATGCGTTTTTCAAATGATGTCATTCATTCCTACTGGCACGAAATGGCCTACTACTCTTCCAAAATGTGGAACGGGTTTTTAATGTGTGTGCAAGATGTTCTGTATGCATTTGCACACAGGGCCTCAGTTTATAATATAGTCTTATCCAAAGGACTTGGACATTCAGCTCGTTTTTCTGGTCACCTGGGAAGAAAGGGCAAGGCTGGAATTGAAGAGTAACCTCATGGTTTACTTGTTTATATGTTAGGCAGGTGATTGTCTTAACCGTCCTTGCCAACTTCCTTTTTGAATGTAACTGTAGTGAACGGTTAACTACCACTGTATAATGTAACTACATATACAAAAAGAACAAATGCTAATTGATAATACAGTGCTTTTTTTTCAGTCAACTACCATTGACACTAACTTTACGGAGTGGTTGTTGAAAGATACGACATGTAATGTATACTTAGTTTACAGAATGAATGAGAACTACCAAAACAGTGATGAACCTCTCCGTCTGTTCTTGCATTATTTGTTCTTTATAGGTGAAGTCTTTAACTTTTTCTGGTCTTACACAAGAAGATTGGTCAACAGAATGCCCCTCTGCTGGCAGTGCACACATACTATTGTCCAGTCAGATTTCTTTTTCTTGTGCTGTTCAAATTTATGCAACAGGAACATAGACAGACTGGCTGGGGCATTGAACATTCAAGTGGACTGATACAGATATTCGCTAAAAAAAAAAAAAATAAGGTATTACTATTAGTACTCTTTTACAATACTTGGATTCTTGCCTCTGCTGTTTGTGTTCAGGCAGCCAAGCTCAAACAGGTTGTAACTTGAGTATTGTCATGGGTTGCAGATTACAGATTTTTGTCAAAGAAAAAGGGGTGTCTAGAACTACAGTTAACATGGCTATAGACAAATGATTTAAGCCCAATATCTGGCAGCAGACAATAACCTTTCAGAGACTCGGCAGATGTGGAATGCCCAGGTCTGCTAAATCCAAATACTGGCTTTACCTTTGACTTGCTGTCAAATCCAGTCTGCTTAGTGCTGCACCAGTAGAGACCCTAAAAGGGGAGTGGGAGTGATTTGTATTGAGCGCATTTGTTTCAAAAGGGATGGAGAAAGGATTTGTGACATTAGGAAGGGGGGGGGGGGAAGGACTTGAGCAGAAGCAATGCCAGAGATGCTGCCCTGAACTGCAAAAATTCCTGGGATGTTACTGATACAGTCAACATCTTTAGGTCAACTTAACCCTGTATAGTTATGCACAGGGAAAGCAGCAGAGCTCAGCTCTTCTGCCTGTGTTTGTTTTCCTGAAGCTCGAAGCCCGATTCATGGATGGTGGCCGGCAGGCACCAAGGAATGGGCAGGCAGGGCTTGGGTACGTAGGGTAGGTAAAAGAATCATGGCAGTGGGGGTGGGTGCTTATGCTCAGGTCCTTGAGTCACAGCTTCAACTCGGGTCAGTCCCAGGTGTTAAGGATTTCTTACCATCTTTCACATCACTGTATGTGTTGACTTGTCAGAGTGTGTACTCCCCTGTGTGCACGCACCATGTATGTGTGTAAAAGATTGAAATAAAGATACAGTATCTGACCTCAGTAAACACTTAAAAACACATAGAAGGCATTTTTGTGTGTGTTTTTTAATTCCTCAGCTAGAGTTCTAAGGATCACCAATGGTGAGATTTTGCGAATGCAACTGTTTTTGCTCACCATGAAGGTGCATTCTAACTTTAAGGAAGAACACATTTGACTTAACTGGCGCATTGGATGGAATTGGTGAAGACCTGGTAGGGTAAATTTCTTGGAGATGTGATGTAGCCTGTATGGAATTGAAACATTGAAAAGTTGGGCAGGCAGACTCTTAAGGACGCTTTGCAGTAATAATAACCTGAATCATGGACTTTTGGGGGTCACTTGTTCTTTAAAAAAAAAAATCATCAACAGAGGAGTTCTCTTCATTCTCTCTTCACTTCTACTAATGCCAGTGATGTGGGCAAGTCGTTCATGCTTGCACCTAAGCTGAAGTAATTGTAGGCGTACACTTTCAGCTACAGTTTGCTTTGCGTCTTTCACTGTGTTTTTGTGCTGCTAAAGACAGCAGCATCCCCGTTAGTCACACCTCGACTCTTGTCATGAGCACTGTTTGAGAATTGTGCTCTATATCTTTTCATGTGCGTGTTAAAAATTACCGGGTTTAAATTATCTTGATACACATTGTGTATTGTCAACTAGGTACCCGTACAGCTGTAATAGTGATGTGCGACTCCAGTATTCCGGATAGTAAATCTGTTACTTGCCTATCTGTTTATTGCAGGTAGTGCTCGCTCTGTCTCTCACTTGCGTATCTGCTGTGGTTATAGATGCCCCGTTTGAATAAATATGCTGTATAAACAATAAAAAAAAAAAGAAAGCTTATATATAATGTGTTGCTCTTTTCTCTGCGTGCGTGCGTGTGTGTGTGGGGTGTGCGTGTGGATGCATGCCCGTGCACATGTATAGGTGTGTACATGAATATTGTATACATTAATGTATACGAGTGCGCCAGTGTGGATGTTTGTATGATGAGAAACCAACTTCTACGGTACTCTCATCTCAATCTCTGTGTAGCATGTCACTTCTTCCTCTTATTAGAGATAAGTTAAAGTTAAGTTAAAGTCTGTCCCGAGCCTGAGGCTCATCGGGCTGGTGCTTATCCCGGTTTCTGTGGCGTTAAGTGACTGAGAGTCGTAGACTCCCCCCTGGATAGGACGCCAGTCTATCGCAGGGTTAACCCCCAACACAAGGTTGGTACCTCTTTTACACCTGGGTGTGGGGTGAGAAAATAGCCATAATGTGCCTTTTCCAAGGGCACAACGCCATAGCCAAAAGCTGGGATCGAACCCACAACCTTTAGATTACGAGTCCAACGCCCTAACCACTAGACTACAGCGGCGGTTTTATAAGAGATTAAGAATGGAAAAAAAGAAGTTGTTTTTATAGAAAAAGACAGCTGAATGAATTCAAGTCAACACAATCAGTAACAAAAAGATGGCACAGATAGAAAAAAAAAACACATCACCGGCGCACGCATTCAAAAACAAAATAGTGAAAAAGCCACAATATTCATGTTTACAAAGAAACATTTTTTTAATGTCTAATGGATAAAAATTATGTACAAATGAATGGTGCAGAATGACTGTGAACATAAAATCATGATGTCAACGACTTGGTGACAAAAAAAAACCAACCAAACATAAAATTATTTAAAAAAAAAAAAAAAAAAAAAAAAAAAAAAAAAAAAGCTCACTTAGGACATTTTGAGACAAGTCATTTCCCCCTGCTCTTTTCAGCTGGATTCTTTCATTTGACTCTACTCCTCTCCTCCGTGCTCTTGCAGATCAACTTTTCTTGTAATCTGAAAAAAACAACAACAACAATTATTGACAGGTAACTTCAACATCTTATCTTTCAAAAATCATGGATTATACATGACATTGTGAGTTCTGGGGGGGGGGGGGGGGGGTTGGGTGCAAAAAAATCCTTTTGCATAACAAGTATACATACATGGACTGCGCACCCCCTTTTCTTCCCTCCTTTTTCGCTCATCACTGTCTAAGTTCTCAATGCTGCTCTCACACCAAAGTGGGCAAATATTTCTATGCCCTTCACATCAAGTCCATTCATGTAACACCGGACGCCATTATAGTGACTCAACAGCTGTGCTGGGCCTCCTCTGGTGCGTGGATTCATGGCTGCCTCAACACAGATAGCTGCCTGTGGACTTGAGTTGTTGAAGTTATATTAGAGTCCCAGCGAGACACAGTGCACAAATCCAACATAACTACTCAGTCAAGAGATCTAAATTTTAGCGCGCCCCTTCTTTTTACCTAGTCCAAGTGTGGTCCATTCCAGCTATCAGGGGTGGGAATTGGCAGAGTCCAAAAACTCTGAAAAGTAGGGGGGTCCAGGGGGCATTGCCCCCTGGCGGGGTCAAGGGGCAGAGCCCCTTGTGGGGGTCAGGGGGCGTTGCCCCCGAAGCTGAAGGTTTTTCAACAATTCTAGCCTGTTTAAAGGCCTCTCCTTGAACTTATTTCAGTTCTTGATACTAAGCAATTTCTGCCCTAAAATAAGCTCTCCAAGTACAACTTTTTCTGTCACTTCTTCAATCCAAAGGAGGTTCTATACCCAAGTAATCACATAGCAAAAATGAGTATATTTCTAGACAAATGTGTACTAATGCAAATAGAGGAAGAAAGAGAAAGAAAGGAGAAACACACATAGACAGAGAAACAGACAGGGGGGGGGGGGGGAGGGAGGTGTGTGTGTGTGTGTGTGTGTGTGTGTGTGTGTGTGTGTGTGTGTGTGTGTGTGTGTAAGAGACAGGGAGAGGTGGAGAAAAGGAGAGACAGAGACAGGACAGAGAGAGACACACAGAGAGAAGTGTGTGTGTTTAGTGTTCAAATTCATTTAACGTCTTTTCACAAATTGTGATATTAGACAGGATGGGGGGGGGGGGGGGGGGGGGGGAGTAGGTGGGTGTATGAGTGTCAGGAAAAGAGGGTGTAGTTAGCAATGTATGGGATAAAGAATTTCAGGGAGTCAATACTTTCTAAGTAAATTAAAAAAAAAAAAACAAAGAAAAAAAAACAAACACCTTTTTGTCACTAACGTTTTGAACTACATACAGTAAGCAAAAACGGGAAATGCAGTTCTAACAATCTCTAACAAAATCAGTAATTCCAATGAAAAACGTAACTAAATAGTTACTTAATTTCACATAAGAAAACACAAAATACCCCTCCCAGAAAAAAGAACGGGAATACCCAACAATAACAGCGAAAAATCAGCTACAATCAGCAACATCTCCTAGCCCTCACCCCCCAAAACCAAACAAAAATAAACAACAGTAGGAATACAAATACCGAGTACAAGAAAAATACTACCCCCCCCCCCCCCCCCAAAAAAAAAAAAAAAAAAAAAAGACTCAAAGTGCGCAGTCCATGTATGTATGTGTTTAGTGTGTGTGTGTGTGTGTTGTATGTGTGTGTGTGTGTGTGTGTTATGTGTGTGTGTGTGTGTGTGAGAGAGAGAGAGAGAGAGAGAAGAGAGAGAGAGAGAGAGAGAGAGAGAGAGAGAGAGAGAGAGAGAGAGAGAGAGAGAGAGAGAGTCCAAAGTCATATTGTTATTTCCACATTCTGCGTTGGAGAGAGAGCTAGAGCTAGATCTCTATGATAGTATGAAAAAAAGAGGTGAAAGCCAATATCAAAGTCTTGTTGGAGAGAGAGCTAGAGCTAGATCTAGATGAAAAATGAAGTGAAAGCCAATATAATATCAAAGTCTTGCCCCCCCCCCTTAAAAGAGAGAGAGAGGGGGGGGGAGGGGGGTCAAAGTCAATTTTGTATGCCCACTTTCAGATTTGGAGATGAGAAAAGAAGTGAAACCCTATATTAGTCTTGTTGTTTTTTCCTCCCATAGGGAGAACAGAGAGAGAGAGAGAGAGAGAGAGAGAGAGGGAGAGAGAGAGAGAGAGAGAGAGAGAGAGAGGAGAGAGAGAGAGAGAGAGGAGAGGAGAGAGAGAGAGAGGGGGGGGTCAAAGTCAATTTTGTTTTTCCACTTTCACAGTTGGAAAGAAAGAGATATAATATTATCTAGATCTAGATGAGAAGACAAGTGAAAGCCAATATCAAAGTCTTGCCCCCCCCCACCCCCTCCCAAGAGAAAGAGAGAGAGTATGTGTGTCTCTTAACTGATGGAGGTCTTTCTGAAGAATTTCATTTTGTATAGCCTCCTGGTGATCATCGTTATTGTGTGATGCTCCAAAGTCCTTTAGTGAAGGAATTGTTCTTTCCTTTATATATATATATATATTATATATATATATATATATATATATATATATTATATATATATATATATATATATATATATACAAAACCAATATTGCATGCCTCATCACTGTTCTCAAGCCCAGGCTACTTGTCTAGCCAGATCTGGAAAACCTTTCTTGAAAACTTTTTGGTCTACCAGCTCTGAACACTACTGGGTCACGGCATCTTCTGCTATAGATCTACTCAATAGATCTGTCACGATGACGTCATTTGATGATTTGTCAGGAGTTCAAGGCTTCTTGGAAAATTATGTAATGACGTAAATAGGAAAATGACGTCAGACCAGCTGGCTTCATTGTGGATTGCGGAGCTAATCAGTGAATTTTGTAGTCCCTTGGGTATCAACGTAATGACCACCCAATGCAGCCCACAGAGATTTTATAAACGGCAGTTGCAATGACGCACTGTTTGTTCAAATACGCGCTGTCCACGGTTTTGCGTCCATTAGCCTAGGGCGCACTGGTCAGATTATTTTGCAGCAAAGTTGAAAAAAATGCCGAAATCCCGCAAAAGCCCACCCTAGATTCGACACTGAATAGGTCAATTCAGGTACTGCGTTCAATGATTGCTTCCCACATACACGCGTATTCAGCAACATACCGGACCTTCAGCGGCCAGACACAGCTTGCAAACGAAGCTTTAACAGTACGTCACAGCCGGTGCACAAATATTTTTGCTCCCGATTTTTTTTTCCCGCGGACCGAATATTTTTTTCCGCGGAAGTAGATTAAAAAAACACGGAAATTTGCGTTTCCACGGACAATTCCCACCCCTGAGCTATAAATAGCACCAGCTGGGCCCAAACTGGGCTGGGATGGAATGAAATAATTAACCACTGAGAGGAGCTGGAAGTGGAAGAAACTGACAGCTGAGGGAAGTACTCCGATTTAGGGACTATCATAGACAGAAGCCAGAAGGTCCCCCATCTCGGCAAAGTCGCCTCGGGCCACCCCAAAAATGATACATTTCTGTTCTGGGGATAGATAGCTTAGTGGTCAGAACATTGCGCTGGCAATTTGACGACCCAGGTTCGAGTCCAGTCGAGGAGATTTTTCTCCTGGAGTTAACATCAGTGCTGACTCCACTCTCCCCAAAAGTCCTTTGGATGAGACTTTAAACCAAAGCTCCGTGTGCGAACGCATGCAAAAATCTTGCGCACATGTTAAATCCTGTTCCGCTTTTCGTAAGAGTAGGCCATTGTGTGCCGGTGGGAACAGATGACATTTACAAAACTGCATACACACGGGGACTGGATGAAAAAAAGCACAAGAGTGCTTATTCCATTATCCTCAATATAAAATAAATCAAATCGAAGCAACAAGAGAGAACGGCCTGCGCAGGCACCAAGGTGCCACACAAGCCGAAGCTCCTCTTATGTGGACTTGTGGCACTGGGGATGCAATAAAAAGACTGGTCTGGTTTGAGTGCCAAAGATTGGGATCAGCACATTCAGACCTAGCAAGCCCTCCAACTTACAGGAAAACATAATACCATATCTTCAGAGGAATATTTGAACATCGATGGAAATATGCTGTAGTCCTCCCTGGGGATGCTGGGAACCTGTCATTCAGTATAAATATAGCATTCCCACCTTCTGGAAATTCTGTGCAAGAAATGTCTTCTTTCCTTTGATCACTCTTCTTTGTTTTTGCCTTGTTCCTTTTCTTCCCGTCGCCTCCTTCTTGTCTATTTTCTGCCTTCTTGGGGGAGTAAAGTTAGCTCTGATGTTAACTCCATAGGGGGAAAATCCCCATGAACGAGATTTGAACCTGGGTCCAATTCAATCCAATCATGTTGTTTATAGCTAGCCCCACCGACCACACAGGCCATATCAGGGGTCAGCAGATGGCGAGCACAATGCACAACCCTAACCACCGGGCTGTGGACATGGACATAAGCTGACTGTATCTGGCTGGGCTGTAGCGTTATCAGGACTGCATTCATACATCGTCAGATTTTCTTCTTGTGCTTTGTTATACCTAATTTTTCTTCTTTTTTTTTTTGGGGGGGGGGGGGGGGGGGGGTTGTTCAGGCAGAATGAACATCTACAGAGTGCTGTTATTGAGGCAATTAAGCTCTGACTACAGTGGGATAGATGACAGATCTGCACCTTGTGAGCAGCAAATATTAAGACATAAAACTGAAATAGAGCAGAAAACACCCAGTAAAAAGATACCACAAAATATGACAAAGCAATGTTTTTAACAATAAAACTGAATAATAATAAAAATAACCAGACAAAATAAAACAAAACAACAATCCAAACATCAACTCACACTGAATTAAGTACAATGAAAGAACAAAACATACCATAAAATAAACAAAATATGAATAAAACAAAAACAAACAAAATAACAAATAAAACAAAGCAAAATTCTATTAAAAAAAAAACCAAAAAAAACACACAACCAAAAAACCAAGCAACCAACCAAACACAAAAATTTGACAAAAAAACAAAGAGGACGAAAGAAGCTTTTTGGACCCTGCCCTCTTAACAGCTGGAAAAGTGACCCGAAACCAAAGGGAGGAAAAAAACCACTACTCACTGCTGTAGGCTGGGTGTGGCTCCCTCTGTCTGTACCATTCTGGCCCCCCTGACAGAGAAAAAACAGTCAGTTCAGTTACCACTTCACCACACTGTAAAAGATTCAAGATAATGAAACTGAATAAAAACAAAACAGAAAAAAGTGGGATAGGTAGCAGATTTGCATCTTAGAGCAGCAAGCATTAGGACATAAAGCTGAAATAGCGCAGAAAACTCCAAGTAAAAAGATATGACAAAAATATGACAAAGTAACATTTTTAAAGAGAAATGAAACTGAATAAAAACAAAACAGAAAAATAAAACAAAACAATCCGAACATTAATCATCACTGAATTAAGTATGATGAAAGAACAAAACATACCATAGAATAAAACAAATCATAAAATCAACAAAATGAGGAAAACACGAAAATACTTCTTAAACTATCTTTAGGTGTGTGTGTGTGTGTGTGTGTGGTGTTGTTTTTTTATTTTATTTATGTATTTATTCTTTTATATCGAGGATGATGGAATGAGCACTCATGTGCTTTTCTATATCCAGTCCCTGAGTCTACGCAGTTTTTGCAAATCTTGTCAGTCTGTTCCCACCGGCACGCAATGGCCCACTCTTACGAAAAGCGGAACAGGATTTAATGTGTGCGCAAGATGTTCTGCATATCTGTTGTGTGTGTGTGTGTGTGTGTGTGTGTGTGTGTGTGTGTGCGCGCTTGCGTGCATGCGTGCGTGGTATTTGTACTGTATTGTATGTATTGTACTGTATTGTTTACTGATGAACACTGTAATTAAAGTTAAAGTCTGTCCCGAGCCTAAGGCTCATCAGGCCGGTGCTTATCCCGGTTTCTGTGGCGTTAAGCGACTGAGTCATAGACCCCCCCCCTGGATAGGACGCCAGTCTATTGCAGGGTTAACCCCCAACACAAGGTTGGTACCCCTTTTACACCTGGGTGGGGTGAGAAAATAGCCGTAAAGTGCTTTTTCCAAGGGCACAACGCCATAGCCGAAAGCTGGGATAGAACCCACAACCTTTAGATTACGAGTCCAACCCCTAACTACAGCGGCGGCTATGGACACTGTAGCCGAGTGGTAAAGATCTCATGGGTCCATAAAGTCTAAGGTTCAATGGTTTATGGAAACACGAATATACCCAGCTTAATCTCCAAAGTCAGAATGCAACTACCTTCATGCTAAGCAAAAATGCTTGCAACATATATATAATGCAAAATCTCACCATTTGATTGGTAAAGCCTGGGTGAGACTTCTAGACGAGGAATAAAAAAAAAAAGAATTGTTTACTACTTTCACTATCTGTCACAGTAGATTTCTTGCTATGAATTTTGGGCTGATTTCCCATGGGACAGTGCATCGCCCCCAAGAGCAGTAAACCAACATTTCCCATTTACTGTCCTGTTTGTGGATGTATAAATTTGTTAGTCTGCGTGTGTGTGTGTGTGTGTGTGTGTGTGTGTGTGTGTGTGTGTGTGTGTGTGTGTGTGTGTGTGTGTGTGTGCACGCGTGTGTGCATGAGTGAGTGGGTGTGTGTTTAAGCATAAGTGGCGATAGTGAATATGAGAGGAGGAAAAAGAAGTTAGATTAAAAGAACTGGTGAAAAGGCAAGAAATTTAAGTAAAGTGAGAATATATGCACACTGTAGATCGAAGAATTTTATTATTTTATTTTTTTAAAAGGGGGGGGGGGGGACGCAAAGAGCCCCCCATAATGAAAATAGGGGGATGTCGTCTTGGGCTGCCTAACTGTCTGGAGTGACAGTGGCATAACAAATGTGACGCTCCACCACGAAATGAGTCGTTTAGCACACAACCCACTTTTCCGCTAGAAGCCATTTAAGGTAGGTGGGGGTCAAGTTGGCAATTTTTAGATTTTGATTGATTATAAAACTACAGCCCTTATTCTATCTTGTAATGAAATATCAAGTTGCAAATTTGTATCCTTTTGCTTCTAAACGTGCTTCAAAAATGCCCAAGCCCTCATTCTTACCCTTTATTATGATGCTAAACTTGTCCATTTCTCGTTTTGTCATTTCCTGCAGTCTATCATTTAATAATAATAATAATACATGGAACTTATATAGCGCTATATCTTGTAAAAACAAATCAAAGCGCTTGCATTCGACCTATACATCACACAAGAAATCAATAACAATCTATAGTCCTAGCAAATTCGAATGTAATCACACAGGCAAGCGCACACACACGCGCACACACACACGCACGCGCACATGCGCGCCCCCCCCCCCCCCCCCCCACACCCCACAAAGGCTATGCACTTTGGCAGGTAGATGTCGAAGGTGGGTACAGACAAGAGATGGAAACAGAAGGAAAAAAATCTAGGTGAAATATTTCTTGATTAAGTGCAAATTGCAGGGGAGGGGGCGTCAGACAAGGACGACAGAGAAGAGCGGATCAACGGTAGAAGGAATCTGTGCTAAGACAAGACTGCCGCGAGCGAGGAGCAAAGGTTACAGTGAAGACATCACGAGGTAGGAGGGTGCAGTTTTGTGGAGACATTTGTAACAGAGGGTATTGATCTTGTAGATTACTCTCTGTGGTACGGGCAGCCAGTGGAGAGATTGCAAGAGAGGGGTAATGTGCTCAGATTTTTTCTTTCTGAGGACCAGACGAGCTGCAGAGTTTTGTATACGTTGGAGGGAGTGGATAGATGATGCTGGCAGACCAGCTAAAAGAGAATTGCAATAGTCCAGACGTGAAAGAATAAGAGAAGTGACAAGTTTGGATGTTGCATCAGTGGACAGGTACTTTCGAATTGCACTAATGCGCCGCAATTGATAGTAGCATGACTGACAGGTCTGGGTAATGAATTTTTGCATGGAGAGAGTGTTGTCAACAATGACCCCTAGATACTTCATAGAAATGGATAGCGGAACTGATGTGTTACCGAATTCTATTGAAGTTGCTAAATGGAGGAGAGTTTGTGTTTGGTGCCTACGAGCATGGCTTCGGTTTTGTCTGCATTTAGTTGTAACTTGTTTTGTGTCATCCAGTGATGGATATCTTGAAGGCAGTTGGTTATATTTGTCAAGAGAGATGGCAGATTTTCAGGTGTATCACTGCTTTGAATCTGAGAGTCATCGGCATAAAAGTGATAATTGATATGATAACGGTCTATTATGTGTGACAGTAGAGCAGTATAGAGGGTAAAAAGAAGAGGGCCCAGAACTGATCCCTGAGGGACACCACATTCCAGTCTGGTAGGGGCTGATTGAATCTTGTTTACTGCAACTGAATGGACTCGGTCTGTCAGGTAGGAAGTAAACCAGGTGAGGGCTGTGCCTTTAATACCGAACATGTTTTGGAGACGGGAGAGAAGAATTGAATGGTCTATAGTGTCAAAGGCAGCAGATAAGTCGAGAAGAGTAAGAAGGGAGAATTTTCCAGAGTCAGAAGCATGGAGAAGCATGTTTAAGGTATGGACCAGGGTGGTATCAGTGCTGTGGTTGACGTGATAGGAGACTGGAAAGGGGGAAAGAGATTATTGGAAAGAAGATGGCTATTTAGTTGTTTCAGAACAACTTTTTCAAGGACTTTAGAGATTAAAGGCAGATTGAAGACAGGTCTATAGTTCTTGAGGATGTTAGGATCGAGGTCGTGCTTTTTGAGTAGAGGTGTGACTATCGCAGTTTTGAGAGCTGATGGAAAATTTCCTGAAAGAAGAGATGAGTTTACTATTTTTGTGATAGTAGGTATAAGCTGTGGAATGCACTGAGAGAAAAGAGAAGCAGGTACAGGGTCGAGATCGCATGATTTTATTGTCATTTCTTTCAGAATGTTCTGGATTTCTTTCTCGCTTGTTGGGTGAAAGACAAGGAGAGGAGTGCCAGTGAATTGGGGATCAAGAGGCGCAGGCTGGAAAGAAGTCTGATCCAATTTGGAGCGGATGTTGCGGACTTTGTCAGAGAAGAATGAAGAGAATATAGCAGGAAGTTCAGAGTGGCTATGGACAGTAGGCAGAGGGCTAGCCTTTGCAGATCCGAGGAGATTTGAGGTGAGAGAAAAAAAAGATTTCATCGACGTGGCATCGAGAACTTGAGCAGAATAATTGTTTGTTTTCGCTGAGTGGATTAAGGTTTTGACTTTGTTGATTTGTTTGTGAAAGAGCTGTGACAACTTGTAATAACTTTTCATGGAATTGTCCGATTTTAATCTGTTTTTTCTATTGTATAGCTACTTCATTGCAGATTAATAAAATGTCAATAACTAGAAATTGACCTCTGGTGCAATGCGACTCCTTATGTGGTGGAGCATCACAAATAAAAAAGAACCCACACTAAAACCAAACCACCAACACCCCCCCCACACACACAATATATAACAGATGTATCAGATTATATGAAGCACTGGAAAAAAAAAGGGAAAAAAAAACAACAACAAAAAACCCACATGGATTTTATACAGATCACATTCCATAAAAATAGTATACTCAATCCACCAGCGGGGATGCTGACCGCCTGTCAGTGTAAACGTCCTGCCTACCTCTGGAAATTCCATGCTACAATTACCTCTTTCCTTCCTTCTGTCGTTTTCTTTCGTCTTCTTTTTTTCTTCCTTTCAGTCTGACCTCCATCTTGTTGCCTGCTCCCTGGTCCATCCTCCTGCCTTTTTTCGAAGAAAAGACATGAAAAGATAATTCTCGCCTATGCTAAAATAGGGTGTGCTGGGCATGACTTGTCAGTCCTTAACCGTCTTGACCCCGTTAGGGCCGCAGCCGGCCATAACAGTAGTCCTTTCTCTTTCCCCGTTACGGCCGCAGCCGCCCGTACATTCCAAGCACACAGGTGTTACCTTTCCATCACTGACCACAGGCATGGTTCTTATACAAACAGTCTGGAACTTGGTAGGGAGCCATGGGAATGTTTAAGTTGGTGCCACTGATAAATTTAGACCACTTACACGCACACAGTAGGAAAGAGGGGGGGGTCAGCGAAAGCAAAGCCCGTGATAGAGCGGTCGTGACCACCCAGATTACGACCCCCTCTATAAGATCAGACCATTCACTGAACTCATCCAGCCCTTATTCAAGTCAAGGTTCAACCTGGTCAAAACTGAGCATTGATGAAGCAATGATTGGATTCAAAGGCAAGGTTTTCTTCAAGCAGTACATGCCAGCAAAGCCTTCGAAGTGGGGGATAAAAGTCTGGGAAATGTGTGACGCTGAGACGGGCTATTGCGTCGCCTTTGATGTCTACACCGGACGTCATAGCCGTAAACACCCTGAAATGACGCTTGGAGAAGAAGTCGTCACTACCTTGGCCGGCCCATACTTCAAAGAACATCGTCATTTGTTCTTTGATCGATTCTTTACATCTGTGAGACTCATGACTTACCTGTTGTCACAGGACACCTATGCCTGTGGCACTGTCATCCACAACAGAGGTGGGTTGCCTGACGACATCAAAAATGCACAGCTTCGTCAGCAAGGTGACTTGATTCAAATCCAAAAAGGAGGAATAATGGCCACAGTATACAGAGACAAACGAAATATATACCTCCTCAGCACCAATCAGCCACCAGGTGTGACAACTGTGGACAACAAGGTGACAGCCACTGTGATTACTGATTACAACAAAAACATGGGGGAAGTTGACAGATCTGATCAAAACAGGTCTTACTACCCAGTAGGCCATGCAAACAAGAAGTGCTGGCGCTACATCTTCCACAGTCTGGTGAACCTGTGCATTGTCCAGTCCTTCATCCTCTGGGACAAGTCACCCCACAACCCCCCACCCAAGAGGGCTACGATCACCTGTGGTTCCGTGCTGACATAGCAGCGCAGTTGTGTGCTGGATTCCTTCACACTCACTCACTCACTCAGTCCCATGTCCCAAAGGACGTAGGGGGGACATGAGAGAAGACGCAACAGAGATCTTTTTCCATGCTTCCGATCCTGTGTGGCTAGTAGGAGGTGTTGCAGGGGTTGGGCGGTCCAGTCTTTGATGTTGTCAACCCATGCTTTCTTTTGGCGGCCTCTTCTTCTCTTGCCCTCAACTGTTCCTTGCAGGATGGTTTTTGCTAGGGTGTTGTGTCTTGTGGTGTGACCAAACCACATCAGCTTTCTCCTCTTTATGGTGGAGAGCAAAGTCTCTTGGGGGCCCACACGCTTTTTGATTTCTTCTTTCACATAGTTATTGGTCTTGTGTTCTTTGTATGATATTTTGAGGAGTCTTCTGTGGCACTTGTTCTCGAATGCTTGGATTCTCCTCTCTAACTCTGCTGTCAGAGTCCATGATTCACAGCCATATAGGAGGATAGATATCACGAGGGATTTGTAAAGGTGGTATTTGGTGCAGAAGCTGATGTTGTTGCTTCTGATGATCCTCTCGAGTCTGACTAGAGCAGATGTTGCTGTTGCAATGCGAGCTTTCACTTCATTGTTTGATGTGCCATCTTTTGTTAGGATGGAGCCTAAGTATTTGAATTGGCTCACCTCTTCTAGTATTTCTCCATTCATCTTTATTTCCGTGATGTCATTACTCGCGCTGTTGACCATGATCTTTGATTTCTCTGTACTGACCTCCATGCCGTATGCGCTCGCTCGATCTGTTAAATTGTCTGAGGATTTGCAGTTCTTGTTTGCTGCTGCCCATGAGGTCAATGTCATCTGCAAATCTGAGGTTGCAAAGGGGTCTTCCACCAATGGAGATGGAAGTGTGGTGGTTTTGCAGTGTCTCTGTCATGATGTTTTCGAGGAAGAGGTTGAAGAGTACAGGTGAGAGAAGGCAGCCCTGGTGAACCCCAACCGTGGTCTTGAAGAACTCGCCCACGTGATTGTTCATGAAAACTGCACTTTTTGCGTTCTCGTACAGAGCCTTGATGACTTCAATTAGGCAGCTGTCAATGTTGAAGTGCCTGAGTACTTGCCAGAGGCCGTCATGCCATACCCTGTCAAAGGCCTTTTTGAAGTCTATGAAATTGTGGTACAAGTCTTTTTGGTGTTGGAGATGCTTCTCTATCAGAATTCTCAGATTGAAAATTTGTTCCATTGTGCTGCGTTTTGGTCTAAAGCCTGCTTGTTCTTCTGCCAGGAGTTTTTCCGCTTGTTTTTTCAGTCTGTTGAGGACTACCTGCAGCATGATCTTGCTAGGATGACTTAAGTTATGAGACTGATGGTTCTGTAGTTCTGGCATTGCTTGAGGTTTCCTTTCTTTGGCAGGGGTATTACAAGAGACTGTGTCCATTCTTTTGGCCATTCTTTGGTGTCGTGGATCTTCTGACAAAGTTCTGTGAATCGCCTTGCTGTTTCATTCCCTCCATTTTTTATGAGTTCAGCTGGGATGTTATCGATTCCAGGGGACTTCCCCTTCTTCAATTGTTTAATAGCTGCATCTACTTCACACCTTAGTATTGGTGGGTCTTTATCTTGGTGTTCATGGGGTTTGTCAGAAACTATGTTGGATTCCTTCACCAGCAGGAAAAGATCAGCAGGACGCACAAAATCAGTGCAGCCAACGCCCATAGCCATCAGCTCCATCAACCATCACAAGCTGATCAAAATAGAGGGAAGGAAAAAGACCTGCCGCCAGTGTGCCAAGGTGGGGCGGATGACAGCAAAGGGACACATTCCTGAAACATCCTTCAAGTGTGCCTTTTGTGATGTGTCCCTGTGTCGTCACAATAATTACTGTTTCAGAGACTATCATGACCAAAACACTGAGGGTGGACAGTAGTTCTGTGTTGATTTGTGATTGTCACACCTGTGTGGGGACAATGGTGACACTGTGACATCACTGTACAAAGTAGCTTTATGTACCATTGACAGATCAGGGCTGACTACATACACATAAAAACTGTAATATAATAATTAGGAATTGGTTTTACGACTTTTGTTTCACAGAAAAATAACTGAACAAAACTTGTGTACCCTTGAGACATTGTATAGAACAACAGCGGTTTTGGTGACACTGTGTGACACATTCTTGGAGTACCATTGTACGCAACTGTTGCTGAACACTTCAGGTAGGCTTCAGTGCCTTTTTCCACACTA
This sequence comes from Stramonita haemastoma, assembly GCA_030674155.1. Lineage (NCBI taxonomy): Eukaryota > Metazoa > Mollusca > Gastropoda > Neogastropoda > Muricidae > Stramonita > Stramonita haemastoma. Next base: position 30,862,353 of record CM060318.1, read on the forward strand.
ACACGCATGACCTGTTGTCATAGACATGCATGTTTCACTGTTATATCATATTATTATATGACCTGTATTTACCTGGGTTTGGTGACATATTTGGTGACAGTGACACGACACAAGATGACCACACACACAAAAATGCTTGGAAATGCAAGTTTAAACATTTGCACAACTACTGACAAAATTTCAAGTCGATAGCTTGTCAGACACATGCACAGTGACTATATGAACAAAGTAAGTCAGTTTCAGGTGAAAAAACCCGAAAGAATTCAAAATCTAGGGGGAGTTTAGCTCTACAGAATTCAACAACAAGAGGGTTAATGGCAACACAACAGCATTTTAACCCTTTGCTTGGTACAGCAAAATCATTTGTCACCTTCCTGCCGGGCAGAGAAAATGGAGGTGGATGGCATGTGAGTGGTGTATGTATTTAACATGCAATAACTCTAGAATGGTCGGGTGGATTTTGATGAAATAAAAACAGCAAGATGCAGAAATGAATAAAGAAATTGCTAATATACCCAATTTTTGTCATTATTTTTATTTTCTTTTAGAATTATAATGCATAAACACACAAAGTCATTGATTGGTTTGTGTGTGTTACAGTTAGCGTTGCAATAACTTTAGAATGCGTGCATGGATTTTGATTAAATAAAAACTAAAACGTTAAGAAACAATTATAGAAAAGATATTTTCAACCTACTGTTGGTTTTATAGTTTTTTTGATAAATGGTGCACAAAACACATCGAACATTCCGACGATCGCCATTTTTGTTTACCGATGATCGCGATCAGCTTAACCTTTAAGTTTGAGCCGCTACGTATCAAAATCCAGAATAGCAACCAAATAACAAAATAAATCAAGTTCTGAACCATTGCCGAACTTGAAATCCGCGATAATTTCCCCAAATCTAAGAGTAGAATTCAAAACGCGTATCGGCCGTGTTAGATTTGACAATCGATTTTCGTCTCGAACTTCGCCGTAGTCAAAGTCATCTCTCTCACTTCAGTCAACAAACTCAGAAGTGCACACACTACTAGGATCGATTACATCGATATTTGAGCCTAGATACACATCTCACAGCGTCATATTTTCGGCATGGAAGCTGTAAAAACGATCGTACATGTCGGGTTCGAAGATAGCATCCATCTTGGAAAAATTTGCGATTTTTTTCCTCCAAAACTTGCAACAAACTCACTCCAATCGCCGCCATTTGTAATAAACATGCGGAAGTCTCGCGGGCAGTCTCGTGGCTTCTATATTCAAGAGATTTGAAGCGAGATTGGCGGGAATTTCGAATGTATGATTGCTCTGAAGTGACGGTCATGTCGCCGGGCGCTTTGGGGCATTGTGCCCAAGGACAGGGTCGGGCGCTTTGGGGCGTTGTGCCAAGCAAAGGGTTAATGGCAACACAACCCATTTTCACTCATATGACAGACAACAATAGTTGCTGTTAAACCCTTTGCTTGGCACAACGCCCCAAAGCGCCCGACCCTGTCCTTGGGCACAACGCCCCAAAGCGCCCGGCGACATGACCGTCACTTCAGAGCGATCATACATTCGAAATTCCCGCCAATCTCGCTTCAAATTCTATGAATATAGAAGCCACGAGACTGCCCGCGAGACTTCCGCATGTTTATTACAAATGGCGGCGATTGGAGTGAGTTTGTTGCAAGTTTTGGAGGAAAAAAATCGCAAATTTTTCCAAGATGGATGCTATCTTCGAACCGACATGTACGATCGTTTTTACAGCTTCCATGCCGAAAATATGACGCTGTGAGATGTGTATCTAGGCTCAAATATCGATGTAATCGATCCTAGTAGTGTGTGCACTTCTGAGTTTGTTGACTGAAGTGAGAGAGATGACTTTGACTACGGCGAAGTTCGAGACGAAAATCGATTGTCAAATCTAACACGGCCGATACGCGTTTTGAATTCTACTCCTAGATTTGGGGAAATTATCGTGAATTTCAAGTTTAGCAATGGTTCAGAACTTGATATATTTTGTTATTTGGTTGCTATTCGGGATTTTGATACGGTAGCGGCTCAAACTTAAAGGTTAAGCTGATCGCGATCATCGGTAAACAAAAATGGCGATCGTCGAATGTTCGATGTGTTCGTGCACCATTTATCAAAAAAACTATAAAACCAACAGTAGGTTGAAAATATCTTTTCTATAATTGTTTCTTAATGTTTTAGTTTTTATTTAATCAAAATCCATCGCATTCTAGTTATTGCAACGCTAACTGTAACACACACCAAACCAATCAATGACTTTGTGTGTTTATGCATCATAATTCTAAAAGAAAATAAAAATAATGACAAAAATGGGTATATTAGCAATTTCTTTATTCATTTCTGCATCTTGCTGTTTTTATTTCATCAAAATCCACCCGACCATTCTAGAGTTATTGCATGTTAAATACATACACCCACTCACATGCCATCCACCTCCATTTTCTCTGCCCGGCAGGAAGGTGACAAATGATTTTGCTGTGCCAAGCAAAGGGTTAAGTATTCCACTAAGTTGAAGGAGCATGCTCATAATGAAAAATATCACCCAAAAAATACAAAACAATGAATGAATCAATAGTGAGTTATACCTTCCGTTGAGCTGTTTTTGCTGTACTCTCGCATGGCCTTGTTCCAACCTGCAAAAAGAACCTTGTTTTTTAAAATTCTGCATGAGCACAAATTGTATTTATCACTTCTGTAACTAAACAATCTATTCTGAAATAAATACACACACACACCTTTCTTATGCAACACACACACACACACACACACACACACAATCAGACCTGTGAATCCTCATACTAATACAGGAAACAAACAAGAAGAAAAAGGCCAGTAGAACGCTGACAGTTAGCAGGAACATTCATGGGACGTCCAATGGCAGTGATGGTAGCCGAAAAAATAGAAAGAAGTACAAAGGTGCATGCGCAAGCAAGGCAGCTCAGCAGGAGCATTCATGGGATGTCCAATGGCAGTGATGCTAGCCGAAAAAATAGAAAGAAGTACAAAGGTGCATGCGCAAGCAAGGCAGCTCAGACCCATATGGATGGAGGCGTTTCCCTACTGAGAACATCTCAAAAGGGGACAAATGTTCAGCTTTTGGAGTGGAGTCAGCACTGATGGTGATTCCAGAGGAAAAATCCCCATGAGCTGGCATCTTGGTGGATGTAACCAGGGCTGTCAGATCACAAATGCTATGCTCTAACCACCACTCCATTCCATGCGCGCGTATTTAATGCTCAGGGTTGCTGATATCTAGCTTGGACAAGTTTTCTTGCCCATGACAAAGCTAGTTCTGTGACACACAATCGCATAAGGCACAAAAATACTGATAAAAATTCAAATGCAAAATCCCACGCTTTTCTCACTTTCTTTCAAACTTATACTGTTATAGCCCCCATTCAAAAGCAGATTTAACAATCCCGCAAATTCTGTGTGGACTCACGAATACCCACGCTTTTCTCACTTTCTTTCAAACTTATACTGTTATAGCCCCCATTCAAAAGCAGATTTAACAATCCTGCAAATTCTGTGTGGACCCCATGAATATGTTTTGTCTAGTCAGAAAACATGACCTGTGAGTAAAATTCTGTAAGCTGCTGTCCAGCGGCAAATTGAAGGCAGTGTTTGATACCATTATCACTTCAGAGCCCTGTGGGGATGCCAAAGGTCTGTCAGTATAAATACTTAACAAAGCATCCCCACTTTCTGAAAATTCTGCGCTTGGAATACCTCTTTTCTATCCTTCTGTTTCTGCCTTAAATTCTGAGCTAGGAATTCCCTCTTTTCTATCCTCTGTTTGCTTCTGCCTTGTTCCTTTTCTTCTTATCAGCTCCTTCTCTTTTTTTTTGCCTTCTTGGTTCATTCTCCTGTCTTTTTTTTCCACTCCCATGCCGAAGTTGGATGTGCTGGGCCTGACTTGTCAGGTACTTAACAGCAGCCAGGGTTCGCGCTAGGATTTTTTAAAACCGGTACTGCGAGTTGCCATTTCAGAGACATCTTGACCAACTCCCCCAAAATCGGTCCCCAGAAAATAAAATCCGGTACGTACTGTGAACAAAACGAAACTAATCAGTGAGGGGGTGGGGGAGGGGGGGATTGTTGGGCAGCAAAACTAAATCTAAATTGAACGCGAATCTCTCAGACTTTGACTGCCGTGTTGCTTGCTGCCACTCGCTTCTTGGCACGAAGCCACGAAGGAAATAGGATTTTTTTTCTAGCGCCTGCGTCACTGTCTGTGTCAGTCTTGTTTTGCATGGCATCATTCGTGTGACTTATATTCTTCTTTCTTGTTTCTATGCTTAGCCCTCATCTAGATCTTTGTTCAATTTAGATTTAGTTTTCGACTCTTCTCTCTCAAAGCAACGCGCAAATTCATAGTCATAGACCCTCCCTTTTCGCTTTTGTAAGAGCAGGCCATCGTGTGCCGGTGGGAACAGATTACATTTACAAAACTGCATACACACGGGGACTGGATGTGAAAAAGCACAGGAGTGCTTATTCCATTATCCTCATATAAAAGATTAAAAGAATACAGAATAAATAAATCTAGGCCCCATTTACTCATTGTGAATGGAAGTCGCTGTCATGCCGAGAAGAGCGCGAAGCTCTATTCTTTCACAGTAAAGCTTGCTGTTCTGCGTGCTAGGCTAATGAGGCTGGCGCTAAAGATGTTCGTAGGAAGGGGTGGGAAGGGGTAGGTGCGGTAAGCACAGTACAGGCCCATGACAGACTGTCAGAAAATGTCACTTCAGACTTTTTTTTTTTGAGATGGAAATCTAATCGGTCACAGGCAAACAGAATCGGTACGTGGTACCGGCTGCTTCGAAAATTTTCGGTATTCCCTGTTTACAATCGGTAAAATACCGACAATTACCGGTTATCGCGAACCCTGAGCAGCGCAATGCATTTCTGCTCATATGACTGATAACAACAGTTGCTGTCTGAGCATTCGACAAAAAAGAAAGAACTTCAAAATGAGTCACTCTGCAGCATCTGCCATTTTAACTCATTTTTAAAAAAAACTAATTTTCGACTCAAAGACACAGAAAAGAGGTGAAGGACTGCTCTGCAATGATTTGTCTAGAGACAAACTGAAAGTGCTGTACATTGTTAATGTTATTATCATACGTACAGTTTTCCACAACGCTTGTGAACAGAAAGGCAAGTTTCAATATTGTATTGCGGGAGATGTAGTTTCACACATGCAGAACATCTTGCGCACACATTAAAGCATCATTCTACCTTTCGGAAGAGCAGGCCATTGTGTGCCGGTAGGAGCGGATGACAAAATTATTTTAAAAAAACCAGCATGCACACAGGTGTCATGTATAGACACCATCCCTGAGGAAAAATCGGGGAGTTGGAGCCCCCAGGGTGGTTCGGGGCTGTATATGGCAACGTTCTGGTGGCTCTTGCGACAGCACTGGAACCATTCTATCGGCGACTGCCTTTCCAATGGACCATTCCAGTGGCGTGGAGAGGTGGGGTCTGCTGCATGGGTAACAGCTTGCCCTCCATACTTACCTACCCAGGCTTTGCGCTCTAAAGACTAGAGGGCAACTCCATACTGACCATAGTCTTCCAAGACTGACGGGTGCCTACACTACTACTACTACTACCGAGTACTAGTTTCACGTTCCACATCTCATTTGGCAAAACAAACACTGAAACAGTGAATTTTGCAGTTTGTGCTTCTATATACACCTTTTCTCATGCCATGATACTGGCCTGTTTTACATCCTCCAGCATTTGTGATGCAGTATCGATTAATCTGTCTGTAGCAGTTTTTCTGCGAAAATCATCATGTTCTGCCAAATTGTGAAAGTGGTGTTGTCAAAGGTCATGGTGCATGCAAATTTACTAAACAGTGCAGTCAGGGGAGATTGGTCTTTGAATGATAGCAGATGCTGTCATGATTTCCAGATTTCTCTTTTTCTCTGGGGGAATGACAAAAACCAGATTTTAAATACATTGTGTACATATCAATATGAAATCATATAATTTCCATATTTTCCCTTTTTGTTCCCAATAAATTTCCCATTTTTTTTCCAGAACAAAGTACAGAAAAATTAAGGAGGGTGCACAGGTATACACAACACCTGACATTAAGTTTTAAAACTGTTTCTTGATCCTGAGGAGTCACAATCTCTCATACTTTGAGCTCCTCCACTTGTATGTGCACACACACATGCATGTATACACATGCACACGTACACAATGCACATATCAAACACAATTTAACTAAAGCAAAAAATAATGCTTAAACTTGCTGAAGATGGTAAGTAAACAGTTCTGGGCCAAGACACATCAAATCTAAAATGTTTAGCTAAATCTCCTATTCATTCAAAATTATCCTATGGCCAAGAGGTCTTTTTCAGTGCTCCTAAGTATTTACTTAAAAAGTTTCAAAGTATAGACTGCAAAGCATACAGGCTTGCTCTTGGTGAGCCTCATCTTGCCTCAGCCCTGGGAACGTAATTATACGAAGTCGGCATATTACCTATAGATGATTACCGTCAACTAGCATGTACTAAATATGTGCTTAGAAACAGAACGACTAGAAACTTTATTTCAGAAGAAATCGAAGTAAAATCAGTACTTAATTTTCCGAAAAGAACAAAATCTATAGCCTCTCTGATGCCTGTAAGTACGTGTCTGAACTTGTAGAAAATTCTGAAATCAATCAACACAGCAGGAACACAAGAGAAGCAATCTTACCATGTCCATCGTGGGAGATGAATAAAGCACACTTCGACATAGAGGTGTCTAATGTAAACAAGAATGACAATCTAAACATAATGGTTTCTGATGTTCGATCCCACATCCATCAAAAATATTTTGATCATTAACAAATACACACAGATGGATCACGTCTAGATAATCAAGAAACAGGTTCTGCTTTAGTTATACCAGCATTAAAAATTTTAAAAATCATATCATGTTGGTAAACATCACTCGATAATTACAGCAGAACTAGTAGCAATTTTAATGGGTCTTATAAATTCTTGATTTGCCATTGTGTGTATTACAAATCCTTCTTTGCATTGATTCTAAGTCGGTATTGTATGCTTTAAATCCCCATGTTACAAGAAAACTTCAAAAATTATTTAGAGATTAAGCATGTCATATATCTCCTGACCTTAAAGGGGATAGGTGTCAATTTTTGTTGGGTGCCTTCACACTCTGGATTCTTTCCAAATGAGTGGGCAGATAGAGCTGCTAAAAAGGGTGCAAAACATGGATAGGATTCAATAAAACTGCATGTGCCTTTATCCTTGCAAGAAGGGTACAGTTTGCTAGAACAGAAATCATGGAGAAAGGTTACCAAAACTAATCAGCAAAATAAGATATTTTTAAATAGAACTGTGATCAATACCGATAATTTAACAGCCATCATCCATTCAAAGATGTGTTAATGTTTTCACATCAAGGAGAATTAATACACTATTTTATAGAATCAAACTAAACGCAATGATAACCAAGTTCAGCAAAAATGGTAAATGTCTGTGTGGTGAGAATATCACTAATACGCATATTATACTTTTTGACTGTAAGAATGTAAAACCTTTCATGCCCCATTTTTCTGAAAACTCCCTAACCAGCATATTCAGTAATTAATATAAAACTGGCATAAAAAAATTGTAATGGGTATCTATCCCAGTCCCATAAGGCATTTGTTATAGTTACATTAACATTAATGAGTTTTTATATTCCTGTTATTTCTATTGCATGACCAAATTTCTTTATGGGGTGTATTTCTCACTTTTTTCGGGGGGGAGGGGGGGGGGAGAGGAGGGGTGACACATGTTTATAAGTGATTTTTAAAAAAATCTTCTTCTTCTCCATCGTCTGATATCACTAAAAGTGAACAGACGTAAAACTGAAGACGACAACAACAACACATACACACACAAATATACACACACACACACACAACACACGCACAGAAAACCACAATACCAGAAATTCTTACAATCTGACAGATAGTTCACTGTTTCTTGATGCTGAGGGCTCATTTCCTGGGTTCCACCATTGGCGCTGACATTGCTGTTGACATGGGGACTGAGTCGCGGCTGATTCTGATGGCGAAATCTGCCATTGTGGTTGTGATTGAACACTGGCCTGGCCGCACTGGCATGGAAAATAGAGACTGTAGTTAGTTTTCAACAACAACAACAAAAATCCAAAAATCAGAAATGTTGCATGAAATAAATAAATACACTGATAATGATGCGCAAGATTAAAAAAAAAAAAAATCCTTTTTGCTACCAAAACACAATTATTCTTCATCAGGCAGGCTGAGTAGTTTTCAACAACAACAACAAAAATCCAAAAATCAGAAATGTTGCATGAAATAAATAAATACACTGATAATGATGCGCATAGATTAAAAAAAAAAAAATCCTTTTTGCTACCAAAACACAATTATTCTTCATCAGGCAGGCTGAGTTTCTCTCTCTCTCTCTCCCCCCCCCCCCCCCCCCCCCCCCCCAGCATCTCAGTCCGAGTCTGAACAATTGAAGTGTGCGGTGGTTCGATTCCTATTTGTGTTGAAAACTTCCCCCCCATGTACTAGACCATGAGTGGTGGTCTGGGTGCTAGCCTTTCAGATGTGATGATAAAGTGAGGTCCCATACAATACATGTGTAACAGAGTGCAGATATTTGATCTGTTGCGACTCTGTACAACTTCTCAACAATGACAGCACGGTCAGACAGTGGGAATGTGACCTCTAGAAAGAGGCTGCATAAATACTACATTTTACTGCTATGGGCAAAGTGCATGCAGAGGACCGCTTTCGACCACCCCCCAACGATACAGAATGTGGCACAATTCACAGGTGTGGATCTAAATTTAGATCCACGACGCTGCGATTGGATGTTCCGATCGCATAGGAAGTAATCTAATTACCGCCCGCGCCGCACATGCAACACACATTTTGTGCATGTTACACTAAAAGATCCCCTGGCAATGAGAGTTGTCCCAGGCAAAATTCTGTAGAAAAAAGCCACTTTGGTAGGGCACCAAGGACACACATGCAGACAGAAAAAGGGGGAAATAATGGGTGGTGAGCACTCTGTCGTGATACACTCTAGTTAGCTAAGAACAGGCACCACACACGTTCGATGGGATATTTTCCTCTGCAATTACCAGGGATGGGATAGCCTAGAGGTCAGAACATTGCGCTCGCAATTTGACGACCCAGGTTCGATTCCTGTTCGAGGGGAGTTAAAATAAGTGCTGACTCCACTCTCCCCAAAAGTCTTTCGGATGAGACTATAAACCGAGGCCCCTGTGCAAACGCTCCCAGAACATCTTACGTACACGTTAAATCCTGTTCTGTAAACACACCAATCAGTAAAAATTCAGCCTTTTTTCTATTAAAAGTAAAACACACCAATCGTAATTCAGAGAGAGAAAAATGGATTTTTGTCATGATTTCAGGTAGTACTGCCACCTTAAGGCTATGAGTATTGTCAATAATTAATACCAATGACAAGGATAACATCAAAACAATTGCCAAAAGGGTCTTTGTATTATTGGCCTATAGATATCATTATCTAAAAAATACACAAGAAAATAAATCCTCAAGAAGGATTAACTAATCACTGCATTCAGTGAACCACACTTAAGGTGTACAGGTTTTTAGGCATTATAAATTATAGATCTTCATTTATTCATGGTCATTGTTAGGGCCTACGCCTTCTAGGTCTAAGTTTACATCTGACCTCTATGAAAGCATATGGTGACCTACTTTCTCAATGACAATGACCTGGATAAAACATGTGGGCTTGCCACTGTATCAGACTTGTTTTCGACCTCCTCATCCTTGTTTCGCCACCTGGTAAACAGCTTATGAAACGTAATTATTCAGAACCTTAACCAACGCACAGCTCCTAAATTCTTACTGCAATGAGGCGATTCAAAACAATGGAAACATACTACGATTCTACAAAATCGGTTTGTCCCTGACGAAATCAAATCCCCTTGAACCTCTGAGCACATGGCGCTACGCTAGCACATGTTCGGACAAGATACTAGCACTGATCTCGGTCGAAAGTATCGATCTGTGTTGTGTCAAACAAGAAAAAAAACAATGTGTAAGCAGCACATCAACAAAGGCGGAAGACATTAGTACCTCATAGCGGCCTCTGGATCAACTCTGTCAGACTGATCTCTTGAATTTTCGTGAAGCTCATACGCCCGTGGAGTACCTGAAATCAAAGCAAAGTTTTGCACATTCAAAGACTATTGAGTCACTCACTTTTAGGCGGAATCATGATTCGATATAATTCACATACAAAATCTAAAATCAATAACAACTTCCCACTCACCACTCCGAGTGCTCGCAACAATTTTGCTGGGTCCCCTCGACAAAGCGTACATCCTCTAATTTTTTTTTTTCATCTAGTTGCGCATCTCCTTTGCGCATGTTGACCCCAGAATTACGTCCTTTCGAAATGAACGTTTCCTTGTTTAATGTGTTCTGGCAAAGAAACGAAATGTTTAATTTACTACAATAGAAATTAGTATTGAAATGATTAACTTCCCACAAAGATTGGAAATTATATATTTGTACAAAGATAGAAAACAGCAACAAATTCGCTAAAATAAAATAGCTTATATTGTCAAACATTTCCCTCTCTAGCAAGAAGCGCCGTTGGTGTAGTGGTATCATGCAAGATTCCCATTCTTGCGACCCGGGTTCGATTCCCGGACGGCGCATTGTTTTTGTCACTTTTTTTTTTTTTTTTCCCATTTCGCTACCTTTTGCAGATCCATCGTTTTAAATAATTACCATAATCACATCACCACAGATCACTGATATAAATAGTGAAAGAGGATTTGGCAGGGGGGGGTTGTTGTTGTTTTTTTTTGAAGGAGGGGGGGATATAAGGGAGGAATGCTTTGAATGGTACTTCCTCAGTTATAGTGTCTAGAATTTTATTCCACAAGTTTTGTTTTCAACATCTGATATGCAACACTACAAGTTCAGATTACATTAGTTTGATATCTTTTCTTTCTTTTCTTTCTTTTTTTTTTGGGGGGGGGGGGGGGGGGGGGGTTTGCCTATTGAAACCATATTGCTTATGCCTTGCAAGGTTTTGTGTATCATTATTCAAGTCATGTAGTGAGGAGAGGAATTAAGAAAGAGAGAAAAGGAGGGTGAAAAGAAAAGAGAAAAATGGACCCGGGAAAGAAAAGACGATATCACCCCAAAAAAAGGAAAAAAAAAAAAAGGAACCAAACAAAATGGGAATGTCATGCTGTAAAGCATAAGTAGCGATATTGTGTGCACCACCAGAAATTGCAAGGGAAGAAAGATTAAAAAAATTATTCGTGGTGACTTTCATTACAAAATGCTCACTATGATGCATAATTATTTGCAAAAGCTAGTTCTCAAAATGACCAAAGTCAGTTTATATTTCTGGTGTCTTCTGCTAAGTGGAAAGAAACGCTTCAGTTGTCAAAACATATCAGATTGTCCAAAGCTGTGTAATCAGTTGTTCAACATAGTGTAGTAAATTCTCGTTTGTTGTAGTTTTGCTTCTTCCTGTATTACCTGATGTTCACCCTTCCCCCCCCCCCCCCCCCCCCTACACCCTAAAAGGGGTGAAATAGATACTGTTCAATCGCTTTATTTCTCCAATGTGTGTGTGTGTGTGTGTGTGTGTGAGTGAGAGAGAGAGAGAAAGATGCAGACAGACAGAACAGACAGACAGAAGACAGACAGAAGACAGACAGGCAGACAGAGACAGAGACAGAGTGAGTGTGTGTGGTGTGTGTGCATGTGTGTGTGTGTGTGTGTGTGTGTGTGTGTGTGCGTGCGTGCGTGCGTGTGTGTGTGTATGTGAGCATAAAACTGATTAAGATTTGTTAAAATCCAAAATTAAAATTCTTTTATTTCGAGGATAATGAATAAACACTCATGTGCTTTTTTACATCTAGTTACGAGGGGGGGGGGGGGGAGGGGGGGGGGGGGGGGGGGGGGGGGGGGGGGGAGGGACGGGGGCGTGATAACCTAGTGTGATATGATGGCCCAGGATTGAGCCAATACAGAGGTGCCTGTTTGGGGGAATTTTACCCTGGAGTTAACATTAGTGCTACAAGTCATAATTCTAAGACTCCGCACTGGGCACAACAGGCTAAACCACCATATGTCCACAAAGCTGTAACTTGCTCCTTCTCCCTTATGTGCCTGTGGTAAAGAAAACCAGACAGGCGAGCACATCCTTCAAAGGTGCACGCTATTCAGCGACCTGAGGAAGAAAGTGTGGCCGACAGAGATAACCCTACAGACTAAGCTGTACAGCCCATGAGAGGAACTGGAGAGGACATGCCAATATTTTTCCCAGACAAATCTAACAGTGTAAAACGAACGAGAGAAGAAGAACATTAGTGCTGTCTCCACTTCCCCAAAAGTCCCTCCCATGAGACTGTAAACTGACACCCTGTGTGCAAAACCCCACAGAGCATCTTACACACATGCTAAAAACTCATTCCGCCTTTCAAAAGAGTGGGCCATTTCTTGCTGGTAGGAACAAATAAAAAACTTTTTAAAAAAATGCTCACACAGGTGTCATGTTTAGACACCATCCCTAAAGTTGGGATGCGGCTACTGAATGGTGGGTAAAAACAGTCGCATATGCAAAATGTCATCATTGGTGAACCCCAGAGTTCTAGCCAAAGAACTAAATTTAAAAAAAAAAACCCAAAACAACAGAATTTCATCCAGCTCCCACGTGTATGTGGCTTAGTAACTTTTGTCATCCACTCCCACCAGCTCACAATGACCTACTTCTAAGGTGGTACGGGTTTTAATGTGAGTGCAAGATGTTCTCTGCCTGTTTGCACACGGGACCTTGGTTTAAAATCTCCTCTGACAGTGTGGGTACTCATGGATAAATGAGCATAATTAAAACAATGAAGAAAATCCAACACACACACACACACACACACACACACACACACACACACACACACACAACACACACATACACACACACACACACACACACACACACACACATACACACACACACACACAACACACACACACACTACAACACACACACACACACACACACACACACACACACACACACACACACACACACACACACACACACACTTTGCCTCAGAGTATTTTACTAACTCCCCTCAAATTCCATTAGCATCACATGATGGATAAAACACCAATGCAGTATTCCCTCAATGTATTTATAACTATTTACAAATAAAAATATCACAAATTATACAACACTGATATCAACAATCCACACACACACACACACACACACACACACACACACACACACACACACACACAACACACACACACACACACACTTTTGCTGCTAATGTGAAAGACATTTTTTTTTTCATAACAGGTAAATAACTGTGTACAAGAAAAAATTTTGAAATTCTTTTTTTCCTCCTGAACAGAGATAAAAGGAGGAAAGGTGGAATAAGAAAGGGATTAGGGTGGGGTCAATTTTGCTGCTTCTGTAAAAAACAAACAACCAACCAACCAAACCTTTTATCACAGTCAGCAAACATACTTAATGTAAAATACAATAAAAAGAAATTTAAAAAAAACAAGCTACAGCAACAGCAATAAAAGCAAAAGAAATATCAAAGTTAAAAGAGATCCCTATTTTAAAAAGCTACAAACAAGAAAAAAAAAAAAGATACTGACTCATATATGATCAATACACATAGGCTAATGATATAAAAATACAAGGCCATCTAATTTGAATCATAATCAAAACTGTCCTATAACTATCCAAAAGCAACACAAGAACCAACTTTGTCAATACTTCTGACCACATTTTTTTTTGTGTGCGTGACAACTAAACTTTTATGATAATTCAAAAGAAATCAAAAACTGTCCCTTTACTTTGAGGCAATATCTAAAACTCCCAAATTTCAACTACATAATTATGTACAGAGAAGTTGGAGATTCATGTTTGGATTTGCGACATTCGTATACACAAAGCATTGCATATAAGTCTTACGACAAAATATCGATTTACAGAAAAGCATGTTTAGAAACAACAGCATTATATGATGTTGCCAAATGCAAAGGCAAACAGACAAATAAAATACCCTCATTTAAAAAAAAAAAAAAAAAAAAGCTGCCTCATGCTCAGTGACATAACCATCCTGCTTTTTTCACCCTGAAGATTCAAATGTCTGGTGCAGTGGCACTTACTGCTCTGGTCTCGTGGTGTCACAATTCAACCTCAGACCTACACAGGTTTTTCTGTTTTCCATTTAGGACCACAAGTTCACAGGGAGTCTTTCAATGTTAAGCCGCCATGGGGTAACCAGCCAGAAGGACCCTGCACTGCTGTTGGATTGCTCGAGTGGTACTGTATTATGCCTTTTCTAATCCAACAGAATGATGTAAAATACCACCTACTTAGTCCCTGGTGATGACATGCACAGCCCACAAATCCAACACCACTCAGTCAAGAGTGCTAAATCTAGTGCGCCATTTCCTTTTTCTTAGTACAAGTGTGGTCAGTTCCTGCTATAAATAGCACCAGCTTGCCACACCTAGGCTGGGAAGGATGGATTAATTAGCAGCTGAGAGGAGCTGAAAGTGGGGAACACTGACCGCTGTGGACAGTCAGTTAAACCAAACTGCACAAGTTGCCCACCTAGAGTGGCAACCACAACCAGAAAACCCCCACAAATGTCTCCCATGATTCTCCAGGCTCTAAACGCTTTGATAAGGACCCACTACAAGAAACTGGAACTGTGGTCACCACGAGACCAGAGCAGTAAGTGCCACTGCACCAGACAAACTTTTTTTTTTTTTCTTTTTTTTTTTTTTACTGCAATAGTCATGGTGATAAGTCCCCATGAGACCAGAACAATAAGTACCACTGCGCCAGACATCTTTCATTGCATAATAGTCAATGGTGATAGGTCGCCACAAGACAAGAGCAATAAGTGCTACTGAATAAGACACGACTTTCTTTCATTGCATAATAGTCAATGGTGAGGAGGGGGATGTAATGACGATGCTATGGAAGTGCAATGGCTTTGCGACTACTTGAATCTATGCTACCTATCATAACATGGTCCAGCATGGATCCATTAGGCTCGTCCACACTTATGAAGAGACTTGACTCTTTTGAGGAATAAAATCAGCCTAAGAGTCAATAATAATTATTTGAGAAATAACATTTCAAAGAATCAACATTTCCATTAAATTATTTTACTGTAGGTTAACACAAATACAGGGATATGCCGGCTATATCTAAACTTTTTTTTTATTTTTTTTTTTTTAAACAAAAATATCATTCTATACTCGGAAAGAAATCCCCACAAATACATGAATACATATGTAAGATTCAAACCCTCACAATATAACACTGATAAAAAAAAAAAAAGAAATACAGCACCTGTATGTACATTCTGAACCATATCATTTTTTCAATATAAAAACCCATGTAAACTGTACAGAGGAGGAAAAATATCAGTATCCATTTCTGTTTCCACACAAGGCATAAATGTTTCATAAAAAGTATTGGCAGCAGAGGTGAAATACCCTGGTTACCAAATATGCATACTCACTTTAAAAAAACCAAAAAAACAGAAACAGGTGTGATGGCTTATAAAAAATAAAATCCCACACAGGCAAGACAAAACCTTTTATGCTAAAAACATGCTGGCTTCAACTTGTGAAAAAGACCATGCATGCATCTTTACATAGGAAACGATCTAGATTTGACTGTCTGAATTGATATTCTGACAGTACTGGTTGATCTAGAAGCCTTCACAGCAACATAATGCATGTCAGCACAACATTAGGGTTACAGAAAATACAAATGCAATGAATGCAATGAATGGTCATACTTTTTGTCTATATTTTCTCTCTATATTTATGAAACAATACCTGGAAATAATGATAGTGAATACAACATCAGATTTGCGTGGAAGGATGCTTACCAATAAAAAAAAACCAAAAAAAAAAAAAAAACTTGTTTTAAAAGATGGGTGGTAAAGGGCATGAGGAAAGACATTGGGGAGAGGAGGAAAAGAAAACAGCATACTTGAGCATGCAGTTTTTTGTTTGTTTGGCTTTTTTTAATAGAAAAAACATCATTTTGATATGTAAAAAAAAAAGCCAACCCTGTAATGCCAGTATCGAGATGGAATTCCAAATCTGATATTTCCCAATTGTTTTACTTTTATTTTGGTAAGACTGACGTGGGAACACTGATAAATTCATTATTATCACAGACAGCACCATTTCACAAGACAGCATCTTTGATAACAGATTAAAATACATAAATCAAGTAAACTGAACACTGAGGATAAACAAGCTGAACAAAGTCCAACTGTTTACAGACTATACAAAAAAAGCACAATGTAAACAATACATTTTTTCAAATCAAGGTAAAAGAAATTAATTCTCTGTGCCAGTAAAAACATGAAGAACACATCTGCAAAATGAAATGCACGTCATCTCTCATGGCACTTCCACACAACCCTGCATCATCTGAATGGGTGCTTTGCTTTCTTCTCGGTCACAAAAATATTCCCAGCTGAAAAAGGTATCCTTTGTTGGTCTCTTCATCTCTTCTCCTGTTCGCTTTACACCGTCAGATCAACTGTATCCCCTAGTCTTGTCAGCTATTCAGACCAAAATAGCAGATGATGGCTCTACAAGAAACTGATAAGATGGTGAAAATAACCACAGACTCAGCAGAGAAACGCTTTTCTGTTAATTGCATAAACTCTGGAAGCCTTATTCATGAAGTAAAAAGAAGTAACCATGCAAAAATTGCACAACCTGCATTGATCAATAGAAAAATGTTCAAAATCCATGAAACTTAAACCTCTTTGCTATCTTATGATTTCCTTAACAGGAAGAACGGTCTTTTCCCTCACTCAAAATCTGCACTATCTTTATAGCACCTTTTCAGAATTTGTAAAAACTAAGCCCTATTTTCTGCCGCTTTTTTTCCTCTTTTTTTTCATTTTCTGTCCCTTTTGTCCGTTTAGAAACTATACATGTTTGTCCGTTACATTCAACGATGACCTCCAAAACTGCAGAGGAGGCAACTGCTATTTTTGAAATTGGGCAGAGATTTGATCATAATGGAGATGCCTTGCCCACAGTACATCCCCACTCTCTCAGCCAAGTGGGCATAAGGACAGTCATCATTGGAGATGTTCTTCAAAGGCCAACTAGCCCCCAGGGCTGCAGCACATTTAGACTGTGCAAGACAAACCTCCTAGTCAGAGAATCATAGTCGATCACTAAAGATCAAGCTGTAAAGTGGAATAGCCTTCAGTGCTGGGCTTTATCACAACTCTTGATTAAACCACTGATGCTGGGGACCACAGCAAAGTGAAAGACTGCATTATCAGTGGCTTTCCCACTCATGGAATTCCACTTTGAAACTATAGGTCATGTCATAGTCCATATCAAACTCTTTTTCTCTTTGTTACAAGTTGAAATGTCAACAACAAGTCCTCAAAACACAAAGTACTCTCGTTGTTTCTCTTGCTCAATAAAACCCCCCAAACCTATGACATATGTGAAGGTCATCTTCATGTTACTGACAAAGAAGACAGCCTGACTCTACACAAATGGATGATCCAAGAGTCGTTTCCCTTCATCTCCAGTTGGAATGATTGACATCAGGTTTCTGCCTCTCCCCTTCTGTAAGCAGAGAGACAGGGATAAAATTCATATATGTACACAACTGGATGACTGTGCACATGTGTGTGTATGCGCATGCATACATGTGCGTGCATTCATGTGCATACACGTATACATTGCACGTGCACGCTCACACACACACATACACACACAAACACACATACACACATTCACACCCTCTCTCTCTCTTACACACACACACACACACACACACACACACACACACACACACACACACACACACACACCTTTGACAAAACTAAAAACTGCATGGACAGAGAGATTGGATGTAAAAAAAAAAAAAAAAGCACACAAATGTTTATTCTTCATCCTTGAAACAAACAGTTTTAAACACGCACGCATGCACACACACACACACGCACACACACAACACACACACACACACATTAAGGCAGGAATTCTGACACAAAATTTGAAACTTGCACATATCTTTACATTCAAAAGAAAAGTTACATCTTCAATCAAGAGTAGACCCTGTTTTTCATCACCGGTCCAAACCTCAACATAATTTACCTTTTGGGATGTTACCAATGAGACCATTACTTGAAGTTTGCTGAAGTCAGAGACATTCACATCTCAGAATGCTATCTTTGGCAAATTGCCTTTGAAGAGTTTACATTTCAGGTGTTTTAGCTTCACATTTCAGGTGTTTAAGCAGTGAAAACTTTACATTTGAGGTGTTTTAGCTTCACATTTGAGGCGTCTTAGCTGAGAAAACTTTACATTTGAGGCATTTTAGCTGTGAAAACTTTACATTTGAGGCATTTTAGCTATGAAAACTTTGCATCTGAGGTGTATTAACTGTGAAGAGTTTACACTTGAGGTGTTTTAGCTGTGAAAACTTTACATTTGAGTTGTTTCAGTTGTGAAGAGTTTACATTTGGGGTGTTTTAGCTTCACTTAGGAGGCATTCTAGCAGTAAAGAGTTTACATTTGAGGTGTTTTAGCTGTGAAAACTTTACATTTGAGTTGTTTCAGTTGTGAAGAGTTTACATTTGGGGTGTTTTAGCTTCACATAGGAGGCATTCTAGCAGTAAAGAGTTTACATTTGAGGCGTTTCAGCTGTGAAAACTTTACATTTGAGGCATTTTAGCTGTGAAAACTTTGCATTTGAGGTGTATTTACTGTGAAGAGCTTACATTTGAGGCGTTCTAGCTGTGAATTTTTTTTTACATTTGGAGGCGTTTTAGCTTTGAAGTGTTTTGTATTTGAGGTGTTTTAAATTTGAAGTGTTTTACATTTGAGGTGTTTCAGCTTCACATTTGAGGTGTTTTAGCTGTGAAAACTTTACATTTGAGGTGTTTTAGCTGTGAAGAGTTTACATTTGAGGTGTTTTAGCTGTGAAGAGTTCACATTTGAGGTGTTTTAGCTGTGAAGAGTTTACACTTGAGGTGTTTTAGCTGTGAAGAGTTTACATTTGAGGTGGTTTAGCTGTGAAGAGTTTACATTTGAGGTGTTTTAGCTGTGAAGAGTTTACATTTGAGGTGTTTTAGCTTTGAAGAGTTTACATTTGAGGTGTTTTAGCTGTGAAGAGTTCACATTTGAGGTGTTTTAGCTGTGAAGAGTTTACATTTGAGCCGTTTTAGCTTGTTTTAGCTGTAAAAGTTACATTTGAGGCGTTTTAGCTGTGAAGAGTTTACATTTGATGTGTTTTAGCTGTGAAGAGTTTACATCTGAGCCATTTTAGCTTTGAAGAGTTTACCTTACATGATAATATATTTCGTAAAAGCATTCACCTTTGAGGAGCACCTCTGAAACATTTTTCTTTGTGTTATTTACCTTAACGACACTCACCTTTGATGTGTTTTTCCACAGGAAGAAGAGGACAATGGCAGTAACCATGATGGCGATAGCAACAGTGTAGATGATGATGCTGTTTTTTGGCGTGTTTGTCTTTTTTTTCTTCTTCTGTGCCACATCTTCCTCCTTCACCACTTTCTCATGAATTTCTGAGAAAAAGGTTGAATCTGGAAACACAATGTTCCTTTAAACCTTCACTATGGCTACAGACTTAAAACACAGAGAGAGAGAGAGAGAGAGAGAGAGAGGAGAGAGAGAGAGAGAGAGAGAGAGAGAGAGAGAGAGAGAGAGAGAGAGAGAGAGAGAGAGAGAGAGAGGAGGAGAGAGAGAGAGAGAGAGGAGAGGGGGGGAGAGGAGAGAGGGAGAGAGAGAGAGGGGAGAGAGAGAGAGGGAGAGAGGAGAGAGAGAGAGAGAGGAGAGAGAGAGAGAGAGGCAGGAAGAGAGAGAGAGAGGAGAGAGAGAGGTTGATTCTTTTATATTGAGGATGATGGAATAAGCACTCTTGTGCTTTTTTACATCCAGTCCCCATGTGTATGCAGTTTTGTAAATGTCATCTGTTCCCACCAGCACATGATGGCCTACTCTTGCGAAAAGCGGAACAGGATTTAATGTGTGTGCAAGATGTTCTGCGTGCGTTCGCACACTGGGACCTCGGTTTAAAGTCTCATTCGAAGGACTTTTGAGGAGAGTGGAGTCAGCACTGATGTTAACTCCAGGAGAAAAATCTCCTCAACCAGAATTGAACCTGGGTCGTCAAATTGCCAGCGCTTCTGACCACTAGGCTATCCATCCCCCACGAGAGAGGAGAGAGAGAGAGAGAGAGAAGAGAGAGAGAGAGAGAGAGAGAGAGAGAGAGAGAGAGAGAGAGAGAGAGAAGAGAAGAGACGAGACGAGAGAAGAGAGAGAGAGAGAAGAGAGAAGAGACAGACGACAGACAGACAGACAGACAGACAGACAAGACAAGACAACAGACAACAAGACAGAGACAGACACAGACACACAGAGACAGAGACAGACACACAGACAGACAAATAGACAGAGACAGAGAGGCAGAGAGACAGAGAGAGAGTGAGAGAGAGAGAGACAGAGACACAGAGAGAGAGAGAGAGTGAGACAGACAGAGACAGAGAGAGAGTGAGACAGACAGACAGAGACACAGACAAACAGACAGACAGACCAACACAGACAGAGAGACAGACAGAAATCTTTTGTTTTAAAAGGTTTAAAATTTTGGATATCACTCTAAGATGGACACTTTAAAAAAAAAAAGATCCTTACCCCCAACATTCACTATGATAAAGATGGGCACTTTTTAAAACTTGCTTTTCCACCATTTTACTACAATAAAAAGGGCACATACCCCCCCCCCCCCCCCCCCCCTCCAAACTCCCCTGCATTTTTCTCTTATTGTTCACATCAGTCAAGGTGGGCACTTTTTCTATGTAGAATGTGTTTTCCCCCATCATTCACCTCAACAACAATGGGCTTCTTCTTTTAGTTGTTTCTGTTAGGCATTTCCCAGTTTGGCATCCTTGGAAGGAGGGGGGGGGGGGGGCAGGCACATAGAATACAATAATGAATCAGATGTATGGTGTGTGTGTGTGTATATTAATATATATATATATATTATATAATTATATATAATCTATCTATTATCTATATTATATATATATATATATATATATATATATATATATACTATACCTTCTGATTCATTTGTCACACCTGAGATTCACTGTCAGATTGTCATTACACACTGGATGAGAACTCTGCATGTATGATTGTTTCTCAGTAAGGTTAAAGGTAAAAGGTAAAGGTGTCCCATAACCTAAGCAGTTGTAGGGGAGCAAGGCGTCAGAGACCTCAGCTTCTCTAGGGGCCAGCATGTTGAGGGCAGCGCCCATCTCCTCTCCCTCGCTGCTTTACCTTCCCTGACCCTTAAAGAGGGCAGGTACACATTTACAGCTGGGTGAAATGGGGGGACTGTACTGAAGCCAAGGTGTGCAAACAGTCACCCATCCAACTGGTAACCATGCTCAACGATGCTTAACTTGACTGGGGGAAAGTGAGTGCTCTAAGCTATCCAGCCCCTGAGTTTCTCAGCACCTTGTAATAATTACACAGGCAGCCATACTCCAACTTCAAAGGATATGGCCCTTTTTTCTTTTTTTTTTTGAATATACCTTCCACATGATTCACATCCTTGCTTTCAGCAACATCATGCTCAGGTCCTGGAAATGACTGCGGCAGTGGTGAAGAATGCTCTGCCAGTGAAAAAAAACCATTATCATTACTTAAACACACACACACACACACACACACACACACACACACACACAACACACACACACACACAACACACAAATAAAATGATAAAAAATAATAAAAATATTTTTAAAAACCTTATCATAACACACACACACACACAAAATAAATTTTAAAAACCCCATTATCATTACACAAAATCATGGCGCAGATATTGCATGATCAATATTACTGGTAAGTTCTGCAAAAGACTGAATACGGTCATTCGGAATAGTTTTGAAATGCCACAAAAGATGGTTTTTAGACTGCCTGTCCAGTACTGTATGTAAAAAAACAACAACCCCAAAACCAACTGTTTATAAATGCATTTATCTAAGCTCTATTAAAAACAAAAAAGATAGTTGAACAGTTAAAAAAACACTAAAGTCTATAGACACAAGTGAAGTAATAGAGAGTGTGCTCCTTTAGACTGAAAGAAGTTCTCTTTAATTTTAAGATATATTTTCAACATTTATGATAGGGGTGTGTGTGTGTGTGTGTGTGTGTGTGTGTGTGTGTGTGTGTGTGTGTGTGTGTGTGTGTGTGTGTGTGTACGTGTGCGTGTGTGCGTGCGTGCGTGCGTGCGTGTGTGTGTTTGGGTGTGGGTGTGTGTGTGTGTGGGTGTGGGGGTGTGTGTGTACCATACACTCAACATTTTGTCTAATATCACTTTTTGTGAAGAGACGTAAAATTGAAGACCACACACACACACACAACCACACACACACACACACTGTAACAATAACACCTAATCTACCAACCTTCATCTTCTTCCTTGTAATCAGGATCAAAGTACCACCAGTCTTCCCCAGCCACTTCCGTATCATCAGTGTTCGTGGTCTGTTGTTCCTTGGTGGCAAGTGCCCAGTCCACATCAGGACTGGCGGTGGAGGAGGTGTGAAAAATCCTTTCTGCAGGGTATCCAACACCAGGACTCTTGTCTGCCTCCTCTGATGGGGCCAGCCACATTTGGAGTCATCAATAGTACAGTACATAGTATAGTATATAGTATTATAGATACAGAATGTATAGACATCATTACTCAGTTACTGTGAGTGAGTGACTGAAGCAACTCATCTAAGCTAATTTTCTGTTTTGAAGGAGTTAAATAAACTGGAGTCAAAATACTATATAATAATCATCCCATGTTTGAGTGTGTGTGTGTGTGGTGTGTGTGGTGTGTTGTGTGTGTGTGTGTGTGTTGTGTGTTGGTGTGTATGTGTGTGTGAGTGTGTTGTGTGAGTGTGTATGTGTGTGTGTGTGTGAGTGTGTGTGGTGTGTGTGTGTGTGTGTGTGTTGTGTGTGTGTGTGTGTGTGTGTGGTGTGTGTGTGTGTGTGTGTGTGTGTGTGATGTGTGTGTGACTGTGTGTGTGAGTGTGTATTGTGAGTTGTGTGTGTGAGTGTGTGTGTGTGTGTGTGTGTGTGTGTGTGTGTGTGTGTGTGTGTGTGTGTGTGTGTGTGTGTGTGTGTGTGTGTGTGTGTGTGTGTGTGGCCAATGCAGAATTTCTTTTACAGCAGAAGGAAAGTCACCCATGAGTGTACCTTGGTAACCACGAAATCAGGTACACTATTAAGTATCATCATATGAAAAGATTGAACTGTATTTAACTTTTTTGCCACATGAAATGCTATTGTAAAGCCACTCTTTCAGACAACAAACATAATGGTAATGCATTTCTGATTTAGGACTTATTATGTGGCAGCCACATGACTTTATAATGACTTTAGTTAAACACCCATAGCTTTGTGAACTGTCCAAGTCAAATGGAAGGGTTTTTGTGAGGTTGGAAATTCCTGGTAAGGGAATGACAAATGCATACAACCTACACGTCTTCTGACAAATTGACATATTTTCTTCATTGGAGATAATGCTGAAAATATTAATTAAAAATTGATCTTTTGTTATAACTACCTCAGTATGTCAATAATCAAGCTTAAAATTAAATGTACTTAAATATAATGTGTGTGTGGAATTTTTTGTAATTTCCCCCCCCCCCCCCAAACCCTTACAAAATGAACCATCTGTAGGAAAAGGGAAGGAAAAAAATTGCCATCCAAGTGACTGAAGTGAGTTAAAATTACATCTCTGGGCCTCATCATTACTTCAGAATAAAACTTAATCTTGAATAACACTGGAAGGGGTCCAACAATGAAAAATGACTTACGGTCAGCTGTGAAGGCCTGTTGTTCTTTTTCCTGGCTGGCCATTCAGAGTTCTTTTCTGGGCTGTTTTTTTCTGTCTGCATGGTAGATGATGCTGATTCTGTCAAGTTGCCTCCACTGTGAGAAACAGTCAGCTTGGCACCTTCAAAAGAGGGTCTGCCATAAAGGGCCTCAGGTATTTTGAAGTTCACATTGGTTTTACTGCTGCTTAAAGTGGTAGGCTCTGTGTAGCTTCTGCTGACCAGAGAAGAGAGTGTTTGGATCATAGTCAAGGGCACATCAGTCTCCACCCCACTGTGGTTCCTTGAAACTAATTCTCCTAGAAGACCAGTCTCAAGCATACCAGTGTCGTCGTTTGAAGGATTTTTCTCACTCTTGAAGCTGCCTTTGTATTTAGTGTTTTGTGCTTCACCCCAGTTACTCTCCGTTTCCTGTGATTCTTTTTTCTTCGCATCATTCTCTGAAAAGTGGTTTTCTAGATGTCCAAGTATGTCAGTATTTTTTCGCCCTGTTTGGCTGACTTGGGTATTGTGATCTCTGTAGCTGTCATTATCTACCCTGTCTAGAAAAGAGTCTTCTGCCTGGACTTCACTTACTGGTTTCTTTTCTGCTTCTTTGAGAACACTACTTTCTGAGAAACGGTCACCTGAAGGGTAGTGCATGTCAGTGTGTGCTTCTGTGTGCTGCTGGGGGCATTACCAACATTGGCCGTTGTTCAGGAACTGGCTTTCACCTGGGTATACCTCTGGCGCTTGGCCATTTCTGTCTTCATCCTTTCCCACACTCTTTGAAGGCAAGTCTTGTCCTCTGCTGGGCATATTAGCATCAGCATTATTTTCAACAGTGTTAAAGGTTCCAGCGCTTATATAGGCTTGACTGTCTTGTGATGAGTTTATGGTCCCATGTTGCTTTTCTGGGTTTGTGCCTGCATGGCTGACATGTGCTCTGACAGGAGGACTATCTTCATCGCATTTCTAGTTGATGGTGCTGCTAACTGTGGGGGAAGTGGTGGCTCTATGTCAAAGAAGGGATTGACCTGTTGGTACGGAACAGCACGTGTTGTGCTTTTCTCCAATGCTGAAACAGAGAAGGACAATAGGTGTAATATCATGTTGTAGGTTAGGCTCCACTTAACACTTGTGCTAGTTGAAAAGTTGTTAATTTGATCTGTACTATTATGCTTACTAAGATGGTGTTCTATTAAAAAAAACAAAAAAAGATGGTGTTCTCTTTGTTTTAGATTCTAGTGTCTGTTGCTTGAAGTTAATAATAAACTAAACCTAATGATGACCATAAGAAAGAAATGATAATAATCTTTGAGCTGTTAATGTTCCAGGCTGATGACCGTTTACACACATACTATCAATTAAGGTAGATGTATTCCGACTTCAGAGATGACGTCTAGGCATGACACCAGTGTGCAAGCAGTTTTGTTAATTTTGTCATAAATCAATGAAAATTTCCAAATTGATTTACTTTCCAACATGCAAAATGGGTTTTAGTTACTTTTATTTAACATGCACGCAGGATATTCTGCATGCATTTGTAGTTGTACATTATCATGGGATCTCAATTTATAGTCTCATCTGAAGGACTTTTGGGGGAGGACAGTAGCTGAGTAGCTACTGATGGTAACTTCAAGATAAAAAAAAAATCACCTAAATCAGGCATCTTGGTGGTGGGTTGAACCCAGGCCATCAGACTACAATAAAATGCTCTAACCAGTCCAAGTTTAACCATCAGGCTACCCCCTGCCCCCCCCCCCCCCCCCCCCCCCCCCCCCCCCCCCCCCCCCCCCAATCAAGATTCAAAACCAAATACTCTTCATAATAAATAAATGAATATCTATCAATTTTTTAAGCATTGTTCATTCACTTCACAGACATCCATGGAATGTAAAATAAAGCCAAAATTCTCAGAGTGGAATTTGATCATGATAATGTCATTGACTCACTGAGTAAGGTGCCCCCCCCCCCCCCCCCCCCCTCCTCTCTCTCTCTGTTCATTTACAGGGTGAAGTGTGCTTGTAATTTTGCAGGTCTGCCTGCTGGCTCAGCTGACACATTCTGATTTCAGAGCAGCTCAGTTCATTGTACAGGTTGCATGCTGGGTATGTTTGCGTTTCTGTAGCCCTCCAAATGCTGACATTGATTGCAGGCTCTTTCACATGCATAACTCTGTTAACTGATCTTTTGCAATGTGCATTATACAATAAGGAAATTAAGGCACTAGCAAGGCTGTGCTTGAAGTTGAGAAAGCTTTATAAAAAAAAAAAGCAAAAAAAAAAAGCTCCCCCATCCCCCCAAAAAACCCACCCTTGATTCACTAGGACACTAGACATCACTGAGATTGAAACCCGTCACTTCATAGGCCTAAGGGATTGAAGTCAAATGGTCTTAGCCACTCAGTTAAATAGGTCTGGGAATCAAGTTAGGGTTTTTAGTAACATACTAACAGTATCATTTATTCATTAATGCATTATTGTCATGGCCTTGTTACTTGGCATACATTGAATGATTGATTTAGAGGGTATGGAATCAATTTCAATCTATGCACTTCCACATGCATGCACTCACACATGCAGAGAGAGAGAGAGAGAGAGAGAGAGAGAGAGAGAGAGAGAGAGAGAGAGAGAGAGAGAGAGAGAGAGAGAGAGAATGAATGAATGAATGAATGAATACACACATGGATTCACTGGATCCTCAGCAACAGCCCCATCTGGCATAACCATGCCATTACATCCCCATGGTGACACCAAAATCAGCACCGACAAGCACAGAATTTGCCTCACACAACACCTTACTATCGCCATTATGCCTAACTTGTGATTGATTTAACTCTTTAATAAGAGGGACTTCCCTTCGAGTTTTTGCAAGTATTACTTAAATGGATTTTTTTGTAATCACACACTGATAGTTTAATGCTGCATGCCGATCTTAAATCATCCCAGTCTTTCAATTTCACGCTGTACCGTCCTGATTAAAGACGTTTTTGAACAAGTTAGACGCTAATTCGGTTAGAAGGCCACTCATCATATAATATCCAAACTTTTTTTTTTTTTTAAGTTTCGGCTACGAACTCAAGTCAGACCACAGACGTCCTTCCGCTGCTCTAGTTTGCTATTAGCCACCGTCAACAAGCTGGATATTCTGCCACTGTTTGTCCATGATTGTTGTGCTAAGTTCTTGAAGTCAACCCATTGGCGTCCCATCCATTTTTGCAGGTGTACACCCTGTATATAAACTTTCAAGTTTAGCCTATAGGCCTAGCATACGAGCTGGAGTGGCTTGATCGTAGGCCTACACTGTTTACGTCCACCTAGGCCTTCGACAGTAGCTTCCCTTTGATGTGACCTCGCACAAACTATACACACGAAAGCGGTTGGGTGACTCAGAAATCTCTCCCCCCCCCCTTTTTAACATTTTTTTTTTAAGAAAGGATCTGTTTTGTGTGTGTGTGTGTGTGTTGTGTGTGTGTGTGTGTGTGTGTGTTGTTAAGGGGTTCGTTGATGTTCTTTATAGTGTTGTCCCTTGTTCTTTTTTTTTTTTTTTTTTTTTTTAATAATCCAAATATACATTACATTTCAAATGATAGCAACATTTGCAATAAACCAAATATATACTACATTCCAAACTATTAAAACTTTCCAATTGAATTAATCGTATACTACTAAGTGATTCAAACATTCAAATGTACATTGCATTCTAAATGATTTGAACATTGCAAATGAGCCAAGTTATAATGTTCTCCAAAAGAAACAAAACAAACAAACAACAACAACAACAAAACAAAAAACAAAAACAAAACAAAAAACAAAACAAAAAACAAACAAAACAAAAAAACCACAAAAAAAACACACAAAGATTTTTACTATTTGTTTGCATGACATATAGTAACAATTTGCAATGTATTCAGAGTATGGATATAACAAAATAGATAGAACCAAACAAACAGTCGGAAAAAAATAATAAAAAAAATAAAAAAAATAAAAGAGAGTACACAGATTACATTCGAGAATACCCCAAGTGAATTTTCAGTTGTTTTACAAAATAAGCAATGTAGCGATGCTAAGTATTACATCAAAAAACAATGCAAAAACAAAAAAAACAAAACAGTTTCTTCAAAATGTATCTACCCATCATCAACTAGTTGTTTGTATTGTTGCCATTTAGCTGCAAATACACTATAAGTCATGTTTGTTTTGGCAATATATTCTTTAATTTGATATTGTTTTGTCATATATTTTCTAAAAACCGAAAACATGGGTGCCGCTTTTTGTACTCTACATTTGTATATAAAAAAATTTGCAGTGATTAGTATTTCGTCTAGTACTTCATCTCCTTTTGATCGAGAATCAAATCCAAATAAAATCTGTTCTTTTGACAGCACTAGACCATGTGTATTGGAACAATTTTTATGAAGAAAGTTTTGCAATTCTGTCCAAAAATAAGAAGTTTTGCTGCAAGCATAGAATAGATGGTCAACAGTTTCTTTCTCAGAAGTACAGAATGTGCATTTATCATTTTCAACAATTTTCATTTTTTCAAGAATATTATTTGTAGCTAGAATTTTGTGGATCAATCGTATCTGGAACCATTTCATTTTAATTTCTTTTATCTTATGCACCTTGTCAAAAACCTTTATCCAATTAAAATCCCTGTTGTCTCTTGTTCTTGTTATTTATCTTTCCATTGAGTTATACGCAGTTAGGTCAACACTTCTTTTAAGATACTCATTTAGGCCTTACAACTATTAATTGCTTAAAAATAAGAAATTAAGTTTCCTATAGCTAAGCAGCAGTTTCTTAGATCTGAAAGAAACTGCGTGGATCAAGGAATCGGGTCTCTTTGAGACTAGTTTTCTTTGGAAACAGAGTTTTTCTTGTATAGAAGGTTTTCTTATAAGCAGGTTTGTTTTGTTTTAGTTTTTGTTTTATAGGCAAGGTTGTTATAAGCGTAAAACGACTGTCCTCTCGTGTATGCCTGTGCCTGTTTCAAATGCCTTGCGTCCATTCTACTGCATTTATTTCGTCCCAGAAAGACCAAAACAATAATGATTCTCTCCCATGCCGAAAGCATATGCGCTGGACCTGACTTGTTAGGCGCATAACGGCAGCGCAACACATGTGCCCTGAAAAAAACAATCAACAACAGTTGAGTGCTTATTCCATTATCCTCGATATAAAAGAATTAATCAAATCAAATCAATCAATCCTGACTCTGAAGAAGATCGTGTGTGGAAGAACGGACCATGTTTGTTTCAAGGGAGTTTTCCTATGCCCGAGTTTCTTTGAAAAAAAAGGCATTGCATACATTCATAAGGTTTGGTTTTGTTTTTTTGCTTTCTCATAAACGGAGTTTCTTGTAGGTGGAGTCGACTGTACCTTACTCTGAATAAATATTCTTGTCTTTAGGCGTCTGTGCTAACACTGAATTAATCAAAAGTTGTAGCCTATATCAGGCAATGGATTGTTGATATAGACCTGATGGTCTGCAAAAACTGAATAAACTTTTATTGTGTTGTATTGTATTATTATGTATTGCGCGCGCACGCACGCACACACACACACACACGTGCGCGCGCGCGCGCGCGCACACACACACACACACTGACACACACACACTGACATACACACACACACACACTCACACACACACACACACACACACACACACACACACACACACACACACACACACACACACACACACACACAAACCCAGAAACTCAAAAAAAGAGCTGACAATAATTTATTTCTTTGAAAACGGCTCAGTGCTGGATTTCAATGTCTTATTGATATCACGAGGCGGCAGAGCTGTGCGTAGACTACGCCTGTAGCCTACTGCCTGAATGGTTTGGCATTGAATTGGTGGGAAAGACGGTGTGTATGTGGATATGGATTCATTCATTCATTCATTCTTTTATA
Source organism: Stramonita haemastoma (assembly GCA_030674155.1). Lineage (NCBI taxonomy): Eukaryota > Metazoa > Mollusca > Gastropoda > Neogastropoda > Muricidae > Stramonita > Stramonita haemastoma. The sequence goes on from CM060318.1 coordinate 30,892,266, forward strand.
TCGAGGATAATGGAATAAGCACTCGTGTGCTTTATATATATATATATATATATATATATATATATATATATATATATATATATATATATATATATATTATATATATATATATATATATATATATATATATATATATATTACATCCAGCCCCCTTGTGTAGGCTTATGCTATTTTGTCAATCTTGTCATCTGTTCTCACCGGCACACGATGGCCTACTTTTACGAAAAGTGAAACAGGATTTTACGTGTGCGCAAGATGTTCTGCGTGCGTTCGCACACGGGGCCTCGGTTTATAGAATGTGGATTCACAGAATGTAGCTTACTAATATATTGTTGCATTATTTATTACTGCACTTGTTTATCGACTTTTTAAATTCATTCATTCATTGAATTATTTATCTAGTTCTGATCGAACACACACACACACACACACACACACACACACACACACACACACACACACACACACACACACACACACACACACACAGCCTATGATCAATATGCCTGAAGTCACGTTGTTATGACGTCACATGCCAAAGGGCAACTAAAGCAGTTGGGTGCTCTGACTGCGTATAGTGTGTAGGCCTATGTTTCTTTTCTTTTCTTTTTTTTAAATCTGTAAAACGAACATTTAAAACAATGGCGTCATCATCAGCAGCAGCAGCAGCATCGTCGTCGTCGTCGTCATCATCATCATCATCATCATCATCATCATTATCATCATCATCAGCAGCAGCAGCAGCACAACAGCAACAACAACAACAACAACAACAACACAAAGTTAAAGCATATAAAAACTGGAACTAAAATAGTGAACTAACCACATGTCATGCAAAATTTTAAAAGACGGGGAGGTTAACTTCAAAAACATGGAGGCTAGTCATCCCAAGTGCGTCCTCTCAACACCCTCTTACGCAGTCTGTCACAATGGGACATAGGCCTAATTGAAGGCAGCAAAACTGACGACAAACACAACAGTAGTCATTAAGAAATAACTGATGCGAGAGAGAGATTTTGATTGATTTGATTTATTCTTTTATATCGAGGATAATGGAATAAGCACGCTTGTGCTTTTTTAACATCCAGTCCCCGTGTGTATGCAGTTTTGTAAATGTTATCTGTTCCCACCGGCACACGATGGCCTACTCTTACGAAAAGCGGAACAGGATTTAACGTGTGCGCAAGATGTTCTGCGTACGTTCGCAGAGAGAGAGAGAGAGAGAGAGAGAGAGAGAGAGAGAGAGAGAGAGAGAGAGAGAGAGAGAGAGAGAGAGAGAGAGAGAGAGAGAGAGATGATTTGATTTGATTTGATTTGATTTATTCTTTTATATCGAAGATAATGGGATAAGCACTCTTGTGCTTTTTTACATCCAGTCCCCGTGCGTATGCAGTGTAAATGTCATCTGTTCCCACCGGCACACGATGGCCTACTCTTACGAAAAGCGGAACAGAATTTAACGTGTGCGCAAGATGTTTTGAGAGAAGAGAGAGAGAGAGAGAGAGAGAGAGAGAGAGAGAGAGAGAGAGAGAGAGAGAGAGAGAGAGAGAGAGAGAGAGAGAGAGGGGTTATTTTGTTAAATTTCGTATCATTGATTTGATTTCCCATAAAAAGAAAAGTTTATGAATATTTGCCTGAAGAAAGGAAAGCGCAAAATAAAACGAGACACCCCCCCCCAAAAAAAAAACAAAAAACAACACCCACAAACAACAACAAACACGCAAAACAAAACCCAATGCCCCAAGCAAGGATGGAGCTCACTCACTACGGATAGCTCTGGTTCAGTGACTAGGAGACTGACGTGCTACTACTACTAGCCTACTGCGCTATTCATGTTTGATCTGCCAAACCACACTGGCTAGTTCGATTTGATCTTATCAGAGTCCTAGCGGAACTATCTGATTTACAACTGCGCCATCAAACCATAGTTTTTTCATCATTTTCTCTTATTCTTCTTTGTTTCCCACATTGCACGTTAGGCCTATCCTGTAGGACAGTCTTGGCCAGTCTAGATGTTCGTGTGACGTGCACGTAATACTTCAGTTTGTGTTGTTTCACTGAAGTCCGAGCTTTTCAAACGGCTCTACGGCCTTGGACTTGCCTGGGGTTGAATGACGCGCAAAGGAAAGCTGAGAATTGCGAGTAGTGGAGGAGGCTGGTTGCAAAAATAATGTTCAATGGTGCCCCAACGGTCCACTAGACTACGGGATAGGTAAAAGGTGAGGTGACCATCAACCATCCATCACGTCCTTCACCTTTACCTAACCCGTAGTCTTTGGACCGTGGGGTCAACCAATCAAGATTTTGCAACCAGCTTCCTCTACTACCCCACGGTCCTCTGCTTTCCGTAGCAAATCGTTTCACTCAAGGCCAGTCCACTCTCTGATGTTGCCTTCCCGTTGTTTTCTCTGTCTGCCTCTTCGTCTCACTTCTTGTACTGGTCCCTGTAGGACAGTCTTGGCCAGTCAAGATGTTCGTGTGACGTGCCCTATCACTTTAGTTTGCGTTTTTTCACTAGCCAGGAGCTCTCCATAATGGTTCGAAGGCATTTTTTAAATTGTAGTTTTCACTTCATTAGTGACATGATCCCAATGTGAGACACCAAACAGTTTAGTAAAGCATCTCATCTCCATTGCCTGTATCCTTCCCTCAATGTCTGCTGTTATGGTCATGTTTTACATGCGTTCAAAAATATGGACATGATCAGGGTACGCATTTTGTATTTTGTACCACTTTATGTCACAGTAGATTTCTCTGCGTGAAATTCGGGCTGCTCTCCCCGGGGAGAGCGCGTCGCCACAAGCGCAGCGCCAACCCATTTTTTTTCTTTTTCCTGCATGCAACTGTATTCGTTTCCCTATCAGAGTGGCTTTTTTCTACAGAATTTTGCCAGGATCAACCCCCTTGTTGCCGTGGGTTCTTTAACGTGCGCTAAATAGTGATGTGGTAACACACAGGACCTCGGTTTATCGTCTCATCCGAAAGACTAGCGCCCAGACCATCACTCAGGGTCTAATGGACGGGGGGGAAAGTTTTGGGCCCAAACGGGGTACACACCACCGCACACTCCGACCTGGACTTTTTTGCTTTTTAGGCAAGGCGCGTTACCACCTAGACCATCGATCCACCGTCTATGCATCAGGCTGATCTTGAAGCTGATGGCGATGTTCTTGTTCCAGCTGACTTTCAGCCCGGTCATTGCAGCTGTGGTCTAGGCTATTCTGGAGAGAATTTCAGGTTTTGATACTTCATCTGATACTACAGCTCCCAGATATCTGAAGCTATTGATGGTCCCGATTTTCTTACCATCTATAATTATGTCATTGCTGATGTCATTGGCACTATTTGTCATCAGCTGGGTTTTCTGTGCACTGACCTGCATGCTATATGCCGAAGAGGCTTCATGAAGGTGATTTACTAGGCTATCTAGCTCTTGCTCTTCTCCAGCTAGGCCGTCGATATCATCGGCAAAACGTAAGTTTGTGATTGTCCTGCTTCCAGTGCTGACTGTTCCTTCATGATTTTCAAGTGCATTAGGCCATTATTCTCTCTAAGAAGATGCTGAAGAGGGTGGGAGACAGCAGACATCCTTGGCGTACTCCAATTGTGATTCGGAACCAATCTCCCATGGATACAGTAGATACCTTTGACGTAATCCAGTTGTGATTCGGAACCAATCTCCATGTTGCTGTCATAGTAGACTGCGCTGGTTGCCTTGTTATACAGGCATTCTATGGTTCTGATCAGGTTGGCATTGATGGTATGCAACCCCATGGTTGCCAACAGAGCTGCATGCCGGACTCTGTCCAATGACTCCTTAAAGTCCACAAAGACGTGGTAAAGATCTTGTTAGTGTTGGAAGTATTTCTCACAGAGTATTCTAAGGTTGAAAATTTGTTTGGTTGTGCTCCTTCCTGCTCAAAGACAATGATATTCAATGCTATGAAAAGCCAGAAAGTGCGATTTAGATTTGGAAACAAATGTATGAGCATTGTTAATTCTAATAAATACTTCGGAATATTATTTAATCAAAACGGCAAAATTTTGTAAAGGTAAGAAAACAATATGAACAAGAAGAAAAAGAAATATTTTCTTTGATGCAGATAAGCAGAAATCAGAATATTCCTGTTGAAGTTGTCCTTGATCTTTATCAAACAATGGTTGTTCCGGTATTGTATATGGCTGTGAAATTTGGTGTTTGGTGCTGTTTTGGAAAAACTGCAACTGAAGTTTTTGAAACACTTCTTCAGACTTAAAAGGAGCACAATGACTAATCTGATATATGGTGTTTACTCCAACACACACACACACACACACACACACACACACACACACACACACACACACACACACACACACACACACACACCTTTTTCTCCATGCACACACACACATTGTTTTTTGTCATGCCCGTACACATGAACGAGAAATTTCTGTACTCATTCTTTCGAGTCAGCTCGTAGCCAGTACAAATATAGGGGCCTACAGCCTGCCAGAGAGTTAGTTATAAATTCCCATAATAAAACAGAGGTGGATGATATTGTTAGCGGCGGCACCTCCACACAAAGACTTTCTTGTTTAATTAAGAGCTAGTTTCCCTTAGTTATATGTTGTAAAGTTGCTTCCCTTGTTGTTGGTTTTGTAACACACGCGATGATAAACAGTGACATAGGCCACAGGATAAAGTATGCACTGTACACATCTATAACTGGTGCCAGTGTTGGCCTGGTTATGGAAACACCACATATTTGTCCATCGTGATTGACAACGACCTCCAAAATGGCAGAGGAGGCAGTTGCTATTTCGGAAAATTGGAGGAGGGGGGGGGGGAATGATAATAGTGGAGGTCCCTTGCCCACAGTTCACCCCCACTCTCTCGGTCAAGAAGGCATAAGGACAGTCAGCGTTGGAGATGTTCTCCAAAAGCCCCAGGACAGGACTGCAGCACAGAACGACTGTGCAAGTCCAGTTTCTTAGTCAGAGAGTTATAGTTGAATGGAACCACTCGTATCAGTCATTGCCTTTCCAATGGATCATTCCGGTGGCGTGGAGAGGGGGGTCTGCTGCATGGGTAACAGCTTTCCCTCCATACTTACTTACCCAGGTTTTGCGCTCTAAAGACTAGAGCGCAACCCCATAGTCTTCCGAGACTGATGGGTACCTACTACTACTATAGTTAATCACAAAAGACTAAGCTGTAAAGTGGAATTCCATGAGTGGGAAAGCCACTGATCACACACACAGCCTCTCACTTTGCTGTTGTGCCCAGCATCAACGGTGGTAAACTGTGATACAGCCCAGGTGCCGAGGGCACTTTAGAAATATTAACATGCCCAGTATGTGTTTGTCACACAGTGTCAGAAATGCCTCGATACAGTGACACTAAACAACAGCTTGCCCTCCATACTTACTTACCCAGGCTTTGCGCTCTTGAGCGCCTAGTCTTGAGACTGACAGATGCCCATAGTATAGTATAGTATAGTATAGTATAGTATAGTATAGTATAGTATAGTATAGTATAGTATAGTATAGTATAGTATAGTATAGTATAGTATAGTTTATACACAGAAAAAGACACACACACACCAGCCACGACAAACAAACCAAACCAGTGCAAACATGGGATTTACTTCTCTGCTGGTAGAAGCATGCAAAACAGGCCTGTCAAAACTTCTCAAGCAAAACACCTTTGGGGATGGCCAAAAACGTGGACAGAATATTTACCGGGTGGGGGGCAATTGAGAATTTGTTTCAGTGTTAGGAGAGAGAGTGTGGGGGAAATTAGGCTGCAAAGGTTGAAGAGGAAGAGCTCAGTTATCATTTCCCGACTAATAATCCTCTTCATCTTTGGTTCTCTTCTTCTTCTTCTTCTTCTTCTTCTTCTTTTATCAGCATTTGTTTTTTGTTCTCAAGTGAAATGGAAAATTGTTTCGTGGAACAAACAAACATACAATGACATGACCTAATTGTTCCAGCAAAATTAAAACACACACACACGTACGCATGCACGCACGCACCCCCCCCCCCCCTTACACACACACACACACACACACACACACACACACACACACACACACACACACAACACACACCCTACCAGTCACTTGTGCACCAGACTGACATGAATATTGGGTGCCACCTGTCCCTTCTTGCACCTACGACATATCCTTGATTTACCCATGAGCTGTCGAATGGCCTTCTTATACCTTCGGTCTGTAGCCATGTAGATATAAGGATTGACAAGAGAGTGCATGTAGTAGAAGACAGCTAAGTAATCCTCGAACAGCAACGGCTCAATGCAGACACAGCCCAAGTTCACGACAGAGGCAATCCAGTAAGGAGCAAACATGAGGATGTAGGCAAACACCACTAAAGTCACAGTTCCGAAGGCTTTGAAGATGCTGGAGTGAGTTTTTGGCGTGGTTTTCTGTAGTCTGGAGCTAGGGGTCTGGAGTGTGTTGGTTCCACTTGAACAGCCTTCAATGGCTGTGCTGCTGAGAGTTGTCGCTGTTGATGTGGTTTTCTCCTCAGGGTGGATGATTCGGTTGTTACATTCTCCTGCTTCTGACCACCACCCAACACGTTTTCTTCTGTGGAAGGTGTGCGACGGATACACATCGAAGTAGTAGGCTTACAGTCACCAGGAGGTACAATAGTAGTACGAGCAGTATTAGAGAGATCCATGCTGGTCGTTGCAGTATCCGACACGGGATGATTAGTCTGGATTTTTTGAATGTGTCTTCGAGCAACACACAGAATTCGAGAGCTGGTAAAGATTAAGATGACCAAAGGGATGAAAAAGACCAACACAAAAGACACTATGGCGAACTCATGGGTCAAGATAAAATTACAGTTATCTAAGGGAAAGTCATACTTATACTCTTTCGTGCTCCTAGCCAAGCCGCCAAACACAGACACGGCAGTGTAGGTCATCCACACCAACCACACCGCCACCACACAACCCACGGTCATTTTCGGACCCACGTAACTATGATAAAAGAACGGCTTGGTGATGTACAGATACTTATCCATGGACAACAACACAGTACTGTAGGCAGCCACTGTACTGAACCCTAAATCCAAAAAAATCTCCACGTCACACAGAAGCTGTCCGAAAGGCCAGTTCCCGTGGAACTCCCAGACGATGTTGAGAGGCACGACCACAGAAGAGTTGAGGAGATCGAGCACAGCCAGGTTGAGCACTAGCCAGTAGTAGGTGTGTCTACGCAGACTGGGGCTGGCCAGGATGATGACGATGGACAGCCCATTGCCCAGCAGCATGAAGACGTTGCTGGTGGTCAGGATGGAAATGATGACCACTTTCTGGGCCGTCATCTCCGTGTCCGTGGGGTCACGCACGGCCAGAGAGTCTGCTGGCATGTGGTCAGCGCTGGCCGCCATATTCACGGACATTGTGGATAAACGTGGCGGGTGATGGTCTTTGGGAACAGGGTTTCTTTTGTGGATGTTTTGGATTGAAGATTTCTGGCCTGCAAAACCCTGTAAGAACACTGCAAGCAATGTAATATATATGTAGTAAGTAATAGTACCGAACTCAAACCCATTTCCAAACAAACAATGCCCCCCCCCATCCCCCCCCCCATCCCCCCCCCCACACACACACACGCGCGCGCACACACACACATCAGCAAAATCATCATCTTCAACAATAACACCAACAACAACAACACTACTACTACTACTACTACTACTACTACTACTACTACTACTACTACTACTACTGCTACTACTTCTACTACCATGTTCTTGTTTGTCATCATGTGTGTCTTTTTATTTCTTTTTGCGTTTACTCAAGATTATGACTCATATCAGTTATGTGCCTGTCAGTATTGCGAAATCCCTTCACGGGGTGACTAAAAAGTATTGTTTTCAAATTTTTTTTACTTGACTTCAACTTGAACCATCCACCAAAACGAAACACACTAAAATGGTGGCAATGAAACAGATACAAACACACATACACGCACACGCAGGCACGCACGCACACACACACACACACACACACACACACACACACACACACACACACTAAACACACACACACACACACACACACAAATACACTCACACACACATACACTCACACACACACACACAACAACACACACACACACACACACACACACACACACACAACTCACACACACACACACACACACACACACACACACACACACACACACACACGCGCGCACGCACGCACGCACGCACGCACACACGACACACCACACACACACACACACACACGCACGCACGCACGCACGCACGCACGCACGCACCACACACACACCACACACACACACACACGCGCGCGCGCGCGCGCGCGCGCGTGCGCACACGCACACACCCCACACACACAACTATAGTTTCATCGTTAAATTGTATTTTTGTAGCTTTCGATACTGATAAGTTAATCACCCAAGTCTCAAGTCTCGGAAGAAGTCTTTCTTCAGTTTCAAACCCAGATCCTGATCAGCTCAGGGATTGGTTTATCAAAGGCAGTGAAAGTTTCATAGTACTATTATCATCAGCTAGTTTATTTATTCATCTGTTCATTGCGTTATCTATTTATTCATTTATTTTTTTATATATATCATCACTGTCATTATCATTGTTGCTGTTGTTGTTAATGTTGTTGTGACTGACATTAAAAAAAAGATAACTCAGTTTATCTCAAAGCACACATAATTCCATGATACAAGCCACTAGCCTACGTTTTTATCATCAACATAACAAGCCATACTTTAGGGAATTATAGCAATAATATTTCAAAATAATCCTTATAACAACAACATTTCAAAATAATATCACAAAATATAAGCTACTCACACAAAGTAAGCACGGTAGCCTATTATTTTGTTGTCTTTGTCAAACGTCTCGTTTCAGATCAGTCGATATTCGAGGATGGCGTTCAAAACAATGGTTTTCCGGGCTGTTTAAAAGTCTTGACTCTAGAACAACAATATATTACACTAGGCCCCGGGGCTGGGTTCGTGGCTATCTGTTGCTTCCACAAAGAAATATTATGATTTAAAGTCTGGGGCAGTAGGAGCGATCACTGGAAGGAAATATTGCTGGGTTAGTGTCTGTTATCAATTAGACACCAGTCTTACTCCAATAAATGGTCGCAAAAAGTTAGAGGTTTTTCTGTTGTTTCTTTCTGTTTGCAATGACTCGGTGTATAGTCTGTCACAAATTATGGGCATGTGCTGGATCTTCCATTTGTATCGTTGGTGTCTGAATCTACGTAGCTGGTCTGTTCTTGGTTTATTTATCTTAGACTCTGTTTGCTTTGACCATAATTATCCATTGAAGTCAAAAGAGATAAAAGTGTAAATGTTGTTGGTGCAGCTGAGCTGATACGAATTGAGAGAAATGTCTGGTGCATACACTGTCCCAACTGTGCCTGCAATAAAGCCTCTAGATTGTGTAGATCTTCAATGCTTTGTCAGAAAAAGGCAGAGTTTGGATTTTCAAAAAATTGCTTAGGCACATTGTTTCTTTTGAGATATTTGTTGTTTTTGTTGAAAAAAGGTTTGCTTAAACTTGACTCATGGCTGCTAGCAACTATCAGAAAACCAATTCAGGCAGTCTATTTGAGGACGGTGAAATATCAGTTACCCCAATGTTCTCTGCAAGCAGGCTAACATATCGGACTGGAAATTAAGACGTGTCCAAGAATTGTAGAAGCTATTGGCTCTTTGTACGACTTATTGCACATGTCACAAAACGAAAATATCTGTGCTGTAACCACATCATCAGATACTTTTAATCTTTCAAAGACCACAGTTGTTGTTTTTACATTTGTTGTTGCTATTGTTTTGTTTGTTTTTGCAGAGAGAGAGAGAGAGAGAGAGAGAGAGAGAGAGAGAGAGAGAGAGAGAGAGAGAGAGAGAGAGAGAGAGAGAGAGAGAGAGAGAGAGAGAGAAGAGCATTAAAAACAGCTAGACCAGCTTGATCACCTTTTGCTAGTTTTAAGAGAGTGGCAGAAAACAAACATAGATTGTGATGGTTAGTAAGGACATCATTGATACCATTAAGACTTACTGGTGGATTGATTTAACAATCATTATTGACTGATGGTAACGATTTGATTAAAAAAAACAACAACCAATAATTGATTGGTTGATTTCAGGAATGCTTGACTGATTTGAACCTATAAAGATATTACTTCTACTTTCTATGGGCCTGTGGCTGTAGTAAGAAAAAAAAAGAAAAGAATACAGGCAAAAATAAAGCTGATGGCAAAAAGGGGTGGGGTGGGTGTTCTGTTTTCTTTTCCTTATTTTCTTTTATTTTATTTTAATTTCGAGAATAATGAATAAGCACCCAAGTGCTTAAAAAGATAAAGTCCCCGTGTACATGCAGTTTTGTAAATCTTGTCATCTGTTCCATCATCTGTTCCCACTGGCACACAACGGCGTACTCTTTCGAAAGGCGGAACATGTTCTAATATGTGTGTGTGTGTGTGTGTGTGTGTGTGTGTGTGTGTGTGTGTGTGTGTGTGTGTGTGTGTTGTGTGTGTGTGTGATGTTCTGCGTGCGTTCGCGCACGGGACCTGGGTTTATAGTATTGCCCAATATCATAACTACAGACACGCTTGTAAGGATAAAAACGGTACAAGCCAAAGAATTTCATTTATGACAGTGTGTGTGGCGGTGAGAGCTCTTAGATGTGATGGAGTGTTGAATCATCACTCAACCATTGCTACACCCCCTCCCCCCACTTAGCGCTGGCCTATATTTAGCTTTTCTTTTGCTTTTATCTGATGGGGGGTAATTTATTGAGTCAAGTTTTTATCTTGTCCCTATACTAGACTAATGTGGTTTTGTGGCTTAGGGGGTAACGCACTAGTTTCGTTAGACCTGCGGTTCAAATCCCGTTAAAAAACGATCTGCCCTTCCAGATTCATCTCACACCAGCTGTTGATTATCTTATTTATTATTTCCTTTGAAGTTTTGCTGAATGTATGGGTCACACCAAAGACACTGGATTAAGGACGGGGATCCGGATATGCTTTTCTTTTCTTTTTTTTTAATGGATGGGAATTTTTCAGGTCTTCTGGTCAACTTTGTTGGTGGCTTGCCAGTTCAGCTTAGCTTCGCACAGTATATAGGCTTACACCCGAGCTGAAGTTGAAGCATGTGCATTATGGATCCGAAACAAGCCTTCGGCCTGTGGGTGCTGCAGCAACGCCAAATATCCAGCACACACCTCGAGATTTTTACAGACATACACTGGGTCACCAAGCAGCATATTGCTAACGTTTGTCATAACGGTTCAGCAATAGGTGACATACCTATTACGCGACCAATTTTTTTGGTGCAGCAACACCCCATTGTGAAAATTGAAAATGAATCTATCTATCTATCTATCTATCTATCTATCTATCTATCTATCTATCTATCTATCTATCTATCTATCTATTATCTATCTATCTATCTAGATGGGTTCACACCCATATATCTCGAAGACATAGCGTACTTGAGAGATCTAGTTGGATAATCCCAGTCTTTGTCGGGAATTATTCCCTTTGTCACAGATACTCCCTGTCTTTGTGGTCTTTGTTACTATACCGCGTGTGTGGTCTCCTGTCGGCAGGTACCATAAAACAATGCCTCACAGAAGACAGCGAGTGCTTGACCCAAGTCCCGAAGACAGCGTCACGTGGAGAGCAAGGCGCACTGCAGTGTTCTAGGGTGCCGTAGAAGAAGGTAGCTGAGAGGAGGGTGCTGTCAGGAACACTTGTGGCTGAGGGTTTCCACGGGTGGAGAATGCTTAACGCCTATCGATATTTATGGAAATCAGTCGTCCTATGAGCAAGAACAACAAACAGCTTTAGTCCTAAATAAAGGCACATCACAACTTAGCCTACAGTAAGCAGTATTTACGTTCCGCGTATATCAGTATGCTTTATTTCTTTTCTTTTTTTTATCAGTATGCTTTTCTTTTTTTTGTCTCATTTTTTTGTTTTGTTTTTCTTTCCACTTTTCGTAGTGTCTAGGATTGTGACCTATACAGCAACACAGGCCAGATAAGTTATGACAATTTTTATTTTGAGATATATTTATTTATGCCTCTGTCTTTCCAAATGTTGTTTGATAAAGGCCTAATCATTTTTTTTTGCTTCCAATCCAATCCAGTCTTGTTGTTTATAGCCCCGCCGACCACAAAGGCCATAAAGGGGCTGTTCTGTTTTGCTTGGCCATACCACTTCTAACCTTGACGTTTTGTAGACAAGAGCCACTATTCTTTTCTTACAGAGCCTATCAATAGTTAGAAATTTTGAACGTATTCCAGATCTGATCTATTGATTTTGATATTCTGAGGGGTGACTGTCCCATTAATGTCCATCATTTTGGTCTTTGGGGCATAACTTAAGGCCAATAGTGTTGCTCTCTGCATCGACTCTGTAGAGAATTCTTCTCATGCTTGTTGATATTCATTAGACATGAGTGCTGTATCATTAACGCACCTGAGAGGTACACACCACACACTCACCTCACTGTGTTGCCACACTTTCTAGTCGGCTTTGGGTAGAGTTTTGTTTTGTTTTATTTTGTTTATTTGCTTGAGCTTTTTTTTTGTTACTTATTGTTAGCAAGACGATTGTTTTTCTTGGCCCTTTAGTTTTCCAGTTTTTCAGTTTTTTTTTGTGTGATGGACTTTCCATAGTATACATTGCAGTCTCGAGGAATAGAGGAGACTACGGAAGAGTAGAACTATGAGGGGAATAGTGGGAAGGTACAGAAAGACTATAGGGAGACAAGAAGAAGGCTATGGGACGGTAGTAGAGGGAGGCTAAAGGGAGAGCAGAGGGAGAACAACGAGGGAGAGTGGAAGGAAAGTAAGGGGGACTATGGGGCCAGTTCAATCCAATCATGTTACAACCCCGCCAACCACACAGGCCATATCGGGGCTGACAAACTCATACAATTTTAAATCTCAGAATAAAACTATGCAGCTTTATAACAGATATGGGGCCAGGTTGAGGGAGAGAACTAAGCAAGGGTAGAGGGGAGGAGGGGGGGGGGGGAGGAATTAAGGGAGGACTACAAGAGAGTTAGAGGGGGTTATGAGTATGTTGTGGTGTTTTGGTGTCGTGTGGTGTGGTTGGTGTGTTGAGGTTATGAGGAGTGAGAAGAGATGAGAGAGAGAGAGAGAGAGAGAGAGAGAGAGAGAGAGAGAGAGTATGAGACAGATTATTTTGTTTGTTTTTGCAATCTCAGGATGATTAAGTCAAACAGAATGGCTGGCATTTCTTGTGTGTGTTGTTATCTTTTTTTTATTTCGAGAATAATGGAATAAACTCATGTGCTTTTTTTTTTTTTTTTTTTTTTTTACATTCAGTCCCCGTATACATAAAGTTTTGTAAATGTTGTCATCCGTTCCCATCGGCACACAATGACCCACTCTTGAATCCGAAAAGCGAAGCGGGTTTTAACGTGTGCGCAAGATGTTCTGCGTTGCCTTCGCATATGGGACCTGGGTTTATAGATTTGTCTTACCCGATGTCCTGGGGGGAGTGGAGCTGGCACTGATGTTAACTCCAGAGGAAAAATGTGTGTGTGTGTGTGTGTGTGTGTGTGCGTGTGTGTGTGTGCGCGCGTGCGTGCGTGGTGTGTGTGTGTGTTTTCAGGTTGACAGTGTCTGGTAATTGAGTGGACTTGTGAATTTAGATACAGAAGGAGATGGCTGTCCTGATACGCCTATATATGGCCTTCATGGTTGGTGGGGCTATAAACAACATAAAATGATCTGAAATGACCCCCCCCCCCCCCCACTCTACCCTATTTTTACTACATACATATGTTTCGATTTGGATTGGTTTTCCTTTCTGTACTTCACAACAGAACAAATCTGAAAGTACTCAGTTTTCATTTTGAATCACTAAAGAAGATAGATTGTTTTTTTTGTCTTTATTAAAGAAGATGATTAGATTTGTTCTTCTATCTCAATCAATCAATCAATCAGTCCACAAACCATGGTGCTTCAACAGTCTTGAAAATCTCTAAAGCCATACCTGGGCTGTCACTTCTTAAAAAATAAAGCTCATATGAAAAATTGTGGAACAATTTACAGAATTTAAAAAACAGATTAAAACCAAATATCAATTTCTCTTTACTCAATATCCCAGCCAACCACAAGAGCACATTTGGACAAACCACCACATTACATCAACACACTTGTACAACAAGAACATATGAAAAAACAACAACCAAACCAAACAGAATAAAACAACAGATCAAAGTAAATGTTTGCACAATTTTATTGGGTCATTCTTTAAAACTCCAGTTAAACAAACATTCATAATAAATCATCACACTCCATTTCAAGCCTGAAAAGAACAGATCTGATACAGGAAGTTATACCCAAATTCTGTCTCAACAAATGCACTTAAGTACTTGGGTCACCACAACTGTAGTCATTTCAAACATGCATTTTAAAATCTTGTTGTTTACAGCCCTGCTGACCACAGAGGCCATATCGGGGCTGTCACCTCCTAACATTGTAAACCTTAGAATAAAACTGTTTAACTATATACAGATCCATCTATTTATCTAGTTATCACATCAGATATATGAAGAGCATGAATGCTCAAAATTCAAATGTATATCAGGTTTTAAGGCACAGAGTGTAATGCTTGTGCCTGTAAAATGGTAGCCTGTGGTTGAAATCTGACCAAAGACAGGAATTTTTCACCTCTTTTCACAAGATCTTGAACAGTAGAGTAGGTCACACTCACTCACTCAGTCCATGTCCCAAAGGACGTAGGGGGGACATGAAGAAGACGCAACAGAGATCTTTTTCCATGCTTCACGATCCTGTGGGTGTTGCAGGGGTTGGGCGGTCCAGTCTTTAATGTTGTCAACCCATGATTTCTTTTGGCGGCCTCTTCGTCTCTTGCCCTCGACTGTTCCTTGCAAGATAGTTTTTGCTATGGTGTTGTGTCTTGTGGTGTGACCAAACCACATCAGCTTTCTCCTCTTGGAGAGTAGGTACCAGTCTTCTAAATGAGACAATTATTCCAATCCAATCTTAATGATTATAGCCCCACCAACCACAGAGGTCATATTGGGGCTGAGACAATTACTCCAACTCCCAAGTTTCACACGAGTCTAGTACATGTAAAAGAATCCCCACAAACAATGACTTACTACTGGCAACATTTTCTAACAGCTTTTAACAGATGCTATGGTAAATAATTATTCAACAAGAAAGAAAAAAGTACAAGACTGGTAACTTGCTTCATCTGGAAAGAACAGCATGAATTTTTGATTGAAAAATCTCTTCTGATGACAAAGATGTAGTATTGACACATCCAATTCAAACATCCTCATAGTCAGATGGATTGGCAGGATTTTCTCTTGATAAGACTTAGCAGAAAATGGAACACTTTGATTTACAATTCACTTAAACACAAACAGAAAACAAGGATTGGCTAGCCCTTCTCCTGACTAGGAAGAAAATTTATCCTTTTGATTCATAGTTTACTTCCAATGCAATCAAACACATTGTTTATAGCCCCAATGACAACAGAGACCATACTGGGGCACAGTTCATTTTCAAAAGCAAACAAAGAAACAACAAGCAAACACAATTTAATGGCAATTCACACCACATGTACACCTGAGCATGCACATGTACACACATAGATCCTCAAGCTGGTTAAAACTCACATGAAATAAAAAAAAGAAGAAAAAAAAGAAGGCAACATACAGAATATTACATATGAAAAGACGATGTGTGCATCAACAAGCATTATGTTACAGCTGCATTTTAACTTTTTATTTTTATTTTTTATTTTTACAAATGGCATGTGAATAATAGTAATGAGGCCAGTGGCTGAAAACTGCCCCCCCCCCCCCCTCTCCTGATCTATGGCCTGCACTGTTGCACAGCTGGTAATGAAAGTGAGCAGCTGACTGGCCACCTTTCAGCTGCACCATGCTGCTTGTAGGCAGCTGACAAAGAAAGGATAAGAATGTTATACAAAAGTATTTGCTTGTCCACCTGTTCATTCAAATGCACACAAATTACAGCCTAGGACAACACATCAGGGCTATCATAGCGTCAGTGATGAACTAAACTGAGGACAACTATACAATGTTTGAGAACTAGGATCTAGGGTACCTGGCTCGCTCCTACTTCACCCACAATACAAATTCACTTTATCGCCAGTGCTTTTATCACAACTACAATCCTCACTTTCCTATGGTCTGCTTCCGCTCATCCATGCTTCTCAAACCTTTGGGGAATACCCAAAGATTCAAAAACTATTGCAAAAAATATCCATGAGTAAAAAAAAAAAAAAGACTACTCAGATAAGGCGTGATAAAACACATTGAATCATCCACTGTTCTGGCACAATGCTAGGCACCATGATTCCGGAAATTTGACCGTAACTTTATCTTGTAAATATCATTAATTTTGAAAGCGTAATCAATGCCTGTATTGTTAAAAGCATTTATATAGGAATTGATTTTAATTTGATCATATCACTGTTCCTAAAAGCTATACAAAAAGAAGAATATTCCATCATTTTTAAGGGGCAAAATTGTACAGCACTAAATGATCCAAAGTATACAAATTTGTTCACGTCAGTTGTCTGGTAATTGACAGTCTGACAGTGTGGGATTTTTGTGGAAGTATGCTTGTTCTTTGAACCCCTATTTGAAAGAAAAAAAAAATGATGTCAATCCAGCAGGCACTTGCCTTCTGTCCCCTCTACAATAGCTGCAGTGTGAATTGTGTGTGTGTGTGTGTGTTGTGTGTGTGTGTGTATGTGCATGCGTGCGTTTGTGGGTGTGTTGCACATACTAATGTTTTTATTTTTTCTATGTACATATAAAATAATGAATGTTTTGGTGAGAGTGCCTGGAAGAAACAAAGGAGTATAAGGGAAGTACGACCAAGCAGCGCTTGAAAGAGCTGTTGAGAGGTGAGGTCTGGCTGCATGACTTTTGGTGCAGCTGGTGAGTACGGCATCCCCAAAACACCACCACTCGGGGACCATGTTCTATAGGAGGCCACAAATAGGGAAGAAAGCAGGGTGGCCAACATGCCCCCTCCCAATGATATGGAGGATGAGATGTCAACAAGGTGACAGAGGGTGCAATGGCTAGGTGGTTTCTCTGACCAATCCAATCCAATCTTCTTGTTTATAGCCCAGCCGACTACAGTGGCCATTTCAGGACTGTCACTTCATAAAAAACTTTCAATCAAAAATTTAAACTGTGCAAGTGTGTGTGTGTATAATTATATATGCGTGTGTAACCCACCCAAAAATTTTGCCTGGAAAATGGAGTCAAATTTTTAGAGGGTCACCAGTAAAAAAGACACCTGTGACTAAAGCGCGCACTCTTTTGGAGCATAGCCCAAAAGAAAATAGTGCCAAAATGTTTTACTTGTGTTAAGTCAACAAAAATCTGGAATGTTAGTATTTTTTGTTGAGATTTTGTTTGGTTTATATAGTATTTTAAGTTTGTAGTAGAATTTAGAATAGTGAAGGAAGGCATAGGAATCTAGACATTATCTGCTGAGTCAATTTTTAATTTCTGGTCTACCTCAGTATTTTTTTTTAAAACACCACACTGACAACACTGGTCATTTCATGGTCTACCTCAGTATTTTTTTAAAAACACCACACTGACAACACCGGTCATTTCATGGTCTACCTCAGTATTTTTTAAAACAACACCACACTGACAACACCGGTCATTTCATGGTCTACCTCAGTATTTTTTTAAAACAACACCACACTGACAACACCGGTCATTTCATAGTCTACCTCAGTATTTTTTTTAAAAAACAACACCACACTGACAACACTGGTCATTTCATGGTCTACCTCATGATTTTTTAAAACAACACCACACTGACAACACCGGTCATTTCATGGTCTGCCTCAGTATTTTTTTATAAAAACAACACCACACTGACAACACTGGTCATTTCATGGTCTGCCTCAGTATTTTTTTTATAAAAACAACACCACACTGACAACACTGGTCATTTCATGGTCTGCCTCAGTATTTTTTTTATAAAAACAACACCACACTGACAACACTGGTCATTTCATGGTCTGCCTCAGTATTTTTTTTATAAAAACAACACCACACTGACAACACTGGTCATTTCATGGTCTGCCTTAATATTACTTTTAAAACATCACCTGACAACACCGGTCATTTCATAGTCTACCTCAGTACTTTTTTAAAAACAACACCACACTGACAACACTGGTCATTTCAAGGTCTACCTCAATTTTTTTTTTTTAAACACCACACTGACAACACTGGTCATTTCATGGTCTACCTAAGTTTTTTTTTTTTAAAACACCACACTGACAATACCGGTCATTTCATGATCTACCTTAGTATTTTTTAAAACACCACACTGACAACACTGGTCAGTTCATGGTCTACCTTGGTATTTTTTATAACACCACACTGACAACACTGGTCAGTTCATGGTCTACTTTAGTATTTTTTAAAACACCACACTGACAACACTGGTCATTTCATGGTCTGCCTTATTTTTAAAACACCACCTGACAACATTGGTTATTTCATGGTCTACCTTAGTATTTTTTGAAACACCACACTGACAACACCAGTCAGTCATGGTGTACCTCACTCAGCATTATTTTAAAACACCACCACAATGACAACACCAATCATTTCAGGTTGTACCTCCGTATTTTCTTTAACATCACCACAACGACAACACCAATCATTTCAGGTTGTACCTCCGTATTTTCTTTAACACCACCACAATGACAACACCAAAATTTCATAGAGGTTTTTCCACCACACTGACACCACCAGTCACTGCATGCTGCACCTCAGTATTTTCTTTAAAAACACCACAATGACAACACCAGATTTAAGAGAAAAATTTTTTTAAAGCTTCCAGCTAGACCACCTTTACTAAAACACCACGTCACAGTCCACATCTGCATCCTTCTTCCACTGTCAGGTATCTTGAGCAACATTCTCAAACTCTAATCCATAAAGTGGATGAAGCTCAACTGTGTGGTCCCAGCAAAGTCATTCTGGGTAGGAGCTGGCCAGATTATGAAAAATCCCTACGACTATTACGGGATTCTAGCCCACAACTTTCCAGCCCATAAACCAAGAAACTAACCACTGTGCCATGGAGGCAGCCAGAGATCTAGTCGAACTGTGACAGTCTACCCATGCTGGGTTGCCTACCAGGGATCTGTTAGTATCCCCAGTAAGTTAGGAGGTTCCTACTGACCACTGATATGGCAGACTGGTCAGTAGATCATCACAAACTGTGTGTGCGCATGCTTGTGCGTGTGTGTACGTGCTCTTTTGACACAAGGTTCTGGTTATAAAAAAAAAAGAGAAAGCACTCATTGACTCGAGCAAAAAGGCAGTTTTGCCAAACTTCAAGGATTCACAAGTATATGAGCCTGAACATAAAAAATATGGCCTCTTACTATACTTACAAATACTTCAGTTATTATTGCAAACATGGCCTCTGACTTAGATGTGAAAATGCTGATCAATTTTTTACACAATAGCTCATGATCAAAGCAAATGAATCATCCTAGCCAAGCCATGACCATCAATACATCCCAATACAAGGCACAAACTGTTATCACCAGCTTTCTTTTTAGACATGAGAATCAGCTTTCTCTACTTCAAATTACAAGTCTTGGAACAAAACAGCTCTGCACAGAAAAAAAAAAACAACTGGCAGAAGTTGTCCACACACAACATGACTAATGAAAACTGGAATCATATGTTCACGGTCATGAAAACAGAGGGGAAGGGAATCCAGACAATTCCAACAAGGTAAAAAAAAATTATATTTATTCATATCAAAAACTTTCATGCTTAGATAGGAATGGGTTGAAATTAAAAAAAAAAATGTGCACAAATTGGAATGGGTTCCAATGCAAACATTTATGCACAGATCTTGGCACCCATTATGATTTGTGCTAACATCCCTTGTAGACAAACTGCCGAGCTCACCCTTGTTAGTATAAGTCAGTATTTGCTCTTTAAGACAAGCCAGGTGATCCTTTTTCAATAAAAATGTTTTTTGAAGCTGTATGAGGGAGACAATGGGAAAGAGTAGGGGGAAAAAATCGTGGCTACCCTGACACTATCATCATGGCTGCTAAAGCACTGGCAAAAACCACTCCATACCAGGCTACCCTCCATTACGCCAAAAGAAACATCAACAACAGAGTCCCAGTAGTCATCACCCATAACCCACGAAATCCCCCCATCGTGAAAATGGTTGCAGAACAATCTCTCTACCCTACACTGCAGTGCCAGAATGAAAAAAAAGCAATTCCTGAGGTTCTGTGTGGGGGAGAGAAAATGCAGGATCTAAGAAACATGTTTATGCCATCCGTCTTGCCTCCTACAAACACAATGGCAGACGTGGATGTTTCTGCTGCACCAAGAAATGCGCCACCTGCAGAGACCACCACTGAGGGAAGTCTCTTCACCAGTTTCACTACTGGTGAGAGATTCACATCAGAGAGGTCCTTCTCCTGTAAGCAGCAAACATCATTATCCTGCTCAGCTGCAACCTCTGTGGACTCCAGTACATTGGCAAAACCAAAAACGCCCTGAAAACCAGGATGTACCTTCACCGCAGTGACATCACCAGGAACACCGGACTAGAGTGACACAACACTTCAGACGGGACACTCTCTCAGCAACATGAAGTGCCAGGTGATCGAACAGGTGAACGGGCAGACCAACGAGGCCAGACTCCGCCGAGAACATTTCTGGAGACACAAGTTGCAGACTGACCCCCTAAAGGCCTCAACACACGTGACAGTTGAGCTTGCCATTCTCTTCCTGTCAGTGACCACAGTCAACTACCTGGCAACTTGATCTGAACAATCCTTCAAACATATATATAACTGTACGTGTGTGTGTAGTGTGTGTGTCTGCACCTTATGATATGGTGCTACAAATGTGTGGATAAAATATGCAGAAGTGCTACTGTGCGTCAGATTTTTATCCATGTTGACTTCCCAAGCAGATGAATAGAGAGAGAGAGAGAGAGCACTCAATATTTGCATCTCTTCACATGCTAATCAACTTCAAAGGATATCAAATCTTAACAGGCTACTGAGAATTCAGAATAGTATGAAAAACCGTGTCATGCAGTTTCTCATATGGTATAGGCAAAAGATAATACCTGTCCTCTCATCTGTATTTAGTGAGGATGACACTGGTGGTGACTTCCACCCCATCACATAAATTATAAACACGGCAACTGCTATCTGCAACTGGCAAACAGTTATACTTTTCATCAACAGTTTATGCTTACCACTGAACCATAGAGACTGGCAATCAAAAGTAAACGAACATTGTGTGTGGATGTATGTTAATGCGCAAGTGTATGGGCCTTTCAAGCATAGTACCCCTGCCTAGTATAAACAGTGAACAATCTTCAAGGTTCAGGAGGTTAATGCTTACCACTGAACAAATGCAGATGGTAATCAAAGTACACAAACACAGTGTGTATGTACGTTTGTGCGTGTGTGTATGCACATTGTTAAGTGCAATGTCCGAGGTTCTTTAAAGTAAAACACTAAAAATATTGCTTTTAAAGTATGAATAAAGACAACAATTTTCCCTGAAGGAGAAGATTTTATGCTTACCAATGAATCATACAGGCGGGTAATCAAAATTATATAAACTGTGTATGTGTGCATGTGCTTGTTGTGTGTATGTGTGTGCGTGCATATGCATGCGTGAGTGCATGTGCCTTTTAACACAATTAGGGTTTTTTCTTCTTAAACAGGTACATATACTGAGCACCTTAGCACTGATAAACAGTGAACAATCTTAAGGTTTAGGAGGTTTATGCTTACCACTGAACAATGCAGACTGGTAATCAAAGTAACACAAACACAGTGTGTATGTACGTTTGTGCGTGTGTGTATGCACCGTGTAAGTGCAATGTCCTAGGTTCTTAAAGTCAAACAGGTAAAAATATTACGCATTTAAGTATGAATAAACAGTCAACAATTTTCTGCTTATCACTGAATCATACAGGCTGGTAATCAAAGCCATATGAACTGTGAGTGTGTGCGTAAGTGCATGTGTGTGCACATGCATGCATGTGTGTTTATGTACACATGCATGCGTGCGTGTGTGTATATGCCTTTTTAAGCACAACTAGGGTTTTTTCTTTTTAAACAGTAAAATACTGAGCACCTTAGCACTGATAAACAGTGAACAATTTTCAAAGGTATGAGGAGGTTTATGCTTACCACTGAACAATGCAGACTGGTAATCAAAGTAACACAAACACAGTGTGTATGTACGTTTGTGCGTGTGTGTATGCACCTTGTTAAGTGCAAGTCCTAGGTTCTGTAAAGTAAAACAGGTAAAAATATTACGCATTTAAGTATGAATAAACAGTCCACAGTTTTCCAAGAGTGAGGAGATTTTATGCTTACCACTGATCATACAGGCTGGTAATCAAAGCTTCATAAACTGTGTTTGAGTGTGTGTAGTGTGTGGTGTGTGTGTGTGTGTGTGTGTGTGTGTGCCATGCAGGCATGTATGCGCCTTTCAACCCTGCACAACTAGGGTTTTTTTCTTCTTAAACAGGTACAAAACTGAGCACCTTAGCACTGATAAACAGTGAACAATCTTCAAGGTATGAGGAGGTTTATGCTTACCACTGAACAATGCAGACTGGTAATCAAAGTGACACAAACACAGTGTGTATGTACGTTTGTGCGTGTGTGTATGCACCTTGTTAAGTGCAAGTCCTAGGAAGCCCTTTCATGTAAAGCAGTCCAGAGTTTTCCCAGAGTGAGGAGATTTTATGCTTACCACTGAATCATACAGTCTGGTAATCAAAGCTATATAAACTGTGTATGTGTGTGTTCATGCATGCAAGCATGTGCCTTATAAGCACAACTAGGAGTTTTTCTTCTTAAACAGAAACAAATACTGGGCACCTTAGCACTGATAAGTGACCAATCATCAAGGTTTGAGGAGGTTTATGCTTACCACTGAGCAATGCAGACTGGTAATCAAAGTAACACAAACACTGTGTGTATGTACGTTTGTGCGTGTGTGTATGCACCTTGTAAGTGCAATGTTCTAGGTTCTTTAAAGTCAAAACACGTAAAAGTATTCCACTGCTACGTATGAATAAACCGTCAACAGTTTTCCCAGTGAGGAGATTTTTGCTTACCACAGAATCACACAGGTGGTAATCACAGCTATATAAACTGTGTTTGTGGTTATGTGCATGTGCCTTTTAAGCACAACTAGGGTTTTTTCCTTCTTAAACAGGTACAAATATTGAGCACCTTAGCACTGATAAACAGTAACCAATCTTCAAGGTATGAGGAGGTTAATGCTTACCACTGAACAATGCAGATTAGTAATGAAAGTGACACAAAACACTGTGTGTATGTACGTTTGTGCGTGTCACTGTGTGTATGCACCTTGTAAGTGCAATGTCCTAGGTTCTGTAAAGTAAAACAGATAAAAATATTGCGCATTCAAGTATGAATAAACAGTCAACAAAATAAATAGATAAATATATAAACACTCAACAGTTTTCCCAGTAGGAGATTTTGTGCTTACCACTGAATAAATACAGGCTGGTAATCAAAGCTGTGCATTTGTGTGCGTGTGTGTGTGTCTGAAGATTGATTTTGGCAGCAGCACCTGGACAAGACATATTGTTACTGCTCCCTGTCAGTTTTTGACATGAGGCCTCAGATTCTGGCCAGCAGTGATGAACCTTCCGATCAGAGAAGGCGAAGAAGAGCATTAGTACAGGGGTACAGTGCCACTGGACTGCTAATGTGACAGCATTGGTGAATTATCCCTCTGGTTGTATTCTATATGGGATGAGGTTTGAGAAAACGCTTTGACAGACTCTGTGTAAAGCCAGTCCTTTGGAGGTCCTCTGCTAGTAGTTCTGAGATATAAATGTATGTTCATTCATCTTGGTCTTTGGAGTGAGGATATTCTACACTCTCAGTGCTAAATTGTCGGTGAAGAAAGTAGGCCTTGATGTAAATGATTCACTGTTGCTCAAGAGGTTAAATGCTACAAACAGAAGGTTCTGATTATGAAGAGGCATGGAGGCTACACAGGGAAGCATGGGAATCGGCTGAATCGATTGATGGGGCTGAGTGCTAGGGTGGTGACAGGCTTGACCAAACCAATTCACAATTTTGGCCACATTGTCTTCACCAACAATTTCTACACTTACCTGTGCTGGCCAAATACCTGTCAAGCAAGGGGACTTACCTGTGTGGCACAATGAGATCAAACGCATAGGCTACCCTAAAGATCTCATCAAAACGAAGGCAGAAGAGCATTGGCTTCCCAGGGGGGCAACTGAGTGCAGACAGTGCAATGACATGATTGCAACATCATGGAAAGACAACCGCATGGTGTGCTACATGTCCTCAGCTCATCCCCCTTTCTCACACACACCTGCCGCCGCCAGATGACGACAGAAAGACGGCACCGTAGCTGAGCTTTCCTGCCCACCAACAGTCACAGCCTACGCTGCCAACATGAATGATGGTGTGGACAGACTGGGCCAAAACACGCGCAAGAACAAGTCCAAGAAAACCATGAAATCGTTATCAATGGGTAGAAACCAAGCTGATGGAGACAGCCATATATAATGCCTATGTCCTTGAAGGGGAGGTGACAGATCACACTCCACCGGGCAAACCAGGCGTGACCTACTCTCCTTCAAACTGGGCTCAGTGCATCAACTGATCGGCAACCAGTATGCTGAAAAAATCCACCCAGGCTGACCCAGAGAGGAGGCTGATGCTACAGACCCCCGTCTTGACCGCACACACCACTGGCCCATGAAAGAAGTAGGTGACCACCACACCTGCCTGTGCGATGTGCGCAGCACAACACCTCAAATACAATCGTTCTTACCTGGTGTCAGCTTCGCCGACAATCCCTTCAAAAAATGTAAAACCACAATTATGAGTGAAAAGTGTGGTGTGTATCTGTGCTGCAATCAGCGCAACTGCTTTAAGGTGTATCACACATGTGTCAACTATGTGTGACGTGTCATGTGATACTTGGACAGGAGTGCAAACATGTGAAATTAGAGAACATGTAAATACTATGTATATAAAAAGTGTGCAAAATAGTGTGGGGCTTGCTCTCTTTATAGGTGTGTGGTCGTGAATACACAATCTACAAAAAAAGAGAATAAACAGTTGATGTGTTGGGGACAATCATGGTGACAATGGTGACAGTTCTCATGAATTATTCACATAAACAATGCATGGGGATGTACATGAGGCATCAGTTGGTTTGTACAAGCATGAAACATACAACTGGCTATAAAAATACTGACCTGCATGGAGTGCATGATGGCATGCCTTGTTTTTTACTGTCAAATTACCTGTTTCACACCTGTGTCATTTGTCATGTTACCGTGAAGTGTCAGCATGGTTACCAACACCTTCTCACATCAATTCCCCACACAATGGTATGACATTCTTTGGTTCGTATAATATGGGCTACAGCAGTAAGTGTGTAAAGTAAGCAACCCATGATGCTAAGTTTTTTGGCTTGTAAATTAGGGAATAAAGAACAAACAGACAAGAGAAACCTGGGAATAAAGGGAAGCAATAACATGTGTAAATGGGGGAATGAAAGAGTTAAAAGGAGCTAACTTTTTATTTCCTAACAAGAAAACATAGAACTTTTCATAAACCCTACAACCAGAATTGGTTTTTTCCATAACTTTTCCAGGTCTGGACAACATTTCCTCCTCTTCCCAAAATTGTTCAAGATTCTTAGAACCCTATTTGAATTTTGTCTACACAATTATACATATCACCGACGAAACAGAAGTAGCAATGCACCAAATCACGAGCTGTTTTCAGAAAAATTCAAACAAAGCAGCAATATCAACATGATTTCAATTATCATTAAGTATCAACTGAGATTCCATACAATTCAAGACATTCAAATGGATTTGAAAGACTGTAGTTCCAGAAACTGATATATATATGTGAGATCTTGTCTTGTCATCAAAGTCTGCCAGCAAACCAGCACTGTCACTTCTTCCGTTCGTTTCAGTTTAACAATAGCAGATATATATATACCTAATTACAGGCAACAAATGAAATCCCAATATTTACATTACATTCGTATAGCAGGCTGGTTCTGCACCCCCATCCAATGAAGCCCAGTGATGGGGGGAGGAGGCTTGTCAATGCGGACCTTCTTTGCTCGCAATGTGCTCAGACTGAGTTCTGTCACTTTCTGGCACTCTCGAACTTGCAGAGCTTTCAGTGCTGGACAAAAGTCTGCCAGGAGCCTGGGGAAAACATGAGAGAGAGAGAGAAATAAAATCTACATTAATTATAGAGATTTACTTCTGTCTTGTCTAAGATGTCTTAGAATCCAACCTAATTACATTTTTTATTAATTTTTTTATATATTAGAACAGTATATATAAAATGCTACCTGACAGCATTTTGAAATTTTAGGAAATCAATATCCAGCAAAGTACACAAAAGACTTTTTCACCAGCTACTATCTGTATTTGTATGCCACTTTAAGTCACAGCAGATTTCTCTGCATGGAATTCTGGCTGCTCTCCCTGGGGAGAGCATGTCACCACAAGAGCACGCCACCAACTTTATATTTTTTTCCTGTCTGCATAACTTTGTTTCTCTACCAGAGTAGCTTTTTTCTACAGAGTTAGGGACAACTCTCTTGTTGCCATGGGTTCTTTTACATGCACTAAATGTGTGTTGCACACAGGATCTCGGTTTATCGTCTCAACTGAAAGGCTAGCACCCAGACCATTGCTCGTGGTCTAGTAGATACAGGAAAAGTTCTGGGCACAAAGTGGATTGAATCTGGACTTTTTGCTTTTTAGGCAAGTGCATTACTTCTAGATCACCAATCCACCAGTTCCATTGCAGTCTTCTCATGAGACTAGATAGGATGCTAAGTTGCTTTCTTTTCTTGTTTGATGTTCACAACATCTGAATTTGCATTTCTATTCAAATATCTAACACTGAGAGAACATGAATTTACACGCTGAATTCTAGCATTTGTACCTTAATAATATTTCAAAATCATGTGTGAGATATATATCATTTATATCTACAAGTTAAATCCTCAATAATCTACAAATACAAGTTTTTCAAATTTCATTTCTAAACTTACGCAATAGACTGGTCTGTGAGACGCCAACAACCCTGGACACTGAGCTGAACCAGACCAGGACAAAACTGGGCTATCATCCCCACAGCATGATTTGTCAAGCCGTAGATGTTATTCAGCAGCAAGTACTTGATCCTGAAATCATTGCAAAGACTGATTATGGTCACTATTTTCGTTTATAAATAACAAAGATATTTTCACCAGCTTTTGCTAAATTTATACAAAGTTGCCAACCTGTTCTGAGCAAAAATCAAACAAAGCAGTTAGCGGGCATAATACTTTAAACTCCCCTCCCATTCTGTTACATGGTACACTACTTCATTACACACTTAAAATGTACATCCTCTACAAATATCAGAACAGAAGTAAATATCTTCCATCAATCCCTCTTCTGCATCTTTTGACAATTTTTTTTTTAGTACAGATGTAAAACATTTAGCTTTTCAAATGCGACGCTCCACCACGAAATGAGTCGCTTAGCACCTAACCCACTTTTCCGCTAGGAGCGATTACAGGCAGGTGGGGTCAAGTTGGAATTTTGAGATTTTGATTGATTACAAAACTACTGCCATTATTCTACCTTGTAATTAATGAAATATCAAGTCATAATTTTGTATCCTTTTGCTTTTAAGTGTGTTTTAAAAATGCCTGAGCCCTCATTCTGACCATTTATTATGATGCTAAACGTGTCTATTTCTCATTTTGTCATTTCCTGCAGTCTATCATTTGAACTTGTAATTACTTTTCATAGAATTGTCTGAGTTTCAATCTGTTTTTTGTATTGTATAGCCATTTTGTTGCAGTTTAATAACATGTCAATAACTAAAATTGACCTCTGGTGCAATGCGACTCCTTACCTGCGGGAGCCAGTGGAGCTTCACACACACACAAAAAATTATCCAGTAGTCTGGTCAACCACTAAGGCACCACTGAAGATTTTGCAACCAACTTCCTCTACTCCCTGCAGTTCTCAGCTGTCCGTAGTGTCATTCTACTCAAGGCCAGTCCACTCTCTGATGTTGTCTTCCCATCATTTTCTCTGTGTGCCTCTGTATCACCATTCTTGAACTTTCCTGTAGGACAGTCTTTGCCAGTCCAGATGTTTGTGTGATGTGCCCCTCTGAATTCAGTTTGTATCTTTTCACTGAAGTTTGCGAGGCATCTGTTCACAATTGCCTGTATCCTTTCAATGTCTGTTGTCATGGTCCACATTCCACATGCATACAAAACTATGGACTAGGGAGTGCATCAGACTGATCTTTGAGCTGATGATAATATGTTCATGTTGTTGCAGATAACTGTCAGTTGCATGTTATTGCAACTTTGGTCTGGGCTATCCTGTAGAGTACTTTGTAAACTAAAGCTATGCCAGTCTTAATTTTATGGTTATCTATGTAATGTCAGTGCTGATGCCAATGGTGCTATTTGTCATCAACTGGGTCTTTTCTGCACTGATCTGCTTGCAATAAGCCATAGAGGTTTCATCAAGGTGATTTGCCAAGTTGACCAGTTCTTGCTCTTGTAAAGCTAGACAATTATTAAGTCAGTTAATGTTGTCAGAAAAACTCAAGTTTGCAATTCTCCTGCCTCCAATGCCGACTGTTCCTTTAAATGGTTTTCAAGTGCATCAGCCATTATTTTAAGATGATGTTGAAGACTGTTGCCGTGTGTTGGGGAGAGCAAACATCCTTTTTTTTGTTGTTGTTGTTTTGTTGTTTGGAACCATTATCCTATGTTGATGTCAGCAGTCTCCCCTAGTTGCCCTGTCATAATGGCATTCTACGGTTCTGATAATTTACTTTTTAAAATTATGCTTATCGTAAACCTGTTCTGCATTTCAGACTACATCTTTTTCCTAAAAAAATCTACCTATCTCTTGAATTGTACTTAAAATTTGCCTAAATATATCTTTACCTCAGTAATTAGTAGTGTAAGCAGGTGGTAGTGAGCACAGGATACATTCCTCTCATCATCGCAGGTATGTTTGTATCTTAAGCAGACACAAAACATTGACTATATATACATACATATCCCATCTCTTCTCATTTTTCTAATGCTGAGTTGTTATAGCAAAAAATTACCTGCAATTATTCTGAAAGTACCTTTTTTAAACTATGAATTTAAATTTATTTCTTCCTATGCACCACAAATGTCTAACTCATCTTGTCAATTCACAGCAGTGAAACTTTTTACTCAGACTCATTCAGTCCTGAGGTTCACCACTGCAACAATTTTGTGAATCAGGATAACCACATTTGTATTCTTTCTTCAAAGAAGTCAAAATATCTCTAAAAACACACTGTATGATGTGTTATTTTGTCATTTATTCTGATAAGCATGTAATGTCTTACCTCTCCTCAAAA
The DNA here is from genome assembly GCA_030674155.1 of Stramonita haemastoma. Classification (NCBI taxonomy): domain Eukaryota; kingdom Metazoa; phylum Mollusca; class Gastropoda; order Neogastropoda; family Muricidae; genus Stramonita; species Stramonita haemastoma. The sequence continues at coordinate 30,921,850 of CM060318.1, forward strand.
GGTCTTAAGGTATTTAATTTTTAAGCAAAATGGTCTACATGACACATGCATGAGACTTTCTCATTCAAAGTCTCATCTGAAGGACTGGATCAGTGGATGGGAAATATTCAAATGCTGATTCTGAAGTAAAAGTCACTTCTACCTAGGTTACTATGATCAGGACTTTCACCAATACCCTGCAACAAACATCCCACCTTTTCAATCAACCACGTCCTCAAACACCAATATAAACCACAGATTTTTTTCCACACTAAAAAACCAACATAAAATCAAAATAAAACAAAACAAAAACTTAAATTTGCCTCACCCTCTGCACTGCATGACCAAGTTGATGATGTCTTCATCAGACAGGTCCCAACAGCCACACAAGTCCACATATTCCAGTGGAATGCAGTTGGCAATCAGTGATATCAGTCCTGAACCCGTCACCCACACCAACTCCGTAAGCTTAAACTGTAAACCTGTTTACAGTATGCACCAATTGTATAAAGACTTGCATTGGAGATGCCCAGGCAGTTGGACAGCACAATCTTCAGCAGATTAGGATTACCCTGGAGCACACCAATGAGAGCATCATCTGTCAGCCAGTCCCTGGCATTACACAGCACCAATTCTTTCAGACAGCCATTTCTACGTGTCAGCACATCAAATCCGAGAGTGGTTAAGGCACTGGAATACTGAGAAGTGTTGACAGTAAATGCAAGGCTAAAATGACAGTCGACAAGATCCCTGAATTCCCGACAAAGGCCACGCAGCTGGAACAGTTCTTTGAGAGAAAAGTAGGGTAGAAGATGCTTACACAGCACCTGCTCCCATGGGATGTCAAACAGTCCTTTGGAAGTCATGGCTCCAAATGATCGTAATTGAAGCCTGGTCAGCTTAATGCATCAAGCTTCAAGTTAGTCTGAAACAAAAGCAAAAAAATGAACATTGTTACAGTATACTATTTCAGGATAATCTACAAGATACATAGATTTCAGGATAATCTACAAACTACATCTAGTAGTAGTACTGTATGTATACATACTGCATAAGAACCCTAGGATTAGCTTGAAACCAAAGACATGGTTGACAACCTCATTTTTAGAAACCAATGCAGCCTGTGTCAGGCTTTGAGTAAGAATGATTAGAATCAGTAACCAGCTAATCTCACTATCACTGTATCAGTATCACATCACACAAAACTAATAAAAGCTGTAATACAAAGTTCTGTGTTCACTTTGTACTTGTTACATAAATCAGTCTCTTTTCTCAGTTTTCTGCCAGCACAACTATGCATGGAAGGAGTTGAAAAAAATTGGGCTGCTCCCCCTGGAAGGACTGAAAGAGTATTCAAATTATACCGAGTAATTTTTGTTTGGAGCCTTCTTGTCTTTTTTTTCCCTGTCCCTCCCCTTCCTCCCCCCAAATAAACCACATGGAGGGAAACAATAAGCAAAATATGACAACACACATAGACATACTCGATACTGTATTATACACATGTATGCACACATACAGTAAGTGGGAGAGATTTATTTATTTTAATATTTATTTTATTTATTTATTCTTTTATATCGAGGATAACAGAATAAGCAATCATGTGCTTTTTTTCATCCGGTCCCTGTGTGTATGCAGTTTTTGTAAATATTGTCATCTGTTCCCACCGGCACATGATGGCCTACTCTTACGAAAAGCGGAACAGGATTTAACGTGTGCGCAAGATGTTCTGCGTGCATTTGCACATGGGGCCTCGGTTTAAAGTCTCATCCGAAGGACTTTTGGGGAGAGTGGAGTTGGCACTGATGTTAACTCCAGGAGAAAAATTTCCTCGACCGGACTCGAACCTGGGTCATCAATTTGCCAGCGCAATGTTCTGACCACTAGGCTATCCGAGAGAGAGAGAGAGAGAGAGAGAGAGAGAAGAGAGAGAGAGAGAGAGAGACAGAGACAGAGACAGAGAGACAGAGAGACAGAGAGAGAGGCAAATCAAATAAACTTTATTTTCATGCTAGCCAGTAAGAATGCAAGCAAAACAATTTTTTGGTATAGCTATAGTATTGTGGCTTGCACACAGCATTATCTTAAGCTGCACTCAACACACAGCTAAACTTTAAAAAAAAAAGTTCATTATTTATCTTCTAAAATTATTTACAAAAGCTCTGCCTTACTCGTTGCTTTCAAACCCTTATCTAGACCAAAATTTCATACAAATATGACCAGCCTACCCACACCAAAACAAAACCATTTCTGGCTATGGTCCTGTGACTTACCTCCCATAAGGATGATGTATAATTTGTCGAATATTATGCATTTTTTAGTTTTAACACTTTATTCAGATTGATACAACACAAGCCTTCACTGACTTCAGTTCCACTTCTGAATTAAGATTAGCTGAAAGTGACACTACTGAAATGATTAATGACTAGTGAGACTGAGAATGATCCAGTTGGGTACTTAAATCTTGTTAATGTTCATTGAGTTGAACTGTCAGTGTCAGGTAGCTAAACCTTGCATGGCAAAGGTAATCTTACTTTTTGAGTGTTTTTTTTAACATAGTACATGCATACACATGATACAATCACATGTATATGATCTGTCTCTAGCCAGTGTTCTAGAGGAAACAGCTAAGTAAGAAGTCTGGGCTCTGAATCTGTATATGACAAGAGAGAGAGAGAGAGAGAGAGAGAGAAGAGAGAGAGAGAGAGAGAGAGAGAGAGAGAGAGAGAGAAAAGAGAACTGTCTTTAGATAATTATTCATAGGGTCATATGTGTGTGTGTGTGGTGTGTGTGTGTGTGTGTGTGTGTGTGTGTGTGTGTGTGTGTGTGTGTGTGTGTGTGTGAAGGTTCTGATCAATTTTTTTGGTAGGCCATTATTAATTATTATCATAATTAAAATCTCTCCAACTGGCGCCGCCGGCCGTCAATGAAGCCAACGACAGCATTAGGAAATGGGATCCCATTCACTATTAAAATATAATAAAAATATATATATTCTCTCCTTTGGGGGGGGGGGGGGGTGTCTACATAATTAAAGCTCCCATATTAAGCAGAAAACCAAATGATACAAAATTCATTCAACAGACATGGACAATAATCTAGCACACATGTGACAGATTTTACATAACCTTGTTACCTGGTATAACCAGATCTGAGTCTCGTGGCTTGACTGATCAAACAAAGAATAGATAACAGCAAACAATCAAAGCAGGAAAATTATCCGCCAGTTGAAGGTGGACTGGCATGGGCCAAAACTAACCACCCTATCTAGAGCGGTTACAAGACAAACAGGTTAGACCTAGGCCTAGGCTATTGACGTCGGTATTGTCAGTTGTCTGCTTTTGATGGCCATCGTGTGACACAATCTTCAAGGACACCTAAACAGACGTAGCCTAGCCTATAATATACTGATGCCTTGACATCAATAACAGAGTCATGTTTTCTCCTTCTCTGCTGAAATCACCATACCTCAATCCAAATCAAAGTTGCGTATTGTTTTTCAAATAACTGGTGGGGTAGGACGTCGGCGTCTGCCATCAACCGTTACTACACGTAGCCTAGTTTCGGTAAGATGGCTAAATGCCCGGATGCAATTTACAAGGCTATGCACACAGTAGCCTAGCCTAGCCGTTGCTGTTGTTTTGAGTTGGGGTGGGTGGTAAGTAGGACTATGGTTTGGTTGGTTAGGGTTTTATTTGTTTTATTTTTTGCGTGCTGTGTGTGTGTGTGTGTGTGTGTGTGTGTGTGTGTGTGTGTGTGTGTGTGTGTGTGTGTGTTTGGGGGGTGGGGGAGAAGAAAGCAACATGGCATAATGCCAACATTGATGAATATATATATATATATATATATATAATATATATATATATATATATATATATATATATATATATATATATATATATATATATATATATATATGTGCAAATCCAAATCTTGTAACGTAAGGTTGAAAAAGTCGGGAAGTGAGGCTACTCTGCATATTATTATCTCTAAACGATGATTCAATCAAAATCCCACATTTTGAATAC
>CM060318.1:30933356-30937807 GCA_030674155.1 Stramonita haemastoma
GGAGATGCCTTGCCCACAGTACATCCCCCATTCTCTCAGGCCAAGAGGGCATAAGGACAGTCAGCATTGGAAATATGTATGTATCAGTGCACTATGAAGTTGTTGGGTCCCCCCCCCCCCCCCCCCACTGTGGTATATATGTTTCACCAGTGTTGATGCTCCCTGCATCCCTGCAGTATGCAGGGAGAGGACAGGTATGCACCACACCTGTTGTTTGACTGCTGGTTGCCAACACCTACCTAGGCCTATATACCTACCTCAAACTGACCTACTTTCTCCACACCGGGCCCAGATAACGTTTGTATGAAAGCCATTATTTTGTGGCGTTTGAGAAGAGAGACAAGGCAAGGCAAGCAAGGCAAGGCAAGGCAAGGCAAGGCAAGGCAAATTCTTTTATAAGCACTCATGTGCTTTTTTTTTACATCCAGTCCCCGCCCTTATCAGGGATAGATAAAATAAAGATAAAAAAACCCTCCTTAAATTAAACAACAACAATAATGAAATACCAAGAACAAGAAACTATACCCAAGTACCAAACAACAAAAAATAAGAAAGAGAAGAGAGAGAGAGAGAGAGAGAGAGAGAGAGAGAGAGAGAGAGAGAGAGAGAGAGAGAGAGAGAGAGAGAGAGAGAGAGAGAGAGAGAGAGGAGAAGAGGAGAGATTCTAGTTGTAGGCATTACAGAACGGTTTCAGTAAAATTCAGGAAGTGGTTTTACGCAACTCACTTAAAAACAAACAAACAAACAACACACAGAAAAAACCATGGGGGCGAGGGAGGGGGGGGGGGCAAAAGGGACAGAAAAGCTTTGTATACTTTTGTATGCCATTCTCGCAATCCCCCCCCCCCCAAGTCTTTGACAGTCAGGTGACAAAGGCGATTTGGCGTCTACGACGTAAGGTTCTTTTTTTTTATCGCTGAGGAGGAAGTGAATGACATTGATGGCAGATTGCCCTCATGTGTCAAAGTTAAGAACACACACGTACACAACACAACACACACACACACACACACACACACACACACACACACACACACAACACACACACACACAACAACACACACACAACCAAAACAAATCAATACATGAACATGAACAACAAAGCAAAATAGCCAAACATAGAACTAAACAAAACTATGAGGCTGAAATTGGTATTGTATTGTATTGTATTGTATTGTATTATATTGTATTGTATGATATAGTATACCACTTAGTAGACCACATGCAGATTTCTCTGCATGAAATTCGGGCCGCTCTCCCGGGGAGAGCGTGTCGCCATAAGAGCAGCACCTCCCATTATTATTATTATTATTTTTTAAAAATCTTTTCCTGTCTTCAACTGTATTTGTTTCCCTATCAGAGTGGCTTTTTTCTACATAATTTTACCAGGGACAGCTCTTGTTGCCGTGGGTTCTTTTACGTGCGCTAAATCATTTTGTGTCGCACTCGGGACCTCAGTTTATCGTCTCATAAAAAAAAACAACAACTAGCACCCAGACCACCCACCAGTCATTGTCTAATGGATGGGGGGAAAAGTTTGTGGCACAAACGGGGATCAAACCACCGACCACCTCCAACCCGGACTTTTGGCTTTCTAGGCAGGTGCGTTATCTCTAGATCACCGCTTTGGGGAAGATGTCACTTTAACAGTAGCTTACCTTTCAGCTTTTCCCCAGCACACAAGCCTATGTTCAGACTTCATTAAACTGGGTTTGATGTGTAAGCACCACACTAGTGTGCATGCTTTTTGTGGTTTTTAGTTGGTTGGGTTTTTTGCGGGTTTTGTTTTCGTTTTATTTTGTCTTTTTTGTGTGGGGAGGGGTGTAGCATCTGTTCTTACAGGCACGAATGGTCAGCTCTTCCGAAAGGCAGAACATGTTTTAACGTGTGCGCAAGATGTTCTGCGTGCGTTCGCACACGGAGGCCCGTGGGGAAAAAAACAGTCCCAACAATTTCTCCATTGGTGAACCCTGGAGCTGCAGCCGAAGGAACTCCCCCCAAAACAACAACAACAACAACAACAACAAACAACAAAACTCCCCCCAAAAACAAAACAAAAACAACAACATAAAACAACCTCTGACAAAAAGTAGTGCGAGTGAACAGGTGCAGACATGATGCCGTCACCTTTCCACTCGAAAGATAAACCCATAATATTGCCACACTAGTTTTCAAATCAAAGCCAGGCAGGTCAACTATTATCAAGTTTACACCCGAAAGATTGTTTCAACTCTTTATATCAGGCCGGACTCCATACAGTCCACGTCAGTACGTGTGTTCAATGTTTATCCTAAGCTTTCAATCATTTCTTCAAATAAAAGCAAAGCAAAAAACAAAGTTGCATTTACTTACGTAGTCAGTTGTGTGTGTGTGTGTGTGTGTGTGTGTGTGTGTGTGCGTGTGTGTGTGTGTGTGTGTGTGGTGTGTGTGTGTGTGTGTGTGTGTGTGTGTGTTTGTGTGTGTGTGTGTGTGTGTGTGTATGTGTTGTGTGTGTGTGTGTGTGTGTGTGTGTGTGTGTGGTGTGTGTGTGTGTGTGTGTGTGTGTAGTTATCATCCTGCAGCCGGTTCCTTGCCTTCATTTTTCTCTTTAAATTTAATTGCAAAATCTAGGACGTCTGTGCAATCGCTAGTCATGGAGGTATGCCAGTTATGTGCTGCCTGTGCGCGCGCGTGTGTGTGTGTGTTGTGTGTGTGTGTGTGTGTGTGTGTCGTGCGTGGTGCGTGGTGTGTGTGTGTGGTGTGTGGGCGCGTGGTGTGTGTGTGTGGTGTGTGTGTGTGTGTGTGTGTGTGTGTGTGTGTGTGTGTGTGTGTGTTTAACACGGGTCTTACATTAGTTTTGGTTAACATTTTTTTTCTCTTGAGATTTGTTTCATTCTATCTTTTTTACGGTCTGCATTTCTGATTAATTTTTAGCCTCTACCCCCCCTCCCTCTCTCTCTCTCTGTGCGCGCGTGTATATATATGTGTATATATATATGTGTATATATATGTATGTATATATATATATATTTTGTATATATAATATATATATATATATATATATATATATATATATATATTATATATATATATATATATATAAAGCAGTTAAAATTGAAGTTTATTACTTCAGCTATTACTGGAGAACGGTTTTGTTAACTGAAGAAGCTGTTCTTTTAAAGCAAACCATACGTAAGTGCAGAGCACAAGTATTATCATGGCGAAGTGGGCTGGCTACTTGAGGATTCTCAGCCGTGTATATAACGTTGTCATTGTTTCTGAAAACAGCCTAGATGCTTCGTCAACAGCAGGAAAGTTGAGAATTTATACAAAATGTTGTTCAGGAAGTACTGAATAGGCACTTTAAAAAAAAAAAGAAATTACTTTTGGTATGATTTTGTGCTGATTATAATAACCTATCAGTCTAGAGCAGGAAATTTGTACTTGTAATGTGTAACTAAGATATGCACGCGCGCGTGCGTGCGCGCGCGCACACTACATACATACATACATACACACACACACACACACACAAACACGCTCGCATTTGTGTGCGCCGCGCGCGTGTGTGTGTGTGTGTGTGTGTGTGTGTGTGTGTGTGTGTGTGTGTGTGTGTGTGTGTGTGTGTGTGCGTGCGTGCGTGTATGCCCGCGCGCGCGTGTGTGTGTATGTGAGTTTGCCTCTTTAAAAAAAAAAAAGAAGAAAGAAATCATAGATTTGTGTGGAAAGTATCTGGTAGTTAGAAGCGAACTTGCCATGAAGACTAAAGAGAGGAAAGCAGGGATAGTAGCTGTAGCTATAGACTAGCTGTGACCATCTTCATCAGCAGGTCAGTCAGTCAGTCAGCAGGCAGGAAGGATGATCGTCTGTCCACTGATGATGACTCGTGACCACCAATGAGCCTGGTGTCCTGAACGGTTATTGGTCCTTAACAGTTACCAAACGTTAGATCTTAAGTCAAGTCAAGTCAAGTCAAGTCAAGTCAAGTCAAGTCAAGTCAAGTCAAGTCAAGTCAAACTTTTATTTCCAGATGGTACATTGAATAAGCAGCGCAGCTTCTTTTTTTCACCATGTCCATCCATCTAAGAAAAAAAAATCATATATATGCACATTTAAAAAAGAAAAAACCTTAAGAAGATAATTATGTCGTACAAATGAAAAAGATAATTACAGTAAGTGAGACTTGTTAATTAAGTCATCATAATTGAACGTTCAATCGGTGAGCGGGATATCCTAGTGGTTAGAGCCTTGCGCTCATGATCTGTCGGCCTGGGTTCGAGCCACTACACGGGCACCTGTTTTAGGGAATCATACCCTGGAGTTATACCGTCAGCCCCTTCTCCAAAAGTCCAGATGTCGACGAGACTCTAAATCGAGGCCCCGTGTGTGAACGCACGCAGAACATCTTTCGCGCACGATAAAACCCTGTTCTGCCTTTCGAAAGAGCAGGCCATTGCGTGACGGATGACCCC
>CM060318.1:30950407-30952669 GCA_030674155.1 Stramonita haemastoma
AACTACAAGAGTTATTAGCGTTCTGCTGCTGGTGGTGATGATGATAAAGGATAGCGGGATAGCCTAGTGGTCAGAACATTGCGCTCGCAATTTGACGACCCGAGTTCGATTCCCATTCGAGGGGATTTTTTCCCCTGGAGTTAACATCAGTGCTGACTCCACTCTCCCCAGTAGTCTTTTGGATGAGACTGTAAACCCAGGCCCCGTGTGCGAACGCACGCAGAACATCTTAGGCACTCGTTAAATTCTGTTCCGCTTTTTGTAAGAGTAGGGCATTGTGTGCCGGTGGGAACAAATTATGACAAAGATGAACAAAACTGCATACACACGGGGACTGGATAAAAAAAGCACATGAGTGCTTATTTGATTATCCTGATATAAAAGAACAAAAAAAAAAAATGACAAATAAGGATGTAGTCTGGATTTGAAGTCATTAAACACTGAAAGCTGTTAGGTGATGTATTGGGTAATTTTTTATGATTTAGCAGGTAAAAAATAATTTTATTAATGCTATCAAGTGGCAGCTGTCAGTCCTTCTCTGTTGGTTGTTTATGCCCTTTAAAAAAAAAATCTGTATTGCCCTGTGTATCTTTTCATAGACGGACGTATGACGTTTTCTATAGGAATGTATGCGTCATAGTAATGCGAAACATGCTTGTCCAGACAGTCATTATCAATAAACATTGTGCAGAAGATGAAACTGTCTTCGAATATGATTTTTGTTATTATATATTGTTGTGTGTTAGAATATGAGTTTAATTGGAAACAGACTGCTTTTGCTTTGTTAGTTTGTAACCGGTTCGAATCACGGCTTCGTTAATTAACTTACTTTATTGGCTAATTAACTTACTTGATTGGCTAATTTAACTTATCATTTATTAGGCTAATTAACTTACTTTATTGGCTGCACTGGCAGCTCGCACGTAGTGATGGCGACATTTCAATCAGTGAAAATGATGGGGAAACAAGTCTTGCTCAGTCAGTGGTCAGCTAGATTACAGAACCATATCAGAAACATCTGGATCGGTGGTCTAGTTGGTAACGCGCCTGCCTAGAAAGCGAAAAGTCCGGGTCGAGTGTGCGGTGGTTCGAATCCCGTTTGGGCCCAAAACTTTCCCCCAATCCATTAGACCATGAGTGGTGGCTGGGCGCTAGTCTTTCGGATGAGACGATAAACCGAGGTCCCATGTGTTACCATCATTATTTAGCGCACGTAAAAGAACCCACGGCAACAAGGGGGTTGTCCCTGGCAAAAAGTCTGTAGAAAAAAGTCACTCTAATAGGGAAACATAGACAGTTGCAGAGTACAGGAAAAAGAAAAAAAAAATACTGGGTAGGCGCTGCACTTGTGACTACGCGCTCTCCCGGGGAGAGCAGCCCGAATTTCACTCGGAGAAATCTGTTGACATAAAGTAGTACAAAATAAAAATTAAAAGAATTTTTTTAAAAGTCTTCAGTCTTCTGTGTTTCTTGTAACAGAATGACATCACAATTTGACGACACATTGCTTTTGTGACGCAAATTGGTCTATTCTGCCTGAAGGGTAGGTAGCCTTAGCCCAGCCTACATCTATCCTGACCAAAACACCAGCACTTTTCCAGACACGCAGACCGTGATGCTTTGTGACAGAATATAAAACACTGCATTTTTTGGGGGGAACAGAAGCTAGAAAGGGCTAAGAAAAAACACAGCCATGGGAAATATGCAAAAAGAGTGCTAGTATTTTAGCAGTGGAATGATGTGGAATCTGTTTTGTCAGTTTGATTCAGTAGGGCCTCCGCCTTTCGAACTAGTTTAGCCCACCACCCCTTTCAGTTGCTCAGTGGCGACTTTGCCCCGTGTTAATACGATCGCTGTTGCGGGTTTAAATGAGTATTTTCCCTTGTTAGTTGGTTAAATTTGAAAGGGTTTTAGGCAAAAAAAAAATAAAGAAACGAACACAGTTGAGATGACTTTGAAAAAAAACCCCCCCCCTCCCCCCCCCCCCCAAAAAAAAAAAAAAAATGTGATGTGTCAGAGTTTAAAAGGGGTCCCAAACCCCAAAAGGTGTTGATGTTGTTGCGAAACTTTGTGAAGTGAAAAGTGCGCAGAGGTGAGGGTTATTAAATTTACCTTTGGGAAATTTGGCCCTGGATCGCAGGAAGACAAAGCCCCGTAGCATCCAAAAGTGGGATGGCTTTAAAGTCGTCTTTTTTCAGTTGACAGTGGGTTTTTTTACTGCTGCTATGGAAAATGCTGTGTACTACTTTTGTTCAAACGGTG
>CM060318.1:30952769-30955269 GCA_030674155.1 Stramonita haemastoma
TGATTTATTTATCCATTTATCCATGATCACATCTACTCGTTTTTTTAAAGCTTTGTTTCTTTATGCATTCATATTTGATTTATTCGATTGTTTCTTTTTCGTCCTCTGCAAATTCTCACTGCCGATTCTCAACTCCTAAGGCGGTTATTCCCATCTCACTACACTCAGTCGAGCCCGTGTTCGTTTTGTCACAGTCCCAGAGCCAAAAATGAATACGGATCGAGCTGTCAATTCACTGATGGCGAAACCAAGAGGGTCTGGTTCTAGGCAGAGCATCAGGGAGTCATTCCCTCTCCCCTTCCCTTTCACCCACCTACCTATCTACATCCTACCCCTCCACCACTCCCAGACCAGTTTCGGACAAAACTATGGACTAGTAGATATAGATCTGCGTTTTACTTCCACCACGTCACCCATTCTTGTTTACAACATTTTTTTTCACTTTTGATAGTATACAGCATTATGTTCTGCATAACTGATAAATCGTAGAGGGCAAAAATGAGGGTAGGTAGGAAGTACACTCTTTCAGTATTACACAAAAATTATTTGAACCCCCCTTCGGACCCCCCCCCCCCCCCTCTCTCTCTCTCTCTCTCTCCTCTCTCTCTCTCTCTCTCTCTCTCTCAAACACACACACACACACACACACACACACACACACACACACACACACACACACACACACACACAGAGTGTCAGTAGTTGAGGTATTTTGCAGTAAGAATTTTTTTTTAACCTGACCTGACTTTGTTTATAGTCTCATCCAAAAGACTTTGTGACTGTGTATATAAAGTACTTTTGGCACCCCCATTAACTATTAGATATGTAACTAAAAGAGGGATTTTGGCATCCTCATTAGCTATTGGATCTGTAACTAAAAGGGGGATTTTGGCACCCTCATTACCTATTAGATAAGTAACTAAAAGAGGGATTCTGGCACCCCCATAAGTAGTAGTCTTTTGGATCAAACAATAAACCGAGGTCCCGTGTGTTACACATCATTATTTAGCGCACATAAAAGAACCCACGGCAATAAGAGGGTTGCCCTTGGCAAAAGTCTGTAGAAAAAAGCCCCTCTGATAGGGAAACAAATACAGTTGCAGACAGGAAAAAGACAAAAAAAGAATGGGTGGCGCTGCACTTTTGACGACAAGCTCTACACGGAGAGAGCAGCCTGAATTTCACGCAGAGAAATGTGCTGTGACATAAAGTGGTATAAAATGAAAAATAATTTTAAAAAAAGTTTAAAAGTATGTCTGTGGCGGAGTAGGCTGCCTGTGACAATAATCCTATACTTCTGCTGGAATGTTTTTTTCTGATGGAAAAGAGGGGTATTTCTGTGTGTGTACTCCCACCCTGTAGTCTCTGGTGTACAATGAAGTACTTACTATTTGTACCACCAATGTTCTCGCCTTTAATCTGCTAGGTGCTGTGTCTTTCTCTACCTCTCTACTTACTAACACTCCTGCATATTTTGTGGTACTGTCCAGGATGCATTGATTCTTGTATCACCCAACACATTTTTCTTTTTAATAACCCATTGTCCTAGGTGTTATTCTTAAGCTCCAGGGATAGATAAAGTTATACTGTTGGTACCACCACTCATACTCATCACACACTTTCTCTGCAGGTCTTCCAACTCTCACGCATGGCTCTTAATCTGTCTTTATTGCATAGAGTTAATAATAATCATAATATAAGGGATTTCTATAGCCCTGAATCTTGTAGAGTACACAAATCAAAGCGCTTATTGCGCTTTAAAAAACCCGCTAGTGTTATGATCCTTTCCCATCTTCAGGCTACGAGTTCCAGTACCTGAAGCATTCACTATCTCAGTCTTTGCATGCTGTCTTCACCTAGCAAGTCTCTTCTGGCATCAGGAAAACAATAGGAAAACAAATACACTTGCATGCAGGAAAAAGAAAAAAAAAATGGGTAGGCGCTGCACTTGTGGCTACGCACTCTCCCCGGGGAGAGCAGCCCGAATTTCACGCAGAGAAATCTGCTGTGACATAAAGTAGTACACAATACAAAATCGTGCATGCCCCTCTCTCTGGCTGATGCTCACTGCTGGTACCGCTGTACCAGTCTCTGGCTCTCCCTGACACCAGAAAGGTAAGCCCCGTGCACGGTGGAGTAGTAGTCAGGGTGAGTGGCTTCTCCAGCGAACTGAAGCCTGGGCTGATCCAGGCTGGGAAGTGGAGCGGCCAGATGGCTGACGTCGTCCTCCTCAGAATCCTGACTGGCGTAGCTGTAGCTGCCGCGATACAGGGGGTCGCTGTTCCAGCTCGATCTCAGGACCTTGGCGGGGTGTGGGAAGTCCGGGTCCTGGAGAAACTGCCTCAGTAGCCGCGTGCACTGAGCTGCCACCTCTCTCCTCGGGCAGACTCTCCACGAGGACGGCTCCTTCACCGGCCACGGGATCCCCGATGGTTCTGGAGCTGGAGTTCGTGGGTAACACGTCAAAAGCCAGAAGATCTCTCACCCATGATAGTGAGGG
>CM060318.1:30960269-30962769 GCA_030674155.1 Stramonita haemastoma
AATAGATACATATCTATCTGTTCCGTTTCCAAAATCATATAGTGAACTTTTGCTGTTGGTGATGGTGGTCTGAGAAGTGGAAACAGCAGTCAGATCTCTGAGAAAAGGGAAGTCAGCAGGGGCTGACAACATTCCAGCTGAGTTGGTTCAAGCTGATGGGGAAGCCATGATCAACACTCTACTAAAATCTGCAACAAGATCTGGCAGACAGGAAAATGGCCAACACCATGGACACAGTCACTCATCATCACCCTCTCCAAGAACGGAAATATACAACAGTGCCAGAATTACCGCACAATTAGTCTCATATGCCACCCAAGCAAGGTCATGTTGAAGATTATATTGGACAGACTGAAGCCACAAGCAGAGACCATCATTGTTGAGGAACAAGCAGGTTTCAGAGCAGGGCCTTGTACAACTGAACAGATATTCAACCTCAGAATACTCTGTGAGCGGTACCTTCAACACCAACAAGACCTCTATCATGTATTTATTGATTTTAAGAAAGTATTCGACAGGGTGTGGCATGCAGCTTTGTGGGCAACCATGAATTTGTACAGCATCAATGCAAGCCTGATCAGAGTCATCAAAAAGCTGTACAACAAGGCCACCAGTGCAGTGCACTACAACAGCAACATTGGAGAGTGGTCTCGAACAACTATTGGAGTAAGGCGGGACTGTCTATTCTCACCTACTCTTTTCAACATCTTCCTTGAGAGAATCATGGTTGATGCACTGGAATGCCATAAAGGATCAGTCAGCATTGGTGGCAGAACAATCACAAACCTCCGCCTTGCAGATGACATTGACGGACTAGCAGGATCAGAACAAGAGCTTGCCAACCTAACAGAACACCTGAACAAGGCCTCTAAAACACACGGCATGGACGTCAGTGCAGAGAAGACCAAACTGATAACCAATAACGCCAAGGGCATCAGCACTGATATCAGGGTCAATGACCAGAAGCTGGAAACGGTTCAAAGCTTCAAGTACTTGGGAGTCAATGTATCAGACAAGGGGTCCAAGCCAGAAATAATATGCAGGATTGCACAGCACTGTCAAAACTGAATTCCATCTCGAAAGATAAAAATATCTCACTCAACTCCAAGATCAGACTTATGCGCTCTGTAGTCCTATCCACATTCCTGTACATGTCAAATTTCAAGGGGCAGCATCAGGCAGATCTTTGTATTTAGTATCAAAAATTGAGTTGTGTCCCTTAGACCATGCACGCTGCAAGCCGCAAGCGGTCTGTGACTGATCAATGCCTAAGAATCATTTTTGTGTTCTTTTGCTTTGTGTTCTGTGGACAAAATTGATTTAAATAAATAGTGGTTGACATGGTTTGCATTTTATTAAGTATTCTATCCATTTCTGTGGTAAGTCTTGTCAAATTTATGGTAGCAAATGTTCGTTCAACACAGAACTTATTAATGAATAAAATTAAAAAGCGATGCGCTGGAACATCTGAGAGCGAGAGCGAGAGAGAGAAAGAGAGAGAGAGAGAGAGAGAGAGAGAGAGAGAGAGAGAGAGAGAGAGAGAGAGAGAGAGAGGTTCACAAATTATGGAAAGAAGGTTGTCTACAAATTTCAATCGGTTTTAATTTTGTTTGTTTAAATGTTCCAAATACTTTTAAAAGAGAACACACACACACACACACACACACACACACACACACACACACACACACACACACAACACACATCACACACACACAACACACACACACACACACACACACACACACACACACACACAACAACACAACAACAACACACAACACACACACACACACACAAAACACACAACACACACACAACACACACAAAACACACCCCCACACACACACAATACACAACCCCCCCCCCCACCACCACCACCACACACACACACACTTACCATGAACTACTTTAACACAAGTCCCCTGACCTTCGACTTGTAGCCTACCTCATCGAACTCTCCTCTCTCCCCTTAATTAACGAGCTGGAGAGCTTGACAGGCCAATCTCCGACAATTGCAGACCTCAGCTTCTGAAATCATTGCTTTGCTTTAGAACCAGCTCTCAGATAGACAGATCCTAGAGAGAGGAGAGAGGGTGATGGTCACAGAGAGAAGAGAGAGAGAGGGGGGGGGAGGGGGCGGTGATCACAGGGGGGTGGGGATGGGGGTAGGGGGGGGGGGAGGAGGAGGGGGGAGGACTTACACACACCCGCGGTAACCATTCATCTCGAAGATGTGGCGAGGTTTCGGGGCAGAGCCTAGTATTTTTAGTCATGGGTAGTGTCTCTTGGGCATTCAGCGTTTGAACTGTATTGAACGTGTGGTCAGCTATCTATCCCTCTAGGAAATAGGTTAATTGAGAAGAAATTGTCGTCCGTCCGAGGTGGAGATGTGGTCCCTTCCAGCACTGGCACACACTGTACTGTGTCTTTGATGAAGTAGGAGTTTTAAGTGTGTGCTAGAATTAAAATGCCCTGCCATCAACTTGTCATTGGGGGG
>CM060318.1:30990698-30993198 GCA_030674155.1 Stramonita haemastoma
TTATCGTTATCGTTATTCGGCAACCCCCTTCATGTATGGGCCAATGGCCTTTTTTCATGAATAAACCTTTCGAGTTCGAGTTCGAGTTCGAGTTCGAGTTCTCTGTCTCTGTCTGTCTGTCTCTTTCTCTGTTTTTTTTTAACATTCTTTCGTGCATATCTATATTCAATAAAGCAGAGGATATTGCCAGGAAAAAAAGTGATTCTTTCATCTAGTTTGTTTAATGGATACTAGTTATACTCTTCTTCTCTCTAAGTTTCAGTTTGTCTGTCTTGTCTTGTCTTGTCCTGTCTTTCTTTCCTTTTCTTTCTATCTATCTATCTATCTATCTATCTATCTATCTATCTATCTATCTATCTATCTATCTATCTATCTATCTATCTATCTATCTATCTATCTATCTATCTATCTATCTATCTATCTATCTTTCTATCTTTCTGTGGTGTGTGTGTGTGTGTGTGTGTGTGTGTGTGTGTGTCTGTCTGTCTGTCTATCTGTCTGTCTGTCTGTCTGTCTGTCTGTCTGTCTGTCTGTCTTTCTTTCTTTCTTTCTTTCTTTCTTTCTTTCTTTCTTCCTTTCTTCCTGTTTGTTTTTTCCCTTACATTGCTTTGTCTTTCTTTCTTTCTCATCTTTCTTTCTTTCTTCTTTCTTTCTTTCTTTCTTTCTTTCTTTCTTTCTTTCTTTCTTTCTTTCTTCCTTTCTGCCAACTTCTTACCTTTATTTTCTTCCTTAGCTTCTCTTTGTCGGCTGAACGTTCTTTCTCTGCCTCTCGCTCGCCAAAGTCCTTGTATCGCATGGCAAACACGTCATTCCGTATCTGTTTGAAGCCTCAGAGATCAAAAGAAATGAAATGAATCTTTTTGTTAAGGTCTTTTTACAAGGTGGTATTAGACAAGGGGGAAAAAAAGCATCAATAGAAACAAAAAGCAGCTTGGAGGAGGGGGAGGGGAGGGAGAGCGGAGGGAGAGGGGAGGGGGGTAAGGGGGAGATCAGCTAGTGATTACAACGTTGTGCTTTTTTGATCTGACGTCTTGGGGTCGAGCCATCACGGAGGCGCGCGTTTTTTTTTTTTTTTAGAGAAATTTACCTTGGAGTTCAATTCAATTCAATTCAAATTCAATTTAAAATACTTTTTTTTAATCTCTAAAACAGAGAAATTCTAGTGGGTTACAAGCCATATATAAGAACAAAAACCGCGTAAAAAATAATATTTATCAATATAATACAACACAGGTTCTGAACATCAGCACGCACACATCACAGTATAAGAGAGCACCCACAAGTCAGCAATATCTCAGCTAGCCGCAAACCCCACCTGTTATCATTAGTACTAATTCCTCCCCCCCTCCCCCCCTAAACAGAAACTTGGGCCCCGTGTGTGAACGCACACCGAACATCTGGCACATTTTGTTAAAACCTGGTCCGCCTTTCAAAAGACTAGGCCATTTCATGCCGATAGGAACGGGTGGCAATCATTTGAAAGCTCATGCACACAGATAATTATCGTGTTTAGACACCATCCCCGAAGTCAGAATTTGGATACCTTGATGGTGGGCAAAAACGTTTGCATACACAAAACCTCGACCCCCCCCCTCCATGAAAAACTGTAACTCGCATATATAACACCACTCTGGAAAAGTCTACAAACTGATGATCCTACTATCATTCTTATGATATTAACAAGATATTCGTGTTAGCTGTTCAAAGGGTCCTTAAGCATCATTGAATATATGTTGGGGGGAAATCGATCAAAATTTCCCCCCAGATCCAGTGAGTATTACATAATATTGAAAGAACAAACTTGATATGGGATGAAGTTTTATGACATTGATCTATGTACAGAGCTTTAGCAAACAGTTTGCTTTCTACGAACCGAGTCCATAGATTAGCGATGCTGTGTTTCGATTGAGGGGCGGGATAGCTCAGTGGTCAGAGCGCTCGCTTTCCCCAAGTAAAGTAGCGTCGAGCGTGGTTACCAGTTGGATGGGTGACCGTTCGCGCGCTTTGGCTTCAGTACAGTTCCTCCAGTTCACCAAGCTTTAAATGGGTACCTGCCCTCTTTAGGGTCAGGGAAAGTAAAGCAGCGAGGGAGAGGAGATGGGCGCCGCCCTCAAAATGCTGGCCCCTAGAGAAGCCGAGGTCTCTGATGCCTCGCTCCCCTACGACCGCCTAGGTTACGCAACATTGCTATTGGTGACCGCTTATGCTCGCCAAACTTTTAACCGTTATCGAAAAAAATGAACGTATCAAAACCTCTGTTAAGATGCTGCTACAATTTGAAGTTTTGTATTGAGATAAAAAAAAAAAATCTACGACAAGCTGTTAGTATAGCTACTTGAACTGTCCACTTCAAGGAAAAAGTCATCTGAAGTCGGAGTATGTCTGCATACATGGCAAACATTTTGGAACCAAACATAAATGCACAGTTTTTTTCTTTTCGTTTCTCTGCAAGAAGTCTGAAGTTTACCAATGATTAGATTTTACTCACGCGACCGTTTTT
>CM060318.1:31005698-31028198 GCA_030674155.1 Stramonita haemastoma
ATGGGGCAGGAAAAATGTGTGTGTGTGTGTGTGTGTGTGTGTGTGTGTGTGTGTGTGTGTGTGTGTGTGTGTGTGTGTGTGTGTGTGTGTGTGTGTGTGTGTGTGTGTGTGTGTGTGTGTGTGTGTGTGTGAGTGAGTGTGTGTGTGTGTGTACAATAAACCAGTTTCAAAGTTAAACAGTAGCCAGGTGTTCCAAGTTTTAATCTGTAAATATGTCATTTTCAAGATGTAGATCAACATAAAGCACACATGGTTTAAGTAACCTGAAAAAGAAAATCGTCGCTGTTTTGATTTTTTTCATTTAAGTCGTATTACCTATGAATTTTCTACAAATTAGAAGATAAACAAATATATTCATTACACTTTTACATGTGTTTGATATATGTATAAAAACGACCCTTATCATCACCAGCACATTTACCGAATTAGAATACGTACACTCTGATTGATGCACATAGTTATTATGTAATTGCCGTACTTCTATATTACATATTCCTCAGAGCATCTATAACCAAAACATGACGCTCCTGTAATACTAATACAGTGAGAATCTTTATCTGTGATATCTGGGACCATGTTTTCAGTCCAACAGAATCCAAATTATGAGTACATACAAAAGCCAGGAGAAAATTGTCTCATACTTTATGGCTACTTCTATCACATTGAAAAATAAAGTTTTCGTTCTATGATGCTAGACTCATGTCTCAACACTTGAGTAATGTTTCTTCCTTGAGAGAGAGAGAGAGAGAGAGAGAGAGAGAGAGAGAGAGAGAGAGAGGAGAGAGAGAAGAGAGAGAGAGAGAGAGAGAGAGAGAGAGAGAGAGAGAGAGAGAGAGAGAGAGAGAGAGAGAGAGAGAGAGATTGATTGATTGATTGATTGATTTGATTGATTGATTGATTTATTCTTTTATATCGAGGATAATGGGATAAGCACTCTTGTGCTTTTTTACATCCAGTCCCCGTGTGTATGCAGTTTTGTTAATGTCATCTGTTCCCACCGGCACACGATGGCCTACTCTTACGAAAAGCGGAACAGGATTTAACGTGTGCGCAAGATGTTCTGCGTGCATTCGCACACGGGGCCTCGGTTTAAAGTCTCATCCGAAGGACTTTGGGGAGAGTGGAGTCAGCACTGATGTTAACTCCAGGAGAAAAATTTCCTCGACCGGACTCGAACCCGGGTCTTCAAATTGCCAGCGCAATGTTCTGACCACTAGGCTATCCGCCTAGAGAGAGAGAGAGAGAGAGAGAGAGAGAGAGAGAGAGAGAGAGAGAGAGAGAGAGAGAGAGAGAGAGAGAGAGAGAGAGAGAGAGAGAGAGAGAGAGAGAGAGAGAGCTATATACATTATAAATACATTGCAAACTTTTGAAAGAAGCAGAAACGTCAGAGCACATTAACGTTTCCCTCTACCCTGTCCAGATTAATCTTACGCCTCACTGATGCTCCACCTACTATGTTTTGTCGGTGTATCCAAACCTCTTTTTTTTTTCCTTTTTTTTTCCTCAGACACCGAGGACCAAGATTACTTTTGTCGGTGTATCCAAACCTCCTTTTTTTTTTTTTTTTTTTTTTCCTCAGACACCGAGCGAGGACCAAGATGACTTTTTACTGCTTCTACTTCCGCTTGGCTATGATGTTGTCTGGCTACAACAAATGCCAGAGAGTAAGAATATCTCCCGGAGCCTTCAGTCTACCTCGTCATAGTCTCTGTACTCCTGGAGATTGGTGTTGTGTCTCTTTGCTGCTGGCAATGCTCTATATAGTCAGCTACAGCGTCTAGGCACAGAAATTGATGGCACATCTTTTGTTATCAAGTAAAAAAAAAAATCAACAGTGGACACTCTCTTACATGGTTGGTTTTAAATGGATTATGGATGTAAGTTTTATCTGGTAGTGGATTAAAAAAAAGTTTCGGTTGGATTGTCGACAAATATATGTTTTTGTGTATCAAAATTTTTTTCCCTTGAGCCCAAACAAAAAGCCCCAAAAGGTCTACATAACTAAAATGATAGATAAAAATAGCCACAAGACTAGAGAGCATTTTTAGTACGAAAGAAAGAGAAAGAAAGACTGGAAGGAAGGAAGGAAGACAATATTTTTTTTATAGAAAAATGATAAAAGATAACACATTTCAAATATGGGAAAAAGTATGTGTAACAGCTTTTAACAATATCCATAAGCAAATGAATCAAAAATAAAGAAAAAACTGAATGAATAAATAAAAGGAGGAATTAGTGAATGAGTACATAAAAACATAAATAAATGACAAATAAACTAACATAGAAAAGGACTGGAAAACACAATATAAACAAATAAACCAACAAACCAACCAAACAAACATCACACAAATATTCAAACAATTGTTCAAACACAGAGACAAAGAAAAACCCCCCAACTGAAAACAAACAGAAATCAAACAAACAAAGATAAATATTACCAAAAAGAAAATTTATTGAGATGCTTTTCTGGAATCCCCCCCCCCCCCCCCTCTCCATTACAATGCTACTTTTCCACAGTGATGACACTTATTTGACAAACTATGCATTCTCTAAATAAACAGCTGAAATAATGATTATACACAAAAAAGATGGAGAAAACGAGAGAGAACTCAAACGTTTTATTGAGTGTATATGAATAAGCCAGAGGCTTTTTTTTATTTTTATTTTTTTACACCAGGCCCTCGGACAAAAAGAAACCAACGGGCACACAAACATAACACAACAACAACAACAACAACAACAACAACAAGAATAAGGATGCCTGGTGACCTCAATTTCAAAAGAACTTAATTGTTTCTGTATCTTTAAACAAAACCACTTAAAATAAATATAGTCTATCAAGTTCATCAACATTTTCTTTTTTTTTGTTAAAGCAATACCACTGATTAACAACTCTAAATTACCAACCAAAAAAACACAACATAAATTACAAACGTACCAGACACACAGTAATGCAGATGGACAGGAAATCTTCATTAGAAAGAAGACTGGAAGAAAAAGACGGGACAAGTCATTAAAAAGATCAATGCCCTACAAGAGTTACTGAAAATCGTAGAACCATCATCAGTCCTCTCCCTTGTCGATGGAGTTGCCGGTCTTTCTCCGGTCTGGCCAAAGGGACAGTACTCGTCCAGGACCTGAGATCGTTATTTTTGGGCAAGAAGAATCTAAGTGTGATTTGACGTCTCCTGATCATTTGTATTTACTAAGATACGTATAGAAGGGTGCGCAGCTTGTTTGTTGGCTTTTGAAAATATATTTTTTCTCACTATATGTTGTGTGTGTGTGTGTGTGTGTGTGTGTGTGTGTGTGTGTGTGTGTGTGTGTGTGTGTGTACGTGTGTGTGTGTTGTGTGTGTGTGGTGTGTGTGTGTGTGTGTGTGTGTGCGCGCGCGCGCGCGGTGTGTGTATGTGTGTGTGTGTACGTGTGTGTACGTGTGTGTATGTTGTAGTGTATGTGTGTGTGGTGTGTGTATGTGTGTGTGTGTGTGTGTAGTGTGTGTGTGTATGTGTGTGTATATGTGTGTGTACGTGTGTGGTACGTGTGTATGTGTGTATGTGTGTATGTGTGTGTAGTGTACATGTGTGTGTACGTGTGTGTACGTGTGTGTATGTGTGTAGTGTGTGTCGTATGTGTGTATGTGTGTGTGTGTACGTTTGTACGTGTGTGTATGTGATGTATGTATGTGTGTGCGTGTGTGTATGTGTGTGTGTGTTGTTGTGTGTGTGTATTGTGTATAATGTGTGTGTACGTGTGTGGTACTGTGTATTGGTGAGTGTGTATAGTGTGTACTGTACAGGTGTGTACGTGTGTGTACTGTGTAGTGTGATGTATTCAGTATGTGTGTATGTGTGTGTGTCCCCCCCCCCCCTCTCTCTCTCTCTCTCTCTCTTTCTCTCCCCCCATTTTCAGGTCCTGTCTTTTCTTCTCTTTGTTTGACGCATCACACCACCCCCACCCACCCCCACCCACAACCACCCATCCATACACACACACATACACAGACACACACACATACACATACACATACACATACACACACAACACACACAATACTCACACACACAACACTCACACTCACACACACACACACACACACACACACACACACACACACACACACACACACACACACACACACATTTACACACACACTCACGAATCTCGTTCAAAAGGAATTTTCCTGTACACACGTGAAAACCCGTTCCATTTTTCGGAAGAGTAGGCCATTGTGTGCCAGTTGGGAACAGATGACAAATTGTTACAAAAATGCCTACACACGGGGACAGGATGTAAAAATACATGGGTGCTTATTCCATTCTCCAAGAAATAAAAGAATAAAAGAAAAAAAACAACCCACCACATACTTTTTACATACAAACGAAGGCTCACCCATCCCATGACAAGAGCTGACCATATCGGTGGTTCGGTGGTCTAGGTGGTAACGCGCCTTGCCTAGAAAGCAAAAAGTCCGGGTCGGAGTGTGCGGTGGTTCGTACCTTGTTTGAACCCAAAACTTTCCCCCATTCATTAGACCATGAGTGGTGGTCTGGGAGCTAGTCTTTCGGATGAGACCATAAACCGAAGTCCCGTGTGTGACACATCACTATTTATCGCACGTAAAAGAACCCACGGCAACAAGGGGGTTGACCCTGGCAAAATTCTGAAAAAAAAAGCCACTCTGATAGGGAAACGAATACAGCTGCATGCAGGAAAAAGAAAAAGAAAAAAAAATGGGTAGGCGGTGCACTTGTGGCAACGCTCTTTCCCCGGGAGAGAGAGAGAGCAGCCCGAATTTCACGTAGAGAAATCTGCTGTGACATATAGTGGTACAAAATACAAAAAATACAAATACCTAGGATGACCTTTGTTGGAGGAACTGGAGAGATTTACGGAGACAATAATTCCCTCTGTTTTCCTCCTGTCCCCCATCGTGTCCACTTTCCAATGCCCTCTCACTCGGCAGCTGTGGCTTCTTCTTTATGTAAGGCATCGTGGTCTATTCTTCTTTCTTTCTTTCTTTCTTTCTTTCTTTCTTTCTTTCTTTCTTTCTTTCTTTCTTTCTTTCTTTCTTTCTTTCTTTCTTTCTTTCTTTCTTTCTTTTTCTTTCTTTCTTTCTTTCTTTTTATATTGAGGATAATGGAATAAGCACTCATGTGCTTTTTTTACACCCAGTCCCCGTGTGTATGCAGTTTTGTAAATCTTGTCATCTCTTCCCACCGGCACACAATGGCCTTCTCTTACGAAAAGCGGAACAGGATTTAAACGTATGCGCAATATGTTCAACGAGGTGATGCGCCTGTCTAGAAAGTGAAAAGTCCGGGTCGGAGGAGTGTGCGGTGGTTTGAATCCCGTTTGGGCCCAAAACTTTTCCCCCCTATCTATGAGACCTTGAGTGGTGGTCTGGTGGATGATAGTTTTTTCGGATGAGACGAAAAACCGAGATCCCGTGTGTTACAGATGATGATTTAGCGCACGTAAAAGAACCCACGGCAACTAGAGGATTGTTACTGGCAAAAATTCTGTAGGAAAACAGGGAAACAAATACTAGTTGCAGACAGAAAAAAGAAAAAAAAAAACGGGTGGCGCTGCACTTGTGGCAACGTGATCACCCTGGTGAGAGTAGCCCAAATTTCACGCAGAGAAATCTGCTGTGACGTAAAGTGGTATAAAAAAAACCCAGACAAACATTTGTGTGCTTTTTTTTAACATACATCCAGTCTGGGTGTGCATGCAGTTTTGTCAAATTTGTCATATGTTCCCATCGGCATACAATGATCTTCTCTACCGAGAAGCGGAACGAAAACCACTCTGATAAGGAAACAAATACAGTTGCATGCAGGAAAAAGAAAAAAAAATGGGTAGGCGCTGCACTTGTGGCGACGCGCTCTCCCCGGGGAGAGAGAGCAGCCCGAATTTTACGCAGAGAAATCTACTGTGACATAAAGTGGTACAAAATACAAAAAAAAAACCCAAACAAACTGTGCATTAGGTGTTGTGTGTGTCTTAGTGCTGCACAGAACTTAACTTCAGCTTATAGTCTTGTCTAAAAGACTTTTGGGGGAGTGGAGCTGGCATTGATGTCAACTCGTGGGGTAGGCGGGGTAGGGGTGGGGTCCCTTGAACTGGCGTCTTGATGGTGGCTGGAACTTGTGATGGAACCTTGCTTGTCAGATAGTGAGCGTTGCGCTCAGAGTGGAGAAGAAACTGGTGTTTATTCCAGGGAAAAAAGAATCCCCTTTGGACGGACATCTTTGTGGTGGTTAGAACTTAAAGCTCTTTTGCGCGCGCGCGCCATTTCACTCCTCCGTGCTGTTCTTTTTCTTTTTTAAAAAATCTTTAATAAACATAATTATGTGGTCTGTTTTCTACTTTCAATTGCCATTTTTCTTTCCTGTTCCCTTTATTTATTCCTTCCAGTAGTTTTTGTTGTTGTTGTTGTTGATGCTGTTGTTGATGATGATGATGTTACTGTTGTTTTCTTGTTTTCTTGTTGTTGTTGTTGTTGTTGTTGTTGTTGTTGTTGTTGTTGTTGTTGTTGTTCTTCTTCTTCTTCTTCTTCTTCTTCTTCTTCTTCTTCTTCTTCTTCTTCTTCTTCTTCTTCTTCTTCTTCTTCTTCTTCCTTAGCAATTTTTCGCAGTTTTTCTTTGCAGTTCTTAGCGATTCTTATCCTCCCCTCCCCCTCCTCCTCCCTTCTTGCTTCTCATTCTCCTCGATTTTTCTTGTAATTTGTTTTCAAGTTCTTTTTTTCAAACTTCTTTTTAACACAGTATTGGACGTCGCCTGTCCTGTGGATTTGCAAAGAAATGGCCGGGGGGCAAAACGTTTTAGCGGACATCCCAGTCTTCCTGCACAATGTGTCCGCTCGTTTAGCTGATCGCTGCTGTTGTATGGAGCGGTGCTACAGAGGTGAGAAACACCCCATCAATCAGGTGCCCAACTGAAAAGTTTTATTATTGCGTTAATACGTCTGGAGAATCAATATCCATCCAATTATGGGACAACGTCGGTAAAAGTTTAACCCAGTGACTTTTGTTGATCTATCTATCTTCCTTGTTTTCTTTTCGTCGAGCGCTCAGACAGCAGCTATTGTTATCTGTCATATCATGTGAAAAAATCGCATTGTGTTGCTGTCAAGCGCCTGGCAAATCAGGCCTAGCACATCCGACTTCGGCATGCGAGAGAATCGTTATCTATGAAAGTTTTTGTTTGTTTGTTTGTTAGTTTTTGTTTGTTTGTTTGTTTGTGTTGTGTTTTGTTTTGTTGTTGTTTAGAAAAAAGATTAATTAACCAAAGGAAAAAAAACGCAGAAGGAGATTGACCAGGGAAAAAAAAAGGCAGATGACATGGACAGCTAGAGGGGATAGAAAAAAATTGCTACCAGAGAATTTCCATAACATGGGAATGATATATATATATATATATATATATATATATATATATATATATATATATATATATATATATATATATATATATATATATATACCCAGACCTGCCAGTCATGCTACTATCAATTAAGACGTATTAGTGCAATTCGAAAGTACCTGTCCACTGATGCAACATCTAAACTCGTCACGTCTCTGATTCTTTCACGTCTCAACTATTGCAATTCTCTTTTGGCTGGTCTACCAGCATCATCTATCCACTCCCTTCAACGTATACAAAACTCTGCAGCTCGACTGGTCCTCAGAAAGAAAAAATCTGAGCACATTACTCCTCTCTTGCAATCTCTCCACTGGCTGCCTGTGCCACAGAGAGTAAACTATAAGATCAGTACTCTCTGTTATAAATGTCTTCACAAAACAGCACCTTCCTACCTCTGTGAATGTCTTTACCCTTACACTCCTTCTCGTTCCCTCCGCTCTGCTGCAGATACCCTGCGCTTACAAATACCTAGATTCAATCAATCCACCATCGGCCGTCGTGCTTTCTCTGTTTCTGGTCCAGTGATCTGGAACGATCTCCCTCTCTCCCTTCGTAAAAAGCCTACCTATGACACATTTAAATCCAGCCTCAAGACACACTTGTTTCAAAGCTAAGACTTTCCTATCCTGTTTCATCTTCTGCCCCTGCTCTCAACAGCCGAACTATCCACCACCCTGCCAAAGTGTTTAACCTCTATGTGTGTGTGTGTGTGTATGTGTGTGTGTGTGTGTGTGTGTGTGTGTGTGTGTGTGTGTGTGTGTGTGTGTGTGTGTGTGTGTGTGTGTATTGACTTTGTTAAAAATCTAAATTGTTGTTGGCTGCATGTGCAAGAATTGGTTGAATGCAAGCGCTTTGATTTGTTTTTGCAAGATATAGCGCTATATAAATTCCATTTATTATTATTATTATTATTATTATTATTATTATTATTATTATTATTATTATTATTATTATTATTATTATTATTATTATTATAATAATATATATATATGTGTGTGTGTGTGTATGTGTATGTGTATGTGTATGTGTGTGTACGTGTGCACGACCAACTAAGTGAGACAGGTAAAGCAATGAAATGATTGAAAAGTTTAAAGAAAAGATACTTGTCTGCAAAGTTCTTTAGCAGTTGTATCTCTACTTTTGCTGCATTATCCTCTGTGGCGTTCTGTCCTGCTGTTCATACGGCGCTCATTTCAATCTTCTTGACACAAGAATACCTAGATTCGTTATGTCTCAGGGTCGGAAGTCCAAAGGGAGCTCATCAATGTCTGGCCCTTGTGGGGCCACCAGCCAGAGGGGCCCTGCACTTCTGCTGGGTCACTTTGGTGGTGTTCAATGGTGCCTGTTCTGAGCTAACATACGAGGAGCACAACCACTAACAACCTCTACTAACGACAGTATTAGCTCAGTCGCGGAGCCAGACTGAGTGAGTCACCCACTCGAGGTGGCGACAACCACAACGTCCCTCCAACGACTATCCACCGTGAACCTCCAACCCCCAAGGCTTTGACACAAACTCACCACAAGCACAGAGGTGAATGGAGAAACCGAATCTGAGGTCACCATGAGACCAGAGCAACTGAGGCCACCCAATTAAAGGCGAATTTTATTATTGCATGATGATAATTGATAATAGGGATGACGGATTGATGCTGCTGTGAAAGTGCATGTGCTTTGATACTACTTCACAGGGTTGAACTCTACGCTTGCTATCATAATATATACCGGCGCCAATCGTGCCTGCAGACACATTCAATGTTGGTCAGGTAATTTAAGCAACACTCTCAAACCCGCATCCGTTAGGTGGAAGAAGCTTGGCTGTGTAGTCCCAGTCTTCCCAAAGAGCCCATTGCACATTCACTCTAAGTAGGAACCAGCTGGAGACCACATACAAATTCCTATGGCTCTTCTGGTATTCAAACCCGAGACCTTCCAGTCTGTGACTCATGGTGCTAGCCACTGCCTCATGGCGGCTTGTCGTTTTTAATTTAAAAAAAAAAAATCTTCTTTGTTCAACTGTCCATTAGGAAATGCCGCTACACTAATAAAGACCCTATGTGAATATCATTTATTCTTTTACTTTATATTTTATATTTCCTGTGTTCCTATCCACCTTCTTCCTTTTTTGTTTTGGTTGTTTCTTTTGGCTGTTTTCTAATACCTTTGCTCATTTTTCTTTTGTTTGTTTTTAAGTTATTGTGGCTTTTTTGGGGGGGGGGGTGGGTTTATCTTGAACCTCTACTTTTCTCCTGAAAACGGAAAGCTTAGGAACTGCTGGGACGGAATTCAACACTCCTGTAGATTTGCAGAGAAGTTACAGGGAGAGAGAGAGAGAAAAAAACCAGGTTAGAGAAGATCCCATCTCCCTGTGCACTGTTGTAACTCATTTAGCTGATCACTGCCTGTCCTGGAGTTGTTCTGTGAGGTGAAAACTGCCTCATCCATCACACCCCCAGACTTGGAATGAGTTTTACTGGTTCTTTCTCCGTGTGGATAAACAGCATTCATCTGGCTGTGTATAGCACTCTGGTATGAACTTAACCCAGCACGTGTTCTCTCTTTGTGTTTCTGCCCTAGTTTTTTGGATTTCTCCAGACTATGCAGATGTGTTGTTGTTGTTCTTCCATAAGGTGTTTATGTATTTGTTTTAGTTGCAAAAGAAAAAAAAGTAATTTAAAATTAAAACAGATAGAAGGTTTCTTGAAAGAAATATGAGATTGTGCAATTCTGCTTGTTGGTCAGTTTTTTTTCTTTATTTCAGTCTTTCTGCAAAATGAGTCAACGAAAAATAAAATTTTTGTTAATAGCAAAAGCAAAATGTGTTTTTAGATAGACATGAGGAATTATACACGTAACTGTTTGCTTATCGTCTGCCAGGCCTCCGCAAACTTTGAAGACTCCCAGACCTAGATGTATCACTGCAAGAAACAGTGCCTTCAAAAATTCTGAAAGTGGTTTAATGAATTTCCAGTGGCCTCCCATTGTTCAGAACTCCATGCTTCTACAGTAGGCTTGCAAAATTATCTATGAGAACACCAAAACAAAAACTGTGGAAGCAAAGGGGCTTTTTCGGACTTGAAATATACTGAAAAGATATGAAATATAGTATTTGTTTTCTCAACAGCAACACATGAAGTGTGGAATCCAAAAGGGCACTGCACTGGACAAACCTGTTGCTTTCATGAAAATGCTTGGAGTGTTAACTATAAACATCATTAAATAAAAAAAAAGACAAGCGCACACATTTACTGTGTAGGTACACGTAAAAGAAGACATGCAAACAGTTACTCCCCACCCCCTCCTTTTTGTGCACATACTTTCAATATACAAAATGAGAGGAGATATGCAGATAATTATAGTACATGCCTCTGTGAAACGTACATTAGAGTGACGACTAGTTTTACATCAAAGGAACATAATAATGGCGTCATGTACTTGATTACTCTTAAAACTAGATAGAGTATAGCTGCCTGTGAGGTGGGATCATTGAAAACAGCCATTTTCACAAACTGCTCATCCAGTGTGTTTTTCTTCTCTGACAGTGATAGCAAAGTGTAATGACCCAGACGCACTATAGATTCTGGCTAACTGCTTCGTTTGTTTGACTGGGAAACTTGCATTATTAACGACAATTACATCGCCTTTACCATAACTCGGAATATCTTGAGTTGTCTTCTGAGTGTGTTTGTTTCAGTTTCCTTATCCCATTTCCTAGTATTTTCCATCATAATTTGTGAATTGTGTTACTTTTTTTTTATTGTATGTTTTTAAAGTTTTTGGTGCTGTTTTGTTGGCTTTGTTTTGGTTTTTATTTTCTTCTCCTTTTATTTCATTTTTTCCCTCAAGTATGTTGTTCTTTTTATGTTTCTTCTTCTTCTCTTCTTCTTCTTCTTCTTCTTCTTTCTTCTTCTTCTTCTTCTTCTTCTTCTTCTTCTTCTTCTTCTTCTCTCCTTCTCCTTCTTCTGCTTCTTCTTCTGCTTCTGCTTCTTCTTCTTCTTCTTCTTCTTCTTCTTCTTCTTCTTCTTCTTCTTCTTCTCTTCTTCTCTTTCTTCTTCTTCTTCTTCTTCTTCTTCTTCTTCTTCTTCTTCACCTCCTCCTCCTCCTCCTCCCCTCCTCCTCCTTCTTTGTTTCATTACTTCTTTTCAGTTTTTTTCGTTTACTTTCAATTACATCTCCATTCAACAGAACATCGCAACTTCTGAACTGTTAGAATTAACCTCACTTTTTTCCTGTAGGATTACCAAAAAAACTGCATGCAGGGAAACGGAGAGGACAGGAGAGGAGAGGAGAGGAGAGGAGGCTGGAACAAAACCTGTTACTAGACATGCCTGTCTCGTCCCCACACACAATGTTCCACATCGTCTGTCTGTCCATGGTTAGCTGTGGCACGGAGAGGCCCTACAGGGGTGAAGACTGCTGCATCAATCAGATCCCAAACTTTGGGGATGAGTTTCTGCTGCGCTTGTCTCTACGCCTGAGTTAAGTTGGTGCCGCATGATGATTCTTTTATTTTTTCCCAGACAGCATTTCACCATTTTCATTTAACCAGATAACAAGAATAATTGCTTCACAAAGTACAAATAATCAATTATCACTTTCGATTTCATGCAATATATTATAGCATGATGATTCTTGTTACACCACAACATTGACCAGCCATGATCCACGTCCTTTTTTTTTTTTTTTTTTTTTTTTTTTTTTTTTTTTTTAAAAAAAAAAAATAACGTGTTTATGTATTTGTTTTAGTTGCAAACTAAAAATAAGTAATTTAAAAATCAAAAATTTAATAGATACACGGTTCCTTGAAAGAAATATGAAATTGTGCAATTCTGTTTGTTGGTAATTTTTTCTTTATTTCAATCTTTCTGCAAAATCAGTCAACGAAAAATAAAATTCTTGTTAATAGCAAAAGCAAAATGTGTTTTTAGATAGACATGAGGAATTATACACGTAACTGTTTGTTTATTGTCTACCACACCTCCGCTATTTGAAGACTCTGAGACCTAGATGTATCACTGAAAGAGAACAGTGCATTCAACAAACTATGACAGTGGTTTAATGAATTTCCAGTGGCCCCCCATTGTTTAGAACTCCATGCTTCTACAGTAGGCTTGCAAAATTATCTATGAGAACACCAAAAAACAAGAACTGTGGAAGCAAAGGGGCTTTTTTGGACTTGAAAGATACTGGACAGCTATGAAATAAAGTATTTGTTTTCTCAACACCAACACATGAAGTGTGGGATCCAAAAGGGCACTGCACTGGAGAAATCTGTTGCTTTCATGAAAATGCTTGGATTGTTAACTATGAACATTATTTAATAAAAAAAAAAAGACAAGCGTACACAATCATTGTGCAGGTACACGTAAAAGAAGACATGCAAACAGTTATCTCCCCCCCCCCCTCCCCTTTTGTGCACATACTTTCAATATACAAAAGGAGACGAGATATTCAGATAATTATAGTACACGCATGCTTCTGTGAAACGTCCATTAGAGTGACGACTCACCAGTTTTACATGAAAGGAATATAATAATGGCGTCAGTTCTTTGATGACCCTTAAAACTAGATAGAGGATAGCTGCCTGTGAGGTGGGATCATTGAAAACAGCCATTTGCACAAACTGCTCATCCAGTGTGTTTTTCTTCTCTGACAGTGACAGTAAAGTGTAATGACCCAGACGCACTATAGACTCTGGCTGACTGCTTCGTTTGTTTAGCTGGGAAACTTGCATTATTAACAACAATTACATCGCCTTTACCATAACTCGGAGTTATCTTGAGTTGTCTTCTGAGTGTGTTTGTTTCAGTTTCCTTATCCCATAATCCAGTATTTGTCATCCTGATTTGTGATATGGGCTACTTTTTTCATTGAATGTTTTAAGTTTGGGGTATTGGTGTTTGCTTAGATTTGGGTTTTATTTTCTTCTCCTTTTATTTCATTACTCCTTTTTATTTCATTTTTTCTCAAGTATGTTGTTCTTTTTTGTTTCTTTTTCTTCTTCTTCTTTGTTTAATTACTTCTTTGCCATTCTTTCGTTTACTTTCAATTACATCTCCATTCAACAGAACATTGCAACTTCTGAACTGTTAGAATTAACCTCACTTTTTTCCTGTAGGATTACCAAAAAAACTGCATGCAGGGAAACGGAGAGGACAGGAGAGGAGAGGAGAGGAGGCTGGAACAATACCAGTTACTAGACATGCCTGTCTCGTCCCCACACACAATGTTCCACATCGTCTGTCTGTCCATGGTTAGCTGTGGCACGGAGAGGCCCTGAAGGGGTGAAGACGGCTGCATCAATCAGATCCCAAACTTTGGGGAGAAGTTTTTGCTGCGCTTGTCTCTACGCCTGAGTTAAGCTGGTGCCGCATGATGATTCTTTTATTTTTTCCCAGACAACATTTCACCATTTCCATTTAACCAGATTACAAAAATAATTGCTTCACAAAGTACAAATAATCAGTTATCACTTTCGATTTCATGACAATAATTATAGCATGATGATTCTTGTTACACCACAACATTGACCAGCCATGATCCACGTCCATCCTTTTCTTTTATAACCAGTTCTCTCTTTTTCAATTCTGAGTTGTTGTTTTTTCTTTCTTTCTGCCACGCTGCTCAGAATTGCATGTATCATTGGAAGGCGGGGGATTTCTATGCCTGCAGGCACATTGAATGGAAACTTGGGTTTGCAGAGTGTAACTGTGGGGGGTGGAGTGTGTTGTAAATTTGAAGTTATCGCTACTGCTTATACCATTACTGTTGCTGCTGTTGTTGTATGTTGCTGTTGCTGTTACTGTGACTGCTACCACTGCTGCCGCTGCTGCTGCTGCTGCTGCTGCTGCTACTACTATACTACTACTACTACTACTACTACTACTACTACTACTACTACTACTACTACTACTACTACTACTACTACTACTACTACTACTACTACTACTACTACTACTACTACTACTTTATTTTATTTTATTTTATACCACTTTATGTCACAGCAGATTTCTCTGCGTGAAATTCGGACTGCTCTCCCCGGGGAGAGCGCGTCGCCACAAGTGCAGTGCCTACCCATTATTATTTTTCCCCCTCATGGATGGTGTCTAACGACACCTGTGTGCATGCTGCTTTTTAAAATATAATTTTGTCATCCGCTCCTACCGGCACACGATGACCTGCTCTTCCGAAAGGCGGAACGGGATTTTAACGTGTGCGCAAGATGTTCTGCGTGCGTTCACACACGGGACCTCGGTTTATAGTCTCATCCGAATGACTTTGACTTTCAATTCGATTCTTTCGTCAAACTGGGAAGAAAGGGCGAGCTGGGTACGAACCCAGAAACTCGCGGTTTACATATTGGCAGGCGAACGTCTTAACCATCCTGCCACCGTCCTTCCTGTCACCGTCCTTTACTACTACTACTACAACTACAACTACAACTACAACTACTACTACTACTGCTACTACTACTACTACTACTACTACTACTACTACTACTACTACTACTACTACTACTACTACTACTACTACTACTACTACTACTACTACTACTACTACTACTACTGCTACTGCTGCTGCTGCTGCTGCTACTGCTGCTACTACTACTTCTACTGCTGCTGCTGCTGCTGCTGCTATTACTTATACTTTTTCTACTATTACTAACAACTACTACCACGACGACGACAACGGCAACGAGGACGATTACTACTACAAGTTCTGCTGCTGCAGCTGCAGCTGCAGCTGCAGCTGCAGCTGATGATGATGATGATGATGAATGATGATGATGATGATGATGATGATGATGATGATGATGATGATGATAGATAACTGTGTAGAGAAATTGCGAAGAAGAATTCCGATGGAGAAGAAAAAGAAGAAGAAGAAGAAGAAGAAGAAGAAGAAGAAGAAGAAGAAGAAGAAGAAGAAGAAGAAGAAGAAGAAGAAGAAGAAAAGAAGAAAGAAGAAGAAGAAAAGAAGACAAGAAGAACAAGAAGAACAAGAAGAAGAGGAGTAGGAGGAGGAGAGGAGGAGGAGGAAGAAGAAGAAGAACAAGAGGAAGAAGAGGAAGAAGAAGAAGAAGAAGAAGAAGAAGAAGAAGAAGAAGAAGAAGAAGAAGAAAGAAGAAGAAGAGAAGAAGAAGAAGAAGAAGAAGAAGAAGAAGAAAGAAAGAAGAAAAAGAAAAAAGAAGAAGAAGAAAAAAAAACAAAACAACAACAACAACAACAACAACAACAATAACGACAACTACAACAACAACAACAAACACCAGTCTTCAAATCCGATAGACACACGTACGAAGACTGAAGATGACTAACACGTATTCAGGCGAACCATCATCCACCATTATGCAACTTGCTCTGCAGTCCAGAGTCTCAGCACTCCTCAAAAAGATGTACAGTCTACGGGTCAGTAGTGGGATTAGCATGGTGCTGAAGTGGGCATAGAAGGAAGGATGATCCACATCCCTTCTGGGTTGAAGGAGAAGGCATCATTAGAGATAAGAGAGAGTATTGATAGTAACTGTGGACGTTATATAGGGGCCTTTGTGTCTTGAAGGAACCAGCATTTGCAAGCTATCATGTTGGTGTTGATGCTTTCTCTATAGCTCTATTGTTAGGACTGTACGAACAGTGAGGACGTTTGGCGAAGTATCAGGACAGATATTGTAGGGAAATACGTACGTATGCAGATAGGATATTTTATATGAGAAAAAAGAGTAAAAAAAAAAGTAGTGCTGCTCTTGTGGTAATGGTCTTTGCTTAAGATCAGCAACCCCAGTTTTAACTGAGAAAATAGTTGTGACTGAAAGTAGCATACAGTGAAATGCAAAAGATAAAAAATATAAGTATTACGTTGCAATATAGAACAATACTAAACGATATAAAACAATACAATACAGAACAACACAATGCAATACAAAACATTACAATGATCATAATTATGATGTATGTAATGTATTACTGTATATACAAAACAATGCAACAAAATTAATATTAATTCAGTACAATACAATACAAAACAATGAAACATCCTCGATGTTCAAATTCCATCTACGCACTTCTAGCCAGACCTACTATATGAATTACCAGGGAAATTACATAGTAAAAGAATAGACCGTACATTGAATATTTACACAGACAGGGCTAGCACAGGTATACTTGATTCACTTGAGAATGTTTGTACATTTCTGTTTTCCCGTTCTGAAGGCAAACACTGGAGCACACCAGCAAACAATAATTATCTGCCGATGACATCTTTTGGTGAAATGAGTCGGAATAGACTGGGACGGGATAACCTAGTGGTCAGAACATTGCGCTCGTAATTTGATGACCCAGGTTCGATTCCCGTTCGTGGGGATTTTTCTCCTGGAGTTTACATCAATGCCGACTCCACCCCCCCCCCCCCCAAAAAAAAAAAAAAGTCGTTCGGATGAGACTATAAATTGAGGCCCCGTGTGCAAATGCACGCAGAACATCTGACGCACACGTTAAATCCTGTTCCGCTTTTCGTAAGAGTATGCCATTGTGTGCCGGTGGGAACAGATACAAGATTTACCAAATTGCATACACACGGGGACTAAATGTAAAAAAGCACGAGTGCTTATTCCATTATCCTCGATATAAAAGAATGAAATAAAGAAATAAAGAAATAAATGAATAATAAAAAAAAGACAGCGTTACGACTGATCTGTTCAATGAATCGTTTTTCTTCCATGGATCCAAAACAAACGAGTGCTTTGGTACCAAATTTATTTCATTTAAATTTTAGTCTTTTATTTCGAGGAAAACAGAATAAGCACTGTTTTTTTTTTTTTTTTACGTCAAATCCCCGAGTATGCAGTTTGGGAAATTTTTGTCATCCGTTCCCACCGACACACAATGGTGTATTCCTCTGAAAAGCAGAGCGAGTTTTAGTGTGTGTGCAAGATGTTCTGCATGCGTTCACACAATAGACCTCGGTTTATAGTCTCATCCGAAGAACTTTTGGCGGAAGCAGAGTTGGCATTGGTGTTAACTCCAGAGGAAAATTCCTCTTGAACGGGATTGGAACCCGGGTCAGCAGATTACGAGCGCAATGCGTACACTCTAACCACAAG
Organism: Stramonita haemastoma; assembly: GCA_030674155.1. NCBI lineage: Eukaryota > Metazoa > Mollusca > Gastropoda > Neogastropoda > Muricidae > Stramonita > Stramonita haemastoma. The sequence continues at coordinate 31,023,226 of CM060318.1, forward strand.
ACTATCCAGTCCCATTTTATCAAACAGGAAATGAGAAGTTTGTTTTCTTGCTGCTTTCTTGCCTGAATTAGAACTACAAATAAAAGCAAACACAAAAACACCACAGAAAACTAAAAGCAATGAACACAAAAGACAATGAAAAAAGCAAATGAAACCCACACACGAAACACAACAACTGAACACAGAAACAAAGGCTTCGTCAGATAAAAAACAGACACCTCCAAAAAAACAACATATCAAACAAAAAAACAAAAAACCCCACCACAATACAACAAAAAGGAAATAACAGAAAAAGCGAACAATGGACAGATCAGGTTACCAAAGTACAAGATTTGGAACAATCTCTCTCTGTCTCTGTCTCTTGGTCTCGTCGCTGTCTGTCTGTCTGTCTGTCTGTCTGTCTGTCATCTCTCGTCTCTTCTGCTTCTGTCAATGTCTGTCTTCTCTGTCTCTCCTCTCTGCCTGTCTGTTCTCTGTCTGTTCTTTTCTCTCTCTCCTCTGTCTCTGTTTATCCCTCTGCCCCCTCTATATGTCTGTCTTTTTGTTATCCTGTTCTCCATTCTGCCTTCTGTCTCTGTCTGTTGTATCTGTCTCTCTCTCCTCTCCTGTCTCTCTTTATATGTCTGTCTGTCTTATTCTGTTTTGTCTCCTGTCTCTGTCTGTCTGTCTCTGTCTGTATGTATCTCTCTCTCTGTCTCTGTCGTGTCTCTTTTTATCTCTGTCTACTGTCTCTGTGTCTCTGTCTGTCTCTGTCTCTCTGCCCTCTTCTCTTCTCTCTCTTCTGTCTCCTGTTCTCTCTCTCCTCTCCTCCTCTCTTCTTCTTCTTCTCTTCTTCTTCTCTCTGTCTCTTCTCTTCTCGTCTCTCTCTCTTCTTCTCTCTCTCTCTCTCTCTTCTCTCTCTCTCTCTCTTCCTCTCTCTCTCTCTCTCTCTCCTCTCTCTCTCTCTCCTCTCTCTCTCTCTCTCTCTCTTCTTACGGCGACAGGAAAGCATGGGTATGCAGGAGAAGCTTGTAGTGTGGACAGTAACCTGAAAGTTTCCGGAGTTTGATTGCTTTTTTGTTTTTTTTCTTCGACTTGTTTCAATGTTTTGTTTATTTTTGGTTGTTTTTGCTTATTTTTTGTTTACCTTGTGTGTGTGTGTGTGTGTGTGTGTGTGTGTGTGTGTGTGTGTGTGTGTGTGTGTGTGTGTGTGTGTGTGTGTGTGTGTGTGTGTGTGTGTGTGTGTGTGTGTGTTGTGTGAATGTGTGTGTGTATGTAAATGTGTGTGTGTATGTGTGTGTGTTGTATGTGTGTGTATGTTTGTGTGTGAATGTGTGTTTATGTGTGTGAATGTGTGTGTGTTTGTGTTTGTGTGGTGTGTGTGTGATTTAAATTTTTTTTTTACATTTAAAATGTTTTATTCTTTTATGTTGAGGATAATGGAATAAGAGCTCATGTGCTTTCTCACATCTAGTAACTGTGTGTATGCATTTTTGTAAATATTGTCATCTGTTCCCACCGGCACACAATGGCCTTCTCTTACGAAAAGCAGAACAGGATTTAACGTGTGCGCAAGATGTTCTGTGCGCGTTCGCACACAGGGCCTCGGTTTATAGTCTCATTCAAAAGACTTGTGGGGAGAGTGGAGTCGGCACTGATGTTAACTGGAGGGAAAAATTCCTTCGAATGTGTGTGTGGTGTTGGTGGTGTGTGTGTGTGTGTGTGTGTGTGTGTGTGTGTGTGTGTGTGTGTGTGTGTGTGTGTGTGTGTGTGTGTGTGTGATGTGTGTGTGTGTGTATGAATGTAGTTTGTGTAAGTGTGTACGTGTGTGTGTGTGATATACTTTGTTTGATTACCATTTTTATCATAGTAAAAATAAGGGGAACTAAAGAAAGGTAATGTTGTGGGGAAGTAATCCTAATGCCGAATCTACTACCTCAAATGTCCTTTGGGATGAGAAAATATACCTAGGTCCTGTGTGCCAATGCATGAATAAGATCTCGCTCTTTCTTGTTTTTTTTATCTATCTATCTATCTATCTATCTATCTATCTATCTATCTATCTATCTATCTATCTATCTATCTATCTATCTATCTATCTATCTATCTATCTATCTATCTATCTATCTATCTATCTATCTATCTATCTATCTATCTATCCATCCATCCATCCATCCATCCATCCATCATCCATCCATCCATCATCCATCCATCTATCTATCTATCTATCTATCTATCTATCTATCTACTATCTATCTATCTATCTATCTATCTATCTATCTATCTATCTATCTATCCTATCTATCTATCTGTCTATCTATCCATCTATCTATCTGTCTATCTATCTTCTATCTATCTATCTGTCTATCTTCTATCTATCTATCTATCTATCTATCTATCTATTCTATCTATCTATCTATCTTATCCATCCATCTATCTATCTATCTATCTATCTATCTATCTATCTATCTATCTCATCTATCATCTATCTATCTATCTATCTATCTATCTATCTATTCTATCTATCTATCTATCTATCTATCTATCTTCTGTCTTCTATCTATCTATCTATTCTATCTTCTATCATCTATCTATCTATCTATCTATCTATCTATTATCTATCTATCTATTACTATCTACTACTATTATACCTATCTATACCTACCTACTACCTACCTACCTACTACCTACCTACCTACCTACCTACTGTCTGTCTGTTTGTCTGTCTGTCTGTCTGTCTGTCTGTCTGTCTGTCTGTCTGTCTGTCGATCTTTCTATCTATCTATCGTTCTTTCTTTCTTTCTTTCTTATCTTTCTTTCTTTCTTTCTTTCTTTCTTGCTTTGTTTGTTTGTTTGTTTTCATTCATTCATTCATTATTCATTCATTCATTCATTCATTCATTCATTCATATCATTCATTCATTCATTCTTTCTTTCTTTGTCTTTCTTTTTTCTTTCTTTCTTTCTTATCTTTCTTTCTTTCTTTCTTTCTTTCTTTCTTTCTTTCGTGCTTTCTTTCTTTCTTTCGTGCTCTTCTTTCTTTCTTCTTTCTTCTTTCTTTCTTTCTTTCTTTCTTTCTTGTTTCTTTCTTTCTTTCTTTCTTTCTTTCTCTTTTTCTTTCTTTCTTTTTCTCTCTCACCTTGTCATATTGTGGCAGCAGACAGTGGGCAGAAGTAGGCAGCACAAACAGGTAAAGTGGAAAGTAATGGCAAAGTTTCTGGAGTGTGATTGCTTTCCTCTCTCTGTCTGATTTCCTTGTTTAAGCATATTGGTTTGCTAGTTGGTTGCCCGTGTGTTGGCTGGCTGGCTGGCTGGCTGGCTGGCTGGCTGGCTCGTTGGTTGGTTAGGTAGCTGGAGGTTTTCTGACATTTTGAACAATCCAAAGTATGAGTAATTTAGCAAATACTCTGCCATGCTTTTCTGTTTATGTATGAGAGAGAGAGAGAGAAGAGAGAGGAGAGAGGAAGGAGGAGAGAGAGGGAGGGAGAGAGGAGGGGGAGAGAGAGGAGAGGAGAGAGAGGAGAGAGAGAGAGAGAGAGAGAGAGAGAGAGAGAGGGGAGGAAGAAGGAGAGAGGAGAGGAGAGGGAGAGAGAGAGAGGGAGAGAGAGAGAGAGAGAGAAGAGAGAAGAGAGACAAAAGAACAGACGGGACAGAGATAGAGGACAAAGACAGAGACAGATATAGAGACAGACAGATAAACTATTTTCTTTCTTCTTCTTGTTCTTGTTTTTTCTTGTTCTTGTTCTTGTTCTTGTTCTTGTTCTTCTTCTTCTTCTTCTTCTTCTTCTTCTTCTTCTTCTCTTCTTCTTCTTCTTCTTCTTCTTCTTCTTCTTCTTCTTCTTCTTCTTCTCTTTTTTTTTTTTTTTTTTTTTTAGTGAATATATAAAATAAAAATAAGCATGACAGAGTCAAAGATTCAAACCCCTAAAGCTACGCACTGAAATTCAAACTTCTCTATCCCCTCACTAAATGCATCTACTCGTGACCTTACCATTGATGATCAAAATTTTTGTTTACCACGGAAAACATACTGCCCTACTGCACTCTGTTCGACTTCACACTGTTTAGTGCGGTCAGTTTCTTTGTATTTTGTACCACTTTATGTCGCAGAGGATTTCTCTGCGTGAAATTCGGGCTGCTCTCCCCGGGGAGAGCGCGTCGCCACAAGTGCAGCGCCTACCCAATAATTTTTTTTTCCTGCATGCAACTGTATTTGTTTCCCTATCAGAGTGGCCTTTTTCTACATAAATTTGTCAGGGTCAACCCGCTTGTTGCCATGGGTTCTTTTACGTGCGCTGAATAGTGATGTGTAACACACGGGACCTCGGTTTATCGTCTCGTCCGAAAGACTAGCGCCCTGACCACCACTCAGGGTCTAATGGATGGGGAAAAAGTTTTGGGTCCAAACGGGGTACGAACCACCGCACACTCCGACCCGGACATTTTGCTTTTTAGGTAAGGCGCGTTACCACCTAGACCACCGATCCATTCTTGTCAGGGCTATGTCAACACACAATCAGTAAAGCCCAGTGGTCAGAGCACTCGTTCTCCCCAAGCTAAGGTTAAGCAGCATCGAGCGTGGTTACCAGTTGGATGGGTGGCCGTTTGCGCGCCTTGGCTTCAGTACAGTCCCCCAGTCCCACCCAGCTGTAAATGGGTACCTGTCCTCTTTAGGGTCAGGGAAGGTAAAGCAGCGAAGGAGAGGAGATGGGCGCCACCCTCAATATGCAAGCCCCTCGAGAAGCTGAGGTTCCTGATGCTTGGCTCCCCTACGACCTCATAGGTTATGGGACACATTTACCTTTAAAGGTTACGATCAGAATATTACCAATTTTGTGTGTCTGTCTACCATAGCTACAGACAGGCCTAACTAGATGGAACTATGCTGTGTGTCTGAGGGAGGATAGCAGTGTTTTGTGAAGCTGTTAAGGGGTTCTTAGGGACAGACAATTTTTTTATAACAATGTCTGGTGCTGAGTGTGTTGATGTGACGT
>CM060318.1:31030698-31033198 GCA_030674155.1 Stramonita haemastoma
TATGTGTGTTGTGTGTATGATGTATGTTGTTGTTGTATGTATGTGTGTGTGTGTGTCCCCTGCCCGCACGGTGCCAGCCGCGCGTTGTGTATAATCAAAAGGAGATATTTTGATGTCTTTGATGTTGGGCATTTCCCAGATTAATCATGTGGTGGCTAGGCAGGGCGTGCACTCTTGTCTAACCCACCACGTTTGGGAATTCACGTGATAGCGTTAAGTATGATCTGAACGAGAAATTCAAGAGTTTGGTTGGTTGTTCATTTTTATGGTTCGATTCCCGGGCATAACAAAAACCGTATCGGCAGCTATAATCAAGCTTCAAAGAGCCAGAATATTCATCATTGAATAGTAAAAGATGCTGTGGTGTGAGATTGTTTTAGAATTTTGCAACTTAAAAGAGATATTTCGAAGCAAAGCAACATTTTCATAGAGGCAATGGATGTTTGATTCTTCACACTGTGCTTGTTTATAACTCAATAGTTCAATAGCCAGGCCAAAGCTTTTTTGTTCTTGTCAGTTTTCTGTCTTGTTTGCGCGCGCGCGCACGCACACACACACTCACTACACACACACACCACGCATACACACACACACATACACACACACACGCCGCGCGCCACACACACGCACACACACATACATTCACACACACTCTTAATTTGGGGTGCCTTTTATGCTTTCATAATATTAATTTCATGGTTTGCTGCTTTGAGAATGAAGAAGAAAGAAAGAAAGACAAGAGAGAAATTAAAAAAAACAACAAAGAGACCAAAAAAAATCAAATAACTACCAGACAGGGAAAGAAAAAAGAAAGTAACCAAAAAAAAAGTCACTGCTATAATTATTTTCTAAATCTTCTGGGTAAATATAAACAAATACTGTATCCTCTTTCTCCCCTCCCCCCCTCCCCACAACCCTTGTTTATTATAGCGATAGGAAATGACATAGATAAATCGGCTGGCTTTGCTGAGGCTGGAAGAAAACAAGCAGAAATAAGCGAGGCAGCATTTATGGAAAATTGCTTGGGGAATTTCTCTGGAGTCGCCCTGGCCATGCTAAATCATGACAGCAAATAGAGATACGTACGTGCGCACACGCACGTTGTAGTTGTTGTGTGTTGTTTGATAGTGTGGTTGGTTGTGGGTGTGTGTGTGTGTGTGTGTGTGTGTGTGTGTGTGTGTGTGTGTGTGTGTGTGTGTGTGTGTGTGTGTGTGTGTGTGTGTGTGTGTGTGTGTGTGTGTGTGTGTGTGTGTGTGTTGTTGTGTGTGTGTCGTGTGTTGTGTGTGTGTGTGTGTGTGTGTGTGTGTGTGTTGTGTGTGTGTGTGTGTGTGTGTGTGTGTGTGTGTGTGTGTAAAGAAGGGGGGTGGGGGTGGGAGAGGAGTTGGGTATGGGGGGAAGGTGGGTGTTTGGAGACAGGGAGGGGGTGTATCATTGTACGTCTCTTACTACTTCTGTCTGTGTCTCTGCCTGGTGTCTCATTTTGTCTTTGTGTAACTGGAACGTGTGTGTTTGTGTGTGTGTGTGCACGCGCGCGCATGTGTGTGTGTGCGTGCGTGCATGCGTGTGTGCATGCGTGTGTGTGTGCGTAGGTGTGTGTGTGTGTGTGTGTGTGTGTGATCTTTACATGTTTGTGTAAGCGCTCATGTCTGTCAATACCTGCATTTCTGCATGCCTGCAACAAAAGAGCAACCATCTGTGCAATTGAGCTTTAAAGGAGAGCAGGGAATTACCAATCTCAGCCATTGTTTGAACAAAGAGACTAGATAGGGTACATAATCTGACTAGACCTTCCAATTTTAAGTTGGGGAACGCCCAACAATAAGAGAATAGTTAGTTAAAAACTCTTGACTCCTTACTATTTCTGACAATAATTGTACTGACCACACAACCTTCTGGGAGAGGGACTAGTCAATTAAACACAGACACAGACACAGACACAGACACAGACACAACACACACACACACACACACACACACACACACACACACACACACACACACACACACACAACACACACGCACACACACACACACATTCACATTCACACACACACACACACACACACACACACACACACACACACACACACACACACACACACACACACACACACGAACACACACTATCACACACAAACATTCACATGCACGCGCATGCTTTCACACGTGCATATTCACAACACATGATCGGTGGATCGGTGGTCTAGGTGGTCACGCGCCTTGCCTAGAAAGCAAAAAGTCTGGTCGGAGTGTGCGGTTCGTACCCCGTTTGGACCCAAAACTTTCCCCATCTATTAGACATGAGTGGTGGTCTGGCGCTAGTCTTTCGGATGAGACGATAAACCGAGGTCCCGTGTGTTACACATTACTATTTAGCGCACGTAACGAACTCACGGCAACAAGGGGTTGTCCCTAGCAAAATTCTTTAGAAAAAAGCACTCTGATAGGGAAACAAATACACTTGCATGCAGGAAAAAGAAAAAAAAATGGGTAGGCGCTG
>CM060318.1:31038198-31070698 GCA_030674155.1 Stramonita haemastoma
CTAGTATATTGTTTATTCCCCCGCAAGAATTACCAGGGGCTTGTTAGTGTAAATAGCATCCCCACATTCTGGAAATTATGTGCAATAACTTTCCTCTTTTCTATCCCTCTCTTGGTTTCTGTATTGCTCTTTTTGTTCCTGTCACCTCATTCTTGTTTTATTTTTGTTCTGTCTGTTTGGTCCATTCTCCTGCATTTTTTTCTCAGAAAGAATTAAAAGATAACCATTCCCTCTTATGCTCAAGTCGGATGCGTTGGGCCGAACATGCTAGGCGCTTAACTGCAGCGTGATGTATTTTCACTCATACAAGCGGATAAATAGTTGCTGTCTGAACGTTCGACAACGAAGAGGAAGTATTGTTTAAAATTTAAATCTTTTGCATTCTAAACTAAAAGACAGAGGGATTATTTTTGGCTTATTTGTTTGTTTTGTTTTTGGTTTGCTTTAAGGATTACTACAAGTACTTGACTTGCTGATACAGAGCGAAAGTTGAAGCACTGAAGTTCCTAGGTCACTCATACGAACAGACAATAGTTGCTGTCTGAGGATTCAACGAAAGAAGTACTGTTTATCTTCTTTTTTGCACTTTTAGCCATAAGACAACGATATTTTTTGGCTTATTTGTTTGTTTGTTTTTGGTTTGCTTTTAGGATTAGTACAAGTACTTGGCTTGCTTTTATAGAGTGAAAGTTGAAGCAATGGAGTTCTTCCGTCGCTCATACAAACAAACAATTGTTGCTGTCTGAGCATTTGACGATGAAGAGGAAGTATTGTTTATAATTTAAATCTTTTGCAATTTCAACTATAAGACAGAGGGATTTGTGTTTGTCTATTTGTTTGTTTTGTTTTTGATTTGCCTTTAGGATTATTACAAGAACTTAGTTTCCTAGTATAGAGCGAAAGTTGTTCAAAGCATTGGAGTTCTTACGTCACTTATACAAACAAACAATAGTTGCTGTCTGAACATTTGGCGATGAAGAGGAAGTATTGTTTATAGTTTGAATCTTTTGCACTATAAACTATAAGACGGAGGAATTTCTTTGGTCTATTTGTTTTATTTTGGTTTGCTTTTAGGATTAGTACAAGTACTTAGCTTGCTGGTATAAAGCCAAAGTTGAAGCATTTGTTCTTGCAGAATGTTTGTAAAAGTCAAATCAATGTTTGTAAGAGTTTTCTTTCTTGCATGTTTTCTAAAAGTTGTTTTTTGGTTGCATTTGTGTCTCTTTGGGTTTTAATTTTTTGTCTCTGATGTTTGTCTGTTCATTTTTATCTTTGCCTTATAGTTTTTCGAGATACGCTTTTTTGTTTGTTTGTTGTTGGTGGTATTTTTGGGGTGGAACGTTAGCTGGTTCCAAATAAGGGCAAATTACGAGCTAAATAAGACTGAAGACTGGAGACTCAAGAATACTTTAATGTCTCAACCAGAGAAATTATGGGAGGCATGAGTATACAATAAATCATTCACAGTTGGACGCAAATGTGCGACTGTTGTACGATTACTTGATATACACACACGGTATCTTTCAATCGTAGCTGATACTATCATGTGTTTATTGTTATTATTATTTGTTTTTTAGTAAGTATCAAGCTTAATACCAGGGTAAATTGCATCTACACATCCTTATCACCCGTAACAACACTTTCGACTACCTTACTCTATAAAAACATTGTTGGCTACAGTTGCTCTGGTATCACGGTAGACTCAGTTGATTTCCATGTTTTTTTTCCCCTGCTTCCCTGTAAGAGTGAGCTTATGCTAAAACCTTCAAACAAACATGAAGGTTTCTCGTAGGTCGGGTTTGGAGGGACATTGTGATGCTCCTGTCTGTCTGTCTGTCTGTTCTGCCTGACTGCCTATCTGTCAGTCTGTCTGTCTGTCTATCTGTCTGTCTCTGTCTCTCCGTTTCTGTCTGTATCTCTGTGTGTGCCAGGTTTGTACATGTACATGTGCGTTTTCGAGCGTTTACGTGCGTGCGTGTTTGTGCGCTGTGTGTACATGTATGTATGTTATGTGTGTGTGTGGTGTGTGTGTGTTGTTGTGTGTGTGTGTGCGTGGTTGTGTGTGTGTGTGTGTGTGTGATGCTCATAATGTGATACCATTTGTGTGAGGGTAGTGTGTGGTGTAGTGGTTGTGGTGGTGGCAAGGGTAAAAGGGATAGAATGGAAAAGCGTGAAAGACTGGGTGGGTGTTTTTTTTTGTTTAATTTCAACCAGAGTAAGTATGCTTTATCTATCATGTTTGGTGAAAATGGGAAAGGCAGACCTACTGAATATTTGTGCCAGTGCGTTTGCTTTTAAACTTGTTTTACCGTCCGCCGCAATGTCCTCAATGAGCAGTTCTGGTTATGTAATGACCCTTAGCCGAGTTGTCAAGTATGCAATGGAACAAGGAAAACCCAAGGTTCTGAAAAAAAGAAAAGAATGTGTGCTACTTTTGGAGTTTTGCGTTGTAGACTGTGTTTGTATGATGATATCTCAATATTGTATTACTTGGTATGTTACGATACTGTTAAAGAGTACGTCTGTGGTGTTTTTAATGGTTTCGTTCCACTGTATTCTTCTTCTTTTTTCTTCGTCGAACGCCCAGACAGCAACTATTGTCATCTGTTATACGAGAAAAAATGCGTCATGCTGCTGGTAACACCTGACAAGACAAACCCAGCTTCATTGGACTTGGTATAAGAGAGAATTGTTAGCTTTTAAGTCTTTCTGGAAAATGGCATGAGAATGGACCAATAAGGCAGAACATAGACAAGAAGGACGGTACAGGAAGAAAAGGAACCAGACAGAAATCAAAGAGACTGAATAGAAAAGAGGAAATTTCGAGCACAAATTTTCAGAATTCCAGAATGATGAGGATGCTGTTTATATTGACAGCCCTCAGCATCTCCACTAAGGATTTCAATTGTATGAATCAGGTAAAAACCAACTGTTAATCATTTAAATTATTTCCTATCATATCGCATTTTATCAAAACGTACAAAGTATGACCTAGAATAGCTCCAAGAACAATAACTTCATATAATAAAAAAAACCCTACGTGGAGAATACAAAATTAAAACGAAAACTTCTATACCAGTACAGAAAGCAGCATTCCAAATGAGGTTTCAACAGGTTGTTTCTAGACCAATGGAGAAGCTGCTATTTTTCAGTTGAATCTGTCCACTTAACGACATAGCCACATAACACACAAAAAACCTCTCTACCTTTGGGGCCATAGTTTTCTGGGTAGTGAATGAGCAACGATGGATTTTTTTGAAACTCCAGTCCCCATTTACATTTTTTTTTATCCGTTTCCAACGGCAGAAAAGGATTACTCTTCCAAAAGACGGAACAGGTTTTAACGTGTTCGGAAGATGTTCTGCGTGCGTTCGCACACGGGAGCTCGGTTTATTATGTGTGTGTGTGTTGTTGTTGTGTGTGTGTGTGTGTGTGTGTGTGTGTGTGTGTGTGTGTGTGTGTGTGTGTGTGTGTGTGTGTGTGGTGTTGTGTGTTGTGGTTGTGTCTATGTGTGTGTGTGTGTGTTTGTTTGTTGATGTGTGTGCGTGTGTGTGCGTGTGGTGCGTGTGTGTGTGTTGTGTGTTGTGTGTGTTTTTGTGTTTGTGTGTTTGTGTTTGATGTGTGTGTTTGTGTGTGTGTGTGTGTGCGTGCGTGTGCTTGTGCGTGCGTGTGTGTGTGTGCGTGTGCAGCGTGCACACGCGCTTGCTTGCTTGCGTGTGTATGTGTGTTGTAGGGTGCCCCAATTTTCTGTTTCGCTGTTCTCTTCTCCTGACATCAAGTCCTAATCCGGCAATCAGTTTTGATCTATTACAGTAAACAATTCCACGCAGTTAATCATGTCATTCTTCTGCAATGGCATAAAAGATGTATCGGGGGGGCATTGGGACACTGAACAAAGCTATGCATTAACAGGAAATTCCCCATAGGAAAAAAAAAAAGCCTCTCCAAACCAGCACTGATAGTTGTTAAGATAGACAAAAGACATACATTGACTAGGGAATAGTAAACTTCTCAAACAAAGCGGAAGAAAAACAAAATCAACTCGATAAAGAAAACAAAAAGAAAACGAATGAAAACCACTAAAAAGGAGAGAAAATTAAAAAAGAAGAGAAGGAACGACCAAGAAATGAACAGGTTTTAGAAAAGAAAGGCATGGGGCAAGTGTAAGTGGAAAAATGAAAAAAAAACACACACCCAAAGATAACAAAATAAAAACACGAAGCAGAGAAAAACAAAGAGGATGACAATGAATAAAAAAAAAAATGCAAAGAAAAAGGAAGAATGAAAAGAAGAATATGGTAAATAAAAATAAGAGAAAAAATCCAAAGAAGAAGAAGATGAAGGAGAGCGAGAAAGAGGAGAAGGAGATAAAGAAGTAAATGAAGATGAAGAAGAATTGCGAAGAAGAAGAATTGCGTAGAAGAAAAATTGTGAAGAAAAAGAATTGCAAAGAAGAAGAATTGCAAAGAAGAAGAATTGCGAAGAAGAAGAAGAATTGCAAATAAAGGAGAAGAAAAATCAGAATTGCAAAGAAGAAAAAACAAAAAACGCACGCGCGTGCGTGCGTGTTGTGTGCGTGTGTAGTGTGTGTGTGTGTGTGTGTGTGTGGTGTGTGTGTGTGTGTGTGTGTGTGTGTGTGTGTGTGTGTGTGTGTGTGTGTGTGTGTGTGGTGTGTGTGTGTGTGTGTGTGTGTGTGTGTGTGTGTGTGTGTGTGTGTGTGTCTGTGTGTGTGTCTGTGTGTGTGTCTGTGTGTGTGTCTGTGTGGTGTCTGTGTGTCTATGTCTGTGTCTGTGTGGCCGCCATGGATGTTTGATCTTGAAGAACTTTTCTTTGTTGTTTTTTCGATCTTCATTCTTTAAACGCCCGAATCATCATCACCCCGGCAAAGTAATTATGCTGCGCGCCCATACACGAGCGCGAGTGCGCGCGTGCGCATGTGTGTGTACGTGTATGTGTGTACGTGTGTGTGTGGGGGATGGCTGGATGGGTGTTGGTGTGTGTGTGTGTGCTAGTCTGTATGTGTGTGCCTGTATGTCTGTGGTGTATGCGCGTGCGTTCGCTAGTGTAAGCTAGTTAAAGATATTTGTGATTTGTTGCATGTCGGTAGCTTTGTTATGTTACGCATTTTAAATGCCAGCGCTTTGATTTTTTTAGCGAGACACAGCGCTATATAAATTCCATATATCATAGTATTGGTATTACTTTTAATTTTAAGATATTTTGAGATTGGATATTTTACAGTTGGTCGTGCACGTTTATTTTTGAGAGGCATTTAGACATTGTGAATGGGCTAGAGGGTTTGCGTATATTTAGACCGGATATATTCAAATGTTTGGAAAGGGAAAGAACGAGAAAGACAAATTGAGACAAGGGGAGGGGAGTGGAAAGTGGAGTGGAGTGGCGTGACAGAGAGAGAGAGAGAGGAGAGAGAGAGAGGAGAGAGAGAGAGGAGAGAGAGAGAGAGAGAGAGAGAGAGGAGAGAGAGAGAGAGAGAGAGAGAGAGAGAGAGAGAGAGAGAGAGGAGAGGAAGAGAAGTAACAAGAGAGGAGTAGAAGTACAGTCAATGTGTGTATGTATAAATATCCGAGATCCTGTGCATATACCTAACACATGTAAACACTTGTAAACACAGCCATACATGAATGGAACTCTGAACAAGGACATTGATCAAGTTTCCGTTTTAGTTTAGTCAATTCAATTCAAACACCTCAAATTTCAGAGATAGAAATTCAGGCAGGTTACAAACCACACATAAAGAGTAAACATGTAAACATAATATCACAGATATATACCACAACACTATTCGAACATCAGCACCCAAAAATTCAACTATACCTCAGCCAGTTATAAACTCAGCCAAGTAAAATCACAAACGCTTGTGTTTTGGTGCTTACTCGTATTACTTTTCATCCAGTTTTGACAATGTTTACTCAAAGTAGCTCTGAAACTTCCTTTCCATTTCGTTTGATTTCCGCTGCGAGCCGGCTACCCAACCCTAACTCCAGCCTTAATATTTTGGCTGAAGGGGGAGGTAGGCTTTTCCCAATGCTCTGACCAGCAGTGGCAACGACTGACCAACTGATTTCTTTTGAATCGTCACACTATTCAAATATTGTAAGCAAAGCAAATCTAAGCTGTGTTTTTCTCAGGGAAAAAAGTCAAGCCATTAGGTCAATGCCTGTGGTGTGTGCTCACCACTTCTGTCTAAACATTCTGATCTATACATTTTATCTATTCCATACAGAGCTGTTATGACATACAGTAAAAATGGAAGCAAAACTAGCAACAGACGACTTTTTGTTAGTCTTCTAAAGGTACATGCATCATCTTCCACCATCACAACTAATAATTATAGATGATCAAAATATATAACATTTTTTACACCTTCGTACATTTCTAGTTGGGATTCTAGAGCAAACTTAACTGGGTTATAACCAAAATAAAGCAGTTTTTAACGAAGTATACAACAAAGCAGGAAAATAATTGTTAAAACTTGCAACCCCAAAAGCAAAACGTCTAACATGCTACTGACAAGTGGGGGTTTCAGTTCATGTTTTCATTGGAGTAAAATTATTTTTAAAAACAGCATGCTCAATACAGTTTAAAAGAATGCACCTCAAAACTCTAGTTTCAAGTGAAAAGTATTTTCTAGTAATACTCGTATACCTCTACTGTTGACCCTGGAAGGATATAGTAGTATAGGGGGAAGGGGCAGCAAACAAAGCGGAGCACATTAGCTGAATTTAAAAGCACAGATACCATGCAAAACTGTCAGAATTCCATAAACATTTTTTACAAAACTGCATACACACAGAGACTGGATGTAAAAAAACCACGAGTGCTCATTCCATTATCCTCGATATAATAAAATAAAAACTAAATTTAAATAATTCCTGTGTATGATTAACAGCAGGTTTATCTTTGCCAAATCGGTTTAAAGCACACACACACACACACACACACACACACACACACACACACACACACACCACACACACACACACACACACACACACAACACACACACACACACACAAAATCAAAATAATTTTGACGTGACTCGACTTAAAATAGAGCCAAGTATTTCGTACAACTTCTTGTAAACAGTTTACCATCACCCGTTAGTTAAACAAATCACACATGCAAGACCATTTTCTAGTTTTAAACTACTAAGTATCGTGAGACTAGAAAAGTAAAAACATGAAGACGGGCTGATCAAAACCAACAAAAAAGCCCATCAAAAACTGTACCGCATTGTATTATCGTAAGAATACAGTATTTCACAACATTCGCTATATTGGAATTTTGCTAAAGAAATTCAGGTGGGCTTCAGACTTTCAGAAAACAAGCATATATAACAGATTGTATTGTGGTTGGATTAATGCCAGAAAGCAGACCAGAAATCACGCAAAAATGAGCACTGATCAAATTAAAATCTTTCACTCGTCTTGCTAATATAAAAAAACTTAAAGGGCCTCCAACGCCTCTGTCTCCAATTATTATTTCTTTTTTAAAAATTTATTTTCCCGTTATTTTTAGTTTTTTGGTTTTGTTTAATTACAATGTGAGATCTCCAACTTGTTCCGTTCTTCATTTTGAGAAAACCCCCATAAAAACACAAGACTTTGGTAGAGATCAAGTTCATTCGAGTTGAAAATAGGAACAAAAAAACTGCTGGGAGAGATGCCCATGGAGTAGTCTACAAAATGGGCTGGGAGTGCTATGACCTGGGTAATGGACATGTCCCTGACCTATGGCAAAGCGAAAGGCAAGAAGAAAAAAAGATAACAGGACATACTAATACTAGTTGCCGGCTATCTTACACTTATCAGAGAATGAAAAACATTTTTCTTGCACCATATCCGTAAAAAAAAAGATAAACGGCACAAAGCCTATTCTAATTCACAAAAAGGTAAAAGGTGTTCCATAGCCTATGCGATCGTTGGGGAGAGAGTTATCAGAAACCTCAACCTCTCTAGGGGCCAGCATATAGAGGGCGGGGCTCATCTCTCCCTCGCTGCTTTACCTTCCCGGTCCCTAAAGAGGGCTGGTACTCATTTACAATGAGTTCTCTGGCCACTGAGCTATCCTGCCTTTTCTAATGCAAGTTTGTTAAATACAATGTACGCACAATTTTTTGAAAAAATACTGCATATTCTTTTCAATCCGACACTTCACTACTTCCTTTACATCCACCTTTCCAAACTTTTGCGATTTTTTTGGTGTTTAAGTCGATGTTTGTTGTTATTTTTTTACAGTGGCAAATCCAGCGATTAAATTTTATTTAAAACACCGCTACACGCACGGATAACATTCATGTTATTTCGGTAACGGCTATTTTTTTTCTATTTAACTGACTGCACACATACACACACGCACGTACGCGTTCGAGCGCGCGCGCGCGCAACACACACACACACACACACATACACACAACACACACACAACCCACACCCCCCCCACACACCCCCCCCCCCACACCCACACATACTTTCTACTCTTTACTAACGCCCATTTTCTGCAGTGTAGTCTCACTGTAGATTGCTCCATTGATTATTCAGTATTCCTTACAAAAGATTTGTACCCCATTTCTGTTTTAAATACTTATGAAAAATTTAAAATACACCCCTGGCAAAAGTGTGGGCATTCTACAATCGGTGCCCTCAACTTTTTTTTTTATATAACGTTTTTTAAAATGCACTTTTCTCGTCCCTATGTACAACCACTTTACCGCTTCCCCCCTGCCCCCTACCTCTTCCTCCTAGCATTTTCGCTAAAATCTTAGCATCCTTCCCACTGACCCTGAAAAAATTATGCATTGTGTCGACATACTCCCCCCCCCCTCGAAAATGCCGGGGTTCTTTCAGTATAAAGAGCTTTCCCACTTTTGGCAATGCTATGAGAAATTTTCCTCTTTTCTATCCTTCGCTTTCTGACTTTCCTTTCGGCTCTATACTCTTGTTTTTTTCACCGACCCAGTTTTATTCTCGTGGGTTTTTTTTTATAGTGCATATCTTTTCTCGTTTGAAAACTTAATGAGCTGTCCTGTAGTGGGAAGTGTATCGATTGAGGCCAGCAAAACATATACCTCCTGCAGAGGAGTAGCGTAGAAAAAGACCAGGCACTTTGCATTCTAGTCAATACAGGCGAACGAAGAAAAGTGCCGTCAGCATATACTATATTATCTACCTGCCTTTTGTGTCCACATAGGGGGGGTCATGGTTAGAGTTGAGGTTAGTGCAAAAGTTAGTGTTAAGAGTTAATAGCTGGTAAATGTCTGTCAGATGGTCTGAATGTTAGAAAAATGGACACAATAGGCACATAGACAAATAGTAAGTAGTGTAGACACTATGTACTTAGCTCAAGTATTACTATGGAGCTTTAAATCAGAATCCTAGTCCCAGCAACAGCAGATTTTATTGTCGATTTTTAGTTTATTCCTTGGCTAGAGTTCCGAGGTTTATCAATGATGAGATTATGTGTAAGCGACTGGTCAAATTGATTTCAAACCCAAGACATTTTTTTTAGAAGTTGAATCCCTTTAAAAACCAAAAAACCCCAACAACCCCCCCCCAAAAAAAAAAAAAAACAACACCCCAAACAAACAAAAAAAAACCCCACCCGAGCCCAAAATAAACTCTGTCAGAAAAATTCTATCAGCCAGATCTTTTATCTATCTCCACTGCTTTAAATTTGCATATATACCCTCCTATACTCCCCTTCCTTTCCTTACCTAGCCTCTCCTTCGAACCCGATATCTCCTCTACATAACTTCCCATTTTATACACACAAACAGATACACAGACACACAGACACAGACCAGACACACAACACACACACCACACACCACACACACACACACACACACACACACACACACATGCACAAACACGTACCATACGCGCACGCGGGCTCGCACCCTGTGTGCATGTTGGAGAGGGGGTTATCGGCACCTACCGGCGCAGTATGGCCTACTTTTTCGAACAGCAAAACGGGTTTTGAACGTGTGTGCAAGATGTTCTGCGTGCGTTTGAACACGGGGCCTCAGTTTATAGTCTCATCTGAAGGACTGACATTCAGATGTTATTTTTTTCGTCGAACTGGGAAGAAAGAGCTAGGCTGGGAATGGAACCCAGAACCTCATGGCTTACTTGTTGGCAAGCAAACGTCTTAATCATCCCGCGACCCTACTTAGGACGTTTTAGCACAAATTTCTACTCCAGCCAAAAGGACCGTCTATTTTATTGCTTGTTTGTAATTAAAATTTTTTTTTCGAGGTCTGACACTTATGCTGCCCAAGGGCTGCATAGGTTATGGAACACATAGACATATTTTCCAGTAATGGTGGACATTAAAATTTTTTCATTAAAAAAGAGCATTGATAGTGATTATCAAGGGGAAGATACTAAACACTTATTTCATTCGATTTCTTGGGAAAAAACAATTACCAGTCCCACACGATATAATCGCAGTTCAGCTATTTTATCAGATTCATTCAAAGATATATCACCAGGTGATTTTTTGTTGTTGCCTTCCTGGTTTCGAGCTCTCAAGTTCTCCAATGGTGAAATTTTGTGAATTCGACATTTTGGTCACCACTGAGGTAGCCACATTCCGATGTCGGGGATGTGTAAACACGACACGTGTACATGTATTTTTTTTTCTTAAATGTTATTCTGTCCCACCGAAACACAATGGCTTACGCTTTCAAAACGATTTGTTTAACGTGCGTGCAAGATGTTCTGCGTTTGCGCAGGTGGGGAGGGGAGGGGGCTTTGGTCAATTCTTCCTTCACCTGTCCTGTAGTCCCGTGGACCGTTAGGGGCACAAATGAAGATTTTTCAACCGGCTTTCCCCACTGTCCACGGTCCTCCGCCCTCCGTAGTAGATCGCTCCACCCAAGGCCTGTCCACTCTCTGATGTCTTCCTATCGTTTCCTCTGTCTGCCTCCGTCTCCCTCCCCTTATTGGTTTATAGTCTCATTACCTCAGTCGGCACTGATGCTGACTCTAGGAGAAACCTCTTGAACGGACGTCTGGGTGTTGGCAGCCAAAACCTGGGGCTGGGGGTGTTGTCCTCCTCCTCCTCCTCCTTGTTAACCCTTACCTGCAGTCTGGAACTGCTTCCAGACCCCCGGAACGCTTTGGTCTGGCACCAGAACTCCTGAAAACAGCATCAACAAGCAGCTTGAGCAATCCGGACAGTTTTATATGTTCAAACAATCAGTTCAGTATCTGTTTAAAATACATCTATGTTCTCTGGAAAAAAAAAGTTCCAGCAGAACGGGGATCAAATCCGGACTTTTCACTTTCTAGGCAGGTACGTAACCACTACGCTACCTATCCACCAACAGCAAGGTGACTAAGGTGACACGTTTCTTTGTTACAACTAGTTCAGGTTTACAGGATTCAATCTCTGCAATAACACTATCCCCATTGTCCCAGAAGTTCTTTGGATGAGACTATAAATTTAGGCCGCATGTTCGATAGCATGCAGAACATCTTGTCCACACGTTAGAAACCCGTTCCGAGTTTTGAAAGAGAAACTATTTCGTGCCGGTAGAATCGATGACAACTTAAAAAAACGTATGCACACAGGTTTGATATTTAGACACCATGCACAAAGTCGGAATGCTGCTACATTAATGGTGAATAAAAACGGTCGCAAACGCAGAAATCTCCATTGGCAAACCTCGGAGCTCTAACTTCGGGAGGTTAAAAAAAATCTCAACATCGCTTGATGAATAAAGGGATAAATTTTTTTTATATTATTCGATGACATAAGATGCAGCTTGCCAATGCTTTAGACTGATTTGTGTAGACACGTATATAAGATCAAATGTGAAACCTAAAGATATGTAAAATTTGCCTCCTTATGGTATTGTAAAAACGCCTGATCAGTATCTATCAACAGCTTCAAAGTATCAGCGAGGCATTTAAAAACCAAAACCTAGAAAAGGTAGAATATGGTTACCGTTGGCGCGATAGCCTGGTGGTTAATTTGTTGTACTCGTGATCCGAGGGCCTGGGGTTGAGCCCCTACTCACGTGCCTGTTCAATGGCATTTTCTCCCTGAAGTTAACACAAGTACGGAGGGCAGGATGAAAAAAAAGTTGTGTAAACTTAATCTTTTACCCTCAATAAAGATCATTTTGACTTGACTTGACTTGACTTGACTCCCACTTCCCCGAGAGTCATTTGCATGACCTTTAAACCGTGGTACCATGAGCGAACACGCTCAGAAAATCCTTCGGAAACGTTAAAACCCATTTAGCCTTTTGGCAGAGTAGGCTATTGTGTGCCAAAATAGACATTTTATCTTCAAAAAAATAAATGCATGCATAGTGCTGTCTTTAGACATCCCCGAAGTCGAGATGCAGCTAAATGGATAGCGAAGGGTTTGCCTCCACAAAATCTCAATATTGGTTTACCATAGAGCTCTATCCAAGGAACGAAAAAATAAAACACTTACGCTTGTGAGTTCTTGATATGTAGCAACCACGACGATTGTCTGGAGACCTTCAGCCACGATGTTTGTCTGGAGACGTTCTGCAGCCACGATGAAAGATATACGCCCAGAACTTTGATTCGATCCCCATGACAACTGTCGACACCTATGCCAGACTTCTGAGGACTTAGAGCAAGAATGGAGAGACCCAGAAGGTCTGGGAAGTGCTTTAAGAAAATGTTTGGGGGCGCGAGGTGTCCTTTCCCCTCGTGAGCACGGTATGCGAGGGTAGGCAGGCTGTGCCGTTTTAAGACACGCAAATCTTTGTTCCATGTCACTCTAGGTGCGCTCCCTTTGTGACCACTGCGGAAAAGGTTGAACGGATACTGACGGCAGTACTCAACCCTGTGGTCAGTGAGCCTTGCAGAGAACTTTCGGGACAAAGTTTGATTCGAGCTTAGAAACTAGGAAGGACTGGGTGACTTTTGTGGACATTGAGCACACACACGTTGACAGATCATACTCTGTATAGACACGCCAGGAAAGTGTACAAGACAGGGGTTGCATGTTCGGATTCTCTGCAACCCTACCTCTTTCTACTGTCGGCTCTATGTCGACTAGCGGATGTCCACAAGGACCACAGCCTCTCCTGCTCTCATCGCCTTCGCTCCCTGAAGAGTTGCAGAGATGAGAGGTCATGTAGACGCCACTCTGATACTTCAGCCCCCAAACTACTTTCCTGCTCAACTCAGTGGAAAATGATGTCCCAGATCCCTGGGCAACGGAACCAGGCTGTGCACTAGTCTGCCCTTCAGGGATCTGATGTAGCACTTTCTCCTTTCCCCTATTCTAAACTCTTCTTCCCCATAGATCGGACATCTGTCTACTTTAGTCATGGGGATCTTGGACAAGTTCAGGGTCATGTGCTCCAACATCGTGGTGATGGCGTCTCCATGATCTCTGGTGAGAAGGATCACAAACATAGCTATCAGTATATAGTCTGCATTAAACCTTTTACAAACACAAAAAAGACTATGATAGGGGATGGGAATGGGCTATTTATTTAAGTGTTGCCCCCTTAATCTGCTCTCGACCATAAACCGAAGTTTCATATCTGAACACAAGTTGAACATTTTATGAACACTTCAAAACCCGTTCCACAATTTGGAAAAATAAACCCCTTTGTGCCGGTAAGAACTACAGAAATATCTGGAGAGAAAAAAACACACTGGCGTGTTTAGATTTCATCCCCAAAGTGGGAATGCAGCTATCTGAATGGTTATCAAAAACGGTCGTTTTTGCAGAAATCTCACCATTTGCCAACATGGGAGTTTTAGCTGAGAGAAAGAGAGAGAGAGAGAGAGAGAGAGAGAGAGAGAGAGAGAGAGAGAGAGAGAGAGAGAGAGAGAGAGAGAGAGAGAGAGAGAGAGAGAGAGAGAGAGAGAGAGATGCACAAGCGCGCGCGCGCGCGCGTGCGTGTGTGTGTGTGTGTGTGTGTGTGTGCACACACGCGCATGTGAATGTATCTAGCAACAAATGAATAGTTTACTTAATAGAGGTTTGGGGTCTAAGCACGGTAGATTCATCTATATAACCCATAAACATTAAGATGCTTTCCCTCTTAGGTGACTGGCAGTGACTCACATCACCACCAAATGCAAATTAGTTGGAATGTAACGTGTGGGGTGGAGGGAGGGGGAGGGGGGCTTAGTGGTTAGAGCGTTGTGCTGGCGATTTGACGGTTCAGAACCAAGCCCGAGTTTGAGCCATTACAGAGACACCTGTTCAAGAAATCTTTTCCGCGTGGAGTTAACATCAATACTGACAACCTATAAAAATTCTTCGCTTGAGATCATATAAACTCAGGATACTTGACTGCACCTGTTGTCTGTCATATGATCGAAAATGTGTTGTGCTGCCGTAAAGGCCGAACAAGTCAGTCCCAGCGCATTTGACTTCGGCATAGGAGATATTTGGTATCGTTTAAGTCTTTCTGGGGGAAAAAAAGGTAGGAGAATGGACCAAGGAGGCAGAAAGACAGAGTGACAGGTGAAACAAAAACGGAACAAGGTAAACACAATGAGAGGAATAGAAAAGAAGGAACCCAGCACAATTTCCTCGAAGGTGGGATGCTATTAAAATTTTATACTGACAGGCCCCCCGGCATACTCACGGTACGGGAAAATATACAAATTAAAACCCAACGCATGTTCTCTGGTGTCATGTTTAGATAATCATCCATGAAGTCAGAATACCGCTACAATACTGGTGGTTAAATAACAGTGGCATAAACACAAATATCACCATCGGCAAACCTCGAAGCTATAGCTGAGGAAAAGCTCATGGATAACGCATAGTTTAGATGTAATGCACTTGAATTGATAGAACATTTTCTTACCAGTTTATCTTGCAAGAGAACGGAAAACAAGGATGTCAGCGCGAGTTGCCAGGGATCTGCACATTCCCTGCCATGGGCATCATCAGGATGGCGGCAGCTTTGTGTCGACGTTACCTGCTACGGGTATCATCGGGGTGGCAGCTTTGTGTCTGCTGAATTTGGCTGGCCTGAAACAAAACGTATGATATGCATCTTCAGTTCTCTGGAAACGATTTCCAACTTTTGTTTAACTTTATGTTGTTTAAAGCCCTACTGACCACGAAAGCCATATCAGGGCTGTCAAGTTTTTGTGGCTCTTGTAGTAGCCTTTACTTCAAGTTTAAAACCAATGCAATGTTATTTGCTCAAGTATCCCACACTGCCAATCCGAAAAAAAAAATTAATGATTAAATTCATTCCTTTTGGCCGATAAAACCAGACTGTACTGAAGACGCCAGCCATTGCGCTTGATCTATCATCCCCAAATCACACGAAAGTAAAGAATAACGCTTCAAAGCAGATTACAAAAAAAAAAACAGGTTTAAAATGCCACATGGGCATACAAAGCTGTGGAACCGACAAACTGCTCATCCCGAAAGTTCTTTGGATGAAACGAACTGAGGTCCGGTGTGTGAGCGCACGCAAAACCTCTTGCACTCACGTTAAAACCCGTTTCACCTTTGTAATAGGTCATTGCGTGCAAGAGGGAACAGGTTTATAAACCAGCATGCACACGGGGACTGGATGCCTAGCCCACCTATGCAATTTTTTTTCGCAGCTCTCAAATTTGTACCAAGTGAGAAAAAAAAAGACCAACAGCAAAACTTAGTGTCATCAGGCCTAGTGAGATATCGCTCAGATTTTGTTATAAAAAAACAACAACAACCCAACTCTTAGCTTATATCTACAGATCTAATCATTACTTACTTACTTACTTGCTTACTTACTCACCGGATGAAAAAAGCACATGATTGCTTATTCTGTTATCCTCGATATAAAAGAATAAATAAATAAATAAAATAAACTTTAATCACTTACTTACACAGGGATAGCTTATTAGTAAGAACATTGCGTTTGCAGTTTGAAGACCCGGGTTCGATTCCAGGTCGAGGGGATTTTTCGTCTGGAGTTAACATCAGTGCTGACTCCACTCTCCCCATAAGTCCTTCGGATGATACAATAAACCAAGGCCCGTGTGCGAACGCACGCAGTACATCTTGCACTCACATTAAATCTTGTTCTGCTTTTCGTAAGAGTAGGCCATTGAGTGCCGGTGGGAACATGATGACAATTTACAAAATGCATACTACACGGGGACTGGATGTAAAAAAAAAGCACACAAGTGCTTATTCCATTATCCTCGATATAAAAGAATAAATAAAAATATAGAAGAATAAATAAAATAAAATAAAAAAATAAAATAAAGATGTAAACTCTTAATGAGAGTGAATGACAAAATAATGACACCTACCCTTCTTCAGTCTTCACCGACCACTAAGTTGAATATCAAATCTTCAGAGGTCTTTCTTTTTTTCCCCTCCCCAGCAGTGCCAGTGGTCTGCACTGCAGCTAGGGGGCTGTGTGAAATGACACCTTGCAAACTGCCCTGCAACCCGCCAGTCACACATACATGAACACTTTTCACGTAGAACCCGGAAGTGCACACAGTTCATTCTGCAAATTTAAAAAATAAAGAAAAGCAAACAATCAAAAAAAGAAAGAAAGAAAAGAAGCCCCCCCCCAAAAAAAAAAAAAAAAAAGCGTGGAAAAAGAAGCAGGCTTTGGCAGTAAATTTGCATGCTGCTTTTGGTGACGTTCTGATCGCTTCCATCTCTGCTTTTGTCTACTTCTGTATCTAGTTTTTTGTTTGTCTGTCTACCTGTTCATTTATTTTTCTGTCTGTCTGTTCGTTTATTATCAGCCCCCGTCTGTCTGTCTGTCTCTGTCTGTCTCATGGTCTAATGGATGGGGGATTCATTCCCTTTTGAGGGCTGGATGAAAAAAAGTCGTACTTGATCTATTACCTCTAGTAAATAAAATTTCGTATTTTTTCTCTCTCTCTGTCCTGACAAATTACGGACAGTGTTGTTCTCTTCCTCACCGTATGTTACACTTTTCAGAATTGCACTGAACGGGATGGGGAGGGGGGGTTGGTGGGTTTTATTTTTAATGCAGAATTATGCTAGATTTGGGGGAGTTTGGTGGCTTTCATTCATTTTGAGTTAATGTTTGGATTTTATGGGGCGTTTTCAATTCAATAATTTTGAGGGACTATTTGTTTCCTGTTTGTCAAAGGAGAGGAAGGAGAGAAGAAGAAGAAGAAGAAGAAGAAGAAGAAGAAGAAGAAGAAGAAGAAGAAGAAGAAGAAGAAGAAGAAGAAGAAGCAGAAGAGCAAAAGAAAAGAAAGAAAGAGAAAAAAAAAAAGAAAAAAGAAAAAAAAACAGATAAAATAAGAAAAAGAAGAACAGAAAAAAAGAGAAAGTAACACGGAAAAAAACAATAACAAAAAAGGAACGAAAAAGTAATCATACTAATAGAAGTTTCACAATGAATGACCTAGAAAACAAAAAACTTTTGAAATCTAAACATAGACAGTTTCACTTGCTAGATTTATATATCTATCTTATCTGCCTTTCATCTATTTTATTTCTCTACTCATTTACTTAGTCATTTGTCTGTTTATCTATATACTTATTGTACATATCAGCTTATCTCCTAACCCATGCGTTTTTTTCTGACCTTGTCCCTATCTCCACCCATCATTTCTGTCTGGTGCACATCCGTGTCAATAACATCAGGCAATGATATATTCTTATTTCGTCCATCTTTCTTAACTGACTGTCAATTTCTTCTTGCCCTCATAAAACAGACCAGACAGGCCCCATCCATCAAATCCATTCACACGTCTTGTTAGCAGCTGGTAGATGCATGTTAAGAACGTGATTACGGGATATTGGCACACACAGGGACGGTTCTATTTGCATCAGTGACAGACAATGTCGATGGCAGGCTGTGACACTGCACTGGCAAACAATAACCGGCTTTTCAGGAAATACGCTTACAATACACAGACACATAGAGACATAGCCATAGCCATAGCCATAGCCAAGCCATAGCCATAGCCATAGCCATAGACACAGCACACATACATACATACATACATACATACATACATACATACATACATACTCATACATACAACATCATACATACATACATACATACATACATACATACATACATACATACTTACATGCATGCATGCATACATACATACTTTCTTTCTTTTTTCTCTATCTTTCTATTTCTTCTTCTTTCTTCTTCTTCTGTCTGTCTGTCTTCTTCTTTGTCTGTATCTATCTATCTATCTATCTATCTATCTATCTATCTATCTCTCTCTCTCTATTTCTATCTTTCTATCTTCTTTTTCTTTCTTTCTTTCTTTCTTCTTATCTTCTTCTTTCTTTCTTTCTTTCTTTCTTTCTTTCTTCTTTCTTTCTTTCTTTCTTTCTTTCTTTCTTTCTTTTTCTTTCTTTCTTTCTTTCTTCTTCTTTCTTTTTTCCCCTTTGTATGTCTGTCTTTCATTTTTCTTACCCCGAATCTTTACTTTCGTTTGTTTTGTCCATTCTATACCCTTCAAGTTTCAGGACAAGGGTAAATCCTCACAAACTGTATAGGGGTAGAGGCTAGGGTTGCTTAGTTCAAGATAGACATGTATGTAACCAGTGTTGTAGTCATCCAGGAGTGGGACAGGCAGTAATGTAATCTCAGGCTCGGAGTCTGATGGATGGACGTGGAGTTGTCCACACTCCTGCTTGATGCCACTCCATGGGGGAGTGTAGTAGATCTGTCAGATGACCTGGAACCTTGTCCAGGGAGGGGGGGAGGGGGGCAGAATGGGAGGTTTGCTAGCATGTCCCCCGTCACTTGGTTTGCATACAAATGGGGTAGATAAGCTTCTTTCTTACAGCTCAGCTGCCAACAGTGCTTAACTCAGTAAAAATAAAAATAAAAAAGGAAGGATAAAATCACCCAAAAAGACAAGACAAGGAAAAAAAAAAACACCCCAGAAAGGAATCAATATACAAACTGACAAGTAAAGAAACAAACACTCAGAAAGAAAAACAATAGCTAAATGGACGAGCAAATAAATAAATAAATAAAAAAGAAATAATAACTCAGAAAAAACTGAGAGAAGAAACAAATAAAAACAATCAATATCTCAAAAAAGATGCGAACAAGAAAGAAGTATAGGTGACAGAGTGTACAAAGAAATAAAACAAACTGACAAAGAGTACAAAACAATTGCTTGTCTAAACAGTGTTCTCTGTTCAGGTTTTTACAAATATACTGTTGAACCGAAATATGGTAAAACTAAATGTTAAGAAAATACCCTGGGACATCTAAAATCACTGACACACACTGCCTAAAAACAAAACCCCAACAAACACCAAACTGAAAATCAAAACAATTCACAGGCAATCATTTTCAGCAACAAAGAAAAAACAAAAGTTTCAGCACACCCAATATAAACACCACCACCCCAAAATTAATGAGGACACCTAAACAAAAGATACAGATGGTAGCATGATACTAGACAACCATAAGAACAAAAACCTACCCTATACTTCACTTTGTGGAGGGGAGGGGGAAGACAGGCTGTATGAGGAAGCTAAAGCCAGGAGCTAACTTTAGTCATTCTCAAGGCAGCAAAAGCTCCACCAGGCGTACTGACGAGCTGTAAAACCAATATCAGCCCTAGCTGCCTCCAATCGATGCAGTTGTTGGCTTCCCCCTACACTGGTGGAGAAGGAGGCAGTGATCCAGAAGATGACACTGAAGTTATGTCACTGGCAAGGACAGGATGTCCTCTCACTTGTCTGATCTTGAGGGTTTTTTTGTGCTGAAACTATGAGAGAAAGTCATGGTAATTTTGGTCTCTGGTAAAAAACAGACAAACAACAGTTTAAAAAAAAAATCACCACCAAAACAAAAAAACAACAACAAAAAACCAGAGACCCCCCCCTCACAAAAATGAAATAGCAAACAAAATCTTTCAGTGACAGTAGTTATTTTGGTCATCATGAAGGTAGCCACAACCCGACTTCAGAGATTGTGTCTTATGAAAATATAACTGCCAAAATACAGCAATTCACTCTAAACTATAAAGAAAGGAACACTAAAACAGAAACGGAAACATATACCAGATTTTTAAGGGAAAAAACCCTGGACAAACTTCAAAACGAAGCTCCATCAAGGAATTGACACAAGCCAATTAGTACAGCAGCGAAAGCTACACCAGGCGTACTGACGAGCTGTAAAACCAATATCAGCCCTAGCTTCCTCCAATCGATGCAGTTGTTGGCTTCCCCCCTACACTGGTGGAGAAGGAGGCAGTGATCCAGAAGATGACATTGAAGTAATGTGTCACTGGCAAGGATGCCCTCTCACTTGTCTGATCTTGAGGGATTTTGCTGAAACTATGAGAAAAAATCATAATAATTTCGGTTCCTGGTAAAAAAAACAACAGCTAAACAGGTTAAAAAAAAATCACCACTACCTAAAAAACAAAAGAAAACAACAACAAAAAGCCAAAGAAAAAACCCCACAAAAATGAAATAGCAAACACAACCTATCAGTGACAGTAGTCATTTGGGCCATCATGAAGGCAGCTATGACCCGACTTCAGAGATTAATGTCTTATGAAAATATAACTGCCAAAATACAGCAAATCACTCCAAAACTAAAAACATAAATCAAAAAAGGAAACACATACCTGATTTTTAAGGGAAAAACCCGGACAAACTGCAAAACGAATCTTCGTCAAGGAACTGACTACTAGCCATTAGTAAAAAAAAAGAAAGAAAAAAAAGGTAGGTAAAGGTGTCCCATAACCTATGTGGTCGTAGGTGAGCGATGCGTCAGAGACCTCAGCTTCTCTAGGGGCCAGCATGTTGAAGGCGGTGCCCATCTCCTCTCCCTCACTGCTTTACCTTCCCTGACTCTAAAGAGGGCATGTACCCATTTACAGCTGGGTGAACTGGGAGAACTGTACTGTAGCCAAGGCTCACAAACGGTCACCAATAAAATTGGCAACCACGCTCAACGCAGCTCAACCTTGGCTAGGGGGAATGCCAGCGCTCTGACCACTTCGCTATCCCGTCTCCAAGCCATTAGTACAGCAGCAAAAGCTCCACCAGGCGTACTGACGAGCTGTAAAACCAATATCAGCCCTAGCTGCCTCCAATCGATGCAGTTGTTGGCTTCCCCCAGACACTGGTGGAGAAGGAGGCAGTGATCCAGAAGATGACATTGAAGTAATATGTCACTGGCAAGGACAGGATGCCCTCTCACTCGTCTGGCTTTGTGGGTTTTTTGCTGAAGTATAAGGGAGAAGCGTGGTAATATATAGATCCCAAGTAAACACTGGGATGTTAAAAAAGCTGGCTCATGTTACAGATGGATGGTGCTCATAGGAATGAGCTGAAAAGTTAAAAATCCTACAATACCAGTGCATGGTTCGGTAGTGTAATGTTAGGCTAAGCTTTAAGATGTGTGATTTTTCTGTTAATTGTGATACAACCATTGGTGCAAGCATACAAGAAAAAGAAAAAGAGAGAAAGAGAGAGGGAGGGAGAGGGAGTGGGAGGGAGGGAGGGAGAGAGAGAGAGAGAGAGAGAGAGAGAGAGAGAGAGAGAGAGAGAGAGAGAGAGAGAAGAGAGAGAGAAGAGAGAGAGAGAGAGAAGAGAGAGAGAGAGAGAGAGAGAAGAGAGAGAGAGAGAGAGAGGAGGATGAATGATGAGTATGTGTTGTGTGTGTGAACACAGTGTTCTAAAATGTTTCTTTAGTGCTTCTGACAGTGCACTGCATATGTAAGCTGTTGACTGAAAAACTGTAGTAGTAGTGGGACAGCCGCCTGCTGATGACATAGGCTTGTGTTATCTCCATTAGAAAAAATAAGATACACACAGAAACTACAAGATTCAAAGTAAGTGTTCTTCAAAAAGACAAAAGAAGACAAGAAGTAGGTGACAGAAAAGGAACCAGGCAGAAACAAAGAGAAGGATACAAAAGAGGAAATCCCTATCACAGAATTTCCTGAAGGTGGAGAGGCTATTTATAGTTACTGGCCCTCGCTGCATCCCATTGGTGAAGAAAAGTAAGAAACCACACAGGAAGCAACACAAAAGAAAGCAAACAAACACGCCAGATACTTAGCAGAATAAATACAAACAAAACAATAAAAAAAGGAAAGTTACAGGATCTTAAAAACGTGCACTTTACAATGACCACTTCAACAAATCTTTCACCAGGCATTCTCAAAAGTTGCCAAACCATTATCAGCACTGTATCCATGGCATGTTTGGTTTTCCTCTGTACACTGCACCAGCCATACAGCGGCAGTGATGCAGAAGACAGCGCTAAGATATGTTGCAGACACCTCAGGGATGTCCGCTCACAAGTCCTGCTCTTTTTGGCTTTTCTTCTGAAATATCAGACAGCAAGGTGGTAATGTAGGTCTCAAGTAAAAACCTGGGAAGCTGAAAAACTTGAAATATGTTGTGTACATGTAGAGAGTTTATTTTGTGGAAAGGAACAAAGCCTGAAAAGGAGAGAAAAAAATGATGCTAGGGAGGTCAAAACTTACAATATGTCTTTAGAAGATATTTCCTGGACTACATGTTTTTCCCCAAAGAATCAATGTTAGTACTGACTCCACTCCCTTGAAAACCTGTCTGATAAGACTATAGGTCAAGATCCTGTGCATGAATGCAAGCAGAACATTTTATGCAATTTAACATTTTTTTTGCCTTTGTGAAGTGTGAGCCAATGCTTGCGAGTAGAAGCGGATCATAAGATTGATAAAAAGCTTCCATGCTGATGTCGGGCTTGGACATTATCTAGTGAACCACTGAACTCTACCCAAGAAAGGCAAAGAAACTACAAAAATTTGAAACTGCTGGTTGGACAATCTTTTCTTTTAAGTATAATCTTCTTTGTCAGATCTGCCTCTATGTGTGTGAACAATCCTTAAACAAATAAAGAAACAACGTCTGCAAGATCAACATAGTCACATATAAAAGCAAAAGATAGAATCATACAGAATAAACTAATGAAACCAAACAACCAAAAAAAACCAGAAAACAATCCCAAAGTAAACACACAAAACTACGCACAACTACAATCCAAACAAATGTAGGGACTTTATGGGAAAAATACAGACAAAATATGTACAGTAAAACAGGAAACTTATGAGCTGACATTCTCACACTAACAGAATGGACCACCAGACCTAAACCCACATCATCCCTGCTTCTAACCCATGGGATTGTTGACCTGCCTCTGTGTATTTGTCCATACCATTAGCAGCAGTGATCTGACAAGGACACTGACTTATGTTGCAAAATGTCACGGATGTCTCCTCACAGGTCTTTCGAGCTGGCTTTGCTGGACTATAAGAGAGGAAGATGGAAATGAGGGTCAAAGCACAAGCCAAATGCTGAAAAGTAGGTCAAAGCACAAGCCGAATGTTGAAAAGTAGATCAAAGTACATTCTGAATGTTGAAAAGTAGGCCAAAGAACAAGCCGAATGTTGAAAAGTAGGTCAAAGTTTCTCGCTGAATGCTGACATGTAGGTCAAAGTTTAAGCTGATACTGACATGTGAATGTTAAAATTTGGGTCAAAATAAATGGTGGATATTGAAACGTAGGTCCAAGTAAATGCTGAGTCCTGAAATTCCTGCATTGTGTATCAACCATGCTGCAGCTTTATTCTATGGGAAGGAATGTGCTGGAAGACTAACAGACTGACAACCTGAAACTCAGAAACAGAGATAACATTTTTGGAAGGAATTTTTAAGAAAAGGGAAATGATCAGAAAGTATTCAGAAATTACAGAATGTATTCATTTTCCCATGAAACCAAAAACTATCTGCTCACTTAAAGAAAACACAAACATATGCAAGGTTTATATAAGAAACATGCACACCAAAAAAAGACACTAGACTGTTTGAGGCAATATGGGGGAAACATATACAAGAAAAGTTTAGTAAACAAGTCATAACCTGCCATTCCCACACTACCAAATGTTCCACCAGGGGTACTCCTAAAGCTGTGAAAACAATATCAGCCTCATTTCAAATCGATAGAGTTGTTCGCCTGCCTCTGTATACCGGACCTTGAGGAAGCAGTGGTCTAGAATATCATGACACCAAAGTATGTTGCCGAAACCTCAAAGGCACACTCTTCCTCCTCTTGCCTGCAGAATTTTGTTGATATATGACAGCACGATGGTAATGTAGGTTCCAAGTTAAGCCTGGGGTGTCGACATGCTTGCATGGTGTAATGCACATATAGCAGACTTAGTCTGCTAAAATGTGCCAGCTGGGAAGTTAAGAGGCTGACATGGAAAAGGCTAGAAGTGGGACTGTGGTCTTTTAAGGTTAGACACTGGTCCAAAAGTGGCCAAAATCCTGTTGAAAAAAAAATTGCTGTATACATTTATGGAGATTTGCCTGTGTGACTTGAAACAATTTAGGCGGTAAAACATATATGTAGAAACATGTTACTTCTACTTGTTAAAGATAAAAGGTTTAGGGGTTTGAAACATTTAGTTTTGGTGACCACATTGGATTATTTTCATGGCAACAGTACAGAAAACTGAGTAATTTTTTTAAATTCTTAGGCTTTACAAGTGATGCCTTTTCAAATATATATGGCACAACTTTTAACACGGGCTAGTACACAAATTTTATCAGTTTCGACCCCCATGTCCAACCTTAAGTAAGCTTTTAGACTAGAGAACTAAGGGGAGGAGGGCTCAAGAACAGGCGATCATAACCACAAGCTATACATTTTATTTTGCGAACTTTATCTGCCTACTCGGATGCGTGTGAGTGAGTGAGTGAGTGAGTGAGTGAGTGAGTGAGTGAGTGAGTAAGTTGTGTGTGTGTGTGTGTTGTGTGGTGTGTGTGTGTGTGTGTGTGTGTGTGTGTGTGTGTGTGTGTGTGTGTGTGTGTGTGTGTGTGTGTGTGTGTGTGTGTGTGTGTGTGTGTGTGAGTGTGTGTGTATGTGTTGGTGTGTGTGTGTGTGTTTGTGTGTGTATGTGTTGGTGTGTGTGTGTGCATGTGTGTGTGCGTCTGTGTGAATGTGCGTAGTGCGTGGTGCGTGCGTGTCTGTGTGTGTGTTTGTGTGTGTGTGTTTGTTTGTGTGTGTGTGTGTGTGTGTGTGTGTGTGTGTGTGTGTGTGTGTGTGTGTGTGTGTATGTATGAAGAGAATGTGGGGAAAGTAAAGTTTGGTCCTAAAGAGTCTGTAGGTCTAGGATAAGTCTGCTTATTTTGTTATAACTGTCAGAATGGAACCTTCAGAAGAGCCACGCTTGACGTTGAGCAATGTCTGAAGACTGTCAAGAATTGGTCGTTAAGGAACCGTGCGTGTCTGCTTTTCCCTACTTGGTTTGTTTCATTTTTGGTGTCAAGGTAGCACTGTGTTATTACAATGTTTTGGGAGTATATATTAGTTGCTACTTGCCCGCCCCCCCTATCTATTGTGTGTGTGGTGTTGTGTGTGTGTGTGTGTGTGTTGTGTGTGGTGTTTGTGTGTGTGTGTTGTTGTGTTTGTGGTGTGTTGTGTGTGTGTCGTTTGGTCTGGTTGTGTCTGGTCTGGTGTCTGTGTGTGTTGATGTGTGTGTGCATGCGTGCATGCATGAATTATGTTGTTCGTACTATGTTTGTTGTCATGTTTTTGTCATAGTGTTGTAGATGTATTATGTATATGTGTTTAGAATATATATTTCTTGTATTACTGTACGTCGATGCGCGGTGTTGTGTACATGATGCATGCATGTATGTATGTTTTTATGTATTAATGTATGTATGTATGTATGTATGAATGATGAATGAATGAATGATGAATGATATGAATGTCTGTCTGTCTGTCTGTCTGTCTGTCTGTTGTTGTACTGTTGTATGTATGTATGTATGTATGTTATGTATGTATGTATGTATGTATGTATGTATGTATGTAGTCTCTGAAGAATGTGTGGCGACTTTTTTTTTATCTCTGAAGAATGTGTGTTGAGCATTTTTTTTTTTATCTCTGAAGAATGTGTGTGAGCTTTTTTTTTATCTTTGAAGAATGTGTGTGAGCTTTTTTTTTTTATCTCTGAAGAATGTGTGTGAGCTTTTTTTTTTTTATCTCTGAAGAATATGCTGGTTACCTTTATATCTCAGAAGAATACGTGGGCGACATTTCTTTTTATCTCTGAAGAATGTGTGTTAGCTTTTTTATCTCTGAAGAATGTGTGTGAGCTTTTTATCTCTGAAGAATGTGTGGGCAATCTTTTTATCTTTGAAGATATATGGGGGATAAGATTATCTCTTATCCCTGTGACAGCAAAAGCAAATTGAAAGAGGCGCATTTTGTGTTGGCCGTTGCCAACTGAACTATCAAGGGAGAATCGCTCTGCACAGACCTATCAACATTTGGTTTGATGAGGGGATTTTGTTTGCTTTTAGTTTTGCTTCAAAGTTTTTTTCTCCTTTGTTTGGGTGGCTAGTTTTGCTTTTGCTGGTTTAAGGTTTAATTTCCGTTTCTTTACGTTGTATCATTTTTGTGTTTGTAATTAGATTTCTTTTCTAGCTTGGAGTTTATCAAGACTTGTCTCAATTTTTACACATGGGAATCACTGTGAAACCGTAAGTACACACTAGATGAGAAGTGTTATATATATAATATATATATATATATATATATATATATATATATATATATATATTATATATATATATATTTTATATATATATAACACACACACATATAGATATATATGTATGTATATATATATATAAATAGGTATATATATATATATATTTGTTGTTCTCGTTTTATTTTGCTCAATGTTGCTCAGTTTGTTGCCTTGAAATATTCACCCCAACTCACTCCTCATGACGAAGTCTACATTGGACAAGAAGTCTGCACATGGCTGTGTTAGCACCATCACCATAAAGGCAGCCATACATTTACCTATGGTTTTCCTCTTTTCATAGAGACCTTATGCAGGTCGCTATGTCACGAGCTTGTCACATAATTGTGATATATGGCAATCTTCAAATAACATTTTGAACTATAGCAGAATTCAATTATAGGCCATGGCATTTTGTTTAAATTAATAACTGACAAAAACATTTGGCCGGGGCGTCAAGTCTGTGTCTGTATGAAAAAAAGATTAAGTGGAGGGAAGAGTGGGCAAATGGTGGAGGGTTGGGGGTGGTTGGGGGGGGGGAGGCGGGGGAGGGGGGTAAAGGGGCTTTAAGTGGCTGTGGGTTTTCTGTGTTTGTGTTATCTGTGGCATCAGAAACAATTTGGAGAAGACGTTCTTTGTGTTGGCCATTGCCTGCTGAACTGTCAAGGGGGTTCTTTCTTTCTGCGTAGCCAAAAGAAAAATCAATTTGTGTCTTGTTTGTTTTGTTTTTGTTTGTTGTGTCTTCTTTAGTTTGCCTTCATTTTGTTTTATTTCTAGAATAGGCATACACATTTGTTTTAGTTGTTTGTAGCTCTGGATCAGTTTGTTGACTGGCTAGTTTAGTTTGTTGGCTAGCTTAGTTTAGTTTGTTGGGTAGCTAGTTTAGTTTGTTGGTTAGCTAGTTTAGTTTCTTGATTGGCTAGTTTAGTTTGCTGATTGGCTAGTCTAGTTTGTTGTTTGGCTATTTAGTTTGTTGATTGGCTAGTTTACACCCCCCTCCATGTCTACAACTGATAGACGTATTGGTTTCCCTCTGTACAAAAGTCGTAGAGTGACAGTAATACAGAAGATAATATAAGAGTATTTATACAGCAGAAAAAAATGTTGCCAAAGTTTTCTGAAGTCAACAGAGCAAGTGGTGTAATTGTATTTTCAAACAAACTCGAGATGCTGATATGCTTGCATGGTTCAATTTCACATGGAGTAGGGCAGTTCTGGGGAAATAGACGAGCTGGAAAGATAGGTGGTTAGCTATGCAAAGGCTTTTATCCAGCCAATCGTTTTATCTAGCCGTTCAGATTATGGTGAGGGGGGCTTTCATTCCAGACATGTAAGCCATAAATGTCGAAGAGCTTTTTTTTTTTTTTTCAGATATGTGTGTGTATGAATGTGTGTGTGTGTGTTGTGTGTGTGTGTGTGTGTGTGTGTGTGTGTGTGTGTGTGTGTGTGTGTGTGTGTGTGTGTGTGTGTGTGTGTGTGTGTGTGTGTGTGTGTGGTGTGTGTGTGTGTGTGTGTGTGTGTTGTCGCGGGTGTGTTGTGTGGTGTGCTTGCAGTGTGCCGCGTGTGGTTGTGTGTGTGTGTGTGTGTGTGTGTGTGTGTGTGTGTGTGTGTTGTGTGTGTGTGTGTGTGTGTGTGAAAAACGGTTATCATATAATTCCAACATTCGCCAATGCCAGAGAATAACAATTGTTTTGTTTTCTGACACATAATACAAAAAGAAGGTTATGGGCCATCTGAGAAACTACTCAACGGGTTCATTCTCCAGCAAGAGAAAACTAACACAGAGGGACAAGCACCTCCACACTGAGTCAGCTGGTTCACTGTGATTAGATGTTATGCCAGAACGTATTACATTTTTTTTTCTTTAGGAAACAAAACATACGTACACAATTCAACCTTTGCGTGTTGTGATAGGCAGAACAGAGATAGGAATGGAGGAACTGGTTGTCAAATCTTCAGGGGAGCCCCCACGGACGCTAGGTTAAGGAATATATATATATATATATATATATATATATATATATATATATATATATATATGATAGATAGAGAGATAGATAGATGAGATAGATAGATAGAAGATAGATAGAGAAGATGAAGAGATAGATAGATAGAGACAGAGACAGACAAGACAGATAGATAGATGCTGTGATAATTCCATTCTCTAAATGTACACGACTATACAATTGACATAGAACATAATGTATGCATCAAGTTCGTTTTCTTTGCAGTGATGGCCCAAAAAAGGGCTGTAACACTTTTTTGTACTCTATGCACAAAATGAAAAGATGGCAATACCTACAACCACTTTTAAAATCCCAGTTCACTTTTTTATATTCTGACCCATCTCTCTGATCCCTTTTCTTTATTTTTGAACGAGTTTCATTCTCACATCAACTTTTGTGGGCTTATAAGCCAACAGGAATAGGATACAATTAAAAATGGGAAGCAGAATAATAAAAACAAAAAGGTATAGATAGTCCCTAAAAGCACACCATCATGCTGCCTGTACAAGACTCAGCCAGGCATACAGAGGACCAGTCAGTCTGACAGCATGTTTGGAGCCTGAAGGATGGAATTGTCTACACTGTGTGCCTGAGTGCTTCACTCAGTGGAGCAGTGATGATCTCTGCTAGATAGTGAGGTGGAACTCTGCATACAGGCTAGGGAGACTTTACTTTTTATACTTTACTTTTATACCATTTTATATGTCGCAGCAGATTAATTACACTGCGTGAAATTTGAGCTGCTCTCGCTGGGTAGAGCTCGTCGCCACAAGTGCAGCGCCTACCTATTATTATTTTTTTTCTTTTTCCTGTCTGCAAGCTGTATTTGTTTCTCTATCAGAGTGACTTTTTTTACAAATTTTGCCAGGGACAACCCACTTGTTGCCGTGGGTTCTTTTACATGCGCTAAATAATGATGTGTAACCCACAGGGCCTCGATTTATGTCTCATCTGAAAGACTAGTACCCAGACCGCCACTCATAACCTAATGGATGTGGGAAAAGTTTTGGGCTCAAACAGGATACAAACCACCACACACTCCGACCCGGACTTTTCGCTTTCTAGGTAAGTGCGCTACCTCTAGACCACCGATCCACCTGCCGTGTCCTCTAGCTTGCTGTGCCTGTCCTGTCAGGGTGTTTGTATACACATGCTGGAGGGGGAGGAGAAATTGAATTTCTAGCACATTGATTGTAACTATTGCTAAATTTCTTGGGGATTTTGAGAAGGGAAAAGAACAAGAAATGAAAACGTAGAAAGAAAAAAAAAGAAAAGAACAGAAAGAACGTCAGAGAGAAAGAAGGTAAAAAAGACAGAAAGAAGGAAGGAAAAACAGAACGAAAGAAAGAAAAAAGAAAGAAAGACAAGAAAAAGAAAGAAACATAATTATAAAGGAAGAAACAAATGAAAGGAGGAAGGAAGAAGTATATATACAAAAAAACAGACAGACACAAGAAAACAACAGTGTATTGAAGACAAAAATGATGGTCAAACACAAACAGGCAAAGGCAAAGTTAGAAAGACGGACAGAAAGAAAGAAAAAAAACTGACGAAGTGGAAATACCACTGATGTAAAAGGATCTGATATAACTGACCTTTAAGACACAACAGAACGTGCCATATTTTGGAGACACGTTTTCTCCCATATTCTGATAGCAGTTTCAGAAACCAGATGGGAACCTCTTGAATGTTATTTATCCTTGTTCATACTTTTGTTTGCGATTCGATTGCCAGGGAATAGATTGTGTACTTCAGACCAACCACCACGAAATGAGTGGCATTGCACTTAGACTACATTTCCACCAGAATACAATTTAGACAGGTAAGGGTCAGGTTGTTGACTTGTTTAGTTTCTAATTGATTATAAACCTAAATTACCCTTTTTTCTACCTTGAAATGAAGTTTTCAAGGCGCAATTGTGTTTCCTTTTGCTTTAAAAACGCGTTTAAAAACACGCAAAAATGTCCATCTTTCTACCTTTTACGATTCAGAAATTGTTCTTTTTTACATGTTGTTATTTGTTTTGAGTCTAGCATTTCCATCTGTAGCAATCTTTGATTGAATTGTCCGATTTTCAATTTGTTTTTAAATACCTTGTATTGGAAATTATGGCATATTAATGGCAAACACCTGAGCTCTGGTGTACTGCAACTTAATGTGGCATGGCTGGGGGTGGTGGTGGTGGAGGTGGTGGAGCACAGTTATGTTGATTTTTGCACATTGGCTGCACTTTGCATAGACACTGTCCATGCGTTCCCTAACTTAACACATCACACGTTTGAAAACTTAGCAGGGGTGTTGAAAACGTTACATAACCATAACAAATAATATTGATTTACAAAATACTGGCTTTCAGGCAAAAGGAACTCGTGCAACTGAATGATGCAGTTAGAGATCGAATTATTATGCAACGGTAGAGTGGAGAAAATAAAGGAGAGTCATAGGAAGAAATGGAAAGATAACATTACAGTGTGTGTAGGTGTGTGTTTAGTGTGTGTTGTGTGTGTGGGGTGTGTGTGTGTGTGTGTGTGTTGTGTGTGTATGTGTGTGTGTGTGTGTGTGTGTGTGTGTGTGTGTGTGGTGTGTTTTGTGTGTGTGTGTGTGTGTGTGTGTGTGTGGGAGTGTGTGTGTGTGTTGTGTGTGTAGTTGTGTAGTGTTAGAGAGCAAGAAAAGAATTGGGTAGAGCGGGGAAGACAAACTAGAGTATAGACACTCTCCAACCTCCCCCCCCCCCCCCCCTCCGCAGTTAAAGAAGAAAACTAAACAAGCAAAAAAAAAGCAGATAAAAACACATACAGTCAGAAAAGGAATGAGGAGCAGAGCTTGGCTAGCTCTGTATTCACATGTATTGAGATACACTAGCAACTAGTTTGAAGAGGAACAGTAAAAGTGGCAGCAGCCTCTGAGTGATGAAGATATACGTCTACGTTTTTTCCTCTCTTCTCGTTGATCAATACAGAGACACCTCTCCCTAATATCATTATGAATACGATTACTGCTGCATTTCACTTCTATGCTTTATTGCAGTTTTCTCTTTGGTATTGTGTCTGTATCTCTGCAGATGCATACATGTATGATGTGTGTGTGTACGTGTGTGTTTGTGTGTGTGTTTGTGTGTATGTGTGTGTGTAATGTGTGTGTGTATGTGTGTGTAGTGTGTGTTGTGTGTGCGTTGGTTGTGTGCGTCGTGTGTCGTGTGTGTTGTGTTTTGAATGTGGATCATTTGTTCAGATGTTTGGTCGTTTTTGCAGTCGTGTATTTTTGCGTTTTTATCATGTTATGTGTTGATCAGACAGCTAGGTTGTATGAAGTTGTTATCACAGCTGGTTTTATACTCATTGGTTCACTCTTATCAGGCAGTTTAAAATATCATTTTGCCTGGCTTCCAACCTAAGGTTACGAAAACAAACTGAACTTTTTGGAACAATGTGTTAGTAAAATCTAGTCGTGTTTATACAGTTAACGGTTGAACACCTTAAACAGCATCTCAAATAATGTAGAACATAGACTGTGTATCTTAACATTTTAGGTGTATTTGACATTAAGATATATTGCAAAGATTAGATACAAAAGACATAATTACAGGCTTTTCAAGATTACTAAATTCCATAAGGCTAATAATTCGCCAGTTCTGAAGATCATACATTTCAAAAACGAAAGTGACACATCATGTTGCCTCTGTCGTCTTACTTTAAAAAGTATTTCAGACAGCCAAGTGAGGAATATCGCTTAGCTTGACAGAAGCATACACTCTGCATATAGACAGTATTGAAAACAGCAAGCACATACACCAAAATCAATAGAAAAATACCTCAAAATAAGTTTTTGACTAAAATTACCCAAATGAAAAACAAAAAAAAAACAACACCCTGAAACCAAACAAATGTGCTTTGAGACAAAAAGAAAAGAAAATTTCACAACAAACAC
>CM060318.1:31123198-31125698 GCA_030674155.1 Stramonita haemastoma
TACACATGTACATACGAGCTCACACCCACATACACACACGTGTGCGCGCGCACGCATGTACGCACGCATGCACGCACGCAAGCAGCCATACACCTACCCACACCCAGACAGACACAGACGCAGACACAAACCAGACATAGAGAAACGTACACACATCTGAAGGATGAAATAACTGGTGATAACAAAAATGTTTTTGCATTTAAATGTCGAAGTGTAATAATCTGGGTTGAGTTACAAATCCTCATTCTTCCATCCTCGTACGAACACACACACACACACACACACACACACACACACACACACACACACACACACACACACACACACACACACACACACACACACACACACACACACACACACACACGTACATACACATACACACACATACACATACACATACATACATACACCCATACACACATTAACGTACACACATACACAGACACACACAGACACACACAGACACACAGACACAGACACAGACACACACACACACACACACACACACACACACTCACTCACACACACACACACACACACACACACACACACACACACACACACACACACACACACACACACACACACACACACACACACACACACACACACACACATGGTTTCCATGGGTTGAAAATAAGATACCTATCTCAGTTAACTCAGACATATCCTCTTTCTTTGGAAACTGTCTTTCTTCTAAATATTCACATGAAAAAAACACATATGAGATTTTGTAAGCTTATTTTGGGTCTACATTCTAAATCAATGAATCTACCAACGCTTGCAGAATTAGGAAGATATCCAGTGGGGATTCATGTTGCATATCGAGTGATTGGTTACTGGACTCATATCTTACATGTACATCATAATACTTACACAAAAAGAGTGTACAATGCTATGTTGAACCAAGAGGACACTGCCAAAGCTCATTGGATACTGTTTGTTAAAAACTTTCTTCATAATTTAGGGCTAGGACACGTTTGGAACAA
This sequence comes from Stramonita haemastoma, assembly GCA_030674155.1. Lineage (NCBI taxonomy): Eukaryota > Metazoa > Mollusca > Gastropoda > Neogastropoda > Muricidae > Stramonita > Stramonita haemastoma. Next base: position 31,124,191 of record CM060318.1, read on the forward strand.
TCAGTCAACACTTAGTAAAAACAGGCTGAAATTTGCATTTCGCCAAAAATTAGAAGAGAGATATGTCAAGTTCTGGAAACAACAAAGAACAAAAACAAGTAGACTCGAATTTTACGATAAAATTAAAAAGACTGATTATCACCTAGAACCTTACCTTGTTGCAGATATCGACCCATCCCACAAACAAGCTCTTTGTAGACTCAGAGTCAGTGCCCACGATTTGAACATTGAGCGTGGTCGATATACAGGCACCCCAAGAGAAGAAAGATTGTGTAATGTGTGTGGAGTTGTAGAAGATGAATTTCATTTTTTGGATGCGTGTATGTTGTTTCAGGGTCTACGAAGTAATCTACTTAAAGAGGTGCAACAGTCCAGCCACTTATTGGTAGGAGCAACCCAACAAATATGTTTGAATAATTTAGTTCCAAGTGATTTTGTACAGCTTGACGGCCTTCAAGGACCCTTTGCAAAGTATGTTTTTGATTGCATGAATCTTCGGTGACTTTTTCTAACCAATTTGTTCACTTGTGTCTATAAGCTTTGTATGCTTCCATGGCAATAAACGATGTTCTGTTCTGTTCTGTTCTGTTCACACACACACACACACACACACACACACGTACACGCACGCACACACATACACTCACTCGCATACACTCACACCTACAAACACACACACACACACACACACACACACACACACACACCACACACACACACACACACACACACACACACACACACACACACACACACCACACACACACACACACACCACACACACACACACACACACACGCACGCACACACACGCACGCACACACACACACACACACACACACACACACACACACACACACACACACACACACACACACCTATAGACACACACACACACAGAGCTGGGGATAACAGAAGTCTGAAGAAGGTGATAATACAAATGTTTTATCTGGAAATGTCGAAGTGTAATAATATGGGTTTCGTTTACAACTCCTCAGCCTTCTGTCCTTTGTCATACGCTGCTTATTTGCTCTTTTTCTGTCTGGTTCTGTCTTGCTCTGTCTGTCTGCCTGTCTGTCTGTCTGTCTGTGTTTCTATGTCTCTGTCTGTCTGTCTGTCTGTGTCTGTCTGTCTGTCTGTGTCTGTCTGTCTGTCTCTCATCATCTGTCAACAGTTGCACGAACACAGAGAGACACAGACACATATTCAAAGAGACACAGACAGACAGGCACAGACACATAAACACACACGTGTATCGCGCGCTTACACACACACACACACACACACACACACACACACACACACACACACACACACACACACACACACACACATTCACACACATTCACACCTATACACACACACACACACACACACACACACACACACACACACACACACACACACACACACACACACACACACACACACACAAGCAGCACATAAGACCAAGATACACATGCACGTCTATACTGTGTTATGTTTTCTGTTCTGGGGAAGGGATGCTG
>CM060318.1:31130698-31133198 GCA_030674155.1 Stramonita haemastoma
ATGCAGCTACCTAAGTGATGGGGAAGTGGTATTGCATAATCAAAAACCCTCACTATAAATATCTCACTATATTTTCCTCCATTACGTTTTCCTCAATAAATCTCTCACTATTGGTGAACTTCGAGGCATAACTGAGGAACGTCAAAAAAAATAGTTCTCTTAATGTATCACCACATCGGTTTAGCGATTCAAAACAAAACAAAAGCAAAGATTCATTTGAAATCCTCTTGTGGATGCTTAACGTGATGCATTTTCCATCTCCGTCAGATGACCACAAACGCACAAGCATCGTTCGTGCATGCATGCTTGCGTGTGTGTGTGTGTGTGTGTGTGTGTGTGTGTGTGTGTGTGCGTATGTGTGTGTGTGTGTGTGTGTGAGTGTGTGTGTGTGTGTGTGTGTGTGTGTGTGTGTGTGTGTGTGTCTGTGTGTGTCTGTGTCTGTGTCTGTGTTTGACATTTCTAGTCTCATTTGAAGGAGTGTGTTCGGAGTGGGGTGGGGGGTGGGGGTGGATGTGTCTATTCCAAAGATAGCTGTTTAAGCACACACGTGATTCTTTCTTTTACATCTTGTTTTCATGTGTATGCGGTTGCTAATCAAATTTTGTCATCCGTTCCCAACGGCACACACACACACACACACACACACACACACACACACACACACACACACACACACACACACACACACACACACACACACACACACACGCACACACACACAGTGGCCTACTCTTCTAAACGGCGAAACAGGAACTGACCTGCGGGTGCGCACGATCACTGTGCTTTTAATTCACAAATTTAAACACAATAGTATAAAACCTTTACACGTACTTTCTCATAAATCTCTCACTCTGTAATGCCCCTCACCCTAAGCTACCCACATCTTAATCCAAAATTACAGGCAATCTCCAAACTGTCCCCGATCCGAAGAATCTATCTATCTATCTATCTATCTATCTATCTATCTATCTATCTATCTATCTATCTATCTATCTATCTATCTATCTATCTATCTATCTATCTATCTATCTATCTATCTATCTATCTATCTATCTATCTATCTATCTATATCTCTATCTATAATTATATCTATACACACACATATATATCTATAATTATATCTATACACACATATATATATATATATATATATATATATATAGAGAAGAGAGAGAGAGAGAGAGAGAGAGAGAGAGAGAGAGAGAGAGAGAGAGAGAGAGAGAGAGAGAGAGAGAGAGAGAGAGAGAGAGAGAGAGAGACACTGACACTGACACTGACACTGACACAGTTTTATTGTCCATACAGCATTACAGCCCTGTAGACAAGGGGGAATAACAAGTTCAGATGAATTCGTGTAACATAATAACATTTTTCAAATTTTCCTCTCACTTCGCACTTACATATACTACTGCACATTCTAATTGCCACGCAAGTCACACCACACACACAACACACACACACACACACACACACACACACAACACACACACACACACACACACACACACACACACACACACACACACACACACACACACACACACACGCGCGCGCACACACACGCACACACACACACACACACACACACACACTCTCTCTCTCTCTCTCCCTCCCTCCCCCCCCCCCCCCACACACACTAACAGAATCAATAAAGGACCATCTAAGGACTAGTTACTCTGTTCCGTTATCTTTTTCCTAATATTCATTGCTTCTCCAATGAATTTAGCTAGACTTTCTATTTTCTCTTCACTGCTGACAGATAGAATATTTGCAACAGAATTCATATCAGCAATGCCTTTAAACACACTTAGCGCCTCACAGTTTCTGCGTTTATCAGAATAGGCCATACAATCGAAAAGAAAGTGAAATTCGTCTTCTGTGGCATTTCGGCATGAAGGGCATATATTATCGTTAGAGTTATCTTCACTTAAAAACCAATACTTACAATTTTTAAGGCCACTGACTCTTAGCCGAAATCTACTGAGACTGATCTTGTACCATTTGTTGGTTATAAAAGACAGATATCTTTCTGTTTGAAAGACACTTTTGAAGGAACTATACCACATATATTTGTCATTATTTTCTAAATCCGAATGCCAGTTCTGTTTGTAGCATGAAATAAGTCTATCTTTAAATTCATTAATGAAACTATATTCACATCCTACGTCTCTACTCAGCCACACAATACCAAATCCATTCACACATAAAGTTTTCTGTACATTTGACACCCAATTGAGTCGACCAGATTCATGTTGTAAGATTAGCATTTCATAAGCCTGTCTACATATTCTAGAAGCTGGTTGTTTAAGAAGTTTTAACCAGTATTTAATGCTTTTTATATATGTCCTTATGTATAACGGATATCTACCACTTTCCCCGTAAACTAGATGGTTTGATGCATGTAAAGGAACAGATAGAAATCTCTTTATAGCAAATGTGTGAACTTTTTCAATTCGCTTGCCTTCTTCATACAATCCCCAAACCTCAGATGCATACGTTA
>CM060318.1:31138198-31140698 GCA_030674155.1 Stramonita haemastoma
ATTTTACAGAAAAAATGGCTTAAAAAAAATTATTATTATTATTTCTTTTTACAAGAGACGACTGGTTTCATTGCTTAAAAGTAAACGTGTATATATGCTAGCAAGTCTACTCCGTAAGTGATCAGTTTAATTGATGTGGATTACTTAATGTAAATGCTAGGGCCATTTATAGTTTATATGCATATATAGTTTACAAAGTCTCTGCTATAAAAATATATTCTTAGATATTTTCAATGTTTTCACTTTTTTAGTTCTTTGCTTTGAGTTCCTTTTAAGCTGCTCACGTGGGGATCCTGACGGCTGATTTCTCTGAATTTTTCCATCATAAATGAACTTTGCATGTAGTACAAAAAGACTAAAAGAAAAAGACAAAGAGATTGAGAAAGATTGGAAGCGTTGCCATTAATATTAGGATTTAATACGTATATTTGGTGGGAGTGCACGCACTCCCATTTCCAAAAAGAATTATTTTTTTTTTACTCTACTTTAAAAACAAACAAACAAACTTTTACACTACTTTAAGTCACGGCAGGTTTCTCTGCGTGAAATTCAGGTTGCTTTTCACTGCGAGAGCGCGTCACCACATGAGCAGCGCCACCCATTATTTTGTATTCCTTTTCCTGTCTGCAACTGTATTTGTTTCCCTATCAGAGTGACCTTTTTCTACAGAATTTGCTAGGGACAACTCTTGTTGCCGTGAATATGATGATGATGATGATGATGATGATGATGATGATGATGATGATGATGATGATGGTGATGATGATGATGATGATCATCATCAGTAGTAGTAGTAGTAGTAGTAGAAGTGTAGTAGTAGTAGTAGTAGTAGTAGCAGCAGCAGCCAGCAGCAGCAGCAGCAGCAGCAGCAGCAGCAGCAGCAGCAGCAGTAGTAGTAGTAGTAGTAGTAGTAGTAGTAGTAGTAGTAGTAGTAGTAGTAGTAGTAGTTAGCACTTTTGTCAGTACTTGTCTTATTGCTGTTTGTTTTATTTGCTTTAATTTGGTCTTTAACATGAGAGGTATCTATCTATCTATTATCTATCTATCTATCTATCTATCTATCTATCTATCTATCTATCTATCTATCTATCTATCTATCAATCTATCAATCTATCAATCTATCAATCTATCTATCTATCTATCTATCTATCTATCTATCTATCTATCCTTATCTTTATCTTTATCTTTATCAAAGATTCACTAGGTGCTTATTTTGTCTTATTCATTTCCCTTTTTTTTTTCCAACATATATTTTAAGGATATTTTCTTTCTCTTTTTATCATAGTCTTTTGAGGGCAGCTTCAAAAGGCCACAGGAATATCAAATATTCCTTAGAATGCAATTGACACTTTTAAATTCTAAAATGTGTCTTGCTGTAAGATACCACAGCAGGTGGAGTTTCAATCACCGCCGGGACCTCTGATGAGGGCTTATCCAGGAGCAGAAACTCGAGTCAGGTCAGGCTATAGAGGCATGGTTCTTACTCAGAAATGCCTACAATGCTGCCACTGAAAGACATTATTCCCTAGAATTTATTTTCATTTCATTTTTTTTTTATTTCAATCTTTGATAAGTCATTTTCAAAATGATTGAGAAGTTGGTACCTGCACTTGTCTTTTCTCACTACTTTTTCCTCAATAATACTTTGTGGTCAAGTGGGAATTGCATCTCTAGTAGATCCAAGTGTAGGCCGTTTATATTTTTTCCCCAGCTTCTCATGCCTGTGCATGCACTTAAAGTGTATTGCAATGTTTGGGTTATTATCCAGCTAAGACTGACCACTTGGCTGGATACAAAATTTATGACCTCCCTTGCATCCTATAATAGGATCCCCAAACTTAAGGCACAAAGATTCACTAGGTGCTTATTTTGTCTTAATCATTTCTCTCTTTTTTTCCAACATATATTCTAAGGATATTTTCTTTCTCTTTTTATCATAGTCTTTTGAGGGTAGCTTCAAAAGGCCACAGGAATATCAAATATTCCTTAGAATGCAATTAACACTTTTAAATTCTAAAATGTGTCTTGCTGTAAGATACCACAGCAGGTGTAGTTTCAATCACCGCCGGAACCTCTGATGAGGGCTTATCCAGGAGCCGAAACTCGAGTCAGGTCAGGCTATAAAGGCATGGTTCTTACTCAGAAATGCCTACAATGCTGCCACTGAAAGACATTATTCCCTAGAATTTATTTTCATTTCATTAAAAAAAAAATTCAATCTTTGATAAGTCATTTTCAAAATGATTGAGAAGTTGGTACCTGCACTTGCCTTTCCTCACTACTTTTTCCTCAACAATATCTTTATCCTTATATGAACAAAGGGGCTTGCTGAGAAAAGTTTCGGTTTCTCTGTTGTAAAGTATTTGTCCTATAATTATGTCATGAGGGCATCAGAGCAGGGGTAGCCTATCTGTAGATATTAACCGATTTTGCCTAAACTTGCTGACAGGATAGAGACAAACTTAGCATGAAAGTGCACACGTGTTCATTATCGACCCAA
>CM060318.1:31150921-31153421 GCA_030674155.1 Stramonita haemastoma
TGCCATACACAAAACCACACCTTTGGGAAAGCTTAGACATCTTTTCGCACCTCATCTTAAGTAGATCTAGAGCTGCGAGGTTTCTTCAGTTTACGCCTGTACTCACTGAATACTTATAATATTATAACTGAGTTTAGACAGACTTAAACTGAAGAAACCTCAGAGGTCTTGTCAAGATAAGGAGCGAAAAGGAAACGAAGATGAAAGCAAAACAACATGTTAATAATTACAGACCTTGGCATTTAGCATACACCAGAAATAGTTCAATACATTGAAACTGGGCCAGGAACGCTACATTTGACCTGAACATGAATATTCAGGTTGGGAGAGAGAGAGAAGAGAGAGAGAGAGAGAGAGAGAGAGAGAGAGAGAGAGAGAGAGAGAGAGAGAGAGAGAGAGAGAGAGAGAGAGAGAGAGAGAGAGAGAGAGAGAGAGAGAGAGAGAGACAGACAGACAGACAGACAGACAGACAGACAGACAGACAGACAGACAGACAGACAGACAGACAGACAGACAGACAGACAGACAGACAGACAGAGACAGACAGACAGACAGACAGACAGAGACAGAGACAGAGTCAGAGAGACAGAGAGACAGAGAGATAGAGAGAGAGATACAGAGACAGAGACAGAGACACAGAGAGACAGAGAGAGACAGAGAGAGAGAGAGAGAGGTATGAAGGACGGCATCTCATCAACACTGGCTTACTGGAAGGCTTCCCGGCCATTCTGAGATTCAGAGTTGCTGTTTATTTATAAGAAGGGAGGTTGTGGGGTGGGGGTGGGGGGTGAAACTTGATATAGAAGCTCTTGTTCAGAGGAGCTTTGAATGTAGCCTGTGCTATAACGTCTTTACTTGCTTACTGGCACAAGCAAAATATTGAAAAGGACTTCGCTAAAAAAAAAGTGTTGCTGTTGTTTTGTTGTTGTTGTTATTGTTGTTGTTGTTGCTGTTGTTGTTGCGCGTTTCTCAGCTTGATATCTTAAAGTTCACTTGAACTATGCACTGCGATACTTGTTGTACGGTTTTGTGTGTATTGGAGATACGTTGCTCTCAACGAATAATGTTTTGTTGATATTTGTGACGCTCCACCACATCAGGAGTCACATTGCACCAGAGGTCAATTTTTAGTTATTGACATGTTATTAATCTGCAATGAAATGGCTATACAAGACAAAAAACAGATTGAAAATCGGATAATGCTATCAAAAGTTATCACAACTTGAAACGATAGACTGCAGAAAATGACAAAATGAGAAATTGACAAGTTAAGCACTCTAATGGTGTTCTGAATGAGGGCTTTGGTATTTTTAAAACACGTTTAAAGGCAAAAAGGAACAAAATTATGTCTGCCTTGAAATTTTACTACAAGGCAGAATAATGGCTATAGTTTTATAATCAGTCAAAATCTTAAAATCAACAACTTGACCCCCACCTGCCTTGAATGGCTTCTAGCGGAAAAGTGGGTCAGGTGCTAAGCGACTCATTTCGTGGTGGAGCGTCACATTTGTACTCATTCTCATTTATTCTTCCTGGGAAGTACTATGAGACTAAAAACTAAACACACTCACACACAAACACAAACACACAGACACACACAGAGACACACACACAGACACACACAGACACACACAGACACACACACACACACACACACACACACACACACACACACACACACACACACACAAACACACACACACACACACACAGACACACAGACACACACACACACACATCTGTAGGATAAGTCTGCATGTATAAATATTTTCGAATGCTTTGCCACACAGAGACAGACAGATACACTCTAGCTTCAGAAGTTTTAATTCTCATTCTTCTTCATCTTCATCAACCATTCAGACAGGAACCATTGTTGTCTGTCTAATGCACTAAAAATGCGTTGCGTTGCCGTCGTGAAGTGCATGCATGACACGTCAGACCCAGCACGTTCCATTTGATGCTATACCCTATTCAAAAAGAGAGTACAGGTTGACATGTTAAGAAGAACTTGTCATAATAAAGACAGTCTTAACATAACAGTTTTTTTTTTAAAGCATGGCAATATTTTATTGCAAGCCTTGAAATTACTAATCTGATATGAATATCTGACACACACACTTTGGTTAGTGCTATGAATGAATACCTCATTAAATTTTTATCTGGAAAGAATATTTAGGAGGATACAGAGTGCAAAAGGAGGGAGGGGGGGGGGGTGGTACTGGAAGTAGGGGGAAGGGGGCGAGGGGCATCTCATCAAGGTTGGCTTACTGAACGGCTTGGAAGTTATTCCGGGAGCCGAAATTGCTGTTCATTTAAGAAGATAGGGAGATGAGGATTGAAACTCGGGTTTAGAGAAGCTTGGAATGCGATCTGTGTTTGCTTCCTTTGCTGACATGGACAAACAGTGTGTAAAGGAGGTCGTTCATGTTGCAGGTGTTGTTCTTGTTGTTGTTGTTGTTGTTGTTGTTGTTTGTGGCCGATGCTGTTGTTGTTGTTGTTG
>CM060318.1:31158421-31160921 GCA_030674155.1 Stramonita haemastoma
TCAACAATCCGGAGCTAGGGGAGAGACCCAGCGCCAACGCCTATATCCTGGAGATGGCGCAGATTCTGGGACTGCCTGTGATTTCCTGGGATGCGGAGTATGCTGGGTCACCTAAGGTGAGAGAGAAGAGTTAAAAAAAAAGAAAAAAGAAAGTGTGTCTGTTGTATGTATTCACGTATGTGTTGCTAGATTTGAATATTCCCCCCTCCCCCAATTGTAAAAGTTCTTTCGAAGTTTGTCTGTCTTTTAAAAATTCTTTTATTTTGAGGAGAATGGAATAAGCATTCCGTGTGCTTGTTACATCCACTCCCCATTTTTATTGCAGTTCTGTCAATGTTGTCATCCGTTGCCACCGGCACACACTGGCCTACTCTTCTCAAAAGTGGAACGGGTTTTAACATGTGCACAAGGTGTTCTGCGTACGTTGGCACACGGGACCTCGGTTTATAGTCTCATCCGGACTTTGTGAGTGAGTGGAGTCGGCACTGATGTTAACTCCAGAGGAAAAACCCTCTTGAACGAGATTCGAACCGGCGTCAGGAGATCCTGAGCGCATCACTCTAACCACAAGGCTATCCCATCCCCGTTCTGAAGTTGTTTGTGTGATTATTGATGGTAATTGCTATGCTACTGTGACCAATTCTGCCTCACTATCTCTGTCAGCAGGTTTGTCTCAGTGTACCTGTCTGTTTTGTTTGTCTCTGTGTGTCATTACATTGATCTTTTTGTTTCTGTGTCTAACCCTCTTCCTTCCCGCACCCCCTCTCTCTCTCCCCCTCTCTCTCTGTGTCTCTGTCTGTCTGTGTGTATGTCTGTCTGTCTGTCTGTGTGTCTGTGTTTGTGTCTGTCAGTCTGTCTACCGATCTGTCGGTCTGTCTCTATTTTGTATCTCTCTCTGTGCATGTGTATGCATGTGTGTGTGCGCGCGTGTGTGTGCGTGCGCGCGTGCACGCATGTTAATGTGCGTGAGTGTTTGTCACCCCCTCTCTCTGTGTTTCTGTCTCTGTCTGTCTATCTGTCTCCCCCTCTCTCTCTCTTTCTCTCTGTCTGTCTGTCTGTCTCTATCGCCCCCCTGCTCTCTCTCTTTCTGTTTGTGTGTCTCTCTGTCTGTCTGTCTCTCTCTCTCTGCCTTTCTCCTTCCTCCCCCCCTCTCTCTTCACCCCCCCTCTCTCTCTCACCCCCTCTCTCTCTCGCCCACCCCACCCCCCACTCTCTCTCACCCCCCCTCTCTCTCTCTCCCCCTCTCTCTCACCCACCCTCACTCTCCCCCACTCTCACTCTTACTATCTCTCTCACGTTCCCCCCCGTTTTGGAAGTGCATTAGCAAAGAGCCCTCAATCGTTGTAACGTCCAGGAGGGTCATTAGCGAGGCTTCGGCCCTTGGGCTGACCGGGTCTAGTGCTGAAAGCGAATGGTAATCCTGCAAGATTTCAGCACTGTTAGTTCCACAGGAGCTTTTACCTGTAGGTCACGCCATTCTTTGAAGAGAAATGGGTGAATTAAGATCGAGATTTTGTTAGGGTTTTGTTTTGTGGTTAAGCCGCTTGTGAAGAACAGATTGGTTGACATTTTTTAGTGTAAGATATTCTTGTTCTTGGTTTTGTTTTGGTTTTGGGGTTTTGTTGGTGTTGTTGTTGTTGTTGTTTTTGACACTGTTTTTGTTGTTTCTCCTATTTTTTGTGGAACGGTCATACAGCAAGTATTGATGTCTGTCATAATATGAGGATAAATGCGTTGGTCTGCTGTTAAGCAGCTGAATAAGTTCAACTCAGCGCATCTGACTTAGGTGCAGCAGTTGTAATTTACGTGGTTAGATTCTCAGATTTCAGACTGACGAAAGTTGCTGCGTTTGTTAGATAAAAAAACCACACATGCTTATAACAAAGTGGTTGTTTTCAATTGTAACATTTTATATCTTTGTTGTTGGTAGATGACAGTTTGGTTTTCTTCAGTATTTCGTTTTCGTGAGAACTTGTAATTATAAAACCATTCATGGTAACTTACCTTGATCTCCGTGTGTGTGTGTGTGTGTGTGTGTGTGTGTGTGTGTGTGTGTGTGTGTGTGTTGTGTGTGTGTGTGTGTTTGTGTGTGTGTGTGTGTGTGAATGAGTGTGTGGTGTTGTGTGTGTGTGTGTGAGAGAGAGAGAGAGAGAGAGAGAGAGGAGAGAGGAGAGAGAGAGAGAGAGAGAGGAGAGAGAAGAGAGAGAGAGAAGAGAGAGAGAGAGAGAGAGGGAGAGAGAGAGAGAGAGAGAGAGTTTCTATACAACATCAGTTTTGAACGTAGTTTACCTGTTCTTCCAAAGCAATAGCAAATGCATATACGTTGAGCTTTCCGCATGTCAGCAAATTTACTGTAATAGACATTGATTTGTTTAATCGGTATAGATTACTTAGCTTTACTTTACTTAGATTAATTCCTTTTATTTTTTCAAATCTGTTCATATAATGTAATCGATTCTATTTCTAAATTATCTCAATGCAATTAATATTTTCTGTTATT
>CM060318.1:31199670-31202170 GCA_030674155.1 Stramonita haemastoma
TCTCTCTCTTCTGTCTCTCTCTTTCTCTCTTTGTCTCTCTCTGTCTCTCTTTGTCTCTCTCTGTCTCTGTCTCTGTCTCTGTCTGTCTGTTTCTCTCTCTCTCTCTCTCTTTCTTTCTCTCTCTTTCTCTGTATGTTTACACACACTTGCACACGCACACAAACACACAAACACAAACATACACACACGCGCGCACGCATGCATATGCACGAACACACACACACACACACCACACACACACACACAACACACACACACACACACACACACACACACACACACACACACACACACACACACAACACAACACACAACACACACACCACACACACGTTTCCAAAACTGTTGAAAATATTAATCGTAGACAATTTCCTTTTTTCCCAGATATCCACATTAACAGAGACGTACAAAGAGATTCACCATTAGAAACCCCCAATGAACCACTATAAGTACTGGGAACAGGAAGCTTTGATACTATACTATTTTAACCGGCGAGTAGCATTGTAACATCATGCAGGAAGATGACTGCTGTGAATAATATCTTGAAATGTTTCTCCCCAGTATACAAACTGTCTGTGCCTGTCTGACTAACCTGAACCCGGAAAAAAAGTTGAAGGAAGAGGAAGAGTCATCTATGACGCTTGTAAGAAAGTATGATATGTGTGTATTTTTAGTCTTTGAGTGTAAAAATACTTAATATTTGTTTTTCACAAAAACGTAAAAGAAAAAAAAAGCAGTAAGGTATTTGAACATATTTTACTAATTTTAGCACGAGTCTTGTAAATGGTATTACTACTGCTTTTCCTTGAAGAAACACGGACTTCCTATAGTCTCTAGATCTTCTTTCGCCAGGCAATTACAAGAAACTCAGACTATAGCACACAGGCTGACAGCGATGGAGGAAACTGGCGATAGGCTCTTTAGTGCAGTGCCCTGACAACACCCAATGGAATCAGCCAGAAGGAAAAGAATCATAACTTTTCAAACAATTTTCTACTTGCCTGTCACATAAGGGACCCTCCTTCCCCATCCAAACTTGTAAAACATTCAGACAGTATTCAACCTATCAACCCAAAACTTCGACAATCTTTGGAAATACAGGAAGTCTTGCAAAAAAACAACAACGTTTTACCCAGCTTTTCACCAACTATCGCAAAGCTTAAAAAAAAACACCCACCAAAATTGAAAACTCTCACATAAACCAGAACCCTCTCTGAACAGTTTTTTTTCTTTCTTTCAACAGTAAACTTATAAAAAAACAAAAAACATTCAACTTTTTTTTTCTGACTGTCATTGGAAACCAAGTAAGACAGCCAGAGACAGAGAGAGACCTGTAAAATGTTGCAGGCCCGGTTTTTCTGTGAAAACATGGAGACATTGTCTGGCTGGTAATGAGAGACCTGCGGAATGAAAAAAAAAATTGTGGCTGTTGTTTTGACCTGAACTGGAAAACCAGGAGGACAGCTAGCAGTGATAGAAAAGTCTGTCTGCAACCAGTGCCAGAACCACGACTGTCGCCCCTCCCCGAATCCTAAATCCCCCCTCCCTTACCTCTGCCCCCCTTCCACCCTCCCAGACGATCGATAAACGGTTTTGTGGCGCTGCTCTCTCTGTCTCTGTATCTCTCTCTCTCTGTCTCTGTCTCTCTCTGTCTCTGTCTTTGTCTGTTTCTCTGTCTTTGTCTGTTTCTCTGTCTCTGTCTCTCTCTCTGTATCTCTCTCTGTGTATCTCTCTCTCTCTCTCTCTCTCTCTCTCTCTCTCTCTTCTCTCTCTCTCTCTCTCTCTCTCTCTCTCCTCTCTCTCTCTCTCTCTCTCTCTCTCTCTCTCTCTCTTTCTCCCCCTAGTACTACTTTTGTCTGTAATCAAGATCTTTGGCAGACGTTTCACAACCCTGCGCTCAATACGGACAGGAAAATAAAAATGACGGCATCATCTGCAGCAGGACATTATTTTAGGAAAGGCAGGCCAGGCAACTTTTATAACGTCGCCACAGCTAGAACGGACGAAGCTGAGACAAGCTCGTGCCGGCTGAAATTAAGATGTTTAAGTATGGATCTGGTTTCTCCGGTTTTTCTTTTTTGTTGTTGTTGGTTTTGAATAAATCCAACAAACTTTGTAACTGACACTGCAGTCTGATAGGGTAAAAGAAAAACATCTTGCTCATGAAAATGTATGTTATATCGATAAAAAGCATAATCTTATGATATATTTGTTCTACAGAAATGAGTTTTTGTTGGTCAAAATATTGTGAAAAAAACCCAAAAGTCTGTCCAACTTACTCCATCAATTACCAAATCCTCCAAAAAACCTAGCGCACAAAACAAAAATCAAACGAACACCATAACAATCGATCATTTAAACATGTGAACAAACTTTCGAACCAAAAGCAAAGGAAATCAAAACAAACTATGGACAATGTAAAGCCGTTACGTCAGATACAACAAAGCCGTTGTTTTAAGGAAACATAGACGTGAGTGTGTCGTGCGAAATAAAAGGGAAA
>CM060318.1:31209670-31212170 GCA_030674155.1 Stramonita haemastoma
GTGTGTGTGTGTGTGTGTGTGTGTTGTGTGTGTGTGTGTGTGTGTGTGTGTGTTTTACATTACATTGTTAACAAGAAAACATTTGCAGCAATATTGGTTCTTTCTGTCATGTCTGTATTATCCAAAGCATTCAAATGGACATTTTGCACTGATTTTCTCACATCTTGTAGATGGATTAACCCAGCACCTATACAAATACCGTTTTTATCTTCTGTTTTTTTTCCATATGTTTTCTGTTTTGCTGTTAACTGGTTTTTTGTATAAACGTTGTCATAGCCCGATTGAAACAACATTTTCATTTTGCTTGTCTGTTTGCCTTTTTTTGTTTGACACAAAACGTGATTGCAAAAAAGAGATTCAGTGAAGATCGCTACTTTGCCCTTCAAATACAAATAGATACTTTGTTATCTTAAGCCAGAAAAGTCTATGAAGACTGTATAATAACAGAAAGTACGAACAGTAGCTTAGATATATCAGAAAAATATCCTTATTTCATTATGGTAATACTACATTGTCATAACTGTATCAATGTGTTTGCACGTGTTAAACAAGTTTAAGAAACATATTTTCCTGTATACATGAATGATATGCAAACAAGCATATGAATACAGAAAGATGCTTCTGTTTACATTAATAAATTCAAACAAGTTCTTTGAAATATGTAATAATAGGCATATATGCACAAGATAGGCATTTAACGTTAAAGACTAACAACACATCGCCCGATGCATCTTGAGAACAAACAAGAAATGTGAACAATTTGTTTTTAATGTGCTTATAGGTTCCAGTTTTAGGGATTTCTACTTTTGAAAAATATAGCTGTATAATAACACTTTTCTGTGTCTACATTTAAATGATCATCATCATCATCATCATCATCATCATCATCATCATCATCATCATCATCATCATCATCATCATCATCATCATCATCATCATCGACAACCATCATAATCATCATTTACAACATTTATTCAAAGTGACGGATATCGTGTCTGGATATGCCATCAGACCGATTATTCACAACTAATAATCCACAAACAGCCTACACAACGCAAACAGCAACAACTCCCCTGCAACAACAGAAACAACAACACGTGGAAGACATTAACTTAACAGGTTGGATGAGGAGATAGAAATTGAGAGTGGTATAGAAATAACCTTAGTGAAAAACTAAACGAAAACAAAAACCCTGAAGAGAAAAAAAAATAACACTCAGTCATATCTATTGCTTTTATTGTTTATTTTTCTTTTCTTTCCCTTCTCGTGTTTTTTTTTAAATTATCCTTTTATATCTGTTTGATTTTTGATTCACTATTTTGTTTATTCTTTCTTTTATCCTTGTTTTCTCTCTCTCTATCTGTGTTTCTGTGTTTCTGTGTTTGTTTGTTTGTTTGTTTGTTTGTTTGTTTCTTTTCCCTGCTTTTTTTCTTGTTCTTTCTTTCGACTTGTCTTTCAGTATTTCTTCTCTTTTTCTTTTCTTGTTTTTTTTTTCCCTTACCGATTATATGGAGACGTGTGGCGAGAGGAGAAAAGGAGGAAAGAGAAAAGGAAGAGGTGTGTGTGTGTGTGTGTGTGTGTGTGTGTGTGTGTGTGTGTGTGTGTGTGTGTGTGTGTGTGTGTGTTTGTGTGTGTGTGTGTCCGGGAGGGGGGGGGGGGCTTGTTGCAAAGTGATTGAGCAGACAGAGGAACAAGGTGACAGTCAACAGCAGAGGGAATGTGGGCATGCACAGGCACACTGGATTAGCATCACATCTGAGAGCCAGGGCCACAGTGACAGAAATTACCCTGCTTCAGTGTCGTCATCATCGTCGTCATCATCATCATCTTCACCACCACCACACACACGAGCACATACACATGCACGCACACATCCGCATGTACACACACACACACACACACACACACACACACACACACACACACACACACACACATTATATATATATATATATATATATATATATATATATATATATATATATATATATATATATATATATATATATAAGTAATTGAGAACATGTAGTGGTGATATACTAGTGCAGGTAATCAGTTACAACTTCATCCTCATCATAAAACTAATGTATTTCAAAGATTGGAAAAACAACAAAAACACTTTGAGATAAAAGTTTATGAAAGCAGCATTTGGGGAATCATTGAGTAAGGACCATACTTTGGGCCTGGCCTGACTCGAGCTTCGGCTCCTTGTTGAGCACTCTTCAGAGGTCCCGGCAGTGATTGCATCCTCACTCACCTTCTGTGGTAAGAGCAAGACACTTTTTAGAATTCAGAAGTGTCCATTGCAGCCCTAGGAGTAGGTAAATATTCCTGTGGCCTACCAGTGCTGCCAGTAAAGGATGAAAATAGAAAGAGAAAAAAAAGATACGTTTGAAAAAATGTTTTCAAAAAACTAAATATAGAAGAAACACACACCTAGTGAATCTTTGTACCTTATGTTCGGGAATCCTTTATAAGAAAGGATGTACCCAGCCGATAG
>CM060318.1:31227170-31232170 GCA_030674155.1 Stramonita haemastoma
TCTTCTTCGCAATTCTTCTTCTTCTTCTTCGCGATTCTTCTTCTTCTTCGCAATTCTTCTTCTTCTTTGCAATTCTTCTTCTTCTTCTTCGCAATTCTTCTTCTTCTTCGCAATTCTTCTTCTTCTTCTTCGCAATTCTTCTTCTTCTTCTTCTTCTTCTTCTTCTTCTTCTTCTTCTTCTTCTTCTTCTTCTTCTTCTTCTTCTTCTTCTTCTTCGCAATTCTTCGCAATTCTTCGCAATTCTTCTTCTTCTTCGCAATTCTTCTTCTTCTTCTTCTTCGCAATTCTTCTTCTTCTTGTTCTTGTTCTTGTTCTTGTTCTTGTTCTTCTTCTTCTTCTTCTTCTTCTTCTTCTTCTTCTTCTTCTTCTTCTTCTTCTTCTTCTTCTTCTTCTTCTTCTTCGCAATTCTTCTTCTTCGCAATTCTTCTTCTTCGCAATTTTTCTTCTTCTTCTTTTTCGCATTTGTCGCATTCTTCTTCTTAAAAGTCATCTTCTTTTCTTTAAATGCATTCATGCGTAAAAAGGGCAACATCAATTAAAAATGTTGATTATTGTCCATGTGGCCAGGAAGGCCACAATCATTAAAACTGTAAAATAAGACTAGTTCCATTAAAGTAAATGCCTAATAAATATCTGCGATTTATTGACATGATGTAGCGTAAGCTTTGTTGCGGTTTAAAGAACATAATTGCATATCACACAATATATTTCGTTACGTGATCTTTGTGGTGGAAAATAAAACACTATGAGACTGATTTGATCAGATTTTGAGAAGCGTACACGCAAAATGTACATAGAGAGATGGGCTTCTTTCGGTTGAACCTGCTGATAACACTGACTGTACAAGAAGTTAAGGTAGAAGTTAAATCTGATAACACATCTAAGTGTTGTTGTTTTTTTTAAAACAATACCAAATCCCTACTTCATGTGCTTAATTAAGGTTTTAATTCTTTTCGAAGCATTTCATATAAGATGTACTCGTGTGCCAAGTAATTTAGGTTATACCATTGTTTTAAATGATTGTTACGAATGCAGAGTGACCTGCATCAGCAATTGTAGTTCTGTCTGTCTGTCTGTCTGTCTGTCTGTCTGTCTGTCTGTCTCTGTCTCTGTCTCTGTCTGTCTCTCTCTCTCTCATCTCTTCTCATCTCTCTCTCTCTCTCTCTCTCCATGCCCTCCACCACCACCCACCCACACACGTACACATATATATTCACAAGCAGTGCAGTTCTTTAGTGTCTGAAGGAGGTGTTCATCTGATAAAGTAGACTGAGTACTCCTTCAGCCTTCTGAGGAACTGGCATCGTGGATTAAGTGTGAAAACCTCCTCAGCTTTGTCTGTCTGTCTGTTTGTCTGTCTGTCTGTCATATTCTGACCTTTTTCTGCATGGCTCAGCCAAACACTGTGTTGACCACTCTGTTCACATTGTCCTTCTGGTCATTAGGTGGGTGGGTATTAGGAAGATTGTACATATCTGACTGATTGTTTTATTGTCATTGTCCATTGTTGATTGTTATATTGTTAGCTTCTGTGTTGTTGTAGATATTTCATATATTGTTGAATTTTAGAAAAATAGTTTTATGTAATGTTCTGATTGTTTAAATTATTGTTCTATTGTTTTAGTAACTGATATATCATATGATTGTTTAAATTATTGTTTTATTGTTTTAGTAGCTGATATATAATATTGTTATTGTTTTCATATACTTATTGTAAAAATCTGTATTGTTGTTATCATTCTTATTTCTTCTTTATTTTTTTTATTAGCTTGTGCGTTTGTTGTAATTATATTATCTACCGTTGATTGTTTGATCACATTAACAATTGTAATTTGCTCATTTATTGCTAATTACCAGATTGGTTTATCCGCTATTATACATCTTACTTTGCAGCACAAATAGCCAAGCTGCACCAGTCTAAAATAATGGCAAGTCAAATGTATTGTGTGGGATTATATAATGCCTAAATGTATCTGATGTAAACTGAATTGTTTCGGATCTTCTAGAGCGTTTTTACATGCAATGTTATTACTTGACGCTAACAACCCACAGATTTTAATCATATTAAGTTAAACCCTCTTACTTCCAACAAACAAACAAACACACAGACACTACACACACACACACACAACACACACACACACACACACACACACACACACACACACACACACACACACAACACACAACACACACACACACACATACACCACACACACATACACACACACACACACACACACTCACACACACCACACACACACAACACACACACACACACACACACACACCACACACACCCACAAACCACACACACATTGCTTACTCAATGTACCATCTGGAAATAAAAGTTTGACTTGACTTGACTTGACACACACACACACAACTAATCACATAACACACACACCACACACACACACACACACACACACACACACACACACACACACACACACACACACACACTAACACACACTAACCACTAACACACACACACACAATCGTGTTTTTTGTTGTTGTTGGATGGAACACGGTCCGGAATTGAGAAAAAAATAGGAAATAAAACCTCTCTCTCCCTCCCTCCCTCCAACACAACCCAAACCCCCCCCCCTCCTGCCCGCTCCAATTCCAAGGCTTTTGTGTCTCTGGGGAAGATGGTGCCGGGATTAACGTGTGAAGACATTGTCAGAGCTTTCTGTCAGACGTCTGGCATGACTTGGCAGGCAGTGCCAGACTGTTTGGCCATGTGTTTGGTGTGTTGTCATGCTTTGCTACAACACTAATGTCTAATATGCGATACGTAACCATTCTTTCGGTAATTTTAATCATCAGTCCTGTTTTTGAGCGGGAGTGGGAGTATTTTAGAATATTTTTTTTTAGCGAAATGTATATCGTGCTTGCAGTCTCACTTTGTAGGATAAACAACGATAACAATCTGAACGTGAATATTGATGGAAGGTGAAATGCTTATCATAGAGCGTGATCGTTTACACGATATA
Source organism: Stramonita haemastoma (assembly GCA_030674155.1). Taxonomy (NCBI): domain Eukaryota; kingdom Metazoa; phylum Mollusca; class Gastropoda; order Neogastropoda; family Muricidae; genus Stramonita; species Stramonita haemastoma. The sequence continues at coordinate 31,230,170 of CM060318.1, forward strand.
TTAAAAAATTGAACATTGATTAATGAATAAGTCTGTGACATAAAAGGTGGAAAATACTTCCCCACACCAAAGTTGTGTATTGCAAGGCTGGAGAAAAAAAAAGATCTACATTTGTTGAAATTGTGAATAGAGTAGTTGTAGTTCACTTTTTTTCTGAAAAGAGAAAAGCAACAAACGTGTATTTATAGATTATATATACAAAAAGCACACACGTCTAACAGCTTACAATCACACTGAAATAGGGTCAAATCAATTAGAAGTTGCAGAACAAATAGACAGAATAGTAAGCTTGATCATGTTAGTTAGAAAAGGAGTTTGTTGTCCGCTGTCATTGTCTGATGTTTTTTCTCTCCATGAATTGTAGCAACCTTCAGATATTTAGGCCAATATCTAAGATTTGTTCATACATCGAAAATAGTATAACCGGAAATCTACAATTTGTGATGTATTTGTGAGAACCTCCTGTGAAAGAGAGTTCCAATGTGAAGAAAGGGAACCCCCCAGTGTATTCAGGACGACAGAGCCCAGTGATTGCAGTATGAATACTTCATCGGACGGTCTGTCTCTGTGACCGTCTGGAAATGCTATGCAGTCGCAAGTCAAATACTGTTATTTGGCAAAGCTTCCCTTGGCCTCCTCTTGATAAGCCCTCTGCCTATGTAGGGAATCAGAGACTAATGAGCTAAATTAGCTTGATTGTTTACTAGTTCGGTCATTTCAAACCTCTCTTCTATAATTATAGTTCAATTATTTCTCTCCCGCCCCTCCCTCTCCCTCCACCCCCTCCCTCCTGGTGTTCACCTATTCATTTATCTTTAACCCCTGCCCTTTCCACTTTCGTTATTTCTATGCCTTGCCCCTACCCCACCCCCACCACTCCCCATCCCTCCTCTTTTCCTGTATTTCTGGAGATATGAAGTCATCAGTCTGGTTGTCATATTGAAGGAAATATGTTGTGCCTGGTCTTCTCCTGTGCTTGTAACTGTAACTCTGCAGGAGGTCTGTCCGCTGGCCTCGGCCCGCCCCCTTCCGACTTTTAGCGCAGATCCTCAGCTTTTAAAAAAGAAAGAAAAGTATTTGCATGAAAAAATCAGGAAAATGGGCTGGGTGGGCAGAAAATAAGCACGAGAGGGAGATAATAGAGAGGTTAGGAGAAGCACAGAAACATTAGGGGTGATAGAAATGGAGAAATCGCTAGTACAGATTGTTCAGGTCGGGATGCTATTTACACTGAAAGGACCCCATGACATCCCCATAGGGAAAAGGCTGAGGAAATGAGTGATCCATGTTAGAAATGACTTTGACTCTAACGGGCTTTGAACTATAATAACGGCTTAGAAATATATAATTGTTTGCAATGTTGTTGTTTTTTTCCTTTTTAATTCATCGATGATACATTTGTTCCTTAAAAGAAACATTTCTGATATTCGTGTATCAATTATATTTTAGTTGAGTTTCTTACCATATGTGGAGGTGTTTTTTATATTTATTTATTTATCTAGTTTATTCTTTTATAATCGAGGAAATGGGATAAGCACTCATATGCTTTTTTTTACATCCAGTCCCCGTGGTATGCAGTTTTGTAAATGTCATCTGTTCTGAGGTGTTGTCCCAGGTGTTTCAGTTTATAAAGCCCTTTACGAAAAAAAAATGAAGAAGGAACAAGTGAATATTTCAGATTCATTCAATGGAAATCAGCTACTGATACTTCGTTCCTGATGTGAGGATTCATTTCGAAAGCAGCTGGCCCATCGACCAATCTTTGTCAATTATCAATTTGAGGCATGTGCCAAAGCGTCATTGTAATATTGTTATATTAAAAAAAATTATGCTGATACTGTCTTCAGACATGACAAGCTTTGAAAATAATGACTGGTATTGTCTACTAAAAGGATATAAAATCGTATGAAGGGTTATAGCCACAACCAACGTGAGGCGAGGGATTCGAAAAAAGACATAATCTTCTAATCCAGTGTAAACTCACGGTCTCAGAGTGATCCC
>CM060318.1:31234090-31241590 GCA_030674155.1 Stramonita haemastoma
TTTACTGCACTATTTTCAGCTTTTTGTCGCCCACTTAGTTATCCTATACTAACCGTTATGAGCACGTTACGCTTTTACGTACAATGTTTACTGTGTGACATTTGAATCTCCCCTAGGGTACACTGGAAAAAAGAGTATCAGTTTTGGAGCAGTGGACTTCATTTGGACTGTGGTGTCATTAAGTTAATCTACTGTTTTCTTGTAAGAATATCAACACATTTTCTAGGTTGCATAATTTGTTTTGTTTTCTTTTCAAAATATGATTTTTTTTTTGGTTTAATTTTCTGGGGTGTGTTCTGTCTTTAATTCAATGACTGTACACTCTAAATGAGAATAGATGGTGTGTGTGTGTGTGTGTGTGTGTGTGTGTGTGTGTGTGTGTGAGTGTGTGTGTGTGTGTGTGTGTGTGTGTGTGTGTGTGTGTGTGTGTGTGTGTGTAGGTGTGTGTGTGTAGGTGTGTGCAGATGGGTGGTTGGGTGGGTGCGTACGTGTGTGTGTATGTGTGTGTGTACCTTTGTGTGTGCGTGTGTGCATGTGTGTGTTTGTGTGTGTGTGTGTGTGTATGCGTGCATGCGTGCGTGGGCGCATGCACGTGTTTATGTGTGTGTGTATCTTTAAAACCTTCCAAAAGGTTGTATGAGTGTTTGGGATATCAAGTAAACATTTTTTGAGACTTCAATTTGGCTGTTTATTTTTTATTTTTTTGTACTTTGTTTTACTACTACTACTACTACTACTACTACTACTACTACTACTACTACTACTACTACTACTACTACTACTACTACTACTGCTACTACTACTACTACTACTACTAACAACAACAACAACAACAACAACAACAATAATAATAATATAATAATAATAATAATAATAATATAATAATAATAATAGTAATAATAATGTAATCAATAAATAAATATAAAGCATATATCTTGCGAAAAATCAAAGGCTTGCATAAACTAATTTTAACATGCAACAATTTGCATGCAAACAATTTACAACAGCAGCTTAACATTATTAAGTTTTACAAATGCAACACACATCACACACACTATACACACATCACCAAACAATACAAACACAATTCACACACACACACACCACACACCACACACACCACACACACACACACACACACACACACACACACACACACACACACACACTCACACACACACACACACACACACACACACACACACACACACACACACACACTCACACACACACACACACACACACACACACACACCACACACACACACACACACCACACACACACAACACACACACACACACACACACACACTCACACTCACACACACACAAACACACACACACACACACACACACCACCACACACACACACACACACACACACACACTCACCTCACACACACACACAACACACACACACACTCCACACAACACACACACACCACACACACACACACACACCACCACACCACACACACACACACACACACACACACACACACAACACACAACAGGCTATAAATTTTGGCAGGGTGATGGGAATTTCGGCCATTGCAGGCAGGGACAGATATGAGATGAAGTAGATGGGGAAATCCTAGTTTTGGAATAAATATGTCTTCAGGCTGGATTAAAAAGTGTCATAAGTAGGCTCTCGACGAAGTGAGAGAGGGAGGTCATTCCAGATCGATGAACCAGAAACAGAGAGAGAGCGATGGCCAACGGCAGATTGGTTGAGTCTAAGTATTTGCAAGCACAACGTGTCTTTTGGTTGAATCTAAGTATTTGCAAGCACAACGTGTCTATTGGTTGAATCTAAGTATTTGCAAGCACAACGTGTCTATTGGTTGAATCTAAGTATTTGCAAGCGCAACGTGTCTTTTGGTTGAATCTAAGTATTTGCAAGCACAATGTGTCTTTTGGTTGAATCTAAGTATTTGCAAGCACAACGTGTCTATTGGTTGAATCTAAGTATTTGCAAGCGCAACGTGTCTATTGGTTGAATCTAAGTATTTGCAAGCACAACGTGTCTAGTGGTTGAATCTAAGTATTCGAAAGCACAATGTGTCTGCAGCAGAGCAGAGGGAACGAGAAGGAGTGTACCAATGAAGAAATCCCCCTCACCTGTTCTTTGGCTAGAAATCCAAGGTTTTACCATGATGAGATTCATTTGTTGTTTGTTTTGCTGCCTCATCTTCTGCAACGTCCCCGACCTGCTGTTCCCACGCCACTAGCTCTCATTTCACCCCCCCCCCCCCCCCCGCCCCACCACCACAGCCATACCCAAATTTGTTATGTCTTGTCCTCATGGTAGGGAGTCCACACCAATGGTGAAATTTTGGGTACGTAACTATTTGGCCTCCATTGAGGTAGTCAGTCGCATTTCAGCCCAGGGAATTGTCGCTGCACAAAATAGCAGCGTGGATGCGGTTGTTTTTGTAAATGTTATTATGCCTTCCTGCTGGCACACGATGGCATACTTTTCCGACAAAGGGATTTTATAGTGTGTGTGTGTGTAAGATAGTCTCTGTGTTGTTATACACGGAATTTTGGTTTATAGTCTCGCCTGAAGGACCTATACAGGGAGTGGAATTAGTACTGGTGTTAACTCCAGCAGGGGAAACATCCCCTCAAACAGGTGTCTCGATGGTGATGTCAGACCACGAACTCAACGCTCTGATTATTAGGCAACATCTCCCTCCCCCCCAGCATACACACACACGCGCACGCGCGCGCACGCACACACACACACACACACACACACACACACACACACACACACACACACACACACACACACACACACACACACAGGGGAATGTTTTTAGTATAAAGATAAGGGCAATTTACGAACAGTTTTAACATGCTGACGACATCAGCGGATTTATACTACGTGGTAAAATGCAAAAGTCAAAGCTGAAGATGTTTCCATAATATATGCTGTCGTTAGGGAGCAAAATTGTCAGAGACCTCAGCGTCTCTAGGGGCCAGCATATCTATATCTAAGGTGGTAATTATATCCTCTCTCTCGCTGCTTCACCTTCCCTGACCCTAAAGAGGGCAGGTACCCATTTACAGCTGGGTAAACTGGGGGGACTGCACTGAGGCCAAGGCTCGCAAACGGTCACCCACCCATCCGCTTGGGAACCACGATCAATGCTACTTAAAAAGGGAAAATGGTTTTAAATTTCAACCTTAGCTTGTGGAGAAGGAGTGCTCTGACCACTGGACTGTCCTGTTCCCGTAGAGAGAGAGAGAGAGAGAGAGAGAGAGAGAGAGAGAGAGAGAGAGAGAGAGAGAGAGAGAGAAGAGAGAGAGAGAGAGAGAGAGAGAGAGAGAAATTGAAATTGAAATTGAAATTGAAAACAAAGTTTATTCAGTATAGGCCATAGCCCCTTCTGAATGGGGGTACAAATAAACATCACATAAGTAACACAAAAATATAATTGCAACAAAATATGAAATGAATCGATTTTACAAACATCACTCATTCCACTGTAAAGAAACTGTAGATAATACAAGTATTAGTCATTCTTAATGCTTTCAGAACGTCTTTTGAAAACTTTATACAGGAATATGCATAAATTCTTGAGTAAATGTTCATTTTGACGTGACAAAAGCAAGACTGCTCGAAATAAACATGGTTCTGAATAAAATTTAGAAGGAATATATCTTTGCCTGAGATCAAAAATAGCTGGACAGCAAAGCAAAATATGAACTTCATCTTCTTTGTCACTTTTACACAATGGACATACTAAATTGTTATTTTTAATCTTTTTGTAACGGTTAGAATGTATTGTCATATCTGTAATACCAAATGTAAACATCGTTAGGTAACGCTTTACATGTCTGTCAATATCCAGTGACAAATACAGTTCACAATTTCTAGATGTTTTAAATGTTCTATATAATGAAAATCTGTCGCTGTACTGGACATGGGCATTCCAGTTTTGCCATCTGCAATCAGTAAGTCTTTGACGAAATTCACGTAAGAAACCCTTAACATCCTGAACACCTTGATTTAACCATACAAATCCAAAACCATTCTGACACAATACTTCACGAATACTAGCAACCCAAGTGTGTTTTCCATTATTATCAAGATTTAACAACATTTTGTAGGCTTGAAGTGGCAATCTATTTGTATCCATTTGTAATATTTTAAGCCAATAGCTTACACAACGCACTTGAGCAGTTATCCAAATAGGGTATCGGCCAGTTTCACCATAAACCAGATCGTTTGGAGTTTTACCAGTTATACCCAAAACCCTTTTAAGTGCATACAAATGAACTCTCTCAATACAAAAAGCAGCCTTATCTAGTCCCCATACTTCAGCTCCATACAATGTAATAGGTACAAACCTGTGTATCAAAAATCTTCAAAAGGATTTGCAGAGAATTATTATTTATTGCATACATTTTCTTTAAAACAAACAATAAAGCATTTTTTGCTCTGCTGGCAAGATCTTCACAAGCAGCAGTAAAACTAAGCCTGGTAGAAAATTTTATGCCAAGATACTTGTAACAGTTTACAATAGCCATTTCCTCTCCATTAAACAACCATCTTTCCCTTGCTGCGAGATATCCACCCTTTCTAAAGACAACGATGTTACTCTTCTTCATATTTACCTTGAGCTGAAGCCTGGCTGCTGTTCCACTAAGATTGTTCAACTGAGTTTGAAGACCAATTGGTGTTTCAGATATAAGAGCTATGTCATCAGCTAGTAACAAAATGCACAGTTCTGTAACTTCAGGGGTGAGTGTTGCACCATGTCTTCCACTGTTTATTATATCTTTAGCTAGTTCATTAATAAATAAGGAAAAAGAGACAGGACTACAAGCATCACCCTGTTTAACTCCTCTCGTACACATGATATAATCAGTAAAGTCAGCACCACACCTAACCTTAGCTTTTACATTACAATACATACTTTTAATACATCTATACAGTTTACCTTTAATCCCAGAATTTTGCAAGATTGGCCACAGTAAGTTTCTTGAGACAGAGTCAAATGCCTTTTCAAAGTCTATGAAAGCTACGTATAATTTTCGATTTAATGTAAACTGTTTCTGTATAATTGCCATAAGTGTAAACATGTGGTCAACTGTAGAGTAACCTTTCTTAAAGCCTGCTTGATGCTCACCAGTAATATTATTTTGTTCAACCCATTCTTGTATTCTACCATTAATTATCGAACTATATAACTTACTACTAACGTCACACAATGAAATGCCTCTGTAGTTTCCTGGGTCATTTATTGAACCTTTTTTAAACAACGGCAGTATAATTGAGTCTGTCCATAACCGGGGAAATATTCCCTTGTCAAAAAGTGCATTGAAAAACTCAAGAAAGAAGTCTACAACAGTAGTTCCTGCATTCTTAAGCAGTTCCCCTATAATACCGTCTGGTCCGGCAGACTTGTTATTCTTTAGTCTTCTCATTACTAACAATATTTCTTCTCTTGTGATAGGTCGATCAAAGAGACTTGTATCATCAGGAATATCATCGACTTCATTTTCGTTCACACAATCATTTACATCTATGGTTTCTCTCTCAAGCAAATGTTTAAAATGATCAAACCAATCTTTAACTGAAATACTGTTAGCTGTAAATGATTTCTTCCCTGATATCTTGCGCACACTTTTCCAAAATTCACGCTGATTATTCACAGAGGAGACGAGAGATTTAACAAGATTTTCATTATACGCTTTCTTTTTACTTTTAAGCATGCATTTATAATCTTTTCGTGCTTTGAAGTAGTTATTACAATCTTCTTCTGTCAGGGTTTTTCTATATTTCCTTAACAATTTTCTTGCATTTTTTTTAGACTTTGTACATTCTTGGTCATACCAATCAACATTCTTGCATTTATCATTTATCTTGATTCTTTTTTTCAATGGCTCGGCTTGCCTTTTAATGCAAGAGTTGAACATTTCTAAAGCAGCGTCTATATCATCTTCGATAAGACTTATAGCATGATGTAGTGTCTGTAACACAACTTCACTATTCATCTGCTGAGAAAAAACACAAGCATATTCTTCATCCCACTGAAATTTTTCTATAACTTCTATGTTCTGTGCTACACTTTCGTCATTTTCTACATTTTCTTCATATTTCTTATTTTGTGTCAAATACATGTTGAATTCCAGAGGCAGATGATCTGATTCCACACGCTCATTTACATAAAGACTACATGACATATAGATAGAGGCAAACAAGTCAGAAGAAGCTAAAAAATAATCATTCACACTCTTGCCTGTCTCTGATATATATGTGAAGTGCCCTTGACGATCATCAACACAAACACCATTTAGAATATACAAATCCGATGCAGTACACATATTCAACAACATTTTGCCGTATCTATTCCAAGATTTATCTTCAGAGCACCTTCTGATAATATCAACATTGTCATTTAACTGAAAAACATTATCGTAATCACACACATCTTGAGAGACGTCTGATACTCTACTGTTCAAATCCCCAGCTAGAAGTACATGAACATCGTCAAGATCCACCAGTACATCAATCAGACAGTCCTCAAGTTCACTTATACCATTATCTGTGTCAAAAAAATCATAATACGGTGAACTCTCTGGCGGAATATAAGCACACATGTACAATACATCTTTAGATAAAGCAAACAGGTCTCTGTTAATAAGGAAAACAAGAACATTTCTGTAATCAGTTTTTATCTCTCGTATGCTTGGCAGCAACTCTTTCTTCATTAAACATATAACGCCACCAGAACGCCTTCCTAGTTTTGTAAATCGAACTGCTGGTTTACAAAACCATTCATAATCATTAAACAATGATGAGTCCAAGTATTCAACAAAAGTCTCAGCAAGAGACACAAAATCAAAAGATGTTACATAGGAAACAAAATCTTTATCGCATAGTTTTGGAAGCAAGCCATTCACATTCCAGTGCAAAAAAGATGCAAGTTTTTCTTTTCTCACAGAGACGTTCATATCACAACGATTTTCAATTACACCATCATCTACACTAGAAGATTCACTTTGATTTTCAACACTACTCTCAGCTTCTCTGGTCTTCAACGGAACTGACCTTGACATTGACAAAAAACATTCAGTAGTGTTTGGAAGGGGTTCATCACATCTCACAGAAAACATTGTTTTGTCACTAGCGAAAATATCATCATCATCATCATCATCATCATCATCATCATCATCATCATCATCATCACCATCACCACCATCCTCACCACCATCACCACCATCACCACCACCACCACCATCACCACCGCCACCACCACCATCACCACAACCATCATCATCATTTTCACCATAAACATCATTTAACGTTTCATCAACATCAACATCATTTAAACATTCATCAAGATCAACGTTTTTAACACAAATTTCAACAGCAACATTCTGTGCACCGTCTTCAATCTTTTTATCATGTGCCTGTGCATTGTTTACAAACAAAGTGTCATTTCCACGTGTACTGCCTTGAGATACATTATATTTAGAGTTGGC
>CM060318.1:31259090-31264090 GCA_030674155.1 Stramonita haemastoma
GACACCAACTCCCCACCCCCCCCACACAACGACAACCCCCCCCCCCCCCCCCCACACACACACACACATACACCACACTTTGTCACTAGCAATCGTCTTCATAAGTGGCTAGAGGAATACCGCTCAGCTGACAGGAACAGAAGACTAGAGGAGACAGTCCCCGAGTCTCAAGGGACTGGCACCCATGCCAACGTTCAGGACTTCATCAGACTTTTCTGCAGTCTCCGATGTCTGTGGTGCAGCGCCAGACCAATATTTAGTGACACTCCCTTCTGATAGTCTTTACAATCCTTGTTGAGCTAGTAGTAGGAGACCAAGATCATGGAAGATTTTGCTCACACAGTGTTTTGAGTAAGTGTGCTAGACTGTTAATTTATTATTGCGTTATGAGTTTATCATGATTTAGATTTGGTTTTTTTTTTTTTTGTTTTCTTACTTTTCTTTCTGTTTTTCTTCTTTTTGTTCCTCTTGTTCTTGTTCTTCTGATTTTTTCTGTTTTCTTTTTTGTTGTTGTTGTGTTGTTGTTGTTTTGTAGTTTTTGTTGTGTTTTTTTCTTCTTATTCTCTTTCTTCATTCTCTTTTCTGTTCTTTCTTTTTTCTTCTTCTTTTCTCTTCTATTTGTATGTCTCGTATATCTTCTTCTTCTCTTTTCTATATCTCATTTTAAGTCTTTTTTCTTCTCTTCTTCGCAGTTCGTTCTTTTTCTTTTTGTTTCTTGTTCTTCTTCTTTTCTTTCTTTTATTCTTAGTTCTTTTCTTCTTCTTTTCGCATTCTTCTTCGCATTCTTCTTTTCTTCTTCTTCTTTTCTCTTCTTTTCTTCCACTTATTCATGTGTTTGCAATCATCTTTATGTTATTTTTGTCCTTTTCGTGCTCAATCGTTAGCTTTAGACTTTCTTCTTGTAATTCTATGGTATATTTATCGATTTTATTGATAGTGTTGTGCTAGCTTTGTTGCAGTTTTAAAGAACTTTTGCTATGCTTCTTCTTCTTTCTTACATTCCTTCGTGAAATCTCACTTCTTCTTCTTCTTCTTCTTCTTCTTCTTCTTCTTCTTCTTCTTCTTCTTCGTATTTTTCCGTTTTCTTCTTCTTCTTCTTCTTCTTCTTCGCATTCTTCTCTCTTCTTCTTCTTCTTTCTTCTTCTTTCGCTTTCTTCTTCTTCTTCTTCTTCTTCTTCTTCTTCTTCTTTCTTCTTCTTTTCTTCTTCTTCTTCTTCTTCTTCGCATTCTTCTTCCATTCTTCGCATTCTTCGCATTCCTTCTTCTCTTAAAATTCATCTTCTTTTCTTCAAATGCATTCATGTGTAAAAAGGACAACATCAATTAAAAATGTTGTTTTTGTCCGTTTAGTCCAGGAAGGCCACAATCGTTAGAACTGTAAAATAAGACTAGTTCCATTAAAGTAAATGCCTAGTAAATATCTACGATTTATTGACAGGATGTAGCATAAGCTTTGTTGCAGTTTAAAGAACATAATTGCATAGCACACAATACATTTCGTTACATGATCCTTGCGGTGGAAAATACACACTATGAGACTGACTGGATCAGATTTTGAGGAGCATACACGCAAACTGTGGATAGAGAGATACGCTTCTTTCAGTTGAACCTGCTGATAACAATGACTGTACAAGAAGTTAAATGTAGAAGTTAAATCTAACAACACATCTAAGTGTTTTTGTTTTTTTTAAACAATACCAAATCCCTACTTCATGTCCTTAATTAAGGGTTTTAATCTCTTTACGAAGCATTTCATTAGAGATGTACTCTGTGTGCCAAGTAATTAGGTTAAACCATTGTGTAAATGATGTTACAGAATACAGAGTGACCTGCATCAGCAATTATGTAGGCAAGGGTCTCTCTCTCTCTCTCTCTCTCTATCTCTCTCTCTCTCTCTCTCTCTCTCTCTCTCTCCTCTCTCTCTCTCTCTCTCTCTCTCTCTCTCTCTCTCTCTCTCTCTCTCTCTCTCTCCTCTCTCTCTCTCTCTCTCTCTCATCCGCTCGGGGACGGATAGCCTAGTGATCAGAACATTGCGCTGGCAATTTGACGACCCGGGTTCGAATCCGGTCGAGGAAATTTTTCTCCTGGAGTTAACATCAGTGCCGACTCCACTCTCCCCAATAGTCCTTCGGATGAGACATTAAACCGAGGCCCCATGTGCGAACGCACGCAGAACATCTTTCGCACACGTTAAATCCTGTTCCGCTTTTCGTAAGAGTAGGCCATCGTGTGCCGGTGGGAACATATGTCAATATTTACAAAAAAAACTGCATACACACGGGGACAGGATGAAAAAAAGCACATGATTGCTTATTCTGTTATCTTCGATATAAAAAATAAATCTCTGTCTGTCTGTCTGTCTCTGTCTCTGTCTCTGTCTCTGTCTGTCCTGTCTGTCTGTCTGTCTGTCTGTCTGTCTCTGTCTCTGTCTGTCTGTCTGTCTGTCTGTCTGTCTGTCTGTCTGTCTGTCTGTCTGTCTGTCTGTCTGTCTCTCTCTCTCTCTCTCTCTCTCTCTCTCTCTCTCTCTCTCTCTCTCTCTCTCTCTCTCTCTCTCCATGCCCCTCCCCACCACCACCCACCACACACGTACACATATATATATTCACAAGCAGTGCGGTTCTTTAGTGTCTGAAGGAGGGTGTTCATCTGATAAAGTAGACTGAGTACTCCTAGAGTCTCTGAGGAACTGGCATCGTGGATTAAGTGTGAAAACCTCCTCAGCTTTGTCTGTCGGTCTGTCTGTCAGTCTGTCGGTCTGTCTGTTTCTCTGTCTGTCTGTCTGTCTGTCTGTCTGTCATATGTCTGACCTTTTTCTGCATGGCTGAGCCATGAGCCACAGACAGAGAGACAGACAGACAGACAGACAGACGCAGAGAAATCTGCTGTGACATAAAGTGGTATAAAATAAAAATTAAAAATAAACACTGTGTTGATCTCACTGTTCACATTGTCCTTCTGGTCATTTGGTGGGTGGGTATTAGGAAGATTGTACATATTTGACTGATTGTTTGATTGTAATTGTCCATTGTTGATTGTTTTATTAGCTTCTGTGTTGTAGATAGTTCATGTATTAAAAAAAGTTTATGTAACGTTCTGATTGTTTCATTTATTGTTGATTGTTTTATAGTAGCTGATATATAATATTGTGATTGTTTCATATACTTATTGTTAAATACTTATTGTTAAAATATGTATTGTTATCATTCTTATTTCTTCTTTACTTTTTGTTGATTAGCTCGTGCATTGTTGTAATTGTGTTGCCTACCGTTGATTGTTTGACAACATTAACAATTGTAATTTGCTCATCTATTGCTAATTATCTGATAGGTTTTTTCCACTATTTTACATCTTATTTTGCAGCAAAAATAGCGAAACTGCACCAGGTCTAAAGAAATGGCAAGTCAAATGTATTGTGTGGCATTATATAATGCCAAATGTATCTTATGTAAACTTAATTGTTCGGATCTTCTAGAGTATTTTTACATTTAATGTTATTAATTGATGCTAACAACCCACAGATTTTAATCATATACAGTTATATGTTTTTAAGAAACTAAGTTTAATATTGCTTTTTTAAAAGATTGGTTTTTTTAATCCCCATCTAGAACTCTAAGATCAACAAGCAGTGATATTTTGTGATACTTTCGACATGCTCGTCTGTCATCAGGGCAGCCATAATTCATTTGCGGGAATTATGCCTAACACGACACCAATGTGAACGCAGTTTTTAGTGGTGTTTAAAAAAAAAAAAAAAATTACCCTTTTGCTCCTACCCTCACACAGTGGTCTACCTTTTGGAAAGGTGGAACGGATTTTTAGCATATATGCACACGATATTATGCGTGCGTTCCCACGCACAAGTTTGGTTTATAGCCTAAGTCCCTTTAACCCTCCCACCTCCAACACACACACACACACACACACACACACACACACACACACACACACACTAACACACTAACACACTAACACACACACACACACACACAATCGTTTTTGTTGTTGTTGGATGGAACACGGTTCGCAATTGAGAAAAAAAATAGGAAAAAAAAAACTCTCTCTACCTCCCTCCCTCCAACCCCCCCAACCCCCCCCCTCCCCTCCTGCCCGCTCCAATTCCAAGGCTTTTGTGTCTCTGGGGAAGATGGTGCCGGGATTAACGTGTGAAGACATTGTCAGAGCTTTCTGTCAGACATCTGGCATGACTTGGCAGGCAGTGCCAGACTGTTTGGCCATGTGTTTGGTGTGTTGTCATGCTTTGCTAAAACACTAAAGTCTGATAGTCGAAACGTAACCATTCTTTGGGGTAAGTTCAATCCTCAGTCATGTTTTGAGCGGGAGTGGGAGTATTTTAAAATGATTTTTTTAGTGAAATTGATATCGTGCTTGCAGTATTATTTTGTAGGAAAAGCAACAATAACATCTGAACGTGAATATTGATGGAAGGTGAAATGCTTATTATAGAGCGTGATCCTTTACACGATAATTAAATCAAATATTGAACATTGATTAATGGATAAGTCTGTGGCTTAAAAAAAAGGCGGAAAATACTTCCCCACACCCAAAGTTGTGATTGCAAGGCTGGAGAAACAAAGAGTTTAAATGGATCTACTTTAGTTGACATTGTGAATAGAGTAGTTGTTGTTCACTTTTTTTTCTGAAAGAGAAAAGCAACAAACGTGTATTTATAGATTCTATTAACAAAAATCACACACGTCTAACAGCTTACAATCACACTGAAATAGGGTCAAATCAATTAGATGTTGCAGAACAAATAGACAGAATGGTAGACTTGATCATGTTAGTTAGGAAAGGAGTTTGTTGTCCGCTGTCATTGTCTGGGAATTTTTTCTCCATGAATTGTAGCAAGCATTCATAAATTTAGGCCAATATCTAAGATTTGTTCATACATCTAAATAGTATAACCGGAAATCTACAATTTGTGATGTATTTGTGAGAACCTCTTGTGAAAGAGAGTTCCAATGTGAAAAAAGGGAACC
>CM060318.1:31271590-31276590 GCA_030674155.1 Stramonita haemastoma
AATGCTGTGCTTAGGAGGAATTGAGAGGAAAGGCAACACTACAAGGAAAAAAAACAACCAAAAAACAAAAACAGGGAACTCAAAGAAACATTTCTGTTTATGTCTGTCTGTTTGTCTGTTTGTCTGTTTTGTTTTCTTTCTTTGCTTCTGTTTCTGTGGTTATCTTTCTGTTCTTTCTGTGTGTGTCTGTCTTGGTGTTTGTCTGTGTTTCTCTCTCTGTGTTTCTTTGTCTCTGTCTCTGTCTCTTACTCTCTCTCTCTTTAAACATATCTCTCTGTCTCTGTCTCTCACTCTCTGTCTCTCTCTTACTCTCTCTCTTTCTCTGTCTGTCTGTCTGTCTGTCTGTCTCGTCTCCATCTCTCTCTCTCTCTCTCTCTCTCTCCTCTCTCTCTCTCTCTCTCTCTCTCTCTGTCTGTCTCTGTCTCTGTCTCTGTCTCTCTCTCTCTCTCTCTCTCTCTCTCTCTCTCTCTCTCTTTAAACATATATTTCTCTGTCTCTGTCTCTGTCTCTGTCTCTGTCTCTGTCTCTGTCTCTGTCTCTCTCTCTCTCTCTCTCTCTCTCTCTCTCCGTTTCTGTTTTGTCTGTCTCCCTTTCTCTCTGTCTTTCTCTCTGTCTTTCTGTGTGTGTGTGTCTGTCTGTCTGTCTGTCTCTCTTTCTCTCTATCTCTTCCCTCCATTGTTGTCTATTAATTTAAAAAACACAACAAACTTTTGATATCTTTTTTTTTCAACTGTCATTTTATTTTTAGATTTATTTTTTTATCTTAGCGTGTTTTGTTTTACTTGTTTGCTTGTTTATTTTAGCTTTTCAGTTTCCTCGATCTTAAAATGTTTACTTCTGTTTGATGTATTGTGCACTTTTAGCTTAGATAAGTGGTTCCTCCTTTTTTCTGCTCTCCCCTTCTCTCTTCCTCTGTCTGTCTGTCTGTCTGTCTGTCTGTCTGTCTGTCTGTCTGTCTGTCTTTCTATGTTTACTTGAAACCATTTGCAATTATTATGATATTGTTAGTGATAAGAAGTATTCAGGGCAGGGGTGGATTAAAAAAAAAAATCAATACTTATTTGTCATCCTTTGAAATAAAGATAATGAAACAGTCGAATGATCGATCGATCGATCGATCAATCAATGAATCAATCAATCAGTCAGTCAATGATTCTGACTGTCTGCCTGTTTCTTTGTCTGACTTCCTGTTTGTCTGTCTGTCTGTCTGCTATCTCTGTCTCTGTCTCTGTCTCACACACACACACACACACACACACACACACACACACACACACACACACACCACACACACACACACACACACACACACACACACACACACACAGACACACACACACACACACACACATCGGGTGTTACTGTTGTCGTCATTGTCAATATTGATGAGAAAGCAAGTTAAGTGTGTAGTTAACATACATGCGTGTGTTTATTTGTGTTATGAAGAAGACTGAACAGATAAGTGAAAGGAAAAAGGTTGATGACATGGTCAGAAAATGTATTTATTTGTTGTTGTTTAGTGTTATACTTGTTATTTTTTACTTTGTCTAATCTTTTTTTGTTAGTTTTTGTGGGTTTTTATAGTTAAATTATTTTGTTGTTATTGTTTTATTTTTTAAAATTTGATTTCCTTTTGGATTTTGTTGTTTTACTGTTGTTGTTGTTATTGTTGTTGTGTAGGTTTGTTCAGGGACGGGGATGTCTGTGTCAGTGCATGTATTGCATTTTTCGTTTATTTTCTTTCTATCTTACCGATGGTGGTTTTTATGTGTGCTGTTTTTAATGCAGATGTATGATGTTTTTGTTTGTGTGTTACTCTGTGGTTTTTTTGTTGATTGTTGTTTGAATGTCTTGTTCGTTTATGATTTGGATGTTTTCGTGGTTGTTTGTTTTGTGTGGCTGTTTTGTGGAGGTTTTTTTTCCTTTTCGTTTTCTTATCTTTCCATTAGAAGACATGGTGTTAACACATGAATACATAGGAGTGCACGTTTGTGCATGTGCATGCATGTGGATGGGGACAGAAGGTGTGTCCTTGTGGATACCTTTTGTCACATCAAACAGCAACGAGTGCTTAGTTTGTAGAAGTATGTCTATCATTGTATGTCAGTAAAAGAACACTTGCACTGATCATGTTATCTGATACAACTTTATTTCTTTCAAGCGCGATATCGCTTCCAGTCTTTTTTTAATATAGTTTTCTTTTGTCTCTTTTTGCTGTTTCTCATTGTGTTTTCGTTGCTGTTGTTACTATCATTATTGTTGCTGTAGCTGTTTTTGATCTTGTCGTTGATCTTAGATAGATGGCTGGCCTAATAAACATAGCAATACTCCTATTATGTGTTATCTAAAATACACACTTTCTTGATTAACTTGACTTGACTCGCTTGATTGCTAGATGGGTATGATTTTTAAATCTAAATGATTTGTTCTACAGCGTTTTGTTTCTCTGCTGTTTTTTCTTTGATGAAGTTTTTTATCGGAAAAGCGTATGATTGTTTAATGTATTCTCTAGAAACAGACCTGTACACTTGATTTTGATCTCTCTCTCTCTCTCTCTCTCTCTCTCTCTCTCTCTCTCTCTCTCTCTCTCTCTCTCTCTCTCTCTCTCTCTCTCTCTCTCTCTCTCTCTCTCTCTCTCTGTCTCTCTCTTCTCTCTCACTCTCCTCCTCCTCTCTCCCATCCTCACTCCCTCTCCCCTCCTCTCTCTTACACACACACACACACACCACCACACACCACACACACACAAACACACACATCAGTTCATACAAATACACACAGACACACAGAACACAGACACACAGACACACACACAGACACACACACACACACACACACACACACACACACACACACACACACACACACACACACACACACACAACCCTCCCCCCCCCCCCACACACACACAGACCCAAATCCATAAAAAAAGAAAAAAAAAACAACTTTTTTCTGGTTTTCTTCTTGTGCTGTGACTGTCATTTTCCCCTTCTATTGTTACCCACCCGTCAGAGCCAGCGCTGCAACAATACCTAGCACTCGCTCCTCAGCGGGGCAGGGGATGTGTGGGGCCGACGTTGTCCTCATTGATCAAGCAAGCTATGGCCACACACCTATATTATGACCCCCAGGCAGGAGTTGTTTCCCCTGTCTGCTGTCCCCCAATCTGGCCAAACAGATTTATTTTCCGCGTCCTGGGACCCCAGAGTTTGCCTGGTTTGGCATATCTGCTTCTCTCTCTTTATATTGTGCACTGGTTTGGGTTTTGAGGAGATGGGGTTGGTGGGGGTGGGGTTTGGGGGTGGGGTTGGGGGGGGTGGGGGGTTGGGCGTGCTTGTTTTTAAAGGTTTTTGTGTTGATGTTTTTATTTGAAGAATTGCATGATTTATGATTGGTTGGTTGATGGAATGACTGAAATTTTGTTTGGAAAATGATGTGCTTTTGATGCATCCGTATCTCTTTATTGATTGATTGGTTGGTATGTTGTTGATTTGCTGATTGTTTGCATCCCTATGTTTGTTTTTTCATCTCTAAGTTTGTTTATTATTTTTTTGTTTGCTCACGTCTCTGATTATTTGCATACAGTAATGTTGGTTTCTTTGATTTGATATAGCATATTCGTTCTTTGAAATAAAAAGGGACATTGCGCTTGTCATAGACAGCACATCATTGCAGCAATAGCAAACTCAGAGCTTGTATCCTGCTTTATCAACAGAATACGTAAAGTTAATGCAGGTAAAATCGGAAGGGAGTAATTAATATTTTCCTTAATGACAATTTTGTCTCCTTCGCTTTTGCCTGGATAATAATGTATATTATTTTGGTAATTAAGGTAACAAGCTCTGAAAGATTCTTCCAAATGAAGCAATCAAAGGTTTATAATGTTTTTTGTTCAGTTGGTTTTTGTTGTTGTTGTTTATGCTGCTGTTTCTTTTCGTCAGTACTAGTCAGCAGACATTGGAAAGCCATCAAAATCAGGTTGCAGCCAAATTACACCACATGCTGCTAACAATATCTTTTATACGTGTTCAAGATTCATCCAGTTTTTGATTCAGGTTTGCAAACACAAATCCAGAAGCAAATATTCCAAAGTGCAGATAGTGAGTTTTCGAGGTGAAGTCTTTTACAACAATGAACAAAAGAGATACCTTTTTGTCAAAACAGACCAAGCGCACGGTTAGATTTTTAAGATAAAAAATAAAGACAAAAAAACAAGCAACAAAAATCTCATAGCAGCAACACTACCCTTCACCATCACAACAAAACACAAGCAACAACAACAAAAAACAACCCCAATACACGTTAGCAATTCAGTCACTCGACAGTCCATCAAGACTGTTTCAGCAAATCTGACAAATTTCCAACCATCACCTCTCCAACCCCAAACCAACCGAACCCCAACCCACCCTCTTCTTTTCATCAACTCTCCACCCCCACCTCTAACCCCCTAAACCCCCCAACCTCAACCCAACCCCAACTCTTTCCAAGATTCCGGATAATGCCCGCAAAACACGCTGGAACTACGCACTCAGTCAGAATTCAGAAAAATTCCCAGAGAGGCGTAGGTTGTGCACGTGTATAGCCACAATCACTGGCGGTGTCAGACAGTATCACCAAGACACTCCATGAAGTTGTCACACTGCGTTCCCTGGTCACTAGAGTCTCAAGGGGGAAGGAGACTTGGAATAAGGGGGTATAGGGGGGAGGGTGGGGAGGTGAGTAAAGGGGTAGGTAGGTAGGAGAAAGTTCCAGAGAAAAGAGTGAGATGGGGCTCTTGTTGCGGTGTGGGAAGGCACGGGGGGGGGGGGGGGGGGATAGTGGTGGTGGTAGGTGAGCCAGCTTAGTCTTCTTGTGTTGTCATTAGGGTCAGTGACAAAAGTGGTCTTTCCCAGACTGTTGTGACAACTTCACAAGAGAACACAGGCCGAACTAGGCTGGGGGGTTGAAATTCTAAGGGAGGGGGGGGGGGGGCGGGTAAGGGTGGTCAGTGGGGAACACCG
>CM060318.1:31286590-31289090 GCA_030674155.1 Stramonita haemastoma
GCATGGCTAAGCAGGAACTCATTAAGTGACTAACTGGCGTTCAAATCATAGAGTTAGCTGACCGAGCCTGGGATAGGGAAAGGTCAACTGTTACTAAACGTACGTATTTTGCAATATTTGTCTCTCTCTCTTTATTGTCTTCTGTTTCTGTCTGTTATATGTCTGTGAGCTCTTTAAGAGAATATTTTGTTATATTTTATTTTCAGATCAGAGAGAGAGAAGTGGGAGAGAGAGAGACAGAGACATAGACAGAGACATAGACAGACAGAGATATACATAGACAGAGACAGAGAGACAGAGAGACAGAGAGGCAGAGAGACAGAGAGAGAGACAGAGACAGACAGACAGACAGACAGACACACATACAGACACACAGACACTCAGACAGACACACAGACAGACACACAGACAGACACACAGACAGATAGAGACAGATAAAGAAAGATAGAGAGAGAGCGTTAGCAAGCAGGAGAGACAGACACAGAGAAAAACACTGATCATACCTTCAAACTACAAGAAGATCAAAATACACATCGGTTTGAAAGTGTATGTCTGCAGCTATTTCAGAGAACCTTGTCATATAGACAGCCATTTTCCACACCCAAACAATTTTGTTTGCTTCTTCAAAGTAGAGTATGATTATGGTGTTAGTGACAAAAGCTTGTCGTGGATAGATACAATCTCAGCATTGGATGTCAAAGCATAATATCTGGCCTTTTCCCATCTGATATGAGATAAAGGGTGATAGTCGGTCACTAAGAAAAGGTTGTTTTCAGGAATCTGGTTTTAGTTTTATCTCATTTTAAGTACGATTGATATGTGATTTTCCCACAACGTAGCGCCTGCCCTGGGTTGACCCTTATGGTTAACCAGGGTTTTTGATACAAAGAAGGACAGTAGAGTTGGTTTTATACTCAGTTTTATTCTGAGATCTAAAATTTTTACGAGGTGATAGCCTCATTATGGCTATTGTTTGGTCGGCAGGGCTATAAACAACATGATTGGATTGGATTGGATTGGAAGCATAACAGCTTTTAACGTAGGCCTTGTTTCTTTGCTTATGTCAATAACTGACACAGCTTTTTTGGGACTGGGCCAAAGCCATATGAAAGGACACAGCCCATTGTACCTGGTATTGTGCTATTATTGAGCTGTGGTTTGTTTTCTTTGGGTTGAATTCAAGCTGATATACTGCTCTGGTTTGATAGATTACGCTGTCAGATAGCATTTTGCCATGGCATATCACTGCCAATTTGTGCTGGTGCAGTGAAATATTGTGTTGCCTTTTCCTTCAGGCAAACTGGGAGATGGAAAGGCTCTGAGAATAGAGTTTGGGGGCAGTGGTTTGGAGAGAGAGAGATTGAGGGGGAGGGAAGAGAGAGAGAGAGAGAGAGAGAGAGAGAGAGAGAGAGGAGAGAGAGAGAGAGAGAGAGAGAGAGAGAGAGAGAGAGAGAGAGAGAGAGAGAGAGATTTATATAACTATCCTAGCTCCAAAGAATACATATAGATGCAGACAGATTAAGGAATACAAAGTTCACAACATTGAAACACTTGACCCAGAATTGGAAACAAACACATTAACCCCCCTCCATGCCCACCCCACACCCCCAAAACAAGCAGACACAGTACAAAGCATTCTGAAACCGCAACAGACCGACCCTCAGGGACCTATATACCAGAAAGCTAGTTTGGCGTGTTGATTTTTATCAGCATGCAGGGTCAGATGCAGACACACGTTAAAGGAAGGTGATGTTTTCTGTGATTGCAATCCTTGTTTGCCCTCACAGCTTCCAGAACATTCACTCTATGTCAGGAGATTTGCACTACTTGTCTCTTCCATGGAGTGTTGGTCAAATCAGCAGACCTGCTCTCTGTGTCTGTGTCTGTCTGTCTGTCTGTCTGTCTGTCTGTCTGTCTGTCTGTCTGTATCTCTCTCTCTCTCTCTCTCTCTCTCCTCTCTCTCTCTCTCTCTCTCTCTCTCTCTCTCTCTCGCAAACAGACAGACACAGACAGATACACATACAGACACAGACACAGACACAGACACAGACACAGAATGAAACATAGAGACGAAATATACAGAAACAGAAAGGCAAAAAAAAAAAAGAACATACACCTAGACCAAAACACTCAGAATGCAAACCAACCAACCAACCAACAAACAAACAGACCCATGCACTGGTGCAGCCCCTTGGCTATCCTCAGACAAAACAGAATCCAATCCCCTAAAGCCACAGACAGACGTCCCTTGTCAGCAGCAGCAGCAGCAGAAATGTGGTCAGCAGCCTAACAGTAGATGATGACGATTACTGATGTTGTGTGTCCACTCTGACCCATCCCATTCAAGGGTTTTTTTTGGGGGGGTGATTGTGTTCATGATCTATGGTGGACATTCGACGTTAAAGTGATTGGGAAAGTGGGCTAATGCAACAACCATGTTTGTTTCTGTCACTGTAGTTTAAAGCTCGCAGTCTTTTGTTTTCTTTACTTGAGATTTTGT
>CM060318.1:31296590-31301590 GCA_030674155.1 Stramonita haemastoma
GCGCGTGCGGTGTTTACAAACAAACATCCATGCCTGTATGCTCATACACATACTTGTTGTTAAAGCCTATATTTGTGCCTCCATACATACCTATATAAAACAGCCTTTTACACTCCTCTATCTTAAATCAACTGTGCTGCATAGTGCAATCATCTACCCTCTGGCACATAACCAGGCCCCGATGAAGCCCATCAGTAACTCCGCCATGCTATCTGAGGGAGAGAGAGATGTATAGCTAGCTAGCTACAGAGACGTCCTGGGGGGAATGAGGCACAACCCTCTTTGTCTTTATTACCATTGCTCCTGTTTGCCTTCACTGTTTTAGATTGCCTTTTTCTTGATGCCCCTGAAGGGGAAATGATAATGATGAGGATAATAATGATGATGATGATGATGATGATGATGATGATGATGATGATGATGATGATGATGATGATTATAATAATGATGATAATAATAATAATAATAATACTAATACTAATACTAATACTAATAATAATAATAATAATAATAATAATAATAATAATAATAATAATAATGAATTTAGAATCAGTGTTGTCCTATTTGGAACTATCATTTTAGTTAAGTGTACAATGTTTCCTGCTTGGCTTATTTCTGACATGAGGCAGGTGCTACTGGATCAGAGAGGAGTGACAGTGGGTGACAACCTGACCAATCGGAGAGTTCGCATACTGCACGTGACCACTGTGATGATGCTTCTAGCGTGGACGATGTGTGGGCTTCTGTCTGGCGCAGTCCTACATCAGCGAATAGAAACCTACCTCGATATGGTCATGCTGTACTTTTCAATGACATCGCTGAAACTCTTCTGCATGACTCTTTAGGATGAGAAACGAGCCTGCTGACAAGAAAACAAATAAACAAAGATGATAAAAAGGTGGATGGACAACATTGCAGAATGGACAAGAAAACTGTGAGCAGATAATAGCTTGGCTTATGCCAATAACTAGCGTTAATTAATCAGGACATCAGTACACAGGTCTGCAGGGCACTTAACAGCAATTTTTTTGGTAGATGACATTAATTAACAGCTCAAACTACTGCCTTTAGGGAGGAAGAAACAAATGCAAAGAGAGACGAAGAAAAAGAAGAAGAAGAAGAAGAAGAAGAAGAAGAAGAAAAGAAAAGAAAAGAAAAGAAAAGAAAAGAAAAGAACAATTAACATCAACAGTTTACATGTTCCAGAACAATGCCTGCATGCGTGCGAGGGTGCATGAGTGCGTGCGTGCATACATGCGTGTATGCGTACTTGCATGCATGCGTGCGAGCGTGATTTATCATGCGCATGTGTGTTTGTGTGTGCCGTGATTTGTAACGTTGCCCTCTTTTGTTTCTTCTCACGCAGATGATTCGTCTTGCTCACTACTGACTACGTTTTTCCTCCTCATCATCCTGCCATCTTTTGGCGCTGTGCCATTCCTGCCTCAATCCCATAGTTTACTCTGCCATGCTATCTGCCTGCCAGGATTCATAGCTACACGGGGTTCCTAGGGGGATAGGCAATAGAATTCTCTTTCTTTATTATCTCTCACGTTTTGTCCCCCCCCCCCCAGGGGGTTTAGGCTATCTCGCTTTGTTAGTGTGGTCAGCACAGAAATAAAGTAGTGGTCAACTGCAAATCAGTATTTTTTTGTGTTTTGTATTGCTGTCAGTACGAATGTGCTTTCGGGTAGATAGTTATGCTGTTTTGGTTTCGTTTTTTAGAACGGGGGTGGGGTGGTGATTTCGCTGTTTGTTTTGTTTGATTGGTATTAATTGTGTTTGCTTTGGTTTTGCTGCCTCATCTTTTTTGTTATGTTTAGTCCTGTTGTTTTTTGGGGGTCGCTCATTTTAATCTCTCCGCCATAGCCATACTGAGATTTGTAATGTTGGCCTCCTTAGAGTCAGAAGTCAAAAGGTAGCCTTTCAATATCTGGCTGCCTTTGGTTCACCATTCATAAGGGCTCTGCGCTGCTTCTGGGTCACTTTGATGCTGTTCAGTGGTGCATGTTCTGAGCTAACATCATTATGCAGGGCACCATTTATCAAACCTTTCGAGGAGGTCGACTGTCGGCCCTTTGCCAGCCCTTGCCAGTCTTTTATGCCATCCTTGTACCATATTTTGCCATCCTTTTGCCAAGTCTTTGCCAAACCTTTGCTAGCCCTTTACCATCCTTTTATCAGCCCTTTCCTATTTTTTCCAGCTCCTTTACCATCTTTTAATCAGGTCTTTGTCAAGCCTTTGCCGGCCATTTGCTAGTCTTTTGCTAGTCATTGTGCCAGTCATTGCAAGTTTCCTTGTCAGCCCATTGCCAGTCATTTGCCAGTTCATTGCCAGTTTTTTTGCCAGCGCTTTACCAAACCTTTGCCATCTGATTGCAAGTCCTTTGCCGGCCCATTACCAGTTGATTGCCGGATTTTACTAGTTATTTGTCACCCTTTTACCAGCTCTTTGCTGACCCTACGCATGTCTTTTGCCAGCTCAGACCTCTACCGATGCTTTCCCAGCCCTTTGCCATGCTTTTGCCAGTATTGTTTTTACCAGGCCTTTGCCAGCCCTTTGCCATCCATCGCTGTAATAACATGCTGCACCAGGTTATCAAGCACAGCACGATTTACAGCCTTCATCCAGGGGGTTTTGTGTAGGAGCTGGACATAAATCCCTGCCTCTCTCTACTTCTCCTCCCACCCCCCTCCACCTCTGATGTTCCTCCTTCTTGTCTTTGATAGTTTGGTTGCGGTTATTTACCCTGTGTTATTTTATCTTTGGATGCTTGCAGAGCAGGTGCTGGTGACTTACTATCGGTACCTGTTGTTGAGTGGCGGGTACCTAATAGATGCTTTGCTTCCCAAGTGTCTGTTCCCGATAGTTGAGATAATTTGAGTGGAGATAAGACACACACACACACCTGGAGTGGTCAAGCCGCTATGATAGAAAAAACTACCTGGAGTCTGGTTGATTTGGTACTCCTGCTGTGGGCTCACCTTCTTCTGGTTATCATTCATGCCTACCATGCTTATAATTATGGTCTTCCCTAACTATGAGCCTCTACCACTAAATGAATAGCAATGCACCTGTACCCGGTGGTCAAAATGATGAGCTTGTGATCTGCTGACCCGTGTTCGAATCTCGTTCAAGAAGATTGTTCCTCAGGAGTTAACACCAGTGCCAACTCAACTCCCCCTAAAAATCCTTCGAATGAGATTATAAACCGAGGTCCTGTGTGCGAACGAGCGCAGAACTTCTTGCGTACACGTTAAAACCCGTTCCTCTTTTAGGAAGAGTAGTCCATAGTGTGTCGGTGGGAACAGATGACGAAATTGACAAAATTGCATTAAAAAAAAGCACACGGTTGCCTATTTCACTATCCTCGAAATAAAAGAATAAACAAATAAATAAATAAACCAATGTTTTTTGTTAGGAGCCACTATTCGGCAGGTTGGGATCAGGTATTGAGATCTAGAGTATTGGTAAAACTATAAGATTTCTTTTGCGTGTGCTGAAGTATCAAGGCAGTATTTTGCATCCCTGTGCTTTGAACAAAAACGTGTTAATTTTTTGTCCATGCCTTCATCATGGCTCCCTATTACAATGCAAATTTTGTTATATTCTTATGTTGTTGCTTCCTGGAGTCTCCATTGGCATTTAAATTTGTTATAAGTTGTCCTAGAAATGTGCGATTTTCATGCTGGGTTTTATTGTTGGGGTTTTTGTTTTTTGTTTTTTTAGTATGGAATAGCCTTTTGATTTCAGATTGATGACGTGTTAATAAGTAAACTTAACCTCCGGTGCAGTGCCACTTATTTTGTGGTGGAGAGTCATACATTTCGTTTTTTTTTTTGTTTTTAGGGCCGGGGGGGGGGGGGGAGTTGTTTGCTTATATGTTGTTTTTATGTCTTCTGTGGTATACGTTGTGCTTGGTTATGCGTCTTGGGGTGTATTACATTTTCCCTTTATTTATTGTGTGATTGCTGGCTTGTTTTGTATTTTTTTGTGTTTGAATTCACATTGTGTGATGGGTTGCTTTCGGATGTGTCTGCCTTACAATGAGTTACCTAGTATCTGCTAAATTATGGCATTGACCTTTGTTATCTTGTCTTTTATTCTTTTTTGTTATGCTGGCAAAGTTTAAAGGTTAACGAGTGCTTTACTTGAATGTGAGTGTAGGATTGTGATGCTTGTGTGTGTGTGTGTATGTGTGTGTGTGCGCGCGTGCGTGCGTGTGTGTGCGTGCGTGTGTGTGTGTGTGTGTGTGTGTGTGTGTGTGTGTCTGTCTGTGTGTGTGTAAATAAATGGATGAATGGGTAATAGGTTCGCTTCCGCGAGTATTTTCGGGCATGCATTCATTTGTGTTTGCTATTGGTGCTTACTTTTCTATCAGTTTAAATGTACATCAATTCCTATGTATGCTGTCAAACAAAAATTATGTATATTATGTGAAAAAATGCGATATACTATGGAATACTTCTGAAGGGTTACGCAGTGGTGCATGTCTGTAACACATTTATGATGATGATGATGATGATGATGATGATGATGATGATGATGATGATGATGATGATGATGATGATGATGATGATGATGATCAAGGAAAGTGGTATAAGCACACATGTGCTTTTTTACATCCAGTTCCCGCGTGTATATGCAGTTTTGTTAATCTTGTCATCTGTTCCCACCGGCATACAATGACCTCCTCTTACGAAAAGCAGAACAGGATTTAACGTGTGCGCAAGATGTTCTGCGTGCGTTCGCACATAAGGGCCTCGGTTTATAGTCTCACCCGAAGGATTTGGTGAGAGTGGAGCCAGCATACTTCCGTATTAATTTGTGTGTGCCATTGGTGTTTACAGTAATGTACGGGTGATGTAAATGTTGTTGCAACTGTATGGTGTAAGGAAAAAAAGTGAATGCGTTTTATCCAAAATGAGAGGTGGAATATTTCTGTCCGCAATACACGAAACGTAATGCTCAGAGAGCAAGTTATTTTTCAACGTAAAAG
>CM060318.1:31309090-31314090 GCA_030674155.1 Stramonita haemastoma
TCTTTTACTTCTTTTTGAGAGAAAGTCTTATACTCGACAAAATAGCAACCCACATTTCTGTCTACATGCAAATGCGTGAGCTGTTAGCTTAACCTTATATTCTAAATTCAAATGGACAATTGTTTTTTTTGTGAATGTTCTGGAAAAAAAAGAGTTTGGCTTAGAATAATAAATAAATAAAGGACAAGAAAAATGCCATTTAGAATGCTATTTATTTTAGTCTATCAGAAGCCATCCCCAATTCAAATCCTCCCTCTTACTCTCTCATTGGAGCACAACGTCATTCCTCCTCTGCCACATTCTAGAAATAAAGAGGAACAAAATATAAAGAAAAAAACCCGTTTACGATACATCCCTGCAGATCTATGAAGTATGTAGATAAGGGAGATTAATACTCATACAAATTCAAGGAGGGGAAGTCATCAGTATATCAAAGCCTGCTACTAAATATGCATGAGAGGTATTTTTCTTACCGTTTCTTTTTTTCTTTGTTTTTTTTTGTCTGTCTGTATTTTTCTTTGTCTGTTTGTCTGCCCATCTGTCTGTCTGTCTGTCTGTCTGTCTATATGTTTGTATGCATGTCTGCCTGTCTGCTTTCCTGAAAAAACTGTTGGATTGCCTCTCTCTGTGTCTATCTCTCTGTCTGTCTGTCTGTCTGTCTGTCTGTCTGTTTCTGTCTCTCCATGTCTCTCTGTCTCTTGCCCTACCCCCCTCTCTCTCCCTCTCTCCCCTCTCTCTCCCTCTCTCTCCCTCCCCCTCTTTCTCTATCGCTCTCTTCCTCTCTTTTTCATACTAAAATAATAGAGAAACAATGAAGCACTTTCTGGCTTTTTAGCAGATGTTGTCCTTGTATCGAGAATGAAAAGGATCAGTTGGTCATGCATGGTACAATAGGAAAACACTTAACTCCTGACTGGCCGCTGGTACTTGAGTCTTTGCCACTTTTTGGTATACTTATGGATATCTTCAAAAGCTGTTGTAGTATCAGACTAAGTGTTTGGGTGTTTATGGTATGAACAATGATTTGTTTATCTGTTTTTTTATCATACATAACACAAGTATAAAACTGTGTCTCTCTTTATTTGTTTTTTTCGTAGTCTCTCTGTATATGTATGTGTATGTGTTTATCTGTCTCAATGTGTTTAGATCTATCTGTACATAATCACAAACACAAACATGCACACTCACACAGACACACAGACACAGACACACTCACACAGACACACAGACACACAGACACACACAGACACACACACACACACACACACACACACACACACACACACACACACACACACACACACACACACGCACGCACACACACACACACACACATACACACACATACACTCGCAGGTGTGCTTACATGCCACCAATAGGCTTCATGATGAGGGAAATATGATATACCTTAAATTTTAAGTGCAATTACATAACAGAACATTAAAGGAATGTATCCACTGAAAGAGAGAGAGAGAGAGAGAGAGAGAGAGAGAGAGAGAGAGAGAGAGAGAGAGAGAGAGAGAGAGAGACAGACAGACAGACAGACAGACAGACAGACAGACAGACAGACAGACAGACAGAGACAGAGAGAGACAGAGAAAGACAGAGAAAGAAAGAGACAGACAAACCAGACAGAAACAGAGACAGAGACAGAGATACAGAGAGAGATAAACCTCTCAAAAAATAGAGAGAAAGACAAAAACAGACAAGACAGGACACAATGCAATAAGCAAGACTGGTTCCTGTCTCAGTAACAACCATCACCAACTGAAATCAGGACTGACTACCACACAGATTCCCCTTGTTACTACTACCCTGCCACAAAGACTAAACAGCATTGGTGTGGTGGACCTATCCAGCCAGCTACACTATGAACCACCATCCCAGACAAACCAGTAGGCCTATACCCCCCCCCTGTGTGCACGGGGCAGGAGAGAGTTAATGTCCCCTCACGCAAGATAGTTGTTAAGATGAGGGAGAGTTGTGGCCCTTTGCTGACAGAGTGGAAGCGTCTAGTCTGCGTGCCTCTTGCAAATGAACAGTGACTGTTGCTGCTACTGCTGCTGCTGCTGCTATCTGGCTGATCTTCAGGGGTCTGAATGAGTTAAAGGTTCTCGTGGAATGGCTTGCCTCTGTGTGCGTGCGTGCGTGCGTGCGTGTGTGTGTATGTATGTGTGTGTGTGTGTGTGTGTGTGTGTGTGTGTGTGTGTGTGTGTGTGTGTGTGTGTGTGTGTGTGTGTGTGTATGTGTGTGTGTGTGTATGCGTGCAGAATAAAGTTGAAAGAGTAGCATTAATATTCATAACAACGAAAACAATGATAACAACAAGAATGATAAACTACTACTACTACTACTACTACTACTACTACTACTACTACTACTACTACTACTACTACTACTACTACTACTACTGACAATACAACTACAACATTTACTACATTTACTACATTTACTACTACTACTACTACTACTACTACTACTACTACTACTACTACTACTTACTACTACTACTACTACTACGAGCGCAATGATCTGACCACTAGGCTATCCTGTCCCTTTGAAGTGTCCCCGCGCAATAGCCTTGCAAAACACCCACCCATCCATACACACACAGACACACACACACCTACACCTACACAAACACACAACACGCACGCACGTACAAACACACACACACACAACACACACACACACACACACACACACACACACACACACACACACACACACACACGCAAGCACACACAAACACACACCTACACACACCTACACACACACACACACACACACACACACACACACAAACACACAACACACACACACACACACACACACACACACACACACACACACACAACACCACACACACACACACACAACACACAAACCCCCCACCCACCCACACTAAAATAACAAACACAACAAAACACACAAAAAAACAAAGTTTTGCCTGAGAGAAAGCCAGTAGTACTACGTATTAAAGAAAATGTCCCTACGCATTAGTCACGCTGGCAAAATGAAGCTTCACCAGATCCCTGAGACTGAACTGAACCCAAAGCAGAGCAGTGTAGCCAAAAGGACTAGGAAACCACAGATTTCCCCAGGGATAAAGCCCTGGCCGAGGCTTGAGAGAGAAAAATCGATATTTAAACGCCCGCGAAAGGCGCGGTTCCTAGGTATAGGCATGCGAGGTGAAAAGGTCACTCACTCAAGTGGTTGAGGGTACCAAGGAAAGTGAGTAGAGTGTGTGGGTGGCTGGATGGGTGTGAAGAAAATCAGAAAGAAAAAAGAGGGGCAAGTGGGAGGTAGGTGGGCGGGAGGATTGTGTGTTTTTAAGTTAGGAGTTTATGTATGTGTACATGTATGTATGTGGAAAGAGCTGCGTGGGTGCAGGCACTTTTGTGTTCATACAGACGCAGCCACACACACGCACGTACGAGCAAACACTCGCGCATGAACACAGATGCACGAACGCGCGCACACACACACACACACACACACACAGCGCGCACACACACACACACACACACACACACACACACACACACACACACACACACACACACACACACACACACACACACACACACACACACAGAGACCATGTCTGAGTTCCTGATGCCTAGTATGGCATAACATCCATTGACATAAAGTGACATGACATAAAGTCATGAGCCTAATACTGGACTAGGAAAAACTGCCTTTATCATGATCAATGTATGTACACTATTACATTTTTCTGTGTTTATTATTGCTTAATTTGCCAGCCCTTGAACTTCAAGTTAAATAAAAACAAAATGAGAAAGCAAGCAAAGAGACGACCCAGCCATTAAAATGACAAGTGAACCCATCAATAAAAGCAGCCAGCCAACCAACTGCAAACAAACATGGAGCCAACCAAACAACGAGCCAATCAACCAACTTCTGGACGAATAAAAACAACAGTAAATTAGAGTAAAGAAAATGTGCTTTCTTGACAGATGTCTTCACTATGAGAACGAAGTCAAATTGCTCTTTTATTCTGTTGTTTCTTATCAAATAAAGTAATGAAAACACACAAAGTGTAATGGAAAAATCATCATAGGATAAACCTAAGTTAATGTAAATGGATCTCTCGAAAAACATGATGAGGGTGCGTTAATGATGCAAAATATCCAGGACATTGGAGAGGAAATATAAATACGAATTTACACCTTATTATCATTATTGAAATTTCTTTTACCATGCCTCAACTCTCCCCCATTATCCACTGATCAGAGTTAGATGCAGACAATTAAATGAACACAGTAGCAACTCGGCTATTTTTCTTCTTCATTAAATGCCCAGACAGCAACTATTGTTGTATATCATATGAACGAAAATACATTGTACTGCCGTTAAGCATCTGGTAAGCCAGGCCCAACGCATCCAAATTCGGCTAGGGAGAGAATTATTGTGTTTTATTTTGAAATCTTTCTGGATAAAAAGAAAGTTAAAAGAATCGACCAAGAAAACAGAAAATGGACAAGAAGAAGGTAACAGGAAGAAAAGAAAAAAGGCAGAAACAAAGAGAAGGATAAAAAGAGGGAACTTCTAGCACAGCATTTCCAGAAGGTGGGGATGCCATTTATACTGGCTGGCTCCCGGCATCCTCACGGGGGAAGTCATCTGTTTCAGAACTGATAACTTGAAAAGCAATAGCTCATGCATTAATTTAGAAATAGTGTTAGAGATTCTTGCAATTTTAACAGGAAATATAATGGCACAGGCCTGAAGCTTTTTAAACTTAAGATACAAGCTGAGCATCGAAATCTACAGTTAAATAATTAGTTTTATGCTATAAAAAGTTAAATTTAGATTGTCTTCAGCCATGACACGCTCTTAGCATAACATCCTGCATTCTGCTTTCAAGGACAAATAAATAAAGACAGCTGAAGTCAAGATATATCTGTCTATAATGTTGCCAAGTTATTCGAAGATTCATGCACGCGCAATCTTCACATCCCCTCCATTCTTTCAAT
>CM060318.1:31319090-31321590 GCA_030674155.1 Stramonita haemastoma
AGTTCACAGAACGTTGACCACAGCACACAAATCCAATATCACTCAGTCAAAAGTGCTAAATTTAGCGCACATCAAATTTAGCGCACATTATTTTTTTTTTCTTTTTACTTAGTTCAAGTGTGGTCAGTTCCTGCTATAATTACCACTAGCTGGCCCAAGCTGGGCTGGAATGGGATGGATTAAGCAGCAGCTGAGAGGATCTGAAAGTGATGGAAACTGACAGCTATGTGAAGTACCAGATCTTTAGCATACATATACTGTCTGTAACAGGGTGATTATATTGAACGTTGTATGTGTTTATGCACAAAAGGAATAAAAGCACTAGAAGGCCTGTAGTTTAACTGAACGTGGGAATTTGTGAGTAAACTTACCCTTATTTCACCAGACTTTGTGGCCGAGATTCGACCTCACGGCTTATGGACCTACAGGATTGCAGTAAAACAGTCTTAACCACTCAGCTATAGCTTTCTTCATCACAGTTGTTTTCAAGGATGTTTAAATGGTTTCTGTTATTTTGTTTAAATTATAGAAGCATTTTTTAGTTTGACACAGAGACAAAGCGAGAACATGTTTAAAATGTAGTCAACACAAGAATAAAAGAAAATGGAAGAAAATGTTTACCTTCTACCCTGAAAGATGTGTTAAGCTTACTTCAACCAATTGTCCTTTCCATTTGCTGGTTGGTTTTGTTTTGGTTCCGGTACTATGTCTGTCTCATGCTTTTCCATTAGAAGTGGCAAAGCTAATCCCAGAGATTGCGGAAACGTGTGAATGTGAGAAAATTGCCAATTACTGAATTAAAGCCGTGCCATTGTCTGACACTTTGTAAGCAAGTGTGTGTATCCATCTTCCCTGGCATCCGTACCATTATCCATGTTTGATTTCAAGGTTATACCCAAGAAAATTTCAGTATTTGCAATTTGCAAAACTTGACGACAAAAATGAGTTTCATTGCATAGAAGGTCAATTTCTAGTTGTTAATAATCTGCAATTTAAAACAGCTGTTAATTACTTTGAATCATATTGAACATTGAACAATTCTGTGAAAAAATATTACAAGATGAAATAATGTATTTCAGGAAGTTAAAAAAAAGACATTGACAAATCTTGCATCATGAAAGACCAACGTGGCAAAGACGGAAGGCTGTACGTTTTTAAACACGTTCTTTTAAGTAGAACAAAACAAAATTTCGACTTGACATTTGCTTATTAAGTAGAAAAAAGCCTTTTATCTTATAATCAATCAAAATCTCAAAGTCAAGAACCTGCCACCCACCTGCCTAAAATGGCTCCTTAGCGGACGAAAAGTTGAGGTGTATTTCAACTCATTTTGTTATGGAGGGTCAGATTTAAGTTTTAAAAAAAAAGTTCTTTTGATGATGTTGGGCATTTCCCAGTTGAACATCCTTACCACTAACCACACTTGAATATCACCGCCAGACAGTAAGTACACACACTATGTGCGTTTTAAAGTAATACTCCATAATTTTATTCAGTTATTTCCAGTTTTAAAGAATTTCGTTTCTCCTTTAAGATATGGTTTGTTATAGTAAAAACTTGTCATGACTGAGGAAAGCATCAACATAGTAGTACTTTAATTCCGATCAACAATGTGATGCACCCTTTTGCACTTTCGCTTCAAATATTACATGACAAATCTTTTGACCAGGGAAAAACACCCCCTTCCCCACAAAAGAAATCCACCCACCCCCAAAGAACCCCCCCCCCCCCCGACCCCCCCACCAAAACAATATCAAAAACAACTCCGAACTCAATCGAAATTTTGATTAGACACATTTTTTTCTCTCTATGTCCTCTGTCTCTGCTGTCTATCTCTCAGCTACCTGTCTGCTGTTTGCATGTATGTCTCTGTCTGTCTGTTTGTCTGTCTATCGGTCGGTCTGTCTGTGTGTCTGTGTGTCTGTGTGTCTGTTGTCTGTCTGTCTGTCTGTCCGTCTGTCCGTCTGTCTGTCTGTCTGTCTGTCTGTCTGTCTGTCTGTCTGTCTGTCTGTCTGTCTGCTCGTCTTCCTCTCTCTCTCTCTCTCTCTCTCTCTCTCTCTCTCTCTCTCTCTCTCTCTCTCTCTCTCTCTCTCTCTCTCTCTCTCTCTCTCTCTCTCTCCCCACCCACCCTTCTCTCTGTTCTGCAGCGTGTAAGGAACAAGCCTGTAACTCCACTCCTGAATTGGTAATCCACTCAGGAGGGTCTCCTTTTTGTGCTGTCTGCAGCCCGCATTAAGACCATTGCCTGAAATTGTCCTTTTTTTCCTGTGTCCAGCAACATCTCTACTGTGGTCTCTTTGTGTCTCTCTGTGTCTGTATACCCTGTCTGTTTGTCTGCCTGTCTGTGTTTGTGCCAGTATCTCTCTCTGTGTCTCTGTCTATGCCTCTGTATCTCTTTATTCTCTCTTTCTTTCTCTCTTTCTTTCTCTCTGTCTTTCTCTCTTTCTTTCTTTCTTTCTTTCTTTCTTTCTTTCTTTCTTTCTTTCTTTCTTTCTTTTCT
>CM060318.1:31326590-31329090 GCA_030674155.1 Stramonita haemastoma
GAGACAGACAGGCAGACATACAGAGAAGCAAAGATACAGATTAAATGCTCTCTTTAATGTTTGCTATGCAGCTACATTTTGCTGTATTTTTAAATCATTACAGAAACCGAAGAACAGTTTTCCTATTGTGACCGCAGTGATGGATTTTGAAAATATTGAGGTATTGCGTAACGTCCGTCAAAACAAAAGTTAAGAAACAAAAAATCCAAACCCGAAAGTTGCAGAGACGGACGTACAAAACGGATCTGAACTTGGAATACTATTTCTGTTTTATGAGTGTTAGAGTGTGGATGTGCCTGCTTGCAGTATTTTAGATGCCTGTTGCTCGCTATTTGTTTGTAAACTTATTATTCCAAAATTTGCTATCATTTTGACTGATAAGCCACATTAATGGATTTCAAGCAAAACAAAGAAACCTACAAGTAGATGAGTTCTCTTACCTTTTACATAGACAAAGGCACTTCTTTATGTGATTTATTAGGGTCAGCTCTCGACTGAACTCAAAATAAAGTCATTAACATGAAGTGTACAAAGCAAAAGACAGACAAAGAGATAAAGAAACAGGCTGGGAATTGACGGAAAAGGCACTTATTTTAGGTGATGGGTAAGATCGGCATGAACATTACAAAGTAATATATAGATAAGGAGATGAATAAATAGGCTGGGAATTGATTAAAAATGTATGTATGTACAATGATGGGTAAGGAAAACATATCCTAATAAAAGGTTATTAAGTTATAGATGCAGCTGCTACCGGGAAAAAAAAAATGTAACAACGTATTACAAAAGGAAAAACAAAAGTATAAGTGAGAAATAGTACACCATCAGCCATGTACACTTACAAAAGCAACAGCAACAGCGACAAGAAAATATCGCAGCAGAGTGGCACAAACCACAATAATGTGTTGACATGTCATCGCAAAACAAATAACAAACAAGAAAGCACAAGGATGAATAAAAAAACAAAAACAACCCAGCATGCAATTACTGTAGGGTAAATAACAAAGAGATAATTTGTTTATTCAGCACCAGTTATTACCCTCTGACCTGTTGCATGATAGAGGAAATATCGAAATTAATCAAAATTTAAAATAAAAAAAAGTATAATGTGGATGATCTTGAAACAAGGAAGTTCAAACGTTGCGAAATGAGACGTCAAGAGGCATCCATCATTTTCATACATAGCGATACCCTTGAGCCTTGACTTTAAAAACAAAACAAAATTAGGCCCACATTTTTTTTCAACTACAAAGATGACCTGCCCTTAAGCCGAGCTTTATATATACATCTCGTGTGTGAGTGTGTGTGTGTGTGTATGTGTGTGTGTGTGTGTGTGTGTGTGTGTGTGTGTGTGTGTGTGTGCGTGTGCATGTGTGTGTGTGTGTGTGTGTGTGTGTGTGTGTGTGTGTGTGTGTGTGTGTCTGAGTGTGCACGCGCGCGTGCTCATGTGCACACTTGCATGCATTGATGTGCGTCAACAAAAATGCTATTATGATGATTATGTACAGTCACAGTATTAACACATTATTATGTTTTAAGTCCTTCTGGAAAAAAAATGCAGGAGACTGCACGTACAATGGCAAAAACACAGACGAGAATGTGATAAAGAAGAACAGGAAAAAAGGCAGAAACAAAGAGAGGGATAGAAAAGTGGGATCTTCTAACTCAGAATTTCCAAATGCTATTTTATACTTGCAGGCCTCCAGCACCCCCCAAGGGGGAAGCCTGCTGTTTCGAATCTGCTGTGTATAACCTTAATTCTAATGTGTGTACTTCTTCTTAAAGCTGCTGTTTTGTATTCAACGTGAGTACTGGTGTAGTAGTAGTGCATTTTTTAAATTCTGACATTACTGTATCTAAAAGCCTGTCAATTAATATATATGGCTACCTACCTACCTATCCATCACCAATGGGTACGTGATAGCTCGGTAGTCAGGGCACTTGTTTTTCCCAATACAATGATAAGCAGCACCAAGTGTGGTTACCATTTGAATGGGTGACCGTTTGTGCGCCTTGGCTTTTGTACAATCATCCAGTCCACCCAGCTGTAAAATTAATGGGTATCTGCCCTCTTTAGGGTCGGGAAACGTAGGTAAAGCAGCGATGCAGAGGAGATGGGCGCCACCCTCAAAATATACTGGCCCATAGAGAAGCTGAGGTCTCGGATGCCTCGCTCGCTCCCCAACGACCACATAGGTTATGGGACAACTTTAACTTTTATTTTTTATCCACCCCACAAACTGAATAGTATGTTCATTCAGTTGCCACCCTGTTTGTCTACCTGTTTGTCTGCCTGTCTGCCTGTCTGCCTGCCTGTCCCTTTGGTACTTTTTTTTATATGAGCTTGTTTTGGCTTTAGTAGAGGGCTGACTTGAACAACCTTTCTTTATGTATGAATGGATATGGTTTTTTTATGGTTTACATCATTCTACCAATGTGTCTTTTGATAGATGATGATGATAGGATATTTGGAAAACACAATGTGTAAAAAGACAGGCAG
>CM060318.1:31334090-31336590 GCA_030674155.1 Stramonita haemastoma
TCATTTATGTATAATGAAAAGAGAATCGGTCCTAGTATTGATCCCTGTGGTACTCCATAGTGAATAGGTTTTAGATTGGATGTGGATGTAGTTGTTGAGACACACTGTTGTCTGTTTTTAAGATAAGAAGCAAGTAGTTCTAGACTATTTGATGATAGATTATACAGGTCTAGCTTTCTGATGAGAAGTGTGTGGTCAATTGTATCAAATGCTTTTTTGAAATCTACAAATAATACTCCACAAAATTTACTTTCATTAATGTTTGATAGCCAATTGTCTATGAGACTAGTCAGTGCAGTATGACACGAGTGATTTTGTCTGAATCCTGATTGGTTAGGGTGAAGTAGGTTGTTAGTGTCTATATGATGGACTAAGTGTTTATTTATATGTTTTTCCAGGGGTTTTGAAAGGAGGGAGAGAGAGAGAGAGAGAGGCAGGCAGGCAGGCAGGCAGCAGGCAGGCAGGCAGGCAGGCAGGCAGAGCAGAGAGAGAGAGAGAGGACAGACAGACAGACAGACAGAGAGAGAGAGAGAGAGAGAGAGAGAGAAGAGAGAGAGAGAGAGAGAGAGAGAGGAGAGAGAGGAGAGAGAGAGAGAGAGAGAGAGAGAGAGAGAGGAGAGAGAGAGAGAGGAGAGAGAGAGAGAGAGAGAGAGAGAGAGGAGAGAGAGGAGAGAGAGGAGAGGAGAGAGAGAGAGAAGAGAGAGAGAGAGAGAGAGAGAGAGAGAGAGAGAGAGAGAGAGAGAGACAGACAGACAGACAGACAGACAGACAGACAGACAGACGGACAGACAGACAGACAGACAGACAGAGACACAGACAGAGACACAGACAGACAGACAGGCAGAGACAGAGACAGACAGACAGACAGAGACAGAGACAGACAGACAGAGAAACATACAGACAGACAGAGACAGGGACAGAGACAGACAGACAGACAGACAGACAGAGACACAGAGAGAGAGACAGAGACAGACAGACAGACAGACAGACAGACAGACAGACAAAAAGATTGACATATACAAACACAGTTACAAAAACAGAGAGAACAAGACCGAGAGAGGACGGTGACACTTCAAACAACCTATTGTCATTTTGCCAAAGGTCATCATTTGCTGACTGAAGTTACACTTAACTTTCGTTTGTAAGTATTCATTCTTTTTAAAAAAAAGATTTTTAAAAAATCAAAGTACTATCACATTTCATGTTAATTTAATCAAACTCAAAACCACGATGCCGATTACAGACATGTAATTGACAGTGGAGGAAACTTCAAAACGAGTAGGCGGACAGGGAGAGAAATATCTTTTTTTTGGCAAAATTCTATTAAGGATTTCCTCTTTCTGTCAATGAGTTCATAAACCTCAGAAAATATGGCGTGAAACAAGAGTATCATTTCAAATGTATTAGAAGGTGTATGAAAGAGATTCTTGTTATGTCAACATATCTGTTGCTGTTAACGTCTTTAAAATGTGGTTGCAAGCTAGTCTTGTTTGTCTTTTTTTTTTTGTTTTGGTTGATGTATTTGTTTCATGTTCTGTAATTACATGTTTTCATATTATTGTGTTGTGTGTGACTCTGTGATATTTTCTTGTTGTTGTTGTTATTGCTGCTACTTCTGCTGCTGGTCCTGGTACTGCTACTGCTGCTGCTGCTGCTGCTGCTGCTACCGGTGAAGCATTTGTATCTGACATGGCTGCTGGTGTTCTGTTTTTCTTAAATTTAGTGGTTTTTTGTAATATACCGGTAGTTCTTTTATGTAGCTGTAACATCTAAATCCTAACAAACCTACATATGTCTACTTTACCCATGCACTCAAAATAAATACGTGTTCATTCAGTCGTCATGCTGTTTATTCATCCATCTGTGTGTGTGTGTGTGTGTTGTGTGTGTGTGTGTGTGTGTGTGTGTGTGTGTGTGTGTGTGTGTGTGTGTGTGTGTGTGTCTTTTTCGGAATTTTCATGTCAGCTTGCATTGGTTTCAGTAGGAAGCTGACCTTAATCACATGAAGAAAGACCTGTTGTCTGTGTATGGGTGAGAGGACCCATCTATTTGTGTGTTTCTTTGTTATGTTTTACATCCATCAATGTGGTTTAGGAGAGTGAATGATGGGGGCTTTGAACAGATAAGTTTAGGAACTAATAGGGAAAAACAGAAATCTGGAATACTGCAAGCAGACACATTTATACCCCGCAACACCCATAAAACAGATATAACAGTCGAAGTTCAGATCTATATTGTACGTCCATCTCGGCAACCTTGGTTGTTTTTTTTCTTCTAAAATCTTGTTATCACAGATATTACGCAATGTCTGAATATTTTTAAAAGCTACCATAATAATCACATAATTATCGAAAAAATGTTCCCCCATTTCCTGTAATGATTGAAGACTACATCATTATGAAGAACTATGGCCGACTTTAAAGAGGAAATGAACTGTGCCACAATGTCTCTCTGTTTATTTGTCTTTAGGTATATCTGTCTCTGTCTCAGTCACTCTGTC
>CM060318.1:31364090-31365162 GCA_030674155.1 Stramonita haemastoma
AAACAAATACACAACGAGTGCACTTGTGGCAGATTTTGTATTGTAGAAACACAAACGCAATAGATAACTCTATATTACTTGATAATATATTTTGATGACTCATTGTTTCATACATTCCAGTAATTCTTCTACTGATTGATTGATTGATTGATTGATCGATTCATTTATAGGATTCATAAGATTAATGTACGTCTATCTTTTTTAGCTCTTTATCTATCTACCCATGTATTCATTTTGTTCCTCATCGCTGCATACGTATATCCATCGAAAAGGAAGGCATACGACTTCAGATAGACAGAAGGTTAAACAGACCGACAGACTAACCAGACAGACAGACAGACAAACAGACACACACAGACAAACAAACAAGCATACAGCTATAATAAAATAGCTGTGCTAATCTTAACCAGGCAATCTCATCATCTTGTTTACCCAAATGCGTGATCTCTGCTAGAACATGGCCGATAAAATTCAGGAAGTGTGAAATAAGGAGAAGACGGGTTGCTGGAATTAAAAGCAAAAAGAAAAGAGAAAAAAACACCAAACAGATCTGACAGGAGAAATAAAAGAGGACGACGAAAAGATGAAAACTCTTGAACTCAAGGTGTAGCTGTAGCTCCATATAACGTGCTGGTTATTTTTGTTAATATAAGATTTCGGATGGGAATGGACACTTAAGTTTTACAACTGTTGAAAATAAAATTGAAACAAGTCGGCAAAAGGAGGGAGAAAGCAAGTTAATTCAATAGAACATGGAAAAAAGATCGGGCAAGGGATAGTAGTGTGGCTGTAGAAAAGATCAAACTTTCGATTTCAAAGTGGTGTTGCAGTTCAAAACAGCTTGTTTATAAGTTTTTTAGATAAAAAATCCCCTAAGGGAAACACACTTAATTTTACAACTGTTCTAAAGAAAATCAAATCGGTCAGTCAAAATGACACCACAATATCAATGAACACAAGAAAAATGACAACCAGCTAAACACAAGCAAACAAACGCACATGCAAAATAAAGAAACAAAATAACAAAAATCAAAAGAAGCCAGAAACAAAACAAATAAAAAGCACATTTGGG
>CM060318.1:31365262-31370262 GCA_030674155.1 Stramonita haemastoma
AGTGTGGTGTGGTGTGAAAGTAAACTATTTTCTTTTCCGACTTTTTGTTTCTATCCGTCTGTCTCTTTTTCTCTCTCTGACTCTGTCTCTGTCTCTGGCACTGTTTCTCTCTTTGTCTCTCTCTGCATGTCTGTCTGTCTCTGTCTCTCTCTCACACACACACACACACACACACACACACACACACACACACACACACACACACACACACAGCATGAAAAAAACATACAGTCTCTCTGTAGATATGTTACAATGGTCTCAATGGTCTCTACATTTTTTTTGCAATTGAACGTGTATGAAAATTTGATTTTCTACATTATAACTACAGTAGTTTGCGTCTTTGTATTATACGAAATGGTCAAATGAAGAAAGAAAAAAAACCTGCATGCTGATACATACAAGCAGCCAACAAAAAAGCTAAGGGATATTAAATAAAATAGCATGATAATAATTCTGCTACAGGATGATATTTTAAAAATAAAGTAAATAAAACACACGCGGGCCCAAGTTTAGGAAGCTGAAGTAAACAAAAAATACAAAATATACACCTCATAGAAAGCAAACGAAACAAACACCAAATTTAAGTTTATTATTTATGACCTCTGATGAGGGCTCATCCAGGAGCCAAAACTCGAGTCAGGTCAGGCCAAAGGCATGGTTCTTACTGAAAATGCCTACAATGCTGCCACTGAAAGACATTATACTTTCTAGAATTTATTTTCATTTCAATTTTTTTTTATTGAATCTTTGATAAGTCATTTTCAAAATGATTAAGAAGTTGGTACCTGCACTTGTTTTTCTTCCACTACTTTTTCCTCAATAATACTTTGTGGTCAAGTGGGGAATTGCATCTCTAGTACATCTAAGTGTAGGTCATTTATATTTTTTTCCCAACTTCTCTTGCATGTGCATGCACTTGAAGTGTATTGCAATGTTTGGATTATTATTATCCAGCTAAGACTGACCACTTGGCTGGATACAAACTTTATGACCTCCCTTACATCCTTTAAAAGGATCCCCAAACTTAAGGCACAAAGATGCACTAGGTGCTTTGTATTCTTATTTTCATTCTTCTTCTTTGCATTCTTCTTCTTCTTCTTTGCAATCTTCTTCCTCTTTGCAATCTTCTTCAGAATTGTTTGGATTTCTTCTTCTTC
Organism: Stramonita haemastoma; assembly: GCA_030674155.1. Classification (NCBI taxonomy): domain Eukaryota; kingdom Metazoa; phylum Mollusca; class Gastropoda; order Neogastropoda; family Muricidae; genus Stramonita; species Stramonita haemastoma. The sequence continues at coordinate 31,366,420 of CM060318.1, forward strand.
TCCCCATTTCTGTTCCCTCTCTCTTCTGCTCTTCTTTTTGTTGCATTCTTTCTTACGTTTTTCTTTTTCTTTCATGTCGTGTCTTTCTTTTTTTTCCGTTCTTCTCCCCCCCGTTACTTGCTTACAATCGGCATGATCTTCATTGTCTACTTTTCCCTCACAATCTTCATGACCTTGTTGTCCATTCTCATTTTCCCAGACTTGCACTCCATCCAACCTCATACCTTATTTTTGTATCCTTTGTTTTCTCCACTTACACTTATTTCGACAAGGTTTTTTTTTTATAAATTACTTCTTTGCACGTGCACACTTGGTGGAGTCCTTGGTTTTTGGATATGTGTGTGTGTGTGTGTTTGTTGTGTGTGTGTGTGTTGTGTTTGTGTGTGTGTGTGTGTGTGGTGCGTGCGTGCGTGCGTGTGAATGTGTGTGTGTGTGCGTGCGTGCGTGTGAGTTTGTGTGTGTATGTGTGCGTGCGCGCGCCGCGTGTGTGTGTGTGTGTGTGTGTGTGTGTGTGTGTGTGTGTGTGTGGTGTGTGCGTGCTTGCATACGTGTGCATGTGCGTGTATGTGTCTGTGTGTATGCGTGTGAATGTATGCAAACATGCAAACATAAGCGTTTTACCTAATTTTATAACTGCTTTCTTCTTCTTCCTCTTCCTCTGTATCTGTTTACCACATCTTGTTCTCTTTCCTCGTTTTGCAATGAATAAATAGTATATGTGAATTTGTTAGTCGCTCAAACTTGACACATGCTAGTGTTTATTAATTAATGTTTGCTGTCTGCATTCCTCGTCTGTCTGCTCAGTTGTTTAACGCTCTATCACCTGTTTGTTTTTACATCTTCTGTTCGCGTTTGTGCGACTGTCTGTATCTCTCTCTCTCTCTCCATCTCTACTCCATCTCTCTCTCTCTCTCTCTCTCTCTCTCTCTCTCTCTCTCTCTCTCTCTCTCTCTCTCTCCTCTCTCTCTCTCTCTCTCTCTCTCTCTCGCTCTCTCTCTCCCTCTCTCTCTCTTCCTCTCCCGCCAACAAAGACACAGACACAGACAGACAGATAGACAGGCAAACAGAACAGACAGACCAGATACAGACACAGATTGACAGATAGACAGGCAACAACAACAACCACAACCACGACAGACAGACAGACAGACAGCAGCACAACACAGACACGACAGACATACACACACGACACGACAGACACACACACACACAGCACACAAACACACCACACACACGCGCACACACACAACACACACACACGCCGCACACACATACAAACACACATGCACGCACGCACGTACGCATGCACGCATACACATATTTTGGAATGAGAGGGTAAAGGGGCTTTCAGTTTCTAAAAATCGTTTAATAGTTCTTGTGAATTTTCTCAGTCCTAACGCTGCATCTGCCGCTCGGATTGTTCAGCAGTTGCCATAGCCCTTGCATACTGGATTATTTTGTGTGCTCTAAAACACCTTTCACGTTCATTACAGTTGATGGGACTCCTAAAGTTTCTAATCGATCCTGACTTAAGGACAATTAGTATTGAAACCCCGTGCCTCATCTGCATGGGTTTGTTACCAGTATTGTTTACACACACGCACAGGCACACAGACACACAGACACACAGACACAGACACACACACACACACACACACACACAGATAGACACAGACAGACAGACAGACACTCACACACACACACACGCACGCACGCATACATACACACAGACACACAGACACACAGACACAGACATAGACACAGACACAAACACACACAAACACACACACACACACATACACACACACACACTTACACACACACACACCACACACACACACACACACACACACACACACACACACACACACACACACAAACACACACACACACAAACACACACAAACACACACACACACATAAACAAACACACACACACACACTTACATTTTTGCAAACAAAAACCATCAAACAAAAACATCAAGAAGAAGATTCCACCCATTTTTTTTTTCTTTTGGGCATAGAACAATCACAACAGATAATTTCCACGACTATAGGAGACAGCTACATGGCTTTTGCATTAGTTCCGTTTTCCATTACAGCCATGTTGGCCACGGCTAAGGGCAAACTCACACCACACCCCTGAGCACACACAACGTGGACCACAGCCAGCAGCAGACACCAGTCAGTGATGATGCCTATCGGGATGCTTTAGTGTTTGTGAGGGCTAGGGATTGGTTGGTGAGGCTGATCCATTTACTTGTGGGCAATGTCTGATGATTTGGTGAGAAGGCTCGGATTTTGCCTTATCTGCTGATGTGATTGTGGCGGCGATGTCTATGTTTGTTAAAAGCTCGACTTTGTCTCTTTTACGTCTGTGTGTGTGTGTGTGTTGCTGTAGTGGATAGGGTTTTTTGTTTGGTTGTGTGTTGTTTATTATTATTGGGTTTTGTTTGTTGTTTGTTTTGAGTTTGTGACTTGAGTTTTCGGGTTTTTTGTTTGAATGCGTGTTTTTATTATTATTATTATTATTATTATTATTATTATTATTATTAATTATTATTATTATTATTATTATTATTATTATTATTATTATTATTATTATTATATATATATTATTATTATAGTGTTGCATGTTATAAACCTGAATTCAGTTACCTTTTTCATGAGTAAAACACAATTACAAAGAAATACATGCAAAGAATCCAACAAGAAAGGCAAACAAAAGTCAGTGGAACAACTATTTCCTTCAACGTCTTTGACATTGTGTGAAATAATAATTAAATTTATGATTGATACAGAAACTAACACGCAGGATATCAACCGTGCAGCACTGATAAGAGACATTCTGATAATTTATTTCCCTCAAGATAGCAACGCTGTTTTGACAATCATAACACTATGTTGCTTTATGTTAACAGTTGTTCCGCAAACTCTTAAAAATGTATACAAGCAGTCAAGTACAAAACACAACATACAAAATGTCCGAGCTCTTAAAATGATGTGCTTTATTTCAGCATTTGTTAAACAACCCCCCAACCCCCCCCCCCAAAGAAACAAACAAAAAAACAACAACCAACCCCCCCCCCCCGAAAGAAGCTCATACCACTACCAGCACTATTAAAAAACACAACAACAACATCAAACAAACAAACAACAACAAAACAAAGAAACACTATAAACCTCATCAGCATGCACAAAAACTTCCACCAGCAAAGAACAGCTCGCTACATCCTCCCTTCTTTTCATGCTATTCACCGATGAGTGAGAAGCCAGCAGCCTCAGCCCACACGGTGCAGATCAATGTGTCAGAGTTAATGGATTGCTTTGTCATACCTCAGTGAACTCTGTAGGGACTTTGCATCCCACACCTCCGCCCGCCCGCCCGCCCGCCATCATTTGCAAAGACAGCATCGCTGTGATTTGCCATCCCGGCTCATGAAGTCAGGCAGGGTATTAATGTCCTCATTTGGGCCACTCCTCTCTCTCTCTCTCTTTAATGGCTGTCAGGACTTCTCTCAGCTCATAGCCACAGTGGCCATCTCTAGGTTACACGTTTGATTTTCTCTTCAGTCTTTTTTTGTTTTTTAATGTTATAGTTTATGTCTGTCGATATGTTTGGGAATCTTGTCTTTCTGTGGGTTTCTCTCTCTCTGTCTGTGCGTTTTTGTCTGTCTGCGTTGTGTCCACGTGTCTTTTGTTTGTGTCTCTCTGTTTGTGTGCTATGTGTACTAATGTGTCATTTGATCTTAAGAGATCTCCTTAATAGAGGTTGACTAATGGAAAAAAAGAAAAGAAATACTGAGTTGTTGCTGTTGTTGTGCATTCCGCAGCTTTAACACT
>CM060318.1:31387762-31390262 GCA_030674155.1 Stramonita haemastoma
ATAATAATAATAATAATAATAATAATAATATAATAAAATAAAAAAAAAAAGAAAAAAAAGAATCAGTGTTGTCCTATTTGGAACTATCATTTTAGTTAGTGTACAATGTTTCCTGTTGGGCTTATTTCTGACATGAGGCAGGTGCTACTGGATCAGAGAGGAGTGACAGTGGGTGACAACCTGACCAATCGGAGAGTTCGCATACTGCACGTGACCACTGTGATGATGCTTCTAGCGTGGACGATGTGTGGGCTTCTGTCTGGCGCAGTCCTACATCAGCGAATAGAAACCTACCTCGATATGGTCATGCTGTACTTTTCAATGACATTACTGAAACTCTTCTGCATGACTCTTTAGGATGAGAAACGAGCCTGCTGACAAGAAAACAAATAAACAAAGATGATAAAAAGGTGGATGGACAACATTGCAGAATGGACAAGAAAACTGTGAGCAGATAATATCTTGGCTTATGCTAATAACTAGCGTTAATTAATCAGGACATCAGTACACAGCTCTGCAGGGCACTTAACAGCACTTTTTTTGGTAGATGACATTAATTAACAGCTCAAACTACTGCCTGCAGAGAGGAAGAAAAAAATGCAAAGAACACGAAGGAGAAGAAGAAGAAGAAGAAGAAGAAGAAGAAGAAGAAAGGAGCAAGAAGAAAGAAGAAGAAGAAGAAGAAGAAGAAAAGAACAATTAAAATCAACAGTTTACATGTTCCAGAACAATGCCTGCATGCGTGCGAGGGTGCATGAGTGCGTGCGTGCATACATGCGTGTATGCGTGTATACGTGTATGCGTACGTGCATACATGCGTGTATGCGTGTATGCGTACTTGCATGCGTGCGAGCGTGCGAGCGTGATTTATCATGCGCATGTGTGTTTGTGTGTGCCGTGATTTGTAACGTTGCCCTCTTTTGTTTCTTCTCACGCAGATGATTCGTCTTGCTCACTACTGACTACGTTTTTCCTCCTCATCATCCTGCCATCTTTTGGCGCTGTGCCATTCCTGCCTCAATCCCATAGTTTACTCTGCCATGCTATCTGCCTGCCAGGATTCATAGCTACACGGGGTTCCTAGGGGGATAGGCAATAGAATTCTCTTTCTTTATTATCTCTCACGTTTTGTCCCCCCCCCCCCCAGGGGGTTTAGGCTATCTCGCTTTGTTAGTGTGGTCAGCATAGAAATAAAGTAGTGGTCAACTGAAAATCAGTATTTTTTTTGGGGGGGTGTATTGCTGTCAGAACGAAATGTGGTTTCGGGTAGATAGTTATGCTGTTGGGTTTTTTTTTGGAACGGGGGTGGGGTGGTGATTTTGTTTATTTTGTTGTTGTTTGATTGGCCTTTTTGTGTTTGTTTGTTTTGGTTTTGCTGCTTCATCTTTAGTTAAGTTTAGTCCTGTTGTTTTTTGGGTCGCTCATTTTAATCTCTCTGCCATAGCCCTACTGAGATTTGTAATGTTGGCCTCCTTAGAGTCAGAAGTCAAAATGTAGCCTTTCAATATCAGGCAGCACTGCCCTTGGTTCATCATTCATAAGGGCTCTGCACAGCTTCTGAGTCACTTTGATGGTTTTCAGTGGTGCCTGATCTGAGCTAGCATATGCAGGGTACTACTGATCAAACTTTTTGCTGAGCTAGACAGTTAGCCCTTTGCCAGATCTTTGTCAGTCCTTGCCAGTCTTTTGTGCCATCCTTTTCCCATATTTTACCATTTATCCCACGTCCTTATTTGCCAAGCGTTTGCTAGCCCTTTTCCCATTCTTTTATCAGCCCTTTCCTATTTTTTCCAGCTTCTTTGCCATCTTTTTACCATCCCCTTTGCCATATTTTTTTATCAGGTTTTTGTCAAGCCTTTGCTAGCCGTTTGCCAGTCTTTTGCTAGTCATTTGCCAGCCATTTCAAGTTCTTTGTCAGCCCATTGCCAGTCATTTGCCAACTCATTGTCAGTTTTTTTTGGTCAGCGTATTGTCAAACCTTTGCCATCTGATTGCAAATCCTTTGCCAGCCCATTACCAGTTCATTGCCAGATTTTACTAGTTATTTGTCACCCCTTTACCAGCCCTTTGCTGACCCTATGCATGTCCTTTGCCAGCTCAAACATTTAACAATGCTTTGCTAGCCTTTTGCCATGCTTTTGCCAGTATTTTTTTACCAGGCTTTTGCCAGCCCTTTGCCATCCATCGCTGTAATAACATGCTGCACCACGTTATCAAGCACAGCAGGATATACAGCCTTCATCCAAGGGGGTTTTGTGTAGGAGCTGGACATAAATCCCTGCCTCTCTCTACTTCTCCTCCCACCCCCATCCCCCTCTGATGTTCCTCCTTCTTGTCTTTGATAGTTTGGTTGCGGTTATTTACCCTGTGTTATTTTATCTTTGGATGCTTGCAGAGCAGGTGCTGGTGGCTGACTATCGGTACCTGTTGTTGAGTGGCGGGTACCTAATAGATGCTTTGCTTCCCAAGTGTCTGTTCCCGATAGTTGAGATAATTGGGT
>CM060318.1:31397762-31400262 GCA_030674155.1 Stramonita haemastoma
ATTGGCTCACCTCTTCTAGTGTTTCTCCATTCATCTTTATTTCCGTGGTGTCATTACTTGCGCTGTTGACCATGATCTTTGATTTCTCTGTACTGACCTCCATGCCGTATGCGCTCGCTCGATCTGTTAAATTGTCTGTGAGGATTTGCAGTTCTTGTTTGCTGCTGCCCATGAGGTCAATGTCATCTGCAAATCTGAGGTTGCAAAGGGGTCTTCCACCAATGGAGATGGAAGTGTGGTGGTTTTGCAGTGTCTCTGTCATGATGTTTTCGAGGAAGAGGTTGAAGAGTACAGGTGAGAGAAGGCAGCCCTGGCGAACCCCAACCGTGGTCTTGAAGAACTCGCCCACGTGGTTGTTCATGAAAACTGCACTTTTTGCGTTCTCGTACAGAGCCTTGATGACTTCAATTAGGCAGCTGTCAATGTTGAAGTGCCTGAGTACTTGCCAGAGGCCGTCATGCCATACCCTGTCAAAGGCCTTTTTGAAGTCTATGAAATTGTGGTACAAGTCTTTTTGGTGTTGGAGATGCTTCTCTATCAGAATTCTCAGATTGAAAATTTGTTCCATTGTGCTGCGTTTTGGTCTAAAGCCCGTTTGTTCTTCTGCCAGGAGTTTTTCTGCTTGGTTTTTCAGTCTGTTGAGGTCTACCTGCAGCATGATCTTGCTAGGATGACTTATGAGACTGATGGTTCTGTAGTTCGGGCATTTCTTGAGGTTTCCTTTCTTTGGCAGGGGTATTACAAGAGACTGTGTCCATTCTTTTGGCCATTCTTTGGTGTCGTGGATCTTCTGACAAAGTTCTGTGAATTGCCTTGCTGTTTCATTCCCTCCATTTTTTATGAGTTCAGCTGGGATGTTATCAATTCCAGGGGACTTCCCCTTCTTCAATTGTTTAATAGCTGCATCTACTTCACACCTTAGTATTGGTGGGTCTTTATCTTGGTGTTCAGGGGGTTTGTCAGAAACTATGTTGGTATCTGGGCGTAGTGGGTAGTTGTACAATCCCTCACAGTATTCTGTCCAGCGTTGGAGGATGGCATTGTTTTCCGTTAAAAGATTTCCTTCTTTGTCTTCAATAACAGAGGCTTTAGGCTGTGTGGTTTTCGTTAGTGCTTTCAAAGTGTCGTAAGCTGTTTTGCTGTTTCCCTTGGTCATTCCAGCTTCGATGTTGTTGCTCTGTTCTTCTATCCACCCTTCTTTGGCTTCTCTCATCTTTTTCCTCACTTCTCTGTGGCTATCCATGTACTTCTTGTAAGCTTCTTGACTTGTGAACTTTTGTTTCTTAAGTTCTCTTCTTTTGTCGCAGAGGTCAAGAACCTCATTTGTCACCCAGGGTTGTTTCTTTGTTCTGCTTCTTCCTAATGTTTCTTCTGCTGCTGTCGTTAGCATACACACACACACACACACACACACACACACACACACACACACACACACACACACACAAACACACACACACACACACACTAAAACACACACACACACACACACTAAAACGCACACACACACACACACACACACACACACACACACACACACACACACACACACACACACACACACACCATTTCATTTTTTGGTAAAAAAAAACAACAACCCAAAACTCGACACCTTAACCAAAAAAAAACAAAATCAAGACTATTGCGCTGGTGACCCTAAGCTAAGCGGAAAAGCAATAATTGTAAAAATACCAAAAAAGAAAGGTTGCTGGCTAGGCTATCTACTAACACCTGCAATGGCTTGCCTGACATTTTAGCTAAATTGGGTGGGGAATTAGAGACTTCCTTTCTTGCTACCCTACACCCTACCCCTCTTTGCCTGCCCTAGCATGCTATTGCAATGTGTTGTGGTGTGTTGTGTTGTGTTGCGTTTTTTAATGTAGTGTAGTGTAGTGTGTTTGGATCGTATTGCGTTGCATTGGTAGTGTATTGTATTTGAAGTTTTTGTGTGTTTTTTGATGTATTTGCATTGTTGTGGTTTTGGATTGTGTTGTGTTCTGCATTGTCTGGTAGTATATTGTCTTGTAGTATATTGTGTTGTGTTGTATTGCATTTAAATGTATTGCTTTGGGGGGGGGATGTTTTGGATTTATTGCATTGTAGTTTATTGTATTGTGGTGTACTGTTTTTTTCATTGTGTTGTGGTGTATTGCGTTTAAAGTAATTGCATTGTGGTGTGTTGGGATGAATTGCACAGCAGTGAACTGTATTGTATCGTGTTCTATTGTATTGTATTATGTAGTGTTGTGTTGTGTTAAATCGTTTGTATTGTTATTGTATTTGTTTGGATCATATTGTATTGTAATTATAAGCACTGCACTCTGTTGCATTTTGTTGGAGAGCATTGTGTTCTGTTGTTCTGTAATACGTTGCACTTTATTGTCTTGCTGTGCAGTGTGGTGTAGTGAAGTGTATTGCACTTTACTATATTGTAGTGTAGTGTAGTGTAGTGTAGTGTAGTGTAGTGTAGTGTAGTGTAGTGTAGTGTAGTGTAGTGTAG
>CM060318.1:31410262-31411428 GCA_030674155.1 Stramonita haemastoma
CGCGCGCACACACACACACACACGCACGCACGCACGCACACACACACACACACACACACACGCACACACACACACACACACACACCACACACACACACACACACACACACCACACTTATTTCCTTTATCTGACTCAGCCGGGTTCCCAGACTCTCCGGGGTACCAATCACTCCCACCTTCGTAAACATGTACACCCAAACTTGCACGCTCATCCAGGCATTTTCGTATGGCATACAGTAACTGTTTCAAAATGTTGACTGTTTTTGAACGCACTTATCTTTCAAGGGTATCTGTCACCCTACGGTTGTGTTTGTCTGTTTCTCTCTGTCTGTCTGTTTATCTATCTGTCTGTCTGTCTGTCTGTCTGTCTGTCTGTCTGTCTGTCTGTCTGTCTGTCTGTCTGTCTCTTCCTCTCTCTCTCCTCTTTCTCTCTCTCTCTCTCTCTCTCTCCTCTCATCTCTCTCTCTCTCTCTCTCTCTCTCTCTCTCTCTCTGCCTGTTTGCCTGTTTACCTGTTTGCTGTTTGCCTGTCTGTCTGTGTGTCTGTCTGTCTGTCTGTCTGTCTGTCTGTCTTCTTCTTCTTCTTCTTCTTCTTCTTCTTCTTCTTCTTCTTCTTCTTCTTCTTCTTCTTCTTCTTTTCTTCGTCGTCGTCGTCGTCGTCGTCGTCGTCGTCGTCGTCGCCGCCGCCGTCTCTTCTTCTTCTCTTCTTCTTCTTCTTCTTCTTCTTCTTCTTCTTCTTCTTCTTCTTCTTCTTCTTCTTCTTCTTCTCCTCCTCCTCCTCCTCCTCCTCCTCCTCTCCTTCCTCCTCCCCCTCCTCCTCCTCCTCCTCCTTTCTCCTCCTCCTCCATCATCATGATTGTGTTGGTGTTTTTTTCTCTCTCTCTCCCCATCTGTCATCTGTTTTCTCTGTCTCCCTGACATGTTGTTACCTCTAGCAGTGATGATGTATTTGCCTGTTGTCTGAGGACTGGGCGCAGTCAGTGTAGTGCCATGCCGCCCATGCATAGTGTGGCCATACCAATCCATCCATCATCCCTCCTGTCATCTCTCTTCCTCGCAGACCTGACTATGACAATATGCTACAGCACCTGGCTGGAATGAATCTCTTCGTACCGTCCGCGCCGCTTTTCTTGCTTACCTTAGTTAGTTAGGCATGGCGAATCAGTA
>CM060318.1:31411528-31414028 GCA_030674155.1 Stramonita haemastoma
ATGCTCTCTTTAATGTTTGCTATCACAAATTTTTGCGTATTTTAAACATTACAGAACCAGGAACTTTTTTTCCCTATTTTGACCACAAGATGGTTTTTTGAAAATATTGAGGTATTGCGTAACGTCCGTTATAACGAAATTTTTCGAAACAAAACAAAAAAAAAACCCCAGAAAGTGCAGAGACAACGGACAAAACGGATCGAAGTGGAAATAAATATTATTAAAATTTTTCTGTTTTATTAGTGTTAAGTGTGATGTAATCTTGCAGAAATTTTTAAATCCCCTGAATTCTCGCTTTTTGTTCGTAAACTTATCATTCCAAACCCCTTTATTTTCACTGATAAGCCACATTAAGGGTTTCAAGCAAAAAAAAGAAACTTACAAGTATGGTTTTTTTCTCTTACTTTTAACAGACAAAGGTACTTTTTATGTTTTATTAAGGGTAAGCTCACTACTGAACTAAAAAATAAATTTATTAACATGAAAGGTAAAAAGACCAAAAAAGAGTTAAAGAAACAGCTGGGAATTGGGGAAAAGGCATTTTTTTTTTTAGGGAAGGGTAAGTAAGGCTAAACATTACAAAGTAAATATAGTAAGGAGATGAAAAATCGCTCAATTGATTAAAAAATGTAGTATTACAATGATGGGAAAGGAAAACAATCCTAATAAAAGGTTTATTATAGATGCTCCCCTTGACAGGGAAAAAAATGTAACAACGTTTTACAAAAGGAAAACAAAAGTAGGTGAAGGAATAGTACACCATCAGCCATGTACACTACAAAAGTAACAGCACAGCGACAAGAAAATTCGTAGCAGAGTGACACAAACCACAATAATGTGTAGACAATGTCTCGCAAAACAAAACAAAACCAAACAAACAAACAAAAGGTAACAAGAAAGCACAAGGGAATAAAAAAAAAGCCCAGCATGCAATTACGGGTAGGGTAATATAAAACAGAATAAATTTTTTATATTCACACCAGTTATTACCCTCTGACCTGTTGCATGATAGAGGAAATATCGAAATTAATCAAATTTTAAAATAAAAAAAGGTATAATGTGGATGATCTTGAAACAAGGAAGTTCAAACGTTGCGAAATGAGACGTCAAGAGGCATCCATCATTTTCATACATAGCGATACCCTTGAGCCTTGACTTTAAAAAACAAAACAAAATTAGGCCCACATTTTTTTTCAACTACAAAGATGACCTGCCCTTAAGCCGAGCTTTATATATACATCTCGTGTGTGTGATTGTGTGTGTATGTGTGTGTGTGTGTGTGTGTGTGTGTGTGTGTGTGTGTGTGTGTGTGTGTGTGTGTGTGTGTGTGTGTATGTGCGTGCGTGTGTGTGTATGCGTGCGTGCGTGCGTGCGTGTGTGTGTGTGAGTATGTATGTATGTGTGTGTGCACGCGCGCATGCTCATGCGCACACTTGCATGTATTGATGTACGTGAATAAAAATGCTATAATGATAATTATGTACAGTCAATCTATTAACACATTATTAGATTTTAAGTCCTTCTGGAAAAAAAGGCAGGAGACTGGACACAAAATGCTATTATGATGATTATGTACAGTCAAACTTTTAACACATTATTATATTTTAAGTCCTTCAGGAAAAAAGGCAGGAGACTGGACACAAAATGCTATTATGATGATTATGTACAGTCACACGTTTAACACATTATTATATTTTAAGTTCTTCTGGAAAAAAAGGCAGGAGACTGGACCAAAAATGGCAAAAACACAGACGAGAAGGTGATAAAGAACAGGAAAAAAGGCAGAAACAAAGAGAGGGATAGAAAAGTGGGATCTTCTAACTCAGAATTTTCAGATGCTATTTATACTAACAGGCCTCTGGCACCCCCACGGGGAAGCCTGCTGTTTTGAATCTGCTGTGTATAACCCTAATCCTAATGTGTGTTCTTTTTCTTAAAGCTGCTGTTTTGTATTCAACGTGAGTCGAATGCAATCGCTTTGGGTTTTTTTGGTGTTTTTTTTTTTTACAAGATATAGCGTTATATAAAGTCCATGTATTATCATTACTATTAGTACTGGTGTAGTAGTAGTGTATTTCTTAAAATTCTGACATTACTGTATCTAAAAGCCTGTCAATCAATACATGTGGCTACCTACCTACCTACCCATCACCAATGGGGACGGGATAGCTCAGTAGTCAGAGCACTTGTCTTCCCTAATCCAGTGATAAGCAGCACCGGGTGTGGTTACCATTTGAATGGGTGACCGTTTGTGCGCCTTGGCTTTTGTACAATCATCCAGCCCATCCAGCTGTAAAATTCATGGGTATCTTCCTCTTTAGGGTCAGGAAAGGTAAAGCAGCGAGGCAGAGGAGATGGGGCGCCGCCCTCAATATACTGTGGCCCATAGAGAAGCTGAGGTCTCTGATGCCTCGCTCCCCAACGACCACATAGGTTATGGGACAACTTTAACTTTTATTTTTTATCCACCCCACAAACTGAATAGTATGTTCATTCAGTT
>CM060318.1:31424028-31426528 GCA_030674155.1 Stramonita haemastoma
CTCTCTCTCTCTCTCTCTCTCTCTCTCTCTCTCTCTCTCCTCTCTCTCTCTCTCTCTCTCTCTCTCTCTCTCTCCTCTCTCTTCTCTCTCTTTCTCTCTTGTCTGTCTGTCTGTCTGTCTCTGTGTTTCTCTCTTTCTGTCTCTGTCTGTCTCTCTGTCTCTCTCTCTCTATGTGCCACTTTTCGTAAGAGTAGGCCATTGTATGCCGGTGGGAACAGGTGACAATATTTACACAACTGCATACACACAGGGACTGGATGAAAAAAGCACATGAGTGCTTATTCCATCATCCTCGATATAAAAGAATATAAATAAATGAATAAAATGTCTCTCTCTCATTATAGTTTTTTTGTTTGTTTGTTTTTTGGGTTTTTTTTTTTAGCTAGATAGATGGCTTGATGAAAAAAGCAAATTTATTGTGTACTCAATGTACCATCTGGAAACAAAATTTTGATTTGATTTGATTTGATATCTCTTTCTCTCTCTCCCTCTCTCTCTCCACGTGTGTGTGTGCGAGTGTGTGTGTGTGTGTGTGTGTGTGTGTGTGTGTGTGTGTGTGTGTGTGTGTGTGTGTGTGTGTGTGTGTGTGTGTGTGAATTGATGCCATCGCCTCCACCTGGTGAAATTAGTTGCAAAGGCATGTTATCCTAACAGAGTAGACACAACGTCTTTTGGACATTTGGATTTACAGTCTTTTCTTTAAAACATTTCAGCGTTGCCATCTCTACTACAATTTTGCTACTAATATCCTTTCTTAAAGTGCCACATGCCAACACAAAAGGGGGAAACAATTCAAGAAAGAATGCCTTATTACGTAACCAAGGAAAGAATGAGTTTGTTTTTTCTAAAATATATTTCTGTGAATATAACATACAAATGTTAACTAAGAAAATAATATGAGTTGTACTAAGACACTATTACGTTTTACAGGAAACAAAACCAAAAACAAAGCCTCAGACTCCAACACATTTTTTAAACAAAAAAGTGATGCGATATTAAAAAAGCAAGGGAAGGGAAGACAACTCAGAGGCAGGTTTCGTATGTCTGGAGACAGACAGAACGGAATCACAGTAATAGCTGTTGTCAAAGACCTGGTCTTTTTTCCTCCATCCTATAGCGCCAGACCTCTCGCGTTGTCTGCACTTCTTGCAGTAGGAAGGAATATTACTGACACATTTCTTTCTTCGAGAAAATCATCTGCGCCATTTAATTTAAATTTGGTGGTGCGGGGGGAAGGAAGGAGAAGTAGATCACTGAAAAGAAAAAAAAATCAAAAGTTGTGAGAAGCAGAGGGGTTAGATGGAAGTCTCCTGCTACTGCTGCTGCTGTTACTGCTGCTGCTGCTGCTGCTGCTGGAAGCTGCTGCTGCCCTCAAGTGACATTGATGGATGGGGCCTGACATCTCTATTGACTCAGTCTGACCTTTTCTCTTTTGCTGGTTGAAACCCATCTACTCTTCACCTCCCTGCAGTCCTCCTGATCCGTCTTGCTGCTTCCTGCCTCCTGCATGCAGGTCAGGGGTCACATGTTGCACTCTACATGCCCTCACCTGACCTGCCCTGGTTAGTTAGTTAGTTAGTTAGTTAGCGTCTGCTAGTTTGGTGATGATGATGGTGATGGGGATCGGGATAGTGATGGTGGTGATGATGGTGTTGATGATTGTGATGGTGGTGATGATGTGATGATGATGATGATGATGATGATGATGATGATGATGATGATGATGATGATGATGATGATGATGATGATGATGATGATGAAGTCGTAGAAGAAGAAGATGGTGACGGTGACGGTGACGATGACGATGATGACGACGACGACGAAGATGATGATAATGCTTTTGCTGTCCCCAATGATGATCATGATGGTAATGACGACGATGAGGAAGGATGATGATGATGATGATGATGATGAGGAGGGAGGAGGAGGAGGAGGAGGAGGAGGAGGAGGAGGAGGAGGAGGAGGAGGAGGAGGAGGAGGAGGAGGAGGAGGAGGAGGAGGAGGAGATAAAAACTTTCGGATAACCACAGGGGTATTAAGTGCTAACTTATGCTACTGTTTTGCAATATTGTATTGTATTATATTGTATAGTATTGTAGTACATTGTATTTAAGTCAAGGCAGGTTTCTCTGCGTAAAATTCGGGCTGTTCTCCCCGTGGGAGAGTGCGTCAAAACAAAAGCAGCGCCACCCAACTGTCCGCAACTGCATTTGTTTCCACATCGGATTGGCTTTTTCTACATAATGTTGCCAGGGACAGGTCTCTTGTTGTCATGGATTCTTTTAAGTGTGCTAACTATGTGCAAAACACAGGCTCTCAGTTCATCATTCCATACGAACGACTAGCACCCGGTTCAACACAGCACTCACGGTCTAGTGGTTGGGGGGGGGGGGAAGTTTCAGGCCTAAACAGGCATTGAACCAGTACACACTTCGAACCCGGAATTTTCGTTTTCTAGGAAGGTGCATTATCTCTAGATCACTGGCCCACTATCCACTCA
>CM060318.1:31444028-31449028 GCA_030674155.1 Stramonita haemastoma
AGAGAGAGAGAGAGAGAGAGAGAGAGAGAGAGAGAGAGAGAGAGAGAGAGAGCGACCGACCGACCGACCGACCGACCGACCGACCGACCGACTGACAGACACACAGACACACAAACACACAGACAAACAGTCAGACAGACAAGGAGATATACAGACAGACAGATAGAGAAAAGGGTAGAAAAAGAGGGAACTAGACTGAGAACGGCACAGAAAAATCAACAGAAACAGTATGAGACGTAAAGAACAAGAAGAGAGAGAGAGAGAGAGAGAGAGAGAGAGAGAGAGAGAGAGAGAGAGAGAGAGAGAGAGAGAGAGAGAGAGACAGACAGACAGACAGACAGACAGACAGACAGACAGACAGACAGACAGACAGACAGACAGACACAGACACAGACACAGACAGACAGACAGACAGACAGACAGACAGACAGACAGAGACACAGAGAGAGAGAGAGAGAGTACGAGAGAGACAAACAGAGACACAGAGAGAGAGAGAGAGAGAGAGAGAGAGAGAGAGAGAGAGAGAGAGAGAGAGAGAGAGAGAGAGAGAGAGAGAGAGAGAGAGAGAGAGAGAGAGAGAGAGAGAGAGAGAGAGAGAGACAGAGACAGAGACAGAGAGGAGGGGAGGGACGCTGAAAAGCAGAAGAGCAACAGAAACAGCACACACACACGTAAAAAAAACAGAGAGGGGTAAAAAACAGGAGAGAGGGAGAAGGTAGCACAAACTATAGAGACAACCAGAAAACAGAGAGACAGGGAGAAAAAAAAGCGAGAGAGAAAGAGCAAAAGTAAACCAAGAACGAAAAAAGAAAAAGAACTGAACTTCCATAGACAATTGCGAGGAAAAGGTAAAACCCAGATTAAAACAAGTGTATAAAACATCAGTTTTGCCAACACCCAGTGGCTGAAACACGCTTCTGATTTCAGACAAATGACCATGCATGCATCCCCCCTAAGGCCTCAGAGAATTTTAATCTGCACAAGTGGAATGAAGTCAAGGGAATGATTTGAAGAGCACATAGGGGATATTCCACGACGAAATGAGTTGCATTACACCTGACCCACTTTTCTGCTTAGGAGTGATTTTAGGCAGGTGGGGGTCACGTGGTCGATTTGGGATTTTTGAGTGATTATAAAATCATAAGCTTTATTCTACCCTGTTCTGAAGTGTCAAAGTGTAATTCTTATTTCCTTTAAAATAAAAAAAAAAGCGGCGTATAAGCACACCCATCCCTCATCCTGACTCCTTGTTACGGAGCAAAAAATTGTCAGTTTTTCATGGTGCTGTCTTCATAGAGTCTAGTATTTCCATTTGTAATAAGTCTTAATATAGTCGTCCGATTTTTTTTTCTATGTTTTACACCAAACTGCGTTTTCTTCATGGTTTGATTACACATATTTACAATAAAAATATGACCTCAGGTGCATTTTGGTGAATGATGAAAGCAAGCTCTTAAAAAACAAGCAGAACACTTACTATACATCTCTCTCTCTCTCTCTCTCTCTCTCTCTCTCTCTCTCCTCTCTCTCTCTCTCTCTCTCTCTCTCTCTCTCTCTCTCTCTCTCTCTCTCTCTGTCTCTCTCTCTGTCTCTCTCTCTGTCTCTCTCTCTGTCTCTCTCTCTGTCTCTCTCTCTGTCTCTCTCTGTCTCTCTCTGTCTCTCTCTGTCTCTGTCTCTCTCTCTCTCTCTCTCTCTCTCTCTCTCTCTCTCTCTCTCTCTCTCTCTCTCTCTCTCTCTCTCTCTCCTTCCGTCAAACAGAGAGACAGACAGACAGAGACAGACAGACAGACACAGACAAACAGACAGACAGACAGACAGAGAGATCAGTGAAAACAGCTGTGGCCATCTTAAGCAGGCAATCTCATCACGCTGTTCACCCATACGCGTGATCTTTGCTAGAAACTGTCCCATAAAATGCAACTACTGGAAAATGGGAAGACAGGATTCTCCCCACAGAAAAAAAGTAGATAAAAAGAAGAAAGAATAGTGACAGAAAAACAACAGTTGTAGTAGGGGTTTTTTTTCGTTTGTTTTTTTTAGTATCAGTAACATGTTATTTAAACATTTACTCAAACTTTCGGCTATAACACTGACTCATTTAATTGTGGTAATAAGCATGACAATGAACATGAAATTGCCTCCTGTATTTGAGTGGGGATGTTTTGTGTTTGCTTTTTTGTTGTTGTTGTTTTTGTGGGGTTGTGGGTATAGTCTGTTTTGTATTTATGATAACATGACTGAACAAAACTAAGGTAAAACAAAATACATGAAATGCACAAACCCCAACAAAATACACAATCATTCCATAAGCATAACGAAAGAAAATCAAAACATTACTTGCACAAATGATAAATTTGTAGCTAAATCTGATGAAATCTAGTTTGAGATGGTACTGTTAGATACAGATAACAGCATTCTAAACAATGCTTAGAGTAGATAGCATACTTCAATTCTATGCATTCAGGGAGTGAAGCTAAAGAAAGACAAAATAGTAAAGTTGTAACAGCGGAAAAGAGACAGAGTGAGAAAGAGAGATTCGGACTGAGAGAGAGAGAGAGAGAGAGAGAGAGAGAGAGAGAGGAGAGAGAGAGAGAGAGAGAGAGAGAGAGAGAGAGGGGAGAGAGAGAAGAGAGAGAGAGAGAGAGAGAGAGAGAGAGAGAGACAGACAGACAGACAGACAGACAGACAGACAGACAGACAGACAGACAGACAGACAGACAGACAGACAGACAGACAGATATACAAACAGACAATGAAGACACACACACACACACACACACACACACTCACAAACACACACACACACACACATCACACACACACACACACACACACACACACACACACACACACACACACACACACACACACACATACACACACACACATGAATAATAATGGTGGGAAGAATTAAACAGACAAACAACCAGGCTGACAGAAAAACAACAACAACAGACTAACATAAAGATAGACAGAGAAAAAGAGAGGGAGAAGAAGAGAGAGAGAGAGAGAAAGCTGTTCAGGGCGATGTCACGTTGCGAAAATAAAGACAAGCTCCAGATTAAATCACTGTATAAAACATCGGTATTGTCAACACGCGGTGGCTGGAACACACTTCTGATTTTAGACAAATAATCATGGATCCCCTCTGGTGCCAGACAATTTTAATCTGAGCGAGCGGAAAGGAATCAAGGGAATGAATGAATGGAAAAGCACAGAAAATCAAGTTGTCCCCCTTTCCCTGATTAAAGCACAGAGAGAAGCAAGTTGTCTCCCTTTCCTTTACTGCCTAATAATTATTAAGCACACAGAAGCAAGTTGTCCCCCTTCCTTTACTGCTTGATTAATCAGTACAGAGAAGCGAGTTGTCCCCCTTCCCTTACTGCCTGATTAATCAGTACAGAGAATAAGTTGTCCCCCTTCCCTTACTGCTTGATTAATTAAGCGCAGAGAAGCAAGTTGTTCCTCTACCCCTGCTGCCTGGTTAGACACACAGAAGCAAGTTGTCACCTTTCCCTTACTGACTGATTAAACACAGAGAAGCCAGTTGCCCCCCTTTCTTTACTGACTGACTAAACAAAGAGAAGCAGGTTGCCCCCCTTACCTTACTGACTGACTAAACACAAAGAAGCAGGTTGTCCCCCTTACCTTACTCACTGACTAAACACAGATAAGCAAGTTGTCCCCCTTCCCTTACCGCGTGTCTAAGTCTTTCAGATGAGACTTTAAATCGAAGTCCCATGTACGAACACACTCAGAACATGTTGCACACACGTTAAAACCCATTCTACCTTTTTGGAAGAGTAGGCCAATGTGTGTACCGATGGGAACGGATGATAAAATTTACAAAAATGCAATCACATGGGGACTGGATGCAAAGCTCACGAGTACTTATTCTGTTATCCATAAAAAAAATTAATTCTAGGGTCGAGAATGAGATAGACAGGCATCAGAATTTGTGTCCTAGGAATCTGGCAGTGGCTGTGGATTTTGATGGCTTCCGTTGCAAATGTCTGTTTTATGAACAAAAGCCAAACCAGCGTTGTAATAAAACAAAAAAACACATAATAGCAATAACTTCAAAGAGAGTACAAGTACAGTTATTGGCACTCATGTCCTTATTGCTTATATATATAATATATATATATATATATATATATATATATATATATATATATATATATATATTTATCATTTACTTATCTATCTATTTATTCTTTTATATAGAGGATCATGGAAGGAGCACTCATGTGTTTTTTAACATCCAGTCTTCATGTGTACGCAGTTTTGTCAATTTTGTCATCTGTTCCCACCGGCACACAATGATCTACTCTTCCGAAAAGCGGAACAGGATTTAACGTGTGTGCAAGATGTTCTGCTTGCTTTCGCACACGGGGCCTTGGTTTACAGTCTTTTCGGAAGGACTTTTGGGAAAAGTGCAGTCTGCAGTGATGTTAACCCAGGGGAAAATATCCCCTTGAATGGGATTCGAACCCGGGCCGTCAGATTGCGAGCGCAATGTTCTGACCATTAGGCTATCCCGTCCCCGCTTTTGTTACAAGGAATACAGCAGCAGCAGCAGCAGCAGCAGCAGCAGCAGCAGCAGCAGCAGCAGCACGCAGCAGCAGCAGCAGCAGCAGACAACAACAACAACAATGAAACAAATACACAACGACTGCACTTGTGGCAGATTTTGTATTGTAGAAACACAAACGCAATAGATAACTCTACATTACTTGATAAGATATTTTGATGACTCATTGGCTCATATATTCCAGTCATTCATTTCCTGTTTGATTGATTGTTTGATTGGTCGATTCATTGATTCATTGATTCATTCATTTTTAAATGATTCATAAAATTCATGTTTGTTTCTCTTTATTAGCTCCTAATCTATCTACCCATGTGTTCATCATTGCATGCGTATATCCAATGAAAAGGAAGGCATAGGACTACAGATAGACAGAAGGTTAAACAGACCGACAGACTAACCAGACAGA
>CM060318.1:31456528-31476528 GCA_030674155.1 Stramonita haemastoma
TAGAGAGAGAGCGACAGACAGAGACAGAGAGACAGAGACAGACAATACAAAATAACAAAGCCATCCAAACAGATAAACATCTTTGCAGGCAGACAAAACAAGCGCCCCCCACCCCCCACCCCCACCCTGAAAAAAAGCTGTTTTTGAAACGAGCTAAATTGTTCAGCAAGTAAACATAGAAACAAGCAGGTGAACAAAAAGAAAAGAAAAGAAAAACAGCAACAAAAAAAAGAACAAAAAGACCAAAACAAACACAGAAGCAGAGAACAAAACTGAACAACAACATTATTACAGTGAGAGAAGATGAGGTTACGTGAGCAGTGACCTATTTAGAAACAAATGAGTTCTGAATGAGGTTTGGACAGCGAGTTAAAGAAGAAGAAGGGTGGCAGGAAATAGAGTGCACGAGGTGCTTGAAATGAGAGGATGTTTATAAACAATATGATGGAGTTTAGCCTGCTGTCTTGCTTTGTTTTGTTTCTTACTCGTTGTGGTCGTTCTTGTTGTTGCTGCTGCTGTTGATGATTATTGTTAGGATCTTCATAACTATCGATGTATCTTGTTATTATTATTTTTTTGTTGTGACGCTCTTCTGTGTGATGTTGTTGTTGTTGTTGTTGCTCTTCTTCTTCTTCTTCTTCTTCTTCTTCTTCTTCTTCTTCTTCTTCTTCTTCTTCTTCTTCTTCTTCTTCTTCTTCTTCTTCGCAATTCTTCTTCTTCTTCTTCTTCTTCTTCTTCTTCTTCTTCTTCTTCTTCTTCTTCTTCTTCTTCTTCGCAATTCTTCTTCGCAATTCTTCTTCGCAATTCTTCTTCTTCGCAATTCTTCTTCGCAATTCTTCTTCGCAATTCTTCTTCGCAATTTTTCTTCCTTTTCTTCTTCTGCTGTTTTGTTTTCACTTACTTCTTCTTCTTCTTCTTCTTCTTCTTCTTCTTCTTCTTCTTCTTCTTCTTCTTCTTTCTTCTTCTTCTTCTTCTTCTTCTTCTTCTTCTTCTTCTTCTTCTTCTTCTTTGCATTTTCTTCTTCTTTGCATTCTTCTTCTTTGCATTTTTCTTCTTTGCATTCTTCTTCTTCTTCTTTGCATTCTTCTTCTTTGCATTCTTCTTCTTTGCATTCTTCTTCTTTGCATTCTTCTTCTTCTTCTTTGCATTCTTCTTCTTTGCATTCTTCAATGCATTATTTCATTCTTGCACTGATAATGTCTCTATAGTCGGCAGAGCAAATAAACAACATGACTGTTTTCGAATGGTTTTTCATTCACTTTTATTCTGCTCTTTTGCACTTTTTTAGTTTTGTATTTTTCGTCTATTTTAGAAGTGGTGGTGGTAGTAGTAGTGGTGATACTGGTGATTGTTGTCTTTCGGCTGCTGTTATTGTCACTGCTGCTACTGCTACTGCTGCTGCTGCTGCTGCTGCTGCTGCTGCTGCTGCTGCTGCTGCTGCTGCTGCTGCTGCTGCTGCTGCTGCTACTTCTGGTATTTTACATAATGCTGTCTTACTTGAAAGATGTTATACTCATTCAAGAAATTGCTTTTAAAAATTCTTTGCCAAGGCAGAGTACAAACTATTAACATTGAACATTCAAACTATAACTCCTTATCAGCAAGGGAAATACAAGAAAGAGTCTACCTAATCAAAATGATGGATCTTTTTCAGAATTTTTCTTCAGCAGTAGCGATGTATCATCGTTATTTTTATTCCTTACTCTCTTTGTATACTTGCTTTTTCATTTTATTTTGTATTTCTTTGTAGGAAAGCCTGCAATATCGTGTGAACTTTATTGTTTTTGGTACGATTATTTGAAGGGTTGCATGATTACTTTCTCTGTATCTATCTCTGTCTCTGTCTCTGTATCTATATACCTTTCTCGCTATCTATCACTGTTTCTGTGTGTCTGTCTCTATCTCTGTATCTATATGCCTCTCTCTCTCACTGATTCTGTGTGTCTGTCTGTCTCTCTGTCGCTATATCTATATATGTATATGTATTATATATATATATATATATATATATATGCATATGTATATATATTTATATATATATACATATATATATATATATATATACATATATAAAATTATGTTTATATATCTATATATATAGTTGAGAAAATATACTGGAGAAAAACAAGTGGAGGTAACCAGTTTCAACTTCACTCGCATCATAAAATTGATCTTTGTCAAAGATTCAGAAGACAAAACAGAAAACACTTTAAGATAAATGTCTTTGAAGGCAGCATTTGGGGAATTATTGAGTAAGGAATATATAGATATAGATATAGATATAGATATAGATATATAGATAAGATATAGATATAGATATAGATATAGATATAGATATATATATATAGATAGATATATAGATATATAGATATATATAGATAGATATATATATAGATATATATATATATATATATATATATATATATTATATATATATATATATATATATATAATATATATATATATATATATATATATATATATATATATATATCAAGCAAAGAAAACTTAAACTAAGTACCGGAAAAAGTTACCGAAATTGAGTCCAATCCTGTTTCTGATAACATAGGGAAACACATTAAATTCTATTACAGACAGAACAAATCTACATTATGTATGTATATTTCTTTATTTCTTAATTTCCGCAGAGAATAAGAAAACTGTATTTGATCGAGTGCCACCTCTTCTTGATGCCTTTTTTATATCATTTTTAAAATTTCAATTTTAAAAGCGTACCACATTAATTTTTTATTGTAAGGACGGACTGTATGATTGTTAAAGTAGTTCTGCACTTTCAAGTTTTGGCAAGTGTGTGTGTGTGTGTGTGTGTGTGTGTGTGTGTGTGTGTGTGTGTGTGTGTGTGTGTGTGTGTGTGTGTGTGTGTGTGTGTGTGTGTGTGTGTGGTGTGTGTTGCATACCACTTTAAATCAGGACAGATTTCTCTGCGTCAAATTCTGGCTGGTCTTCCGGTTCCCGGGGACATTGCAACGCCGCAAGACCAGCCCCACCCATTATCTTTTTTCCGTCTCCATATGTATCAGTTACACTCAAAGTTTTGGTTCCTCAATCGGAGTGGCTTATGCGCTTCTTTTTATAGAAAATATTGCCGAGGTCAG
This sequence comes from Stramonita haemastoma, assembly GCA_030674155.1. Classification (NCBI taxonomy): domain Eukaryota; kingdom Metazoa; phylum Mollusca; class Gastropoda; order Neogastropoda; family Muricidae; genus Stramonita; species Stramonita haemastoma. The sequence goes on from CM060318.1 coordinate 31,459,645, forward strand.
TGTGTGTGTGTGTGTGTGTGCGTGCGTGCGTGCGTGCGTGCTGCTGCGTGCGTGCGTGCGTGCGTGCGTGCGTGCGTGCGTGCGTGCGTGCGGTGTGTGTGTGTGTGTGTGTTTTTCTACTGTCCTAAACACTTTAAAGGAAGGAAAATATGTAAAAAGGATGCAAAAAATTCAGATAAATGTGTGTGTGTGTGTGTGTGCGCGCGCGTGTTCGCACGCGCGTTCGTGCCTACGCACGCCCGCTCATGTGTGCGTGTGTGTGGATGTATGCCTACAGACTAACATATCAAAGAGACAAACGAGGCACCACCTGAAAGACGATACACTCAACAGTCAGACAACCAACGTGGAATTAGATCTTATTATGATCCGCTGGTAGCTAAACCCCCCAGAGAGAGATAAAAACAGGCCGTACCTCGGTCTTCTTTCAGAGTAGACCCTGATGTATACGATATGGTCACGCCAAAAATAATGACTCTGCAGCCTGTGTGACTGTGTCATTGCCAACTGTGGAGCCAGGACCTTTAAACAAGTTCTCTGGTACAGAAAAAAAATTAATAGAACTGAAAAGAAAATAGAGTTGAAGTGGCATCCTTTCACAATTCTGATTCAGTAATATGTAGAAAGAAATGGATTCTTATATATATATGAAAAGCAGTTCACACATTATATGTATGAATAAAAAACAAAAAAACACTGAAACCAGCACACACACACACAACACACACACACACACACACACACACACACACACACACACACACACACACACACACACACACACACACACACACACACACACACACACACACAACAACAACAACAACAACAACAAACGCCCCAAGACACGGAATGGAAACTAGCACACAAAAATGCTCGGAGAAGAAGAAGAAGAAGAAGAAGAAGAAGAAGAAGAAGAAGAAGAAGAAGAAGAACAAGAACAAGAACAAGAACAAGAAGAATGCAAAGAAGAATGCAACGAATGCAAAGAAGAATGCAAAGAAGAATGCAAAGAAGAATGCAAAGAAGAATGCAAAGAAGAATGCAAAGAAGAAGAAGAATGCAAAGAAGAGAGAAGAACGCAAAGAAGAAGAATGCAAAGAAGAAGAATGCAAGAAGAAGGAAGAAAGAAGAAGAAGAAGAAGAAGAAGAAGAAGAAGAAGAAGAAGAAGAAGAAGAAGAAGAAGAAGAAGAGAAGAGAGAAGAGAGAAGAAGAAGAAAGAAGAAGAAGAAGAAGAAGAGAAGAAGAAGAAGAAGAAGAAGAAGAAAGAAGGAGAAGAAGAAGAACAAGAGCAAGAACAAGAACAAGAACAAGAACAAGAAGAACAAGAACAAGAACAAGAACAAGAAACAGCAGGAGAGAGACCGAGCTGGGGATCTCAGCCGCACGGAGAGTTCATAGACCTGTGAGTCACCAGTGGACCCCCAGCTGCCAGAACCAATGTGGCACGATGCTTCAATTGAGCATTGCCTCTCTCTTCTTTCTGTCAGTCAGTTCGTGCATGCAGGCAGACCCACTGGGTGTATAGCACGCAAGAATGTATACCTCCCTCTTTATTTATGTATATGTACCATTGTGTTGTTGTTTTATTACTTTTTTTTTAATTGCGATTCCCATACAAATGTTTAAGATTGTAATGTAAGGTTGGTTAACGATGAAGAAATGTTGAAAGTTGTTAGAGCTTTTTTCTGGTCTGTATTAATTGTGGCCATTTTAAAACTAAATGAAGAACGAGGCTTAACAATATACAAACGTGTTTTTTTTGGATTGTTTAAACACATACAAACGAGCGTGTGCACACACACACACAACACAACACACACACACACACACGCACACGACACACACACACACACACACCACAACACACACTCGCGTCACTACTATATATCTGTTATATTGCTCTTAACGTACATACTTTTTTTGTTTGTTTTTGAAAACGCCCCCAGTAGACTCAGGACATCGTCAAATTATCGGGATTTAGTTCATCAATGTAGCTTTGTATGAATCATATTTCAGACACAGCAAACGTTATTCAGAAATCAAGTTGTTTCGTTTTGGTTTTCTTAATGGATTGTTCATTTTAATATACCTGAGTTTTTTGTTTTTTTTTAATCAGGCTTACTGTGCACACAGTGATTCCAAAATTTTAAACCTTGGCCCCGTGTGCGAACGCACGCAGAACATCTTGCGCACACATTAAATCCTGTTCCGCTTTTCGTAGGAGTAGGCCATCGTGTGCCGTTGGGAACAGATGACTTTTACAAAACTGCATACACACGGGGACTAGATGTAACAAAGCACAAGAGTGCTTATTCCATTATCCTCGATATATAAGAATAAAACATTTTATCATTCAATCAAATCAAAACAAAGATACAACCTGTGAAGATTTTTTCGAACAATCACAGTAGATTTGTCAGCCCATCTCCATCACTACTCTGCTCTCTGTGGTCAAGTAACCGGATCAATATTCACTTACTCTTTCGCTATCCTCGTGTCTCCTCCTGTCTAATTACTGTAACTACAGCTAGCTTCCAAAATGTTTCTTCTTGCTTGCCAATATACTGGTGGATGCTTCAAAACATAACAACTTTTAGCAAACTCATTTAAAAATCCCTGATATGTGGTGGGGTTGCCAGTCAAGGTTGTTTTGTTTTTTTCTAGACAGCTAGGAATGTTCTTTAAATAGAAATATGGATAAGCTAAAGGCAATTTTTCTGACAAAACTAATACTACTGTTCTTTTCACTAGTAGCATTATCCACTGTGACATCCCTGTCATTTTCTGTTCCCACGCTGCTCATTTCAACCTCTCCGCCACAGCCATGCTTCCTTACGTTCGTTCTGTTGCCTCTTCTGGGGAGTAAGTCTTCAGGGAGCCAATCACTGTCAGGCCACCGTGGGGCCAACGGCCAGAGGGGCCGTGAACCTTCTGCTGGGTCACTTTGGTGGTGTTCACTGGTGCCTATTTTGGTACGCATATAAAACATGGACCATAACATCAGACTTTGAAAGAAGGATACAACAAGCAATAGAGATGAGATGCTTTCGCAAACTCCTTGGCAGTTCGTACAAGAGACCACATCACGAATGAAGAAGTGAAAACTAGAACAAAGAATGCCATCGGTCCTTATGAAGAGCTCCTAATTACAGTGGAAAAACGCAAACTAAAGTGGTACGGGCACGTCACACGATCATCTGACTGGCCAAAGACAGTCTTACAGAGAACACTAAGGGGAGGGAGACGAAGAGTGCAGACAGAGGAAACAATTGGAAGACAACATCAGAGAGTGGATGGCCCTTGGGTGGAATGACCTGCTACAGAGGGAGAGGACCGTGGGGAGTGGAGGAGGCTGGTTGCAGAATCTTCAGTTGTGCTCCCACGGTTCACGGGACTACGGGACAGGTGAAGGTGAAGGTGAAGTGGTGCCTGATCCGAACTAACACACGCAGGACGCCAAGTTCTAAGCTTCCTAACAACAGTAACGGCTCGGTTGCGGAGCCGGACTAAGTGAGACGCCCACACTCTATGGCGATTGCCATAACATCCCTCTAAAATCCCTCTTCCCCGTGAACCTCTTACTCCAAAAGCTCTGACACAGACTTATAACAGACACACACCTGTATGTGGAAATCAAAACTGAAGACACTATGAAAGCAGAGCAGTCGGAGCCACCGAATCAGAGAGTATTCTCTGTTATTGCATGATGATCAATGGTGACAAGGATGATGTCACGATGATGCTATTGAACTGTATACCCTAGCAGATTACTTGAAATGGTGGTAGTCTTCGCTTTTTATTATTACATATTCCGGCGTTAACGGGGTCCGAGAGATGCAGACACAAGCCTTGATGTTTACATAATTTGAGTAATCTCAAAGCTACATTCATAAAGTAGATACAGCTCAACTGTGTGGTTTCAGTTATTTTCCCCATGGCAAACACGCTCTGGGTAAGAGCCAGCCAGAGTGCAAACCCCATAATATGCCTTTTTATGACATTCGAAACAGTGACTTTTCAGCCCTTACGTAAGCTGCTAATCACTGCACCACGGCGGCTGGTTAAACTAGTATTACATCATCTGTGTTTGTGTCATAAAGCAAAGAACAGTATCTGTTGGAGAAATCAGCTCAGAGCACTCTCTAAAGATAATGTTGTGACTTTGTTGGGAATAATCTGAATCTGTAGCATTATCTTGAGTGTCCTGTGATAATCATGATTTGCTGGGAAATACATGTTTATACAAATATATAAGTATACATGCCAATTAATCAATTAAAAACTCAATCAATCGATTGACATGTGCTTTCTTTGTGAAGAAAAAAACAACAACACTCAATCAATTACTGTCCGTTAATAACTGCATTCTTTCAAAAATATAAATCTATACAGCTTAAATGAAAGGAAACTTCCACTATACCCAAAAAGAGAACAAGCTAGGTCATTATTGTTATTATTGTTAATATTGTGATGATGAATGAATGATGAATGATGATATGATGATGATGATGATAGATGATGATTGAGAATGATGATGACGAATATGAAGAGACTGATCGAGATGAGATGAGATATTGATGATGATGATGATATTATTGATGATGATGATGATGATGATGATGATGATGATGATGATGATGATGATGATGATGATGATGAGATGACGATGAGATGACGATGAGATGACGATGACGAGATGATGATGATTGCTATTGTTATTATTATTATCATTATGCTAAAAGAGAACAGTGGTCATCTCAGGCTTGTCACAAACGAGCCTGTTTAGCCCTCAAGGACAGAAACACATTATGTTAAAAACAAGAGAACAACATTAATTTTTTTCTACCAGGAGCAATTAGCTGAATTTTTAAAAACATAAGGAAAAGCTGTTTTTTTTTCATTCAGGGGTAAACAGCTGGCTTTTTTTACCTAGAAGCAATCAGTTGATCTTTTAAACAGGAAAAAAGCTTTTTAAAAAAAAAACAAGACAACTAACTTATTTTTTATTTAACAGAAGCAAAAAGACCGTTTTTAAAACAGGATCACGCAACTGTTTTTGTTATATTTTTTCACAGAGTGCGAATAACTGTTGTTTAAAACAGAACAGTTTTTGAAGCATGAGCAAATAGCTGTTTTTTTAAGACGGGAGAAAAAGCTGTAATTTTTTTTTTAAACAGAAGCTGTTTTTCCCAACCAGAGCAAATTGCTGCTTTATTTTTTTCTTTAAAAAGAAAGTAAACACAGCCATCTTTGTTTAGAAAACTTAAAAAAACAAAAAAAAACACCACGAACAATTCTAGAGAAATAAAAAAGCAAAAGGGTATTATTGGTCTGCCCTCTTAAAAAGAGACAAACAGCTTCCTCTGCTCTTTGAGTGAGAAAAGAAAAAAGACACCTGCTATGTCTTGAACGAGCAAAAGAAGCACCGGCGTTACGATCGCTGTCGATTCGTTCACTTCAGCTTCAAAAACACATAATATAACATCAAACGGGGGACTGGATAGCCTAAGTGGTCAGAACATTGCGCTAGCAATTGACGACCCGGGTTCGATTCCCGTTCGAGGAGATTTTTCTCCTGGAGTTAACATCAGTGCTGACTTAACTCCCCCCAAAAAAGTCCTTCGGATGAGACTGTAAACCGAGGCCCCGTGTGTGAACGCACGTACATCTTGCGCACACGTTAAATCCTGTTCCGCTTATCGTAAGAGTAGGCCATCGTGTGCCGGTGGGAACAGATGACATTTACAAAAATGCATACACACGGGGACTGAATGTAAAAAAGCACATTGGTGCTTATCCCATTATCCTCGAATATAAAAATAAATAAAATAAATAATAATATATATACAAAACGAGAGATAAACGAGGAGGAATGCACACTTTCAGTATCCAGGATTGCTCTGAGCTCTGTACTTGGTTTTGTCGGATTGGCGTGCTCTTTTATGTCGTGTATCCCCAATGTAGTCGATATTGTAGCAGCATCAGTTAGTGTTAGTGTTAGTGTTAGTGTTAGTGTTAGTGTGTGTGTGTGTGTGTGTGTGTGTGTTGGTGTGTGTGTGTGTGTGTGGTGTGTGTGTGGTGTGTGGTGTGTGTGTATGTGTGTGTGCTGTGTGTGTGTGTGTTGTGTGTCTGTGTCTGTGTCTGTGTCTGTATCTGTGCGTGTGTGACCTACTGACTGACTGAATTGATGAATGAATGGAATGACTTATTGACAAACTGACTAACAGACTGACCGATTGACTTGTCTGCTTGTCTGTCTTAGAAATTCGCTTGCTATTAAAATAACTGACTAACTGGCAAACTAATCCACTATCGAGCGGACTCATCACTAACTAAATGTCGGCTGTTAACAGACAGGCTGGTCTTTTGACTGACTAACAAGGCATGTACATCACATCATCAATCTATAATAATCTGCTTAATGTCATTGATCAATCTATAATTGATCAATTTACAGTCAATCTATCCATGTCCCTCTACCTACCCATCCTTTTATCTACCCATCTCTTTTATTCATCCAGTCATCTATCCATCTTTACAATTAATGTGCACCTTTCGTGAGTTTCTTTGAAAAGTAAATATACACTACAGCAAAGTCTTATAAAATTATAAATTTGACCCGGTTCCACTAAAAGACTGATGCAACTGCATGCTTGAATAATAGTTGGGTCATTCTCATAGAAAACGGACTTAAACATAATTTGCTGAGACCTAAAAGATACAAAAGGATTTTACTTTCGAAAAACAGAACACAAAGAATGTTTTTTATTCAAGGAAAAAAACAAGGCGTTAGCACTACCGTCTTGAAAGAAGGAATAAAAGAAACACAGACCCCCCCCCCCCCCCCCCCTCTCCCTTTAAGAAAAGGAATTCAAAAATAAAACAGCGGTATCGATGTGCTGTCTTTAGAAAAAAAAAAACAAAAAACATCTTCTTCTCTGTTCTTTGAAAAACAGGTCGAAAGCATTTGCTATGTCTTGAACGAGCGAAAGAAGCACTTTTCTTACGATCTGGTCGATTCGTCCACTTAGGCTTCAAGAAGACAGGACCCCCAATAAACAAGGATAACAGAGAAAGGGATGCACGCTTTCAATATCCAGGATTGCCCTTGGGGCCCCAAGCCCTAAATATCTTTGTTTTTATAGGAGAACAATGTTCTTTGTATGCCATTTTCCCAACACAGTCGATATCGTAGCATCAGCTCGTGTGAACGTCCTATATTGTGGAAAACTCCCAGTTCCTCCTCCTCCTCCTCCTCCTCCTCTTCTTCTTTCTCTGCTGTATTTTCTTCCCGCTTTAACAAAGATGCAGGCACAGACATGGGGACGGGATAATCTAGTGGTCAGAACACTGCGCTCGCAATTTGACGACCCGAGTTCGATTCACGTTGGAGGGGATTTTCCCCGCTAGACAGCAGTTTTTGTGAAACGGTACTCAGTAGCCGCCCATGTGCACCCTCCCATTTTTCTTTCCTCCATTTTCCCTATCAGAGTCTTCTTCTACAGAATTTGCCAGGACACTGTTGCACCTTTAGTGCGCTCAATAGTGTGTGTACAACGGACCTTTACGTCCAGAAAGACTAGCGCCAGACCACACCAGGTTTGAGGAAAATTCCAACGGTAGTCCGACATTTTCGTTAGAGGGTGACATAGACCCGCCACGAGTTAACACATGTGACTCCACTCTCCCTAATCTTGGATGAGACTGTAAACCGAGCCCTGTGGCTAACGCACGCAGAACTCTTGCGCACACGTAAACTGTTCCACTTTTCGTAAAGTAGGCCATTGTGTCGGTGGAACAGATGACAATATGACAAACTACATAAACGGGACTGGATGAAAAGCACATTATGCTTATTCCATTATCCTCGAATAAAAGAATAAAATAAATTAAAAAATTAAAGATACTAGAAAAAAGTGAATGATGCAGTAGAGGATGGAGAGGGGAGAATGCCTGTTGTGGTGTCTTATTTTCTGACTTCTGGTGTTGTTTCTTTCTGATGATTCACTGCCCACTTTTACCCCCATTCCTCAATAATTTGTACCGTGTTGAATACTGCAGAATCGTTTTGAAACAAAATTATAGAAACATAACTGAAATTTCGTAAAACCTCAGAGAAACGTTTAAAAATATTCCAAAATGGAGAACGGTGCAAGCATGTGCTGGAAGAAAATACTTTTTGCCATTTCCTCAAACGAATAACAACACATTTACTACAAGCCTTGAAAATACAAATACTAGGACTTTGTTGTTGTCTCAAAATACTGATAACAAATATACATGTCTTTTCTAAAAGAAAGAAAGAAACAACGGAGATAGAGAATGTTCTTCTTTGAAAAAAAACAACACAGAAAACTCCTCTTCCTCTCTGTTCTTGCAAGAGACAGGGAGAAAGTATGTGCTGTATCTTGAGGACAGAAAGAAGCACCTTTGTTTACGACGGAGGTCGATTCTTCCGGACTGGCCTGAAAGAGACGGAGTAACAATAAACAGAAGATTACAGAGAAGAAAACACACTTTCGATATCCTAGTCTGTGCCTTGGCCCCTGCCGTAAATTCTTTTGTTGCTTTTTGGCTTCGTATTTTTTTTTTATGATTCTGGCTCCCTACCACCCCTACGCCTGTTACCCATACCCCTCCCACTTTTTGTTTTTTTTGTTTTTTTTTGTTTTTCAGTTATTTTTTCTTCATTATCCATGACACTAAGGAGTGTATCTAAGTTGTATTATACAGTCAGTTCGTGCTGACGTCCCTTTCTTCTGGACAACCTTCTTCCACTTTCGACGTGGTCCATTTTGACTGTTTATTCAAGAAGGGACGGGATAGCTCCTGTGGTCAAAGCACTTGCACCAGCTAATGTTAAGCAGCATCAGCGTGGTTATCAAGGGGATGGGTCACCGTTTGCGCACCTTGGCTTCAGTACAGTCCCACCAGTTTACCAGCTGTAAATGGTACCTGCCTCCTCTTTAGGGTCAGGGAGGGTAAAGCACAAGGGAGGGGAGATGGGCGCCGCCCTCAATACGCTGGCTGCTAGAGAAGCTTAGGTCTCTGGCTGTATAGGTTATGGGACACCTTTACCTTTTTTTTACCTGTAATTCAAAGAGCTGTCATCGCCTTCCAATTAACAACAATATATGGAGAAATGAATTACCATTAGGCTACTTCCTCTTTTCGTCGAACAATCACACAGCAACTATTGTTGCCCATCTATGAAAGAAAATGTGTTGCTCTACTGCAAACTGCCTGAAAAGTCAAGCCCAGCCCATCTGACTTGGTGTAGGAAAACATAAATGTTTAGTTGTCTTCCTGGACAAAAAGGAGCATAAAGGAAAAAGAAGGGATAAAAATAGAAGAAGGAGGCGAAAAAAAACAAAAGGAAAATGCAAGGACAAAAAAGTAGGGATATGGATTGAAAAGAGAAAATCCTTTCAACATAATTTCCAGAAGAGGATTGTTATTTATTTTAACAATCCTTTATCATTCCCATCTGATGGAAGTTTTGATATGATGTGACAGTACTCGTTATAAAAATGCCTTAATATATCTTTGAAGATGTGTATAAAACAGTAAATGCTAGAACACAAGCCTTGTATTGACAGGGTTTGAAAAAAAAAACACGTCACAGTAGTGTTTGCAAGCTTGCTTTTCTTGCTATAGTTTTATTTCTTTTTCTTCCTGGAAAAGTGACACTCCAAGTTTATTGAAACGAATTGCTTATGAAAGTTGGCCAGGAGGCTATCACTCATTCTGGCCAGCCCTGTCCTCATTCCAGCACTGCTTGTAGGAAATGTGTTTTGGGTCAGACTTGCAACCTCCTGCCCACCCCCATCCCTTCCCTCTCTCCCCTCCCCTTCCTGCTACCCCCCCCCCCCACACACACACTCTCTACAAGGCTTTGATGAGCAATTTGCCACACGTTGATACCCAAAACAGGAGGAGGGAAAAGACGAATAAAAGCAGGGAGTGAGGAGTGAGGGGGGCCCCTGGGCAAAGCATGATGTTTTGAAACTACAGATGATGTTTGTTTGTGGTCTGGCAAAAGCGGGTGTATATGTGTGTTAGGTGCAAGGTGATTGCAAGACAGAACTCCAAAAAATCAAACCGAAAAAGGGCTTATACTGTATTACAAGTCTTTTGTATTTTGAAAAAATGTCCTATTCCTAACTTTGAGCTAAAAGGTTGGAGAAGCTGTCACTCATTATCATAATAATCATAATCATGATCATGAATTATCTTCTTTCTTCTTCTTCTTCTTCTTCTTCTTCTTCTTCTTCTTCTTCTTCTTCTTCTTCTTCTTCTTCTTCTTCTTCTTCTTCTCTTCTTCCTTCTTCTCCTCCTCCTTCTCCACCTCCTCGCTATCTCCTCCTTCTTCTTCTCACACTTTACATTTCTGTGCTTATTAGGTAGATCAACTTAAAAGCATTTAACATTGATTTCACTGATGGAGGACAAGTAGCAAGTGCTTATGATTTGTCCAAAAAAAATACACCATCCTTGTTCAAGAGAAATATAAAATAACACAATCTGATGTTGCTTGCAAAGAATGTATGTGTCCCAGATTTATCCAGGCAAATCGTTTCATGGGGAAAAGACAACATTTTGCCCTCCTTGTGGTATTAAGATTCTCACGATGAAACAAACCAATCGCTATCAATCATGTGATAAGATTATTTGCATATAAGGAGAGGAAAGCTGCAAACGACAGAGCTGTTCGGTATATGGTAATGAAATTCTGCTACTAAGCTGCAGGATTGGTAAAGGTTAGAGGGGCGTGTAGAGTTCTTCTCTCACAAGCTGTAATCAAAGTAGTGGAATAATCTATGTACATAGGGACAGCAACCACAGGTATGAAATGGAGATAGAGAAAGTGTGTTCTTCGAAAGGTGTTGTGTGTGTGTGTGTGTGTGTGTGTGTGTGTGTGTGTGTGTGTGTGTGTGTGTGTGTGTGTGTGTGTGTGTGTGTGTTATGGAATACTAGTTTCTATGGTATTATATGTGTAGACTTGACTTGCAAATAGCACACTCATAAGAATATATATATATATAATATATATATATATAATATATATAATAATATATATAATATATATAAAATTATAAAAAATATATAATATAAGTTTTAAAACAAAAATCTATAGTAAAAAACAAATGCAGTACTACAATAATACAAATCATCATCATTGGAAAAAATTATTTCCAATGGTAAACAAAATGCAAGGAAATAAAAAAACAAAGAAAACCCCTTTTCATATAAACTTAGGTAAAATCGTATATACGGCATACACAAATCAGTTGCAATCCCTCTCATATTCTGACTGCAGCCTGAATACAAAACTGCAGTGATCATGTCAGTGTGTCACAAGAGATAAATGTGGGTGGATACTCACAGAGCACTTTCCACACCGAGTCTTGTTCTCCTTTTCTCTCTGTCTCTCTGTCTCTGTCTCTGTCTCTCTCTGTCTCTCTGTCTCTGTCTGTCTCTCTGTCTGTCTGTCTCTCTGTCTGTCTGTCTGTCTGTCTGTCTGTCTGTCTGTCTGTCTATCTGTCTGTCTGTCTGTCTGTCTGTCTGTCTGTCTGTCTGTCTGTCTGTCTGTCTGTCTGTCTGTCTCTCTCTCTCTCTCTCTCTCTCCTCTCCTCTCTCTCTCTCCTTTCTCTCTCTTCTCTCTCTCTCTCTCTCTCTCTCTCTCTCTCTCTCTCTCTCTCTCTCTCTCTCTCCTCTTTTCTCTCTCTTCTCTCTCTCTCTCTCTCTCTCACTCCTATCATACTGTCTCTCAGTTCTCGCTAAATTCTCGTCTCACACTTCTGCACTGTCTCTCTGTTCTTCTCCTTTTCTTCTCTACCCCCCCCCTCTGCAGACTCTGTGACCTCTCATTCTTTTCCCTCCTCTGGCATCGGTCAGTCCTGCTTCTACAGCCTGAATAACTTACATTGCTATACAAGTGTTATCAATGTGGAATGTAGTATTTCATACAAAATAATGGCTGTAGTATAGTATATGTATAAGTAAGTATATAGTAGTAGTAGTATAAGTAGTAGTAGCAGCAGCAGTAATAAAGCAACAGCAGCACAGCAGCAGCAGTTATAGCAGCAGCAGCAGCAGCAGCAGCAGCAGCACAGCAAGCAGTAGTAGTAGTAGTAGTAGTAGTAGTAGTAGTAGTAGTAGTAGTAGTAGTATAGTAGTAGTAGTAGTGTAGTAATAGTAGTAGTGTTGTGTGCAGTGTGTTGAGTAGTTGTGTATGTATGTTTTCTTCTTCCTTTCTTTCTTGTTTTTGGCTTGTCTTTTTCTTCTTCTCTTGTTTTTTTTGCTATTGTTCTTTTTTTATTTTTCTTCTTCTTGATTTTGATGCAGGCCTTCACGTTTTATCTAGTGTATCTTTCTTTTTATTGGGTGTTTCTTATTGTAACCAGTAATTGAAACAGAGCACGTTTTATAAATTGTCAAAAACTATTGTCGTCAGGAAAAAAAGAACATGTTCTCTTTTTGGTACAAGCGTACACATATTCCAAATTAATTCAGTAAGATAATTTCATGTTAAACCTCTTTTAAGGTTACAGGATTGATATCCCCCAAGATTGAACCACCAATCTCTAGAGATCATGAGATTAAATTTATTTGCATACAATGATAGAAAATCTGGCAAATGGCAGTTTAGATGGTAACAGAATTAATGTGTATGCTTTGTTCCATGAGTAGAGAGGGTTCTGAGGTCACTTATTGTGAGATTTTATGTAGCGCAGCCCTTCTTTCCCACTACTAAGGTAGCCACATCTCAACTTTGGGGATAATGTGGGATGATGTGTAAATCCCGTACAAGTCTGCATGCATATTCAATAAAAATCTGTCACCATTCCTACTGGTTCCCAATGACCTACTCTAAGGAAAGAGGGAGCAAAATTTAACATGTCCTCTGACAGTAAGCTTTATTGTGTATGTTTCCTTGGAAATGTATGTAAACTTTTACAAGACATTGTACAAAATTAAAGAAAATCTCTCCTTGATAGTATGTAATAAAAACTCGCTCTTACAGTTGTGTTTGCAAAGATTATCTACTCACTGTAGTTCTCAAACTATTATTTTTTTCTTCCTAGGACAGCACCCCCCATATTTCTTGCCAAGCATTGCTGATGAAAGTCGACCAAAGGGCCATCACTCATTCTGGCCAGCCCTGTCGACCTCATTCCAGCACTGCTTGTAGGAATTTTTTTTGGGTCAGACTTTGCAACCTTCTGCCCACCCCCCACCCCTCTCTCTCTCTGACCCCAATACTCAGCAAGATTCTGATGAGCAAAGTATCCATGGTGTTAACTGTTGTGTTGATACCCAAAATAGAAATTGGGAGGAAGGAAAGGATGCAGAGAGAAAAGAGAGGAAAGAGAAATGGAAAGAGGGGGGGGGGGGGGGGGAAGTAAAGTGGAGTTTTATACTTCAGAGGTAAAATAAATTAATGTTTGTGTGTATTTCTAAGCACATGCACGTGTATGTGTGTCAGGAAAGGGGTGTGGAAGAATTCCAAGCCCATATGACAAACAAAACAAATGAAAAAGTGCACATTTACAGTTATTCCAAATTTTCTATTTTCCAACATATTTGTTCTCCCTCTTTGAGTTAAAAGATTCGTAAAGCTTTCTTCTTCTTCTTCTTCTTCTTCTTCTTCTTCTCTTCTTCTTCTTCTTCTTCTTCTTCTTCTTCTTCTTCTTCTTTTATCTGTAACTTTTCCTCCTTTTTGTCATGTGCTCTATTTTTCTTCCCCTATTTTACACTTTATGTATTTTTACTTTCTTTCATAGATACTTAAAGGCATTAATCATTGACTCTGCTCACAGAAGACAAATAACAAATACATCAGATTTATCAAGAAAATGTCCTCTTCAAGATAACTCTGAAATAACCCAATCTGATTTTGGCAGCGAGAAATTTATGTGTCCCAGATTTGTCCAGGCAATTTGTTTCCTGGGGAGAAGACAGCATTCGCCCTCCTCGTAGATTTAAGATTCTCACTACGGAACAAACCAGTCGCTATCAATCATGTGATCAGATGTATTTACATACGAGGAGAGGAAAGCTGCAAATGAGAGAGCTGTTCTGTATATGGTAATGAAATTCTGCTACTAAGCTGCAGGATTGGTAAAGGTTAGAGGGGCGTGTAGAGTTCCTCTCTCACAAAGTATTGGAATAACCAATGAAGCAACAACAGCAATGATAGTTAAGTTGTGTTTTTTCTTTGACAAGGTTAAGTGTGTGTGTTGTGTGTGTGTGTGTGTGTGTGTGTGTGTGTGTGTGTGTGTGTGTGTGTGTGTGTGTGTGTGTGTGTGTGTGTGTGGTGTGTGTGTGTGTGGTGTATGTGTGTGTGTGCGCACGTGTGTGCATGCATGCGTGTCGTGGTGTGTGTGTGTGTGTGTGTGTGTGTACTTTCGTCCTTGAGTACAAGTTTCTGATATATTTTCTGTAACCCTAACATACGAATAATACAATCACGCTGACTATATCTGTCTGTCTATATGTCTCTCTGTCTGTTTTTCAATCTTTCCGTCTGTTTGCCTTTGTGACTGCCTGTGTGCCTGCCTTTCTTGCCTGCCTGCTTCCCTCTCTCTTTCTCTCTGTCTCTTTGTCTCTGTCTGTGTCTGTGTGTCTGTATGTCTCTGTCTCTCTCTGTTTTCTCTCTGTCTTGAGTATTTCAAATCTTTATTGAAGTCTTTTATCTGCTCTGTAATAAATATTGTTGATAGAAATAAATATATTAATATATATATAATATACAATATATGTATATATATATATGTATATATATATATATATATATATATATATATATATATATTATATATATATATATATATATATATATATATATATATATATTAATCATATATACGTATATACATTGACAACAAAGTTTAGTAGAAGAAAACAAGTGCAGATACCAACTACAGCTTCTTCATCACTACAAAAAAAAAAAGATTTACAAAGGTAAAAGAAATGAAAAAAACAAACTTGTATCCATACAAAAGCTGGGTGACATCATACAAAAAACATACAAAAATCATTTTCCATTCCATCTTTCATTCTGAATCCAGCCCTAATACAATACGGCAGTGTTCCTGTCAGTGTGTCACAAGAGATACATATCAATGAACACTCCCAGAGCACCGTCCAGTCCTAATCCTGTCCTCTTCTTCTCTTTCCTCCCCCTTCTGTAGAGTTCCGTGACCTCTCATTTCCTCTTTCTTGACCCTAGCATCAGTCGGAATCTGCCTCTGCAGCTGGGAAAGATTAGCTTAGCTTGCTGTACCAGAGATATCACTGAGGAATGCAGTTTTGGTTCGAAATCTGTAAAATATGCACATATTTGTGTTTGTGGGAATTTGTGTTGCGTATTTTTGTAACTGTTGGCGTTGTTTATATTGAAAATGTAACTGTTTATTGTTCTTTTGATGTTACTGTTGTTGTGGTTCTTGTTATTTCTTCATCGTCACCATCGTCGTCGTCATCATCATCGTCGTCGTCATCATCATAATCATCATTATCGTCATCATTATCATTGTCATCATCGTCGTCGTCGTCATCATCAACTTCATCGTTATCTTCTTCTTCTTGTTCTTCTTGTTGTTGTTGTTGTTGTTGATCTTGTTGTTGTTGTTGTTGTTGTTGTTCTTCTTCTTCTTCTTCTTCTTCTTCTTCTTTCTTCTTCTTCTTCTTCTTCTTCTTCTTCTTCTTCTTCTCTTCTTCTTCTTCTTCTTCTTCTTCTTCATCATCATCATCATCATCATCATCATCATCATCATCATCATCATCATCATCATCTTCTTTCTTCTTCTTCTTTCTTCTTCTTCTTCTTCTTCTTCTTCTCTCTTCTTTTTTCTTCTTCTTCTTCTTCTTCTTCTGGCTATGAATAATAGCAAATAAAAGGTGTTTTTTTTTCCTCTCAGAGGGAAATTTGATGGAGCCTAACAGTTGACTTTATGTTCAGGAATACATGGGTGTAAGATTAAAATTTTATCCCAGAAGTTTATTTTTTTCTGGAGTGAAGAAACAGCTTTTGCTAAGGTCACTGAATTCTACTTCTTATTCTATTATCATATGATGTATCCCTAAGGCTTGGGGACTGAATGTAAAACACAGTACATGGGTGCTTATTTATCATTCTTGAAATAGAAGACTTTGATTTGATTCTTCTTTATAGAACAAACATCAACTATTTTCTATCATATGAGCAAAAATGTTTTTAGTAAGCACCTGACAATTCAGACCAAGGGCATTCAACTTCGACGTAGGAGGAAAGTGTTATCATTGAAGTCTTTCTGGAGAAAAAAAATGCGAAGAGAATGAACCAAGAAGGCAGAACAAGGAGGCGACCAGACGAACAGTAACAAAGCAGAGGATAGGAGAGAGGGAATTACTAGCACTGAATTTCCAGACGTTGGGAATGCGTGTTAAACTGACTGGCCACCCACATACCCACAGAGGAACACGACTCTGATTCCACTTGACTGAAGAAACTAATCAATGTGAGCCATGTGGTAAGATGCATATTTGCATACAAGGAAAGGAAAGCTTCTCAATGAGAGAGAGAGAGTCGTTTTGTATATAATATGCTAATGAAATCGCGTGGCTTAGGTGTTGGATTAGTCAAGACAAGGAGGACTTGGCCGTGTGGACATTTCTCACCCACTATCTGATGAAATTAATGCATCACAATAAGTGTATGTAACGTCAGCTCTTTATGAAGAGAGAGAGAGAGAGAAGAGAGAGAGAGAGAGAGAGAGAGAGAGAGAGAGAGGAGAGAGAGAGAGAGAGAGAGAGAGAGAGAGAGAGAGAGAAGAGAGAAGAAGAGAGAGAGAGAGAGAGAGAGGAGAGAGAGAGAGAGAGGAGAGAGAGAGAGA
>CM060318.1:31496528-31499028 GCA_030674155.1 Stramonita haemastoma
CACTACTTTTTCTTCAATAATACTTTGTGGTCAAGTGGGGAATTGCATCTCTAGTAGATCCAAGTGTAGGCAATTTATATTTTCCCACAACTTCTCTTGCCTGTGCATGCACTTACAGTGCATTGCAATGTTTGGGTTATTATCCAGCTAAGACTGACCACTTGGCTGGATAAAAACTTTATGACGTCCCTTGCATCCTTTAATAGAATCCCCAAACTTAAGGCACAAAGATTCACTATGAGCTTATTTTCTCTCATTTAATTTTTTTCAACATATATTCTAAGCATATTTTCTTTCTCTTGTTATCTTTGTCTTCTCAGGGCAGCTTCAAAAGGCCACACGGATATCAAATATTCTTGTGAATGTAATTGATACTTTTGAATTCTGAAAAGTGTCTTGCTGTGAGGCACCATAGCAGGTGGCGTGTCAATCACCAGGAGAACCTCTGAGGATCCCCCCACACACACACACAGAACACACGCTAAGCTTTGTGTACACACATTGAACCCTATTCCTCCTTTCGTAAGAGTAGGGCATTGTGTGCCGGTGAGAACAGATGACAAGATTGACAAAACTGCACACACACACAGAGACTGGATGTAAAAAAATGCACACGAATGCTTACTGCATTATCCTTGATATAAACGAATTAATGGCAATAAACTGAAGAAGAAGGGGAAGAAGACACACTTACACACAGAAACAGATAAAAGCAGGAATAGAGACGAAGGCCCAGAAGGATGCACACAGACAGACAGAGAAACAGACAGTGGGACAACAGACCCTCACGTTTCCCTGTAAGCAGGCAGGCAGGGCATGAAGCAGACCACCACCTCAGCATCCACAGAACCAGCCTGCAGTGGAAATGAGCCACAGCCCCATCTCTTTCCGGTATCGTGACGTAAAGCGGCTCTTTCTTGCTTCCGGTTTTCATGGCGCATATCATTGGTTGGCACATTTCCTTATAAGGGATAACCTGTGTTTCTGTGGTGCTGCAAGCTAAGAGACCCGTCTGCTCCAAGTGGTTGTTGATGGTGTTAAACATGTTTTTTTGCATTATAACATGATTGCCTGTCTCCGTCTCTGTTTCTCTCTGTCTGTTTCTGTCAGTATGTCTCTGTCTCCCCGTGTCTCTGATTCTGTCTCTATGTCTCTACCTCTGTCTTTCTCTCTCTCATCCTCTCTTTCTCTCCCTGTCTCATGTTAACCCATTATTAAAACTCTGATGACTCACCAAGCACAACTCCAGTGTCTTCAGGGTATAAAACAATAAATACTCAATCCACGACCTTTTTTTTTCCGAGGGGATGGGGGGGGGGGGGGGGGGGGGGGGGGTGTGGGAAGGAAGGAAACTATTAGAAAAAAATCTACTACTACATGCTGCCTGAGATTTCTGTGCCTGATTGATGGAGAAGAATACTCTTCAGGGAATTCCAGGCTCCTGTGCTGTACGACTCCTCTTAATATGATGGCACTGTTGTCATACTTGCTTGTGTGTTTTCTGTGATGTTTTTTTTTTGTTTCTGTGTGTGTGTTTTTTTAAGGATTGTTTGTTTATGGGATGTTAGCTTGCCTGTTCATGTTCTCGTTTGTTTGCTTCCCTGTTGTGGCTATTTTGGTTCCAATTAGCGCTTGCTGTTACTCCATAATGCTGCTGGTGCTACTGCTACTGTTGGTAGTGGTGGTTGTGCTGCTGATCTTGTCTGTCTCTCTTCTTGCTGTTGCTGCTGTAGCATATACTGTTTTCGATGTATTGACAAGTAAACATATGCATACACACACACACGCCCGTGTTGACTCATACACGTAGGATGACATTACTGATGGTAAAGTCCAGGAGTTTTGCATATCTTCACTACATACCATAACTACCCGTGGTACACTGGTGGTAGCCTAGTCACGTGATGTGATGATGCTAATGACGTTTTTTTTTTCTTGTATACGTCATTGACTTTTACGTCATTTACAAAGTTCTAGCGTGATTAGCTGGGCCGTCACGCCAAGCTGCTTAGTAAAACACTTAAAAATAAAAGCCTTTTGAGTCAATGATTTTTATTTAGTGTTTATGTATTCATTCTTTTATTTTGATGATTTTTCTGGTTGGAATCTCGCTCTAGGGGATTTTTGGTCTTGAGTTAACTTCAGTGCGGACTCCACTTCCCCCAAAAGATTTTTGGATGAAACTATAAACCGAGGTCCCATGTGTGAACGCACTTGTTGAAACCCATTCCACTTTTCGGAAGAGTAGACCATTGTATGCTGATGGGAACAGATGACAACATTTACAAAACTGCATACACACAGGGGCTGGATGTAAAAAAACAAACACATGAGCACTTATTCCATTATCCTCGATAAAAAACAGGATAAAAGAAAACAAAGACAGAAAGGAAAAGGGATTAAGCATTTATGTGTTTTGTACATGTATTTCCCATGTGTATGCGTTATTTGGTAAATTTTGTCATTTACTTCCACTTAACATATTGACCTACTCTTCCGA
>CM060318.1:31504028-31514028 GCA_030674155.1 Stramonita haemastoma
GGCGGCAGTATCAGTGGATCCTGACCCAAACCGCCATCTCCATTTCCATCCATGCCCACAACTCCTTCCCCATCGGCACACTGGGTAGGTAACAAGACAATCCGAGCTGCTGACTTCATGTCTCTCTTTCTCTGTTTTTTTTTTCCATTTACACGAGTTTCCGTGTCTGTTCTTTCTTGTATTTAACGTCCGTTCACTATAAGTGATATTGACGATATATATTATCCGTATCTGTGCTGGATAACACAGACGCTTAGGTGTTGTTTTCAGTTTCTGTTTTTTACACTGATATGTGTTTCTGTGTGTGTGTTGGATAGCATAATATACGCTTTTGGCTGCTGTCTTTAGTCTTTCTAGTTTTTTCATTGACAAGTGTTTCTGTGTCTGTGTTGGATAACACATACGCTTTTGGCTGCTATCTTTAGTCTCTCTATTTTTTACGTTTACATGTGTTTCTGTGTCTGTGCTGGATAACACATTTGCTTTAGGCGTTGTTTTCAGTCTCTGTTTTTTTACACTGGTATGTGTTTCTGTGTCTCAACACATACGCTTAGGTGTTGTTTTGTCTCTGCTGTTTTTACACTTACATGTGTTTCTGTGTCTGTGTTGGATAGCACATATGCTTTTAGCTGCTGTCTTTAGTTTCTCTCGTTTTCCATTTACTTGTGTTTCTGTGTCTGTGTTGGATAACATACGCTTTAGGCGTTGTTTTCAGTCTCTCTTTTTTACACTGGTATGTGTTTCTGTGTCTGTGTTGGATAACACATACGCTTTTAGCCGCTGTCTTTATTCTTACATGTGTTTATGTGTCTCTCTATAATGAGAGTGTGTGTTTTTCCATTTACATGTCTGTGTTTTTCCATTTACGTGTCTGTGCTGGATGATACAGACGCTTAGGTGTTTTTTTCAGTCTGTTTTTTTTACACTGATATGTGTTTCTGTGTCTTGTGCTGGATAACACATACGCTTTTAGCTGTTGTCTTTAGTCTCTATATTTTTTTTCCATGTCCATGTGTTTCTGTGTCTGTGTTGGGTAACACATACGCTTTTAGCTGCTGTCTTTATTCTGTGTTTTTTTTTACATTTACATGTGTTTCTGTGTCTCAATGACGAGAGTGTGTGTTTTTCCATTTAAATGCGTTTCCGTGTCTGTGCTGGATAACACATAGGTGTTCTTTTCAGTCTCTGTTTTTACACATGTGTTTCTGTGTATTTGCTGGATAACACATTCTCTTTTAGCTGGTGTCTTTGGTCTCTCGATTTTTCCATTTTCATGTGTTTCTATATCTGTGCTGGATAACACATACGCTTTTAACTGCTGTCTTTATTCTCCGTTTTTTTTTTTTTACACTTACATGCGTTTATGTGTCAGTTAATATACTGGGTAGCACATACGCTTTTAGCTGCTGTCTGTATTCTCTGGTTTTTTTTGTTTTGGTTTTTTGTTGTTGTTTTTTTTTACACTTACCTGTGTTTCTGTTTCAGTTAATATACTGGGTAATACATGTGCTTTTAGCTGCTGTCTTCAGTCTCTTGTGTTTACACTGGCATTATTGTGTTTTTGTGTCTGTTAATGTACTGGGTAACAGACACACATTTAGCTGCTGTCTTTATTCTATGTTGTTGTTGTTGTTTATTTACACTTACCTGTGTTTCTGTGTCATTTTTAATAAATTTGGTAACACATACGCTTTTAGCTTCTGTTTTCAGTCTCTGTTTTTTTTTTACACTTACATGCTTTGTGTGTCCGTTAATATACTGGGTAACACGTCGGCTTGGCTGTTCACTCTAGTCTCTGTTCTTAACACTGACATGATTGTGTGTCTGTTGATTTACTGGGTAACACGTTAGTGTAATAGCTGCTGGCTTCAGTCTCTGTTTTTAACACTGACATGATTATGTGTCTGTCAATTTACTGGGTAAAACGTTAGCGTAGTATAGTATTTACTGATTTCAGTCACTGTGTTTCCAGTTACATGTGTTTCTGTTTCTGTGCTGGATAACACATACACTTTTACCTGCTGTCTTGAATCTCTAATTTAACACTTACATGCAATTTTTTTTTCTTCTGTACTTTCATGTGATTCTTATGTTTCTGTACTTTAGTGTGATTCTGATTCTGTACTTTCGTGTGATTCTGTTTCTCTTCTTTCATGTGATTCTGTTTCTGTACTTTCATGTGAATATGTTTCTGTACTTTCATGTGATTCTGTTTTGTACTTTTATGTGATTCTGTTTCCGTACGTTCGTGTGATTCTGTTTCTGTACTTTCATGTGATTCTGTTTCTGTACTTTCATGGCATTCGGTTTCTGTACTTTCATCTGTTTCTGTTTCTCTACTAACTGCTGTTTCTGTTTCTCTACTAACTGCTGTTTCTGTTGTTGTTTTTTTTTTTACTAACTGCTGTTTCTGTTTCTCTACTAACTGCTGTTTCTGTTTCTCTACTAACTGCTGTTTCTGTTTCTCTACTAACTGCTGTTTCTGTTTCTCTACTAACTGCTGTTTCTGTTTCTCTACTAACTGCTGTTTCTGTTTCTCTACTAACTGCTGTTTCTGTTTCTCTACATATTATGTTTCTAACTCGCTCTTTTACTTACGTTTCTATTTCCTTACTGACATGTTTTTGTTTTCTTACTTATCTATTTTAAGTTTTTTAGTTTTATTTTTTAATTTGATTTCCCTTTGTTCTAGACTTAGTTTTGTTATAATATTCTTGTTCATTCTCTCTCTACCGTTTCCCTTCTTTGTGTTTTGTCTTTCTTCTTTGTTTGTATGTATATGTTTTTTTTTGTCGCTGTGTGCTACTACTCACTGTGTCATGTCAAGCTCCCTGTCTTAGTCTGTTTCTTACTGCTGTACCTGCCGTTGTGTTCCTTTCTGTATTTACTTATGTTTCTGTGTCATTACTTGCCATGTTTCTTTACATGTTTACGTGTGTGTATCGTTCCTTACTTATGCTTCTGTTTCAATACACCTCTTTCTTTTTCTGTCCTTACATAAATATAATTCCATTTCTTTACTCACAGATGGTCGTGTTTATCTGCTTTGTTTTGGATAGCTCTATCCCTGTAAATTTGTTTCTTTTCTTACACATAAATCCATTTCTTTATTCGCTAATGTTTGTGTTTATTTTGTTTTTTTTGATAATGTTCGGTTTCTTTACGTGTGGTGCTCTCTCTCTGTGTCTCTCTGTCTCTCTGTCTCTTTCTGTCTCTCTCTCAGTGTGAGTAGTAGTAGTAGTAGTAGTAGTAGTAGTAGTAGTAGTAGTAGTAGTAGTAGTAGTAGTAGTAGTAGTAGTAGTAGTAGTAGTAGTAGTAGTCCTCCTCCTCTCTCCTCCTTCTACTCCTCCTCCTCCTCCTCATTTTCCTCCTCCTCCTCCTCCTCCTTCTCCTCTCCCCCTCCCCCTCCTTGTTCTTGTTGTTGTTGTTCTTGTTCTTCTTGTTCTTCTTCTTCTTGTTCTTCTTGTTCTTGGTCTTCTTATTCTTCTTGTTCTTGCTCTTCTTCTTGTTCTTCTTGATCTTCTTCTTGTTCTTGTTCTTATTCTTCTTGTTCTTGTTCTTGTTCTTATTGTTCTTGTTGTTGTTGTTGTTCTTCTTCTTCTTTTTTTTCTTCTTCTTCTTCTTCTTCTTCTTCTTTCTTCTTCTTCTTCTTCTTCTTCTTCTTCTTCTTCTTCTTCTTCTTCTTCTTCTTCTCCTTCTTCTTCTCCTACTCTTCCTCCTTCTGCTCCTTCTCCTCCTCCTCCTTCTCCTCCTCCTCCTCCTCCTTCTCCTCCTCCTCCTCCTCCTTCTCCTCCTCCTCCTCCTCCTCCTTCTTCTCCTCCTCCTCCTCCTCCTCCTACACAACCTACTTCCCCTTCTCCTCCTCCTCCATCACCTCCTCCTCCTCTTCCTCCTTTTCCTCCTCCACTTCGTGGCCATAAACCTGTCCCCCAAGGGGCCACTCCTCCCCCTAAATTGGCTGTACAGGGCAACCGTCCTGTCTCGACGAAGGACAAGCATTCCTGATCATGGGAGCAGAATGTTTGTGTTGGCTGGTAGATAGGGTGGCTAGGCTAGGCTAAGCACCGGTGCGGCAGGGGGATGGGGGGCAACAATCGTGGTGGGGTGGGGAGGTGGGGGAGTAAAGGGGAAGAGGGTGAGACCGATCTGTTTGCATGTGTGTAGGTCGTCTGTTTAGTGCCAGACATCGGAGCTGTTGTGGAATGACATACTAAGATCGGGTCGAAGATAGTGGATGATGATGATAGTTGATTTTGTGTTAGAGAACAGAGAGAGAGAGAGAGAGAGAGAGAGAGAGAGAGAGAGAGAGGAGAGAGAGAGAGAGAGAGAGAGAGAGAGAGAGAGAGAGAGGAGAGAGAGAGAGAGAGAGGGGGGGGACGACGACGACGACGACGACGACTACGATGATGATGATGATGATGATGATGATGATGATGATGATGATGATGATGATGATGACGACGATGACGACGACGACGACGATGATGATGCAGTTTTCTTTTTTTCATGGGGTACTAAAACATATCAAACCAACAACAAAAAAGCCCAAACACACGAAAACAAAGAAAAAGGCCCTACAGACCCTAAACCCAAAATAAAGGACAACAACAACGTCGCACTGTTATAAAGCACATAGTAAATAAAGTACTGTGAAAGGTTACTCAGTGACGCTATGCCATCTCTGTGTCTGTCCTGTCTCCTTCTGACCTTCTGCCTCTCTGTCTGTGTGTCGTCTGTCTGTTGTGTCTGCGTGTGTGTGTGTGTGTGTGTGTGTGTGTGTGTGTGTGTGTGTGTGTGTGTGTGTCTGTCTGTCTGTCTGTATGTCTGTCTGTCTGTCTGTCTGTCTGTGTCTCTCTGTCTCTCTGTCTCTCTGTCCCTCTCAGTCTCTCTGTCTCCGTCTCTGTCTGTCTGTCTCTCTCTGTCACTGTCTTTCTCTCTATTCTTCCTCCTTGTCTCTCTCTGTCTCTCTGTCTCTCTCCCTCTTTCTCTATCCCTATTTCCTCTCTGTGTCTCTCTGTCTCTGTCTCTCTCTCTCTATCCCTCCTCAGTTTCTCTCTCTGTGTTTCTGTCTCTGTGTTTCTGTCTATGTCTGTCTGTCTGCCTGTCTGTGTCTGTCTGTCTGTCTGTCTGTCTGTCTGTCTGTCTGTCTGTCTGTCTGTCTGTCTGTCTCTCTCTCTCTCTCTCTCTCTCTCTCTCTCTCTCTCTCTCTCTCTCTCTCTCTCTCTCTAAGAATAAGGACATCAAAAAGGTTTTACAGCAATTCAAAAAACCTTCTCCTTCGAGGCAGCCTATAATTATATACATTTACACACAAAACCACACAAGCATACCACATACAATACATTATTTCCATTTTAGAAGTGGCGCTCTTCTTAGACAAAAGGCAGCCGTCCTATTAGTATCAGCAGTGCCAAAAATCCACCAGTACAGTATCCATAACTATCCTTTTTTCTTAACCTCACTGCGAATCGAGAAAGAAAACAGCCCCCTACAGCTGCGAAGTCTGCGTAACATTCATTCCATAGAAGCCATGTCCGCCATGATGACATGATAGACTAATGTTACCTCCTGAGGGAAGAGTGTTTTTTGGTGATGGCGTCCCTTTGGGTGGAGGAAGGGAGATTACCCCCTGTGAACCTGTGAGGGATGATGGAGCGGAGATAGTCTGTTGAGGGAGTAGAGAAAGTGGAAAGGAGAAGAATGATGATACTGACTTTGTGGTTTTGGGGGAGTATGGCTGTGTATGTATATTATTCGATGTTACTTCTTTGTTTGTATAACGCGTGTTGTTTGTGTTGTTGGTGTTGTTGTTGCTGTTGTTGTTGTTGTTGTTATTGCTGCTGCTGCTGTTGTTTTTGTGTTATGGCTGCTGTTGGGGTTTGTGTTATTGTTGCTGCTATTGATTCTTTTTAGTGTTGCAGTTGCTGGTGTTTGTGTGTGCTGTTGTAGTTGGGGTTTTTTTTGGGGGGGGTGTTTTTTGTCTGCAAACATATTAAAACCCAGGCACTCAATGTGTGTGTGTGTGTGTGTGTGTGTGTGTGTGTGTGTGTGTGTGTGTGTGTGTGTGTGTGTGTGTGTGTGTGTGTGTGTGTGTGTGTGTGTGTGTGTACATTTGCGGTTACATTACTGTATGCATTTTATGATTCCACTGATGTTCAACTTAATGTTGAATGAACAATAAAAAATATTAAGAAAAAAAGAAAGGTACATTACACAGAAATAGATTTCTTTTTTTCTTTTTTTTTCTTTATCTCTTCTCCAGATGAGTACAAACCGAACTCTAACCGAAGGAAAAGCATTTAAACCTAACAATCTCCACAGAATATATTTCATGTATATAACCGATTTTACAGCAGCGAAAAGATCACCGATTGTCCAAACCTGTACACAGATTACTTTATTTCACCGAGTCGCTAGCGTGCACAGTGCCATTAGATTATAGAAAGCATGCACAAGGCAAAGAAAAAACAAAGAAGAACAAAGGACAAAAATACACTAATATTTTGCCAAAAAAAAAAGAAAAACCAAAAAGAGAGATACCCCCTCCCAAGAAAGGCATTGTATGGTTGATTATGATAAAGTATGTTTCTTTGGAGATCAACATGCTTTTCACGTCGAAATGTGTGTTTTGTGGTCAGGGTATGCAAAATTGAGGGGGGTGGGGGGAGGGATTAAAACCATAGAGGAGGAAGGAAAGTTGTATGTTAAGAGAGCGAGCGTCCGAGTGAGAGAGAGAGCGCGAGCGAGCGTTCCAACGAAGAGAGAGAGAGAGAGAGAGAGAGAGAGAGAGAGAGAGAGAGAGAGAGAGAGAGAGAGAGAGAGAGAGAGAGAGAGAGAGAGAGAGAGGAGAGAGAGACAGACAGACAGACAGACAGACAGACAGACAGACAGACAGACAGACAGACAGACAGACACAGAGAGAGAGAGAGAGAAGAGAGAGAGAGAGAGAGAGAGAGAGAGAGAGAGAGAGAGAGAGAGAGAGAGGAGAGAGAGAGAGAGAGAGAGAGAGGAGAGAGAGAGAGAGAGAGAGCTTCCTTGTTTGTATGCATGCTTCTCTTTAATTTTTTTTTTTTTTTCTGTTTCGGTGAATTACCACGATGGGATTAGCAACAGCTTAAACTCTTGACTGATCTGTACATTTGTTGCAAGTTATGAGCATTACAGAGCAGACAAGAATAAGGTAAATCAACATAACGTAATTATGCAGAATGTGTTTTGTGCATGTATATACACTGGTGAAAGTGTACATTTACGCGCGTGCGAGCCTGAGCGCATGTACACACACTCGCGCGCGCGCACGCACACACACACAAACACACACACACACTCTTACACACACACACACACACACACACACACTCACCACACACACACACACACACACACACACACACACACACACACACACACACACACACCACACACACACACACACACACACACACACACACACACACACCTACGTGTCTGTATGAGTGGCGGGCGCGCGTGCATTCGCGCTTGTGTATGTGTGTATGTTGACTTTGTTCAATTGAGCGGCTAAAGTCAGTGTTATGTCTTGGGAGAGAGGCAGCTATGTTTAATTGATGAGCGATAGCAGGGAAGGAGGGAAGAAGACAAGTGATGGAGAGGGGGTGGGGAATATGGGGGCAGACAGAGGGATATGGGGAAAGGGGGGGTGGGTGGGTGGGCAGACAGAGGGATGGTTAGGAGAGAGATAAAGGAAAACAGAAAGGGAGCGAGCTGTGTTGTGTCATCTCTGGCCAGTGTTTGTTTACACTCTTTCCTCTCTCTTGTGTACAAAATTCTCCACTCTCATTTCTTTATTATTATCCCTGTTCGACATTATGCAATCCATTTCTGTCAAGATGTTATCTTTTCTTGTTAAGGTTTCTTTCTACTTTTGTTCGCCCATTTTTTTCTTTTTAAAGATTTGTGGCCCCTTTTTTTTTGTTTTGTTTTTTTGCAATTTTGATTTCGTGTTATGCATTTTGTATAATATCTACATTTTCTGCTTTTTTAAGATGAAAAATACCATTTATTTTATTTATCTTTGTGTTGCTTAGTAGGGAGTAGATCTAGGTGAACGTGTATGTACGAGAGAGAGAGAGAGAGAGAGAGAGAGAGAGAGAGAGAGAGAGAGAGAGAGAGAGAGAGAGAGAGAGAGAGAGAGAGAGAGAGAGAGAGAGAGAAGAGAGAGAGAGAGAGAGAGAGAGAGAGAGAGAGAGAGAGAGAGAGAGAGAGAGAGAGAGAGAGAGAGAGAGAGAGAGAGAGAGAGAGAGAGGGTGGTGGTGGTGGAGGGAGGAACACAGAGAGACTGACACACAACAGAGCCACAAACAACAAGAAAGAGAAACATAATGAAGAATACTCTCCATCCACAACTCCACATAATCATTATTTTGTGTGTTCCCTAAGAATCACCAGAGACATGCCATCTCTTTCATTCATTCATCTCACCTGGAAATCTCTATAAAACCATGATCAATACACTTTCACTGACAAGTGTGTATAATTATGCTTTTAGAAAACAGTACCTTTCATACAGCCATACTCCACCTTCAGGTCATTTCCCCCCCCCCTCATTCTTCTCACGCTAAGAGCTGGACATGGCTGAACTAACATCATAGCGTAGCGTTTCTTTCTTTTCGTGAAAAACTTATACAGCAACTGTTGTTGTCTATCATATGTACGAAAATGCTTTGCGCTGCCGTTATACTCCTGACAGTACATAATTATCAGGCCCAGAGCATCCAACTTTGACATGGGAGAGAATTACAGAGCATCCGACTTTGACATGGGAGAGAATTGTGATCTCTATAAAGTCTTTCTGGGCAAACGCAGGCAGGAGAATTGACAAAGAAGGATAGAATGTAGACAAGAAGAAAGTGACAGGAAGAGAAAAGGAAAAAAAGAACAAAAAGCCAGAAACAAAGAGAAGGATAGACAAAAAAAAAAGAGAGAATTCCTAGCACAGAATTTTCAGAAAGTGGGGGAAATACTCTTTCATACTGAAAGGCCCCTGGCATCCCCACTGGGGAGGCTAACTTTCTTTTTCTTTTTTTTTCTTTTTTTAAAGAATATACAATTTTTTTTTCAATTTGGGATTCAGCGCTCAAAGGTACATCAATCACTGACAACAGTCTTGGGCTTGAGCCAGACCATCAATTTCACTTTCTTTTGTTTTCTTTTTTTTTGTTTTTCTGAGACAGAATCTCAGCTCAGTGATCAGAGCAGAGCACTCACTCTCTCCACAATCTCAGACGAAGCAGTTTCGAGGCTGGCTGCCTGCCTCACGGGTGGGTAGGTGACCGTTTGTTGCGCCTTGGTTTCAGGGTAGCCTAGTGGTCAGGACATTGCGCTGGCAATTTGACGACACGAGTTCGATTCCCGCTCGATGGGATTTTTTTCCCCTGGAGTTAATATCAGTGCTGACTCCACTCTCCCCACAAGTCCTTCGGATGAGACTGTAAACCGAGGCCCCGTGTGCGAACGCACGCAGAGCATCTTTGTGCACACGTTAAATCCTGTTCCGCTTTTCGTAAGAGTAGGCCATCGTGTGCCGGTAGGAACAGATGACAAGGTTGACAAAACTGCATACACACGGGGACTGGATGTAAAAAAAATGGATGCTTATTGCTTTATCCTCGTTATATAAATAAATGAATAAATAAATAAATGAAAGAGTAAATAAAGAAAGAAATAGAGAAATAGATAAATAAATAAATAAATAAATAAATAAATAAATAAATAAATAAATAAATAAATACAGTCCCCTAGTTTTTCCATTTTAACCCTCACGTCTCCAGTAGTTTTTTGTTGTTGTTTTTTGTAGACAAATGGGACACTAGAAGAATTGCGAAGAAGAATTGCGAAGAAGAATTGCGAAGAAGAAGAAGAAGAAGAAGAAGAAGAAGAAGAAGAAGAAGAAGAAACGCGAAGAAACGCGAAGAAGAAAGATAATTACAAAGAAGAATTGCGAAGAATTGCAAAGAATTGC
>CM060318.1:31516528-31519813 GCA_030674155.1 Stramonita haemastoma
CTATCTATCTATCTATCTATCTATCTATCTATCTATCTATCTATCTATCTATCTATCTATCTATCTATCTATCTATCTATCTATCTATCTATCTATCTATCTATCTATCTATCTATCTATCTATCTATCTATCTATCTGTGCGAGTGGGTCTATGTGTCTGTGCATATTGATAGTATAGTCGAAGTCATAGTCCTTACATATAACACAACTGGATCCCTATGTCTTGCATGCTGGCAGGGCCTTGCAGAGGATTCGGATCCCTCGAGATCCCCAGATCCAGTTTGACGGCAACGGGACGTTACGTCAGACAGAGCTGGTAGTCATCAACTGTCAGTGGAACGACAATGAACCCAACAGCAAGAAGTGGCAGGAGGTATGTATATATATACACTTACATCTTGTCTGTCTGCCTGTCTGCCTGTCTGACTGGCTGGCTGGCTGGCTGGTTGGTTCGCTGTCTGTGTGTGGTTGGCTGGCTGGCTCGCTGGCTGTCAGGCTGGCTGGCTGGTTGGCTGGCTGGCTGGATGTTTGTCTGGCTGACTGGCTGGCTGGTTGGCTGGCTGGCTGGCTGTTTGTCTGTCTGTCTGTCTTTTTGTATGGCTGTCTGGCTGTCTGGCTGGCTGTCTGGCTGGCTGGCTGGCTCGCTGCCTTATGAAAAAACCTCTCACATTCTTCCGGGTTTGAAGTGTGTGGTGGTTCGATCCCTGTTTGGAGCCAAAATATTTCCTCCTTCCATTTATTTATGTATTTATTTATGTATGTATTTATTTATTTATTTATTTATTTATTTATTTATTTATTTATTCATTTATTTATTCATTTATTGGTTTATTTCATTCATTTTCGAGGATAACGGCATAAGCATCCATGTCCTTTTCATGCATCCTGTCTCTGTGTGTGTGCATTTTTGTAAATGTTGTCACTCATTCCCGCTGGCACAAAATGGCCTACTCTTCCGAAAAGAGGAACAGGTTTTAACATGTGCGCAAAAAACATTAGAACATGAGTGATGGCATGGGTGTTAGTCTTTCGGATGAGACAATAAACGGAGGTCACGTGTGTTACACATACTTAGCGCACGTAAAAGAATCCACGACAACAAGAGAGTTGTCCCTGTCAAAATTCTGTAGATAAAAAGCCACTCTGATAGGGAAGCACCTGCAGTTGCAGACAGAAAAAAGAAACAAAATATAGTGAGTGGCACTGCTTTTGTGGCGACGCACTCTCCCCAGAGAGAGCAGCTCAAATTTCACTGAAGAGAAATCTGTCGTGACTTATGGTGGTATTCAATATACAATATATATATGTATATATATATATATATATATATATATATATATATATATATATATATATATATATATATATATATATATATATATATATATAGTCTTGATCTTTTCTAGCTTTTACGGCGTCAAGAAAAAAAAAAAAAAAAAAACAGCCCCCCAAAACCAAACAAACCCTGTCTCCATTATTTTTCCCCGATTCTCAAGTCTACTATGTCATAACTAGATCAAATCTTACGATGTTGTTTGTAAGCTATGACGCGTCAAAAACTGTTATGACGTACAAGCTGAGTCATGTTTTGCTGTTTCTGAGGACTGTTGCGCCAAAACGTTTTGTAAGTACTTAGCTGTTTGCAAGCCAGGCTATGCCTTGTATTAACAGCAACAACAATAAAACAACAACAGAATATGTTTTATTGGATAGAAGGGGGAAGGGGTGTTTCTTTCTTTTTTTCTATTTCTTCTCTTTTTCTATTTTTTTTTATTTTATAGATTAAACGCTTAAAAAATGCGTTTTAAGTTTGTTTTTCTTCGAGCCATTTCAAAGATTCAACGCGTAACAATGTCTTGTTTCCTGTTTCCAAGATTCCACGGTATTTTAAAGGTATAGGAATTGTATTTTGTTATTTCCAAAAGATCATGGCAGTCAGTTTGGTCATCAAGGCTTACTGGTTAGTGGGGTAGCTGTGTATCACTATGTCTGGATGCTTACCATGTATATGTATGTATGTATGTATATATATATATATATATATATATATATATATATATATATATACAGTGTGTGTGTGTGTGTGGTGTGTGTGTGTGTGTGGTGTGTGTGTATGTGTGTGTGTGTGTGTGTGTGTGTGTGTGTGTGGTGTTGTGTGTTTGTTTATGTCTGTGTGTGTCTGTGTGTGTGCATGTGCGCTCCCGGTAGCTACAAGTATACTGTTGTTGTTGTTGATTCTGATTTTTTTCCTCATTATAATTATCTAGATCTACCTCGTCTGTTTTTTAGCTCTTTGTTTCACTATGACCATGTACCTCGATAATGACGACCTTGTCTGTCTTTGTTCCATTGATTCTGTGCTCTACTAATTACAATTTGTCAGTATTACATTGTGTCCACTTTTCAAGATAAACCTAGGTTTCATTTTGACTACCGTATATCCATATCCAAGTTCGTCTATAGTTGTATTCTGTTCTGTTATTGTGCAGGAATAAAAACATTGATCCTGTATCTTTCACTTACCATGGTTTATATGATCCAATGCCTTTCCCATAACGTCTATGTTTTGGCTGTGTAGTTGATTTAGTTTAGTTTTGCTTGTCTTTTTGTGTGTTTCTTTGGTATCTTCTTTCCATCTAAGTAGTAGCACGTCAAAAACTATTATTATGCCTGAGCCACCGTATCTATATCCCACTCCACAAACAATATAAACATGTATCTGCTAAACATTCAGTGTTTTAAGCAGCTGTTGATAACACCTTATCAAGAAACTTGCCAACCGAAAAATATGCAAAGGATCAACGCAAATACTGCATAGCACAAACACGGTAAAAGGCACGATTTCTCCAGAGAACCTTAACACTCTTATTCCCAAGTATGGCGAAACAAGCTGGATAACAGACACGTTTGTATAAGCAAAATACACAGCGGACCAGACACATAAAACTCTGGAATAGCCTGCCAACAGTTAAACAAAAATAATAAATACGGGGAAACTGTGTCGACTGTCTTGAATATACATGGCAGAAAAATGTACAGATACTCTTGTAATCAGAAAAAGGGGAGAGTGCAAAAAAATAGAATGCTTCAATTCGAATTCAATTTCAGTTCAATCAAACGTTTTATTATCTTACAAACAGAGCAATTCATGTGGGTTACAAGCCGTACATTAAACAGTCGGGTTGCTGTTGCTTTTTTAGGGGAAGGTCTATTTTGAAATGATAACGATGAAAATGAAAATGATAACAATTAAAACTATTTATATTGATAGCCCCCCCCCCCCC
>CM060318.1:31519913-31522413 GCA_030674155.1 Stramonita haemastoma
AGCAGCGCGCAAGCCAGCAGGCAGCGAAAGAGTGACATGCAACACGTTCATGAAGCAACTACTTTTTACGATGTTGCGTGATAGATTAACACCACTTCTTCAATGCAATTAACATAATATTGCAAATCTAAAAGACATACATTATACAAAAAAATGTATCACAATATCTTCAGTTTTCTTTCATGTGTTCCTTTTTTGTATACTAATCTCGGCTACATGCAGGAGATTTTCTAAATCTCATATCAGTTGGGAAACAAAGCCTAGTTCTCTGTTGACATGACATGCATGCATTATCTCAGTTAAACAAAAGAATCCAGCTGGCAAAATTAATACATTAAGAGGTCACACAGTTGCAAGATACAGATTCCTCTTGTTCTATTTCCTAAAATAGGTGTAAAGTGAGGATTGTGTCCCTCGTGCCTCTTTCTTTTATTATATTTTTTTTGCTGGTTTTATGGTTGCTCTTTGTTTACTTTCGTCTCTCTAATCGATATCCTCATTAACTTGTGGCTTGCGGCAATTGTCGATTGCCGGCAATTGACACGGTCGATGTGACAACAAATTGTGACCATAGTCTGTGTTTGGGTTTGCCACCCCCATCTGTGTGTCTGTCTGGTATGTCTAACTATCTGTCGGTTTCTGTGTGTGCCTGTGTGTCTGTCTGTGTGTCTGTGTGTCTGTGTGTCTGTGTGTCTGTGTGTCTGTGTGTCTGTGTGTCTGTCTGTCCGTCCGTCCGTCGTCCGTCCGTCGTTGTCTGTCTGTCTGTCTGTCTGTCTGTCTGTCTGTCTGTCTGTCTGTCTGTCTGTCTGTCTGCTCTGTCTTCATGTCTGCTCTCTCCCCTATCTCTCGTCTCTCTCATCTCTCTCTCTCTCTCCTCTCTCTCTCTCTCTCTCTCTCTCTCTCTCCTCTCTCTCTCTCTCTCTCTCTCCTCTCTCTCCTCTCTCTCTCTCTCTCTTTGACTGGTTGTGTTGAGGCATGTGTGTTTGCAAAGGCAGATTGTAAGATAGGGTTTGACCTAACCTCACCACCTATGCATATCAAAGAATGTTCATTCATTTATTTATTTTTATTCCTGTATTCTATTATTCCTTCCTTCATTTAATCGTTTTCTCTATGATGAGAGTGTTACTAAGCACACGCAACTGCATGATTCAGGTAATTGGCTTTTTAAAATATGTGTCTGTCACAAGTTTGTCATCTTATAATTGTATCTTTTTGCCAGCAGTTGTATCTTTTGGCCAGGAATTTCTCTTTTTGCCAGGTATTTATCATTTTGCCAGGGATTCTTGTAGCTGCTGTTTCCGTTGCTATTATAGTTCCTTTTTATGGTGATGCTACTGCTGCTGCTGTTTTTGCTGCTGCTTCTGTTAATGAGTGTCATGATCATTGTGATGGTGATGATGAATGATTATGATGATGGTGGTGATGGTCATGGTGATTCCTTTTTTTGTTTTTTTTTAATAATCAGTGTGTTCATTGCTTGTGTTTCAGTTTCACCATTTTACAAGAAGTGCTGATCAATGATTGGCGGAACACGACTGACGTCAAATATCAGCTGAACAAATTGAGTGGAACAGACACCCGAATCATCGTGCTGCATTCCGGAAGGTGAGTATCTGTCTGTTTGTCTGTCTGTCTGTCTGTCTGTCTGTCTGTCTGTCTGTCTGTCTGTTTGTATCACACACACACATGCACACACACAACACATCACATACACTAACACACACTCATACACACACACACACACACACACACACACACACAACACACACACACACACACACACCACACACACACACCCACACACAAACACACACACACACACACACAACACCTACACATCACACACTACACTTACACACACACACACACACACACACCCGCACGCACGCACACGCACACACGCACGCACGCACGCACGCACGCACGCACGCACGTTGTGAAGAGACGTAAAATTGAAGACTATGACACAATCATATTTTCTTCTTTTTCTGTAGGACAAGAACGGGATGTAATAAAGCACACAACATCTTGTTCATTGCTCCTGGCTAAAACAATATTACAAGGTGGTTTTTTTATATTTGTTCTTGTTGTGGTTGCTGTTGTGGCTATTGCTATTGTAGTTGTAGTGAGTGGATATTAAACCTCGTGTTTAATTGTGTTTTGGGGTAAAATTTTGCTAAGACTAGTGTTTACCTTTTAGTGTGTGTGAGTGTGTGTGTGTGTTGTGTGTGTGTGTGTGTGTGTGTGTGTGTGTGTGTGTGTGTGTGTGGTGTGTGTGTGTGTGTGTGTGTGTGGATGTGTGTGTGTGTGTGTTTGTGTGTGTGTGTGTGTGTGTGTGTGTGTGTGTGTGTGTGTGTGTTGTGTGTGTGTGTGTGTGTGCGGACGCGCACGCGCTGGCGTGCATACATATGCTTACATTTATGTGTGTGCGTGTGTATGTGTGTGTGCATGCATACGTGCGTGCGTGCGCGTGTATGTCTGTGCGTGCATGCGTGCG
>CM060318.1:31532413-31542413 GCA_030674155.1 Stramonita haemastoma
GCAGAGCATCCAACTTTGACATGGGAGAGAATTGTTATCTATATAAAGTCTTTCTGGGCAAACACAAGCAGGAGAATTGACAAAGAAGGATAAAATGTAGACAAGGAGAAAGTGACAGGAAGAGAAAAGAAAAAAAAAACAAGCCAGAAACAAAGAGAAGGATAGCCAAAAAAAAAAAGAAGAGAATTCCTAGCACAGAATTTTCAGAAAGTGGGGGAATACTCTTTCATACTGAAAGGCCCCTGGCACCCCACTGGGGAGGCTAACCTTTTTTTTTTTTTTTAAAGAAAATACAATTTTTCAATTTGGGATTCAGCGCTCAAAGGTACATCAATCACTGACAACAGTCTTGGGCTTGAGCCAGACCATCAATTTCACTTTCTTTTGTTTTCTTTTTTTCTTTTTTTTCTGAGACAGAATCTCAGCTCAGTGATCAGAGCAGAGCACTCACTCTCTCCACAATCTCAGATGAAGCAAATTCGAGGCTGGCTGCCTGCCTCACGGGTGGGTAGGTGACCGTTTGTGCACTTTGCATGGTTTCGGGATAGCCTAGTGGTCAGGACATTGCGCTGGCAATTTGGCGACACGGGTTCGATTCCCGGTCAAGGGGATTTTCCTTCTGGAGTTAATATCAGTGCTGACTTCACTCTCCCCATTATAAACCGAGGCCCCGTGTGCAAACGCACGCAGAACAGCTTTGCGCGCACCTTAACTCCTGTTCCGCTTTTCGTAAGAGTAGGCCATCGTGTGCCGGTGGCAACAAATGACAAGATTGACGAAACTGCATACACACGGGGATTGGATGTCAAAAAAAGCAATGACTGCTTATTGCTTTTTCCTCGATATAAAACAATAAATGGTTAAATCAATAAATGAAAAAGTAAATAAATAAAGAAATATAGAAATAAACAAACAAACAAACAAATAAATGAATAAATAAATAAATAAATAAATAAATAAATAAATAAATACAGTACCCTAGTTTTTCAATCTTCACCTTTACTTCTCCAGTAATCTTTTTTTTGTATTTTTTTTGTAGACAGATGGGACACCAGAAGAATTGCGAAGAAAAAGAATTGCGAAGAAGAAGAAAGAGAAGAAGAAGAAAAAGAAGAAGAAGAAGAAATGCGAAGAAGAAAGAGAATTGCGAAGAAGAATAATTGCGAAGAATTGCAAAGATTTTGCAAAGAAGAAGAAGAATGCGAAGAAGAAGAAGAATGCGAAAAAGAAGAAGAAGAATGCGAAGAAGAATGCGAAGAAGAAGAAGAATGCGAAGAAGAAGAAGAATGCGAAGAAGAAGAAGAATGCGAAGAAGAAGAAGAAGAAGAAGAATGCGAAGAAGAAGAAGAATGCGAAGAAGAAGAAGAATGCGAAGAAGAAGAAGAATGCGAAGAAGAAGAAGAAGAAGAATGCGAAGAAGAAGAAGAAGAAGAAGAAGAAGAAGAAGAGAAGAAGAAGAAGAAGAAGAAGGAAGAAGAAAGAAGAAGAAGAAGAAGAAGAAGAATGCGGGAAAAAGAAGAAGAAGAAGGAAGAAGAAGAAGAAGAAGAAGAAGAAGAAGAAGAAGAAGAAGAAGAAGAAGAAGAAGAAGAAGAATGCGAAGAAGAAGAAGAAGAAGAAGAAGAAGAGAATGCGAAGAAGAAGAAGAAGAAGAAGAAGAAATGCGAAGAATTGCGAAGAAGAAGAATGCGAAAGAAGAAGAAGCAGAAGAATTGCGAGAAGAAGAAGAAGAAGAAGAAGAAGAAGAAGAAGAAGAAGAAGAAAAGAAGAAGAAGAAGAAGAAGAAGAAGAAGAAGCGAAGAATCGAAGAAGAAGAATGCGAAAACAAAAAAGAAGAAAACAAGAAGAAGAACAACAACAAGAAGAACAGAACACCACACAACCACAACACAAGAACGAACAACAACACAGAACGACCACACCATCACCACCACCACCACACCACCATCCATCACCACACCACCACCAACAACCACACACATCACCACACACCACCACCACCACCACTACAAACACACACACCACACAAGTACATACTTTTATAATCTGTACTTTTTTTCTTTTCTCTATCTGTTTGCAGGGCTGACGTATGACCACGACACGGAAGCCATGAAGCGTGCTCTCCGCATGGCGGTGAAGGTTTGGTTCACAGCTTTGCTGGATCTGGCCAAACGGCCTGCCCTCCTCAACCGCACCATCTCCTTCCCCTCCTCCCCGCGCCTCTGCAATGCTTCAGAAGCTGACCTGAAGTGGGCAGATGGCAGAAAGATGTACAGGTAGGTAGGTTAGGTTAGGATAGGGAGGGAGGGAGGGAGGGAGGGAGGGAGGGAGGTAGGGAGGTGGGTATGAAGGAGGTGGAGAGAAGAGGAGGAGAGAGAGAGAGAGAGAGAGAGAGAGAGAGGAGAGAGAGAGAGAGAGAGAGAGGAGAGAGGAGAGAGGAGGAGAGAGAGAGAGAGAGAGAGAGGAGAGAGAGACAGACAGACAGACAGACAGACAGACAGACAGACAGACAGACAGACAGACAGACAGACAGACAGACAGACAGACAGAGACAGACAGACAGACAGACAGACAGACAGACAGACAGAAATGTAGACAGAGGAGCTAAAGAGAGTGAGAGAGAGAGAGACAGAGACAGAGACAGAGAGACAGGCAGAGACACAGATGTAGAGAGAGGAGTTAAAAGAGAGACAGAAAGTTGTACAAAAGATACAAATACAAATATAATACTTACTCGTGCAACTGCCCAAAAAAATTATAAGTGTTAGAAAGAGAGCGCAGAAATAAACAATCAAATCCACAAACAAAAATCATTAAAAAAAAAAAACAAGAAAAGATCACCAGGATTGATGACCGGTAAATCAAAGCGTGGCCCTCCCCCTTGATATTCAAACTGATTGATTGCAACGTCAGCTGCTGTTTACAAACAAATAGCAATAACCAGGTTTAGATGTGACTTGTTTACAAATTGAGTTTCATATTCATTCTATCTTTTTATTTTCTCGTTCTTTCTGTCTTTTTTTTCTTTCTTTCTTTCTTTCTTTCTTTCTTTCTTTCTTTCTTTCTTTCTTTCTTTCTTTCTTTCTTTCTTTTCTTTCTTTTTCTTTTCACGCGCGCGTGTGTGTGTGTGTGTGTGTGTGTGTGTGTGTGTGTGTGTGTGTGTGTGTGTTGTGTGTGTGTGTGTGTGTGTGTGAGTGCGCGCACGTGTGTCTTAATTAATTTATTCTTTTATATCGAGGATAATGGAATATGCACTTATGTGCTTTTTTTTATATACATTTTTTACGGGAATCGAACCCGGGTTGTCAATGGGAACGCAACGTTCTGATCACTGGCTATCCCGTCCTTTGTATGTTTTGTGTATATGTCTATCTATCTGTGCGAGTGGGTCTATGTGTCTGTGCATATTGATAGTATAGTCGAAGTCATAGTCCTTACAGATAACACAACTGGATCCCTATGTCTTGCATGCTGGCAGGGCCTTGCAGAGGATTCGGATCCCTCGAGATCCCCAGATCCAGTTTGACGGCAACGGGACGTTACGTCAGACAGAGCTGGTAGTCATCAACTGTCAGTGGAACGACAATGAACCCAACAGCAAGAAGTGGCAGGAGGTATGTATATATACACATACATCTTGTCTGTCTGCCTGTCTGCCTGTCTGACTGGCTGGCTGGCTGGCTGGCTGGTTCGCTGTCTGTGTGTGGTTGGCTGGCTGGCTCGCTGGCTGTCAGGCTGGCTGGCTGGTTGGCTGGCTGGCTGGATGTTTGTCTGGCTGACTGGCTGGCTGGTTGGCTGGCTGGCTGGCTGTTTGTCTGTCTGTCTGTCTTTTTGTATGGCTGTCTGGCTGCCTGGCTGGCTGGCTGTCTGGCTGGCTGGCTGGCTCGCTGCCTTATGAAAAAACCTCTCACATTCTTCCGGGTTTGAAGTGTGTGGTGGTTCGATCCCTGTTTGGAGTCAAAATATTTCCTCCTTCCATTTATTTATGTATTTATTTATGTATTTATTTATGTATTTATTTATGTATTTATTTATGTATGTATGTATTTATTTATTTATTTAT
This sequence comes from Stramonita haemastoma, assembly GCA_030674155.1. NCBI lineage: Eukaryota > Metazoa > Mollusca > Gastropoda > Neogastropoda > Muricidae > Stramonita > Stramonita haemastoma. The sequence goes on from CM060318.1 coordinate 31,536,475, forward strand.
TTATTTATTTATTTATTGGTTTATTTCATTCATTTTCGAGGATAACGGCATAAGCGTCCATGTCCTTTTCATGCATCCTGTCTCTGTGTGTATGCATTTTTGTAAATGTTGTCACTCATTCCCGCTGGCACAAAATGGCCTACTCTTCCGAAAAGTGGAACAGGTTTTAACATGTGCGCAAAAAACATTAGAACATGAGTGATGGCATGGATGTTAGTCTTTCGGATGAGACAATTATCGGAGGTCCCGTGTGTTACACATTCTTAGCGCACGTAAAAGAATCCACGACAAGAGAGTTGTCCCTGTCAAAATTCTGTAGATAAAAAGCCACTCTGATAGGGAAGCACCTGCAGTTGCAGACAGGAAAAGAAACAAAATATAGTGAGTGGCACTGCTTTTGTGGCGACGCACTCTCCCCAGAGAGAGCAGCCCGAATTTCACGGAAGAGAAATCTGTCGTGACTTATGGTGGTATTCAATATAATATATATATATATATATATATAATATATATATATATATATATATATATATATATATATATATATATATATATATATTATTTATATAGTCTTGATCTTTTCTAGCTTTTACGGCGTCAAGAAGAAAAAAAAAAACCAGCCCCCCAAAACCAAACAAACCCTGTCTCCGTTATTTTTCCCCGATTCTCAAGTCTACTATGTCATAACTAGATCAAATCTTATGATGTTGTTTGTAAGTTATGACGCGTCAAAAACTGTTATGACGTAAAAGCTGAGTCATGTTTTGCTGTTTCTGAGGACTGTTGCGCCAAAACGATTTGTAAGTACTTAACTGTTTGCAAGCCAGGCTATGCCTTTTATTAACAGCAACAACAATAAAACAACAACAGAATATGTTTTATTGGATAGAAGGGGGAAGGGGTGTTTCTTTCTTTTTTTTGATATTTCTTCTCTTTTTCTATTTTTTTTTTAATAGATTAAACGCTTAAAAAATTGCGTTTTAAGTTTGTTTTTCTTCGAGCCATTTCAAAGATTCAACGCGTAACAATGTCTTGTTTCCTGTTTCCAAGATTCCACGGTATTTTAAAGGTATAGGAATTGTATTTTGTTATGTCCAAAAGATCATGGCAGTCAGTTTGGTCATCAAGGCTTATTGGTTAGTGGGGTAGCTGTGTATCACTATGTCTGGATGCTTACCATGTATATATATATATATTATATATATATATATATATATATATATATATATATATATATATATATATATAGATAGATAGATAGATAGATAGATAGATATAGATATAGAATAGATATATATATATATTATATATATTATATATATATATATATATATATAATATATACAGTGTGTGTGTGTGTGTGTGTGTGTATGTGTGTGTGTGTGTGTGTGTGTGTGTGTGTGTGTGTGTGTGTGTGTGTGTGTGTGTGTGTTTATGTCTCTGTGTGTCTGTGTGTGCATGTGCGCTCCCGGTAGATACAATTATACTGTAGTTGTTGATCATGCTGATTTTTGTCCTCATCATAATTATCTAGAGCTACCACATCTGTTCTGTAGCTTTTGTTTCGCTATGACCATGTACCTTGATAATGACGACCTTGTCTGTCTTTGTTCTTCATTGTCTCTGTGCTCCACTGATTACAATCTCTCAGTATTACATCGTGTCCACTTCTCAAGGTAAACCACTAGGTTCCATTTTGATGACCGTATATTCATATCCCAGTTCGTCTATAGTTGTATTCTGTTCTGTTATTGTGCAGGAATAAAAACATTGATCCTGTATCTTTCATTTACCATGGTTTATAGATCCAATGCCTTTCCCATAATGTCTATGTTTTGGCTGTGTAGTTCATTTAGTTTAGTTTTGCTTGTCTTTTTGTGTGTTTCTTTGGTATCTTCTTTCCATCTAAGTAGTAACACGTCAAAAACTATTATTATGCGTGAGCCACCGTATCTATATCCCACTCCACAAACAATATAAACATGTATCTGCTAAACATTCGGTGTTTTAAGCAGCTGTTGATAACACCTTATCAAGAAACTTGCCAACCGAAAAATATGCAAAGGATCAACGCAAATACTGCATAGCACAAACACGGTAAAAGGCACGATTTCTCCAGAGAACCTTAACACTCTTATTCCCAAGTATGGCGAAACAAGCTGGATAACAGACACGTTTGTATAAGCAAAATACACAGCGGACCAGACACATAAAACTCTGGAATAGCCTGCCAACAGTTAAACAAAAAATACAACAACGGGGAAACTGTGTCGACTGGTCCTGTATAAACATGGCAGAAAATGTACAGATACTCTTGTAATCAGAAAAGGGGAGAGTGCAAAAAATAGGAATGCTTCAATTCGAATTCAATTTCAGTTCAATCAAACCTTTTATTATCTTACAAACAGAGCAATTCATGTGGGTCACAAACCGTACATTAAAAAGTATACAGGAAACATGTTTTCATAGAGGAATAACAAACACTTATTCAACCTTCTCACACACACTGCAAGATAGTATCATACGATGCCAAAATTTATCAAGAAGAATTCACGTGGTACAAGCACACATACATACAACTGATAAAAAATTGTTTTGATTGTCTTTTTTTATTCAGTGAACATTTTGGTCAAATACAATCTAAACTATACCTTCCCCATTTAAAAGAAAACTAAAATAAAACCCAACTGTTGTCGTTGATGCTGTATTTTTTCCTCCTTATAATTATCTAGATCTACCACATCTGTTCTTTAGCTCTTGTTTCGCTATGACCATGTACCGTAATGATGACCTTATCTTCTTTTTTGATTGTCTCTGTGCTCCACTAAAAATATTATTACAATATGTCAGTTTACATCGTGTCCGCTTTCAAGGTAAACCAGGTTCCATTCTGTATACGTATATTATAATACCTCTGCGTAGAAATGGCGAAGATTACCCTACCCACACAACCAATCTCAAGGAACGGGATAGCTAGTGGTCAGAACATTACGTCGCAATTTGACGACGGGTTCGATTCCGTCGAGGAGATTTTTTTCCTGGAGTTAACATCAGTGCCGACTTCACTCTCCCAAAGTCCTTCGGATGAGACTATAAACCGACCCCGTGTGCTGCGAACGCACGCAGACATCTTGCGCACACGTTAAATCCTGTTCCGCTTTCGTAAGTAGGCCGTTGTATCCCGGCGGGAACAGATGACATTTACAAAACTGCATACACACGGGACGATGTAAAAAAAAAAGCGTGAGTGCTCATTCCATTTTCCGATATGAAAAATAAATAAATAAATAACTAAATTAATTAATTAAAATCATGACTGTGACCTGTCACACTCACAACACAGGTAGGACGCTGGATGCGGCATGGACTGGTGATGCGGGACATCGTGTGGCCAGGGGGCTCCAGCGTGCCGCCCTCGGGCAAGCCGGCACGGGCCTTCCTGCGTATCGCCACCCTGAAGGAGAAGCCCTACGTCATGTACGTGGACCCCAGACCTGGTGGCAAATGCTCCGACCACGCTGTGCACTGTCGCATCTATGAGAGAGACGACGAGAAGAATAGGTGAGGAGGGCTTGGATTGGATGATTTTGGTGTGGCTAAAAAGACATCACTGTTGTGTGTGTGGTGGGGGGGGGGGGGGGGGGGGGTGGGCGTGCGTGGTCGTGCGTGGTGGTTGGTGTGTGGTGTGTGTGTGTGTGTGTTGTGTGTGTGTGTGTGTGTGTGTGTGTGTGTGTGTGTGTGTGTTGTTGTTGTTTTGTGATTGTTTTATCTCGGAAACCGAACGTGGCTACCTTTGTGCTGGGCAACATGAAAGAAACAAAACAAAAAACAAACAAAAATTGCTGCATACGCAGTCTCACCATTTGGTGAACTTCAGAGGGTTTTTTTTTTTTTTTAACTTAAGAACGGAAACAAAAACTTGGATACAGTAGAGAAGGGTGTGGTAAAATAGAGAGGGATAAAGGAAACAAGGTAGGGTAGGGTGGGTAGGGTGGTAGGGTAGGGTGGTGGTAGGGTAGGGTAGGTGGTGGGTAGGGTATAGGTAAGGTAAGGTAAGGGTAGGGTAGGGTAGGTGGTGGTGGGTAGGGTAGGGTGGGGTGGGTAGGGTAAGGTAAGGTAAGGTAAGGGGTAGGGTAGGGTAGGGTAGGGTAGGGTAGGGTGGGTGGGGTAGGGTAGGGTAGGGAAGGTAGGAGGGTAGGGTAGAGGTAGTAGGGTAGGGTAGGGTAAGGTGAGGTATGAGGTAGGTCAGTGTATAGTAAAGTTGGGCTAGGGTAAGGGTAGGGTGGGTAGGACAGGGTAGGGAAGGTGGGGTGGGGTAGGTAGGGTGGATGTAGTGTGGGTAAGGTAGGGTACTAGGTAGGATACAGTTGGTGGGTAGGGTGGGGTTGGGTAGGGCAGGTAGGGTAGGGTAGGGTGGGTAGGACGGGTAGGGTAGGGGTAGTGTAAGATAGGGTGAGAGTACGGTGGGGTTATGATTAGGGATTGCAGGTGATAGTTGGGTAGGATAGGGTAAGGTAGGTAAGGTTAGGGTAGGGTCGGGTACTTAGGGTGAGATAGTGTAGGGTAGGGTAGGGTGCGTAGGGTGGGGTAGGGTAGGAGGTAGGGATGGGTAGGGTAGGGTTGGGATAGGGTTGGGTAGGGTTGGGTAGGTAGGGTGTTGGATGGGAGAGGTAGGTAGACGTGTAGTAGGTTAGGTGGTAGGGTAGGTTGGGATGGGGTATGGTAGGGCTGGGTATGGTAGGGTGGGTAGGCCAGGGTTGGATTGGGTGGGGAGGAGGAAGGTAGAGGAGGGCACAGTAGGGTATGGTAGGGTGTGGTGGTAGGGTTAGGGTGTGGTAGCTTTAGGGGGTACGGTTCGGTTCGGTAAGGTAAAGTGGGCTAAGATAGGGTAGAGTAGGGTATGGGTAAGGTAAGGAAGGGTAAAATAGTTTAAGGTAAGTTAGGTTTGGAAACGGTAGGGTCGGAAGAGTAGGGAAGAATAGGGTAGGGTAAGGTAGCGTAAGTTAAAATGTGGCATGGCATAGAGAAATTAGAGAAACGGTACGGATAATTGGACTGACCCATCACATTTTGACTGACATTTTGATTGACAAATCAATAGGTCGATCAATTGACTGATTAATAAGTTGACTGATCCACAGAATGAATGGTTGACTGATTTACTAATAGATTGACATTGACGAACTCTTTCAATGAATGAATAATGTTAATAAACACAGAAAGAACGATTATTCCATCATTGATTGATCAACTAGTCAATGAATTGATTTACTTTTTTTGTTATTCATGTGTGTATCTACGGCAGGTTGTCTAATACCACGATTCCCATGTGCTGCATTGGCCTGAGTATAGACTTGCTGCGAGTGTTTAGTCGGGAGCTGAACTTCGACTTTGACTTGTTTGAAGTAGGGGGACGGCATGTGGGGAGCCATTGATAAGGTGAGAGCCATGGGACTGACTGGCTGTGGTGGATGCATGTCATATATCTTGTTGTTGTTGTTGTAGTTGTTGTTGTTATTGTTGTCTCTGTTCTGTATTACGCTCTGTTGCATAAAGGCATATTATATTCATGGGTGTTTATTTTGGTCTGTTTGTCCGCCTCTGTTTCTTTCTCATCCCTCTTTTATCTGCATTTCTGTCCTCTTTGTCTCAATCTCTATCTTTCTGTCTGTCTGTGTCTGTATCTGTCTCTCTGTCTGTGTGTGTGTTGTGCGCGTGTGTGTGTGTGTGTGTGTGTGTGTGTGTGTGTGTGTGTGTGTGTGTGTGTGTGTGTGTGTGTGTGTGGTGTGGTGTGTGTGTGTGTGTGTGTGGTGTGTGTGTGTGTTGTGTTGTGTGTGTGTGTGTTGTGTGTGTGTGTGTGTGTGTGTGTGTGTGTGTGTTGTGTGTGTGTGTGTGTGTGTGTGTGTGTTTTGTGTGTGTGTGTGTGTGTGTGTGTGTGT
>CM060318.1:31547413-31569913 GCA_030674155.1 Stramonita haemastoma
ATATTCAAAAACCACTTAATATTCTACATCCTTGACTTTCGAAATGTTTTGCATTTCAAGAAATAAGTTAAGGAATTATTTTTTTATGATGCAACAAATTTTGGAGGAGATTTCTATTTTCTCATTTTTGTCAGAAAGATATATATCCAGAGCAAAGACAAAGTTCAGAAATTATGTGTTCCCTTTGAATACAAACATTTACAAGGTGTATCTACACTTATGCAAAAGCTGGAAGGCTATTTTCTATGATCACCATGATCAGAGAGCTTTCTGAAAAATCTACACAACGCCCAAGAATGTTTTTATATAAAGAAGGATGATTAAAAAAAATCACAATTCATGCAATTAATTTTCATGATGCATATTTGCATTCACATTAAATGTGGAGGAACTTTTTATTGCCATCAAAGTTTTTTTTTTTTTTAATGTATAATGACACAGAGGATCCTGGTGTTGTTTTTTTGCATTGTTACATGAGAAATTGCTCAGTAAAAATACATAGACTATGTTTTGAAATTGTCTAATTTATGAAGCCCATTATTTGTTTTTGATTTATCGAAATGTCAGTTTTGTTAGCACTCATATAACTTAATGTGTCCTGGTAGCACGAAAAGTGCATTTGTCCGATTTTTTTTCTTTTTTCTTGATTACATGTTTGTTTTATTTTCGGAATATGAATTTATATCTACGGTGTTATTGTTCTTTTTGTCTTTTTCTGTCATCTTTCTGTGTATTAAGTGGTGCTTTGATATATACTGAGTGTAAATAATCAGATGTACTGCATTCATTTTTTTTTTTTTAATTAATCTGGATTAGTGAAGTAAACAACTCCATACCGGAAACAAAACCAGATCAAGATACCAGACACCTAAAAAGCAACAACCGCAAATCCTTACTCATATAATTTTATCTATCTATCTATCTATCTATCTATCTATCTATCTATCTATCTATCTATCTATCTATCTATCTATCTATCTATCTATCTATCTATCTATCTATCTATCTATCTATCTATCTATCTATCTATCTATCTATAATATAGTCGATATATCTATCTATCTATATCTATATCTATATCTATATCTATCTATCTATCTATATATACATATATATATCTATATCTATATCTATATCTATCTATCTATCTATCTATCTATCTATCTATCTATCTATATATATATATATATATATATATATATATATTTATATATGTGTGTGTGTGTGTGTGTGTGTGTGTGTGTGTGTGTGTGTGTGTGTGTGTGTGTGTGTGTGTGTGTGTGTGTGAGTGAGAGAGTATTTAGCTGTCTACAGTTTACATATCAAAGCTTTCACCTCCAGGAATAGTTTGGACTTAAGAAATGGTTCTCACGGAATTTCGTTTGCTAAATACAGACAGTTTCAATGCCTTTTGGAGAAAAAAACAGCACACACCAAAACAAAACACAGTAAAATGTATTTTCTAAACACCAGTATTTCTTTGATGGTTTCTTTCTACACTTGTGTTTGTATGATTTTCGTTCTTTGTCTAATCTCCTTTGTTTGCATTGCCTCATATAGCTGACATCTGTTCTAGACTAAATAGGTCTTTCGTCGCTTGACCTTTCTTACAATCTTTCTAAAGTGTTTACGTTTTGTTATGTGAGAGAGAGAGAGAGAGAGAGAGAGAGAGAGAGGAGAGAGAGAGAGAGAGAGAGAGAGAGAGAGAGAGAGAGAGAGAGAGAGAGAGGAGAGAGACAGACAGACAGACAGACAGACAGACAGACAGACAGACAGACAGACAGACAGACAGACAGACAGACAGACAGACAGAAACAGACAGACAGACAGACAGAGATAGACACAGAGAGAGATGGACAGAGAGAGAGAGAAAGAGAAAGAGAAGAGAGAGAGAGAGAGAGAGAGAGAGAGAGAGAGAGAGAGAGAGAGAGAGAGAGAGAGAGAGAGAGAGAGAGAGAGAACAGTCAGACAGACAGACAGACAGACAGACAGACAGACAGACAGACAGTCAGAGACAGCGACAGAGACAGAGACAGAGACAGAAAGACAGACAGACAGACAGACAGACAGACAGACAGACAGACAGACAGACAGACAGACAGACAGACAGATGAACAGACAGACAGAGAGAAAGCAGGGATTTTCGATGTATTTCTAAGGACTGTAAGATAAGCAGTGCATGCTCGTCTTATTAGCCTTTTAAACCAGGGTTGGGATGTAAACATAACCTTGTTTACACAACCGACTGGACGGGCAGATGATCACACACACGCACGCACGCACGCACGCACGCACGCACGCACGCACGCACGTACGCACGCACGCACACACATACACACACACACACACACACACACACACACACACACACACACACACACACACACACACACACACACACACACACACACACACACACACACACTCGCGTGCAACACGGGTGATGGGATAGTCCAGTTGGTTAGAGGGTTGCACATTGTGCTCGTGATCTGCTGACCTGGGTTCGAATCTCATTCAAGGGGACATTTCTCCCCAAAAGTCCTTCCGATAAGACTATATACCGAGGTCCCGTATGTGAACGCACGCAGACTATCTCGCTCACACGTTAAGCCTGTTCTGTTTTTGAAAATCTTGGGCCATTGTGTGTGCCTGTGATAACAGATGTCAAAACTGACAAAACTGCATACACACAGGGATAGGGTGTAAAATAAAGCACACGAGGGTTTATTCCATTGTGCTTGAAACAGGAATAAAAGCAGCAACAACACAACTGTTTAAACTGTATATGGAAAAGTACATGAAATTTAACAGCGTGGTTCAATGTTTCCTAGTTATCACATACACAAACGTAATATAAAAAGGTGTCAGCTGGATTCCGAAAACAAATAAAAGAAATGATGAATCATGGGATTTAAACCCGCGACCTTGCAGTCAGGAGCTCATGGCATTACTCTTTCTGCCATGGAGGCTGGTGTAGCCACGACCTCTGAAATAAAAACACAAGTCATATCAGATTAAGCATATTCATGAGGACCATTTATTGCTTGCCTGGGATGGTTGCAGACTAAACAAAATGCAGTCCTTCTACCGTATGTTGTGCTGTAGTGAAAGGCATACTAGCTCATACTGTAACAATTTACTTATTGATTTGTTGTGTTGCATTGTATTGCATTGCATTCTATTGTATTGTGTTGTATTGCCTTGCATTTCATTGCATTTCATTGCATTGCATTGTATTGTATTGTGTTGTGTTGCATTGTATTGTTTTGTGTTTTGTCGTGTTGTGTTGTGTTGTGTTGTGTTGTGTTTATTGCGTTGTATTTAAGTTATGTCGTGTTGGCATATGCTGTATTGTATCGAATCATACTGCTTTAAATTGCATTGCTTTGTGTTACTTTGTTTATCAGACATTCTATGCAAACATACTTTTTCTCATGAAAGGGGAGCTTTTATTTTATAAGAAAGCGTGTCTAAACAGATTGCTACCTTAAAACCCTCCTCTCATCTTTCCTTCTGTAACTGTTTAACCAGTGGCAGATAATTTTCTGAAAAAAAAGGAATATAGTTGGGAAAAGTAGTTTTTCCCCTGTGAGCTCTATCACGCAGGCTGAATACGTGTTGAAAATGATACTTGGTTTATTGCCTTTTGGAAATATCATGTTAAAAACTTGAGTGCAAAAGCACAACACGAAACAAAACTTAACAAAACGGCTTATGTCAGAGGAGGTAAGTATCATACACCTGTTTTTTATGTAAGCGGCTCATCTTTGCTCTTAGGGAGTTTACCTAATGATGGTATACTGTTTGGGTGGTGAAGAAACATTTAATGCATATGCAGATAGGCAAAGAAAATCAAAACATGGGTATCGCTGCTCTTGTGGCGACACACTCTTTCTCCGTGGAGAGCAGCCCAAATTTCAAACAGAGAACTCTGGCGTTACTTAAAGTAGTTTACAATACAACGCAAAAAGTGGGTTTAATATTACTTCATAATTCTGTTTGTGTTATTTGCTATCCTATCCTGATTCTCTCTATCAATTTTTAGATAAACTGCGCTACAGGTAAAAAAAATGGATTTTAAGAAAATCTTTTAGGGTTCAAGGGATGTTCCAAAAGCTTACAGTCAATTGCTTTGTTTTGTTTCTACAATTTTAGTAAAAGAATTGATACTTCTGTAATGTATTCTGGGCGCCACATTATCTTCTTTATTTGAATAAAAAGATCGTAAATGCTAACATTATACTTTAATAAGTGTAGAGAGCAGGTTTTTAGATAGCGCAGAGCATTTTATTTCAGGCAAAATTCATGTAACGTGATGTGGTATGTGTGTGTATGTGTGTGTGTGTGCGTGTGCGTGTGCGTGCGTGCGTGCGTGCGGTGTGTGTGTATGTGTGGTGTGTAATGGAGTGTGTGTCTGTGTGTGTATGTGTGTGCGTGCGCGCGGCACTGTGTGTGTGGTGTGTGTAAGTGTATGTGTAGGGGGGTGCAACGTTAGAAGTTACATACAAACATTAGTATTTACCATATGCGTGCGATACAATCACTATCTAATGGACCTTGTTATAATTTATGCTTGAGACGGATGCTATAGTCAAGGGTTAAGAACGCTTGAATTTACTTTCAAAGGTCCATGAAGTCCTGAGTTTGAATCCCTAATTCAAGAGTGGGGGTTTACATTATCCCAGGTCAACTTAGCAACGCCTTAATTCCCTTTGTGTATATTCACATACAAATGATAAAATATGCACATTAAAGGTAGTATAGTTCACATCAGGTTCACGGGGCTACGGAAACACAAAATACCCAGCACACATTTCGAAGTCAGAATGTGGCTCCCTTCATAAAGAGAAAAAACGGTTGCATACGCAAAATCTCCACTCTCGATATTCGTCGGAGCTCTAGTCGAAGAACGAAGAAAAAGTTATTTATGTACTTTTTGTTTGTTCTTTGGCTCACTTATTCTGTTTTCTGTTTGTTGTTGCTGGGTTTTTATTCCTTGTTGTTGTATTGTTGTTGTTGTTATGTTGTTGTTGTTTCTTGTTGTAGTTGTTGTTGTTGTTGCTTCTTGTTCTTCTTGTTCTTGTTGTTGTTCTTGTTCTTGTTCTTGTTCTTGTTTCTTCTTCTTCTTCTTCTTCTTCTTTCTTCTTCTTCTTCTTCTTCTTCTTCTTCTTCTTCTTCTTCTTCTTCCTTTCCTCTCTCTTCTTCTTCTCCTCCTCCTCCCCTTCTCATCCTCCTCCTCTTCCTCCTCCCCTTTCATCCACCTCCTCTTCCTCCTCCCTTCCTTCTCCTCTCCTCCTTTCCTCTCCTCCCTCTCTCTCCTCTCCTCCTCTCCTCCTCCTCCTCCTCTCCTCCTCCTCCTCCTCCTCCTCCTCCTCCCCCCTCCTTCGCCTTTCTCCTCCTTCCCCTCCTCCTCCTCCTCCTCATTTTTGCCAGAAAAAAAATCCGAAACTTGATGTTCCCCCTTTACCGACCTTATTATGGTAAGATCAGAAGACTTGCTGTCCCTAACACTATACTCAGTACATAGCCTGTTCTCTGGTGATGGTGTTTGCAGAGCCCTATGACTACCCTTCCTGGTGCCTCATCCTGGTGTTCAGCGTCCACGCTACTGGAGCCTCCATCTTCATCTTCGAGTGGCTCAGCCCTTATGGGCTCAATCGAGGAAAAACGTTCTTCCCAGGTAACTAAGGTAATTTAAGGGACAGAGAGAGTACTTTACTTGCATGGCTAAGTACAGGGCAGTGAGAATAATGAAGGTTTGATGAGATGGGGGAACATGTTTTTGGGTTTTTCGTGGTTATGATCACTTTTTGCGTCTGCTTTATTTTTAATAGTATATTTGTTTTTTTTTCACTTAAATGAGGATTTTGAGGTTGTGAAGATAATATGAAGATATTGTAAGATAGAGAAAGGGAGAGAGAGAGGAGAGAGAGAGAGAGAGAGAGAGAGAGAGAGAGAGAGAGAGAGAGAGAGAAGAGAGCAGAGAGAGAGAGAGAGAGAAGAGAGAGAAGAGAGGGACAGGGGGGAGAGGAAGAGAGCAGACAGACAGACAGAGACAGACAGACCAGACTAATACACAGACAGAGAGGCAGAAGACAGAGACAGAGAACAGAGACAAGAGAAAGACAGACAGACAAGAGACAGACAGACAAAGCAGATAGAGAAAGATATTTTGATTCTGACGCGAGATTGAGAAGTTACATATAAACCTAGCTCAACATATGTGAACAGTTTGTCTGTATATTGTACTTTGATTGAAAGTATTGGGAAGGAAAACAATACTACTCGAGTGTCATGTCTATACTTGTAACTAGAAGGTAAAGCACAAATGGATTGAACTCAAGCTTTTAACCTCAAACTTTAAAGTTGCAACCTCAGTGAATCAACGGTTTGACCTTTGGAAGACTTTCATTCATAAAAAAAGAAAAAGCACAATCACTTAACCCCATGGTCTGATCTGGTAAGCAAAGACATTTAAGAAAGCACTTGAGTGCGAAAAATACTTAAAAAAGTGTGAGAGGCCGAGAAAAACAATAAACAGTATAGAAAAAAGCTTTAACATTTGCAGACTTCCAAAGTACTGGCGCAGAGAGACGGCTGGGATTGTCTAAAGTAGATTATATGCCTTGAAGTAACAGGAGATTTTCCGGCATAAAAGTTTGACTGGCTTTTTCTGGAACAGAATGTTTTCTACAAGAGCAGCGCTAAAATATTTATATTTAGCTCTCTTTCTGGAAGTGTATGTCTTCCTATGAGATGCATTTTTTCTCATTTTTTAAAAATTCTCTTTTTTGCGTAAGGGCAACTTTTGTCGCGTGCGGGTTACGTATAAACCTAAATATGATGTCAATATATACTATGACATATATGCTAATCATATCTCATCTGAAAAGACCCCACATCCACCGAACAACAACCCAAAGTTTACTGATAGCGGAAAGCATTGCGTTCAAACGGGAATTGAACCCACAACTTCTGGTTTTTTATGCAAGTAACGCTATCTCAAAACCGCCGATCCACAACACTGCTTTTTCTTAGCAAGGTTTCAGTCTTTCTGGGAAAAGAAAAGCAGAAGAATGAACCAAGAAGGCAGAAAAAGAAAAAAAAAAACCAAAAAAATAATTGAACCTTACTGGTGCCCACACACCAGAATCCCAACAAAGGGAAAGAGCAGGGAGAAAAGAAGTTAATGGACTTTGTCTCTGACACACTGATTATAGCCATGCTGGCTAAAATGACCTGCTGCAGATCACAAGTTCTCGCTGTTCCGCTCCTTTTGGATGATCTGGGCCATGCTCTTCAGTGCCGCAGTGGACACGGATGGACCTAAAGGAGTGTCCAGTCGATTTCTGGCCAACATCTGGGCCCTGTTTGCCTTGGTTTCCTGGCTTTCCTACACTGCCAACTTGGCCGCTTTCATGATCACCAAAGAGGATTACTACGACCTCTCCGGTATTCAGGACAGGCGGGTGAGTGTTGATGGTGTGGGTGATTTGTGTGGGTGTTGTGGTGGTGTGGGGTGTGGGGTGGGTGTGGGTGGGGGGGGGTGTTGTGTGTGTGTGTCTAGAAGAAGTTCATTGGGTTTTTTTTTTTTTTTTTTTCAAGTGTAGATTTGTATTTATGGGGTAGCTAGACTGAAGTGAAGTGTCTGTAGTAAGAGTGTTATGACAAATACACTGTTTAAAATAGTGATTTTGTTTAGACAGAAAACAACAGCAACAGCATGTACAATAGCAATAACACACAGCATCATACACATACTCCTCGCTGTCTTTTGTTTGTCTGTTTGTCTCTGTCTTGTTCTGTCGTCTGTGTCTGTCTGTGTCTCTGTCTGTCTGTCTCTCTCTCTCTCTCTTTATCTCTATATTCTATATATTCATTTCTTATCTATCTTATCATTCTTCATTTTCTCTTTATATCATTAACAAAATATATCACACAATAACATCACACCCACACACCCATCACCCACACTCACACCATCCTTCCATCCCTCCTTTTTTCCTCCCTCCTCCTCCTCCACCCCTCTTCTTCCTTCGTCCTCCTCCAACGTATTATTACATGAAGACTAATATATAACAGCTGAGTTGTTCTGATTTTGGGTGTGCAGCTGCAAAACCCCACCCACATGAATCCTCCCTTCAAGTACGCCACAGTGCCAGAGGGAGCACGGAGACCAACATCCGCAACAACCATCCCAAGATGTACCGCTACATGAAGCCCTACAACAAGCCTGATGTTACCATCGGGGTGGAAGGCGGTGAAAAGAGGGTTGAGTGAGTGAGTGAGTGAGTGAGTGAGTGAGTGGGTAGTGAGTGGTGAGTGAGTGAGTGAGTGGATAAGTGAGTGAGTGAGTGAGCGAGTGAGTGAGTGAGTGAGTGAGTGAGTGAGGTCTTCTGGCTTCTTTCTGGATTGAAATCTAACCAACAAAGATATAAAACGCTTTCATTCCGGAATGGTTTTTTTTAAGGTATGATCTTCTTGCTTCTCTTTATTGAAATCTAACCAGCAAAGATATAATCCGCTTCATTCCGGAACATTATTACAAAAGTTATCTTTTTTAAATGGTAATGATTTTCTGGCTTCTCTCTGGACTGAAATCTAACAGAACAAAGATTATAAAACCGCTTTCATTCCGAATACTTCAGGTTTTTGTGTTTTTTTTTAATATATGATCTTCTGGTTTCCCTCAATTGAAATCTAAACTACAAGATATAAACTTTTATTTCAGGAATGTTTCGTTTTTGTTAAAGGTATGATTAATAGGAGGATTGTATGCTGTTTTAAATGAAAATTGCGCATGTGTAGTCGCATGTTTACAATTTTCATGCAGCTTTGAAAGCTGGGACTATGGGCAAAATGAACACATAGTCTACATTTCATGGTAATTTACACAACTTTTGTATAGGTTTTTTTTTTTTAATCAGCTTCCAAAAAGTGTTGTAAATGTTCTTTGTATTTTTTGGGTTGTTCTTTTTTTTTACATTCACAGGGAAATTCAAGCGTTCATCTATGACGCCACAGTGCTGGAATATTACGTGGGCAAAGACCCCGGATGTCGGCTGCGCACGGTGGGCAACTGGTACGCCATGACAGGGTACGGGGTGGCTTTTCCCCCTGGTAACAACAACCCCTGGATTGACAAGATCAACAAGGTCATCTTCCAGCTTCTGGAAAATGGTGAGTTTGGCTAAGGCCGGGGTGAGAGAATCATATTCTGGGTATGACAAAAATAATGGCAATTGGGGAATTTGGTTTGTAAGTTTGTTAGGGAGCTTTCACTGGCTGTGGATTTTCAGTTCATACCAGCAGACTTTTAAAGATTATGTACGCTTTTTCCAGATACTGTGGCTTCAAAAGAAGAGACGAACAGAATCTATTGCTCTAGAAAGATGAATAGTTACACATTCCAAACTTTCAGGGTTTTTTGTTTTTTTATGATAGATACACACCAAATTATACTAGTTCTAAGTATAGTCCCTTGATTTTTGTATGATTAATTGATGATTGATTGATTGATTGATTGATTGATTGATTTACAATAGTGACACTATTTTGATTAATATGATTGCTGTCAACTTAAAGAGTCATGTATTCTAACCAAAGCTAATCATAGTATGACATGAATTTCAAAAATACATATGAAAGTGGAGTTACTTCCCTTAACATTGTTGTATTAGGAACATTCAGTTTTTCTCGGACTTCTAATAGATGACTTGCAACTGGTAATTCTATTGTTCGAAAGTAATCGTTGTAGTTAGTGCTTGCTGATAACCCAGTCTGCTACATAAATTTGAACTGTTTCAAAATCAATTCAATCAATGCAGTATCCAAACATGTATCTTCTCCTGCATTAGAGCTCACCATCAGCATCAGCCAATTACATTAATGTACTCTTATATTCTTCATGTCTTGGGTAGGTAATGTTTTGAAAAAAAAAAACAAGACAGTACTTCGGAAGTCATATTTTTTAGCTTTAGTTATGACCCAATTACATACATACAAAATAAACTTTTGTGTGCCACATTTTGGTGTGCCTTCACGTGTGCTTGCATTCAAGGCATCCATACTTTGGATATCTATTTACCACACATGATTAACACATTAAAAAACCACATGTCTACAACTGGACATTTTGTCTTATGTTCTATCTCGGTTTTTTGTTAATCGAGAATAACGGAATAAGCACTCGTGTGCTTTTTTTTTACACCCAGTCCCCCGTGTGTATGAAACTTTGTAAATCTTATCATCTCTTCCCACCTGCACACAATGACCTAATCTTACAAAAACCGGAACAGGATTTAAGATGTGGCGCAAGACGTTCAACGTACCTTCACACTCGGGGCCTCGGTTTATACTCTCATCCTCACACATGCTTACATTACCCTACCCAGGTGAGATGGAGAGGCTTCAAAAGTTCTGGCTGGCCGGGCCTGCTACTTCGAGAAGGACAAGAAGGGGGTGTCCAACAAGACCCTGGGCATCCTCAACTTCACCAGCGCCTTCATCCTCCTGGGAGGCGGCGTCCTGCTCAGCCTGGTGCTCCTGGTCATGGAGTTCTTCTACTTTCGCTTTGGACGGGCGCTGTCTGGTCAAGGCCAACACTTGTCGTTGGTGCGGCTTTGTCAGCTTGGTGAGTAGGGGGTAGGGGATGTGGGTGAAGGGTGTGGGGTGGGTGGGGGTAGTGGGTGTGTGGGGGTTGGGGTGGTGGTGGGGGGGTGGGGGGTAGGGGGTGGTGGGGGTGTGGGGGTGTGGGGGGGTGTGGGGTTGGGTGATGGGGGGTGGTGTGTGTGTGTGTGTGTGTGTGTGTGTGTATGTGGTGTGTGTGTGTGTGTGTGGTGTGTGTGTGTGTGTGGAGTGGGGGGGTTCAGTGGGGAATAGATGTAATGTGTGTGTGTGTGTGGTGGGGGGGGGGTGTGGATGTAGAGAGAGAGACAGGGGTGGGGGGGTTCAGTGGGGGGGTAGATGTAATGTGTGTGTAGTATAGTGTAGTGTAGTGTAGTGTAGTGTAGTGTAGTGTAGTGTAGTGTAGTGTAGTGTAGTGTAATGTAGTGTAGTGTAGTGCGTTTATTTTTTTTATTTATTCTTGTATTTCCTCTTTTGTATCGAGGATAATGTAATAAGCCCTCATGTGGCAGATCTCCTCATCCCTCTTGGGTTTCGAGCGCATGCTGGGGGGAAACGTCGTTGGATGCCGCTTGCAGCTTGGCTGGTGGGGGACAGGGTGTGGTGGGTGGGATCGGTGGGATGGCTCTAGGTCGAGCGCGCTGGTGGGGTTGGAGGTGGTTGTTGTGGTGGGGACAGTGTAGTTAGTGGTCGACTGCTGTGCATTAGATCGTTGATTCGTTGGGGGGGGATTTTTTGTGGGTGTTGTGTGAGTGTGTCGTGTTGTGGTGTTGTTGGAGTGTGTGTAACGAGGTGTGTGGTACGGTGCTGTAGTTGTTGCAGTTGAACTTGGTTGTGGGGTAGTAATGTACGGCAATGCCGAAAACTTGGTGTGATTAACAACTGGCCACACACTGTTGACAAATGATCCCAATATTCTAATCCCGACCTCGAATAAGACATGCTTAAGTGTTTGATAGAAGTGTTGCCATTCCATCACTATTACATCTTCTGCAATTGTCATCGTTTATACACCAATTATTATCTATAATTCTTGTTCTACTGTCGCTTTATGGTCCTTGTCGTCGTCCCTTTGACAAGAATGCCTTATTGGGGCTACACAAGGATAAGCATTATTTTAATTTTATCAGCCATGTTCTCTTATCCAGGTTTTAAAGATCAGTAGGTTTTGAATGAATCGGTGAACAACTAACGAGCACGTAAATTAAGAGTTGGTGAGTTGGCAAAATATGGCCCACAAAAAACTCGCTTTACAAAAACGTTGGATTAACACTTTTTGATTGACTTTTTTAAGAAAATTTTTAACAGATGTGGTGAATGCATTTATATTAGATTTTTTTACTGTTTCAAGATGATTACCACTGTGATAAAACAATACAAGGACACACCCCAAATACAACAAAAAAACCTCAAAATACTCACAATTCTCTGTGACAACAGGATCAAAACAGATTTCCAAAATACCTCCTCTTGTTGGTTCCAGAGTCTGGGCAAATCCTTGACGGTGGAGAAGAGGTCCGTTGGAGCCACGCAGCTGCAAAGCGGTTGCGCAGCTGTGTGACACCCAGATCTGGCGCCTGAAGCATCAGTTGGACCTGGCCCTCCTCAAGATCGACAACCTGCAGAACCAGATCAGGTCTGGCCCATGTCTTCTTTTAGTGTCTTAGGGGGACGGGATGGCCTTGTGGTCAGAACATTGCGCTGGCAATTTGAAGACCCGGGTTCGATTCCCGTTGGAGGGGATTTTTCCCTGGAGTTCACATCAGTGCTGACTCCACTCTCCCCGAAAGTTTTTTGGATGAGACTGTAAACCGAGGCCCCGTGTGCGAAAGCAAGCAGAATCTTGCGCACATGTTAAATCCTGTTCCGCTTTTCGTAAGAGTAGGCCATTGTGTGCCGGTGGGAACAGTTGACAATGTTTACTCAACTGCGCACACACGGGGACTGGATGAGAAAAAAAGCACATGAAGGCTTATTCCATTATCCTCAATATAAAAGAATAATAATAAAGTGTCTTCTGCTTTATCTTCTACCTTGCCTCATGTTTAACTAATAGCAATAATGCAGTCCCGCTGTGTTCATATACCCCACAAAAGCAGTCCACATGAAGCATATAACATTGCTACAAGGTTTCCAGTATGAAAGAACCTTACACTGTTGCAACGTTAGTTACTTGGCATTAATCAATTACCCCAGTAACCAATTACCGGGCTTAATCCAGTGGTGGTTGCCCATCAGTACAAAAGATCACACAGAGGATCATGGAACTTAATCGCTAAGCTGGTTGTGTAAGATGCCGGCTTTAATTAAAGGGTTTTTGGTTGTTACATTCGTTCTTCTAACAATCTAGTAGTGACAGTATTCCCTATGAATCTGCAGAGCTTGGAAACACTTTTTCTCAGAATGGTCTGACTATTTTTTAAAACGTTTTGATAAAAGATGGAAGCAATATTTTACTATCTGTGCTGTTGCTTTAGCCAGTTTAACACTTTTGGTGTTTGGCCATATAGTATCTGTCTAGGAATTATTCATATTACCTAGCTATCAGGTTAGACATAAATACAACTTGGATAAGAAGTCTATGGTTATTTTAAGCACTTCGCACGCACATGAAAGCACCATACTTGACTTCAAGGATGTTTTTTGTCTCTTTTAATAAAGAATACTGGCTGTATGCTAAGATTCTTGTCCAGCTGAAGACAGCCCCAGTTTACTACTTGAAAACCAAACATTGTAACATAGACCTTGGGTTTTGCTTACATCAATAGCTAGTGAAACATTTGGGCTGGGGTAGATTTTCAATTTTGAATACAAATTCTACATGTAGAAGCTATGGATACTTTTTTGGGTTTTAATCATCTTTAATTACTGTTTGTTTTCCTTCTCTACAGTCCTTGCTTTACTAAAAATCTGGTAAACCATACAAGTTTGTTTTGAAAGCAATCAGTTTTAATAGTTACAACTAATCTGACTATCTGTGTAAAATCCTTTATAAAGAGACTCTGAAACTGGATATTTTTACTGTAAAAGATGTGATACCGCAGAACCATATAGGTATTGATAATCTTGTACTAACCACATTCTAGCATGCATACACCCAACATACAACAAGTGCTTGTGAATTTTCTCATCGAAGTATCCCCTATAGGTGTACACACCTAACATGTCCAAACAACTGCTGCTATGGTTTGCAGCATGGGGTCCAGACGCTACACAGAGCCGGACATCACCAAACAGGTGGGCTACCAAGACCCGACTACTCCCAATACAACGGAGCCGCTCGACGCCATTTGTCACGTGACGATTTCTACCAATCAGATCGCCTGCTGGACGACGACAACTGCGATTCGCGGTCAGAGGGAGGCGGGATGTGGCGGATACGGCGCTCACCCAGTTACACGTGTGCCATCGGGGGAGACTTGATGGGCGACCTGCAGAGACAGTCCTCCAAGAGCAGGCAACACGAAGGCAAACTGTACGTGGGGGTGGACTCCAGCGCCAACAGCAGTGAAAGTGTCATCTGACCGCTTCCTGTTGGTGGCGCTCCAGCGTTTGTTTGTTGGCCATTCTGTCCAGAGTGTGTGAAACTAGTCATCTGCGAGGCTGTTGTTTTCTTTCCTGTTTCTGTTTTTACCGGCCAGAGATCTGGTGTTCAAAAACTCGGCACAGTAAGAATCAGGGTTTCTGTCCGTTGACCACTTTGGTGTTGTTGTTGTTGTTGTTGTTGTTGTTGTTGTTGTTGATGGGGATGGTTGTCACTTCTTCATTGTCACCACCTCTGATCTGAGTGTATCTGTGAACCACGTCCTAGCTCTGGTGTTACTTTAGCAAGGCAGGTGTAGGCCTTTATACAATGCAAGTATAATCCATTAAACTATCTGCACAACTAGGAATTTGACATAAAAGTATTACTCGACATCTATTTTACATGTTAAGTAATAATTATAGTTTGCGCGTTAATGATTAACTACTTAATAACAGCTATGGAAACGACAAGAAAAACTATGTTGGTAATGTCAAGTAAGGAATAATATGATAACACTGCAAAACTGACAAAGAAAACAATATAGCTACAGACCCAGCCGTTGACACATGGTCTAGTAGATAATGTCTGAAATACTAACAAATCTTCACTCTAAGACCCTAGTTACTGCAAAGTAATCTAACGGAAGAAGGAGAAAAATGATAAACAACAATAAGGAAGGAGTACAAAAAACAGAAGGAAAAAGAAAAGGGAAAAGAAAGGAACAAAAAAGATGACAAGGAAGAAGACGAACAAGGTAAAAGGAAAAAAGAGGAGAAAAGAAGGAAAAAAGAAGGAAAAAAAGAAGTAAAAGAATATAAAGAAGAAGACTACCAAAAAGAAGAGTGCAAAGAAGAAGACGAAGAATGCAAAGAAAAAAATGCAAAGAAGATGAAGACTACAAAGAGAAAGATCACAAAGAAGAAGAATACAAAGAAGGAGAATAAAAGAGGAAGAATGCATGAAGAAGAAGTAAGAAAAGAAAAAAGAAGGAAGAAGAAGCAAAGAAGAAGAAGAGAAGAATGCAAAGAAAAGAAGTAGAAGAATGCAAAGAAGAGGAAGAAATGCAAAGAAAATGCATAGAAGAATGCAAAGAAGAATGCAAAAGGAATGCGAAGAAGAAGAAGAAGAAGAAGAAGAAGAAGAAGAAGAAGAAGAAGAAGAAGAAGAAGAAGAAGAGAGGAGAGAGGAGGAGGAGAGGAGGAGGAGAGGAGGAGAGGAAAGAGAGAGAGAAGAAAGAAGAAGAAGAAGAAGAAGAAGAAGAAGAAGAAGAAGAAGAAGAAGAAGAAGAAGAAGGAGAGGAGGAGGGAGGAGGAGGGGAGGAGGAAAGAGAGGAGAAGAGAGGAGGAGGAGGAGGAGGAGAAGGAGAAGAAAAGAAGAAGAAGAAGAAGAAGAAAAAGAAAGAAGAAGAAGAAGAAAAAGAAAAAGAAGAAGAAGAAGACTTTCTGCTTTTTGTCTCTACCATCTCCACAAACCGAGGAGAGAAATAAAAGCCCATTGTTTTTCTTTCTCATTTTTGCGTCATTTTCTTCTTCTCCTTCTTCTCCTTTATCGAAAGTCCAAACAACAACTAATCGCGTCTGTCATTTCTTCAGCGAAAACTTGTTGCGCTGCCGTTACGCCCTGTAAAGCTAGGCCAAGCGCATCGAAAATGGGAATGAGAGATTAATTGCTACAGTTTACGCATTTGTGGAGAAAAGTAGGAGAATGGACCATGAAGGAAGACAATACACAAAAGGAGGTGACAGGAAGAAAAGGAACAAGGCAGAAACGAAAACAGGGGTGGAAAAGAGGGAATTCCTTGCACAGAGATTCTAGAAGGTGGGGATGCTAGTTATACTGACAGGCCTCCGGCATTCCCAAAGAAGGAGGCTTCAGTTTGAAATGGCCCAATCCTCCATAAAGTGCTCCCCCCCCCCTAAAAAAAACAAACCCAAAACAACCGTATCATAGTCTTCCTGCCCCAGCTTTCTCACCAAGCCAAAGTCATATGTATGTTTACCTTCCAACCGTCTACACTCAGATTGTGGTCTCTATCTCTGCACTGACCATTGGCTGAAGAATCGGCCACACTGTTGTTGATGAGTGTTTTCCCACATTAACACTTTTGGAGGTTGTCTAGAATAATTATATAATCCCTCTTACTATTCCCACATGAAAATAACAAGGAGACGTCAATTACAAACTGGAAAGTTAGTTTATAATTATTACCATGCTTCATTTCAAGTGCCTGGACGTGCAAGTAACCGTATTCTGACTTCCGAGGACTGTTTTTACCTTTACACGACACTGTAATCTTATGTTAAGAGGTATAGCTAAAAGACAATCGTAACATAACACAAACAAGCAAGGTTTAATTTCAGCGTAGGCATTGCCACTTTGCTTAAATCAACAATTGAAAAAAGGTTTATACTCTTAGCACAGTCCCAGAGAATGATGCATTGTGTTACATCAACGGTTCAAAAACTGCACCTGACTAAAAAACAGAAAATCATAGGCATGAATCTGGCTTCATTGTTCATAAAGCTAAAAGTCATCCGTAAGAGCGGTGTAATGTCCTTAGTGTGGACTCCAACGTGTATATATCTATAACATGACACTTCAGTGTAGGGTATTGAGAATCAAGGAATCACATGATGGTGAAAAAATAATATAACGCTTTAGCCGTCCAGTGAAAAGAATTTTTTTTCATCCCAAGCTAGACACAAGCACCATGCAGCACGCACGCACGCACGCACGCACGCAACGCACGTACGCACGCACAGCACACACCACGCACCACCACCACACAAACACACACACACACACACACACACACACACACACACACACACACGCCGCGCGCGGCGCGCGCGCGCGCGAGGATACACCTACACGAGCACACAGCTGAAACATACACACATTTATCATTAATAAAAAAAAAATTGAAATCACTATATTTCTGTTACTCAGAAGATTATTTATATATTATGATACTTGATATGTCCACACTCCATCATGACATATCAATATGGAGCTCCATTTAAAGTCATTTAGACTGAAAATGTCTTTGAATGATAACAATATCTAAAACTATATTACTTTGTTTGTGCATGGTTTTTTTTTTAATGAAATCATGAATGGATCTGAGTATTGAGTTAATAAAATATTCACATTGGTAACATTCAATACAATAGAACAGCATACATTGTGTCGATGAAGATGCTAGCCATAACAAAGCTTGTTCCGTTTGTCTCTTTGTTGTTTGTTTGTTTGTTTGTTTATCTGCTTGTTTGTTTGTGTGTCTGTTTGTTTGTTTCAGGTGTTATGTTCTTCCGTTCATTGTGTTATTTCCCTCTTTCAATTTAAATGGGCGTGGAAAACTGCACATAATTTATTAAACAAAATATTCATTAACACCAGTCTACTCGTCCGGAAGTGTGGTGTGGTGTGTGTGTGTGTGTGTGTGTGTGTGGTGTGTGTGTGTGTGTGTGTGTGTGTTGTGTGTGTGTGTGGTGTCGTTGGTGTGTGTGTGTTTTAAAAGAGAGAGGAAGAGAGAGAGAGAGAGAGAGAGAGAGAGAGAGAGAGAGAGAGAGAGAGAGAGAAGAGAGAGAGAGAGAGAGAGAGAGAGAGAGGAGAGAGTAGAGAGAGTAGTAGTAGTAGGGTGCACTTGTTCTCAGTTGTTTCCCTTGCACCATGAAAACAAGAATTGGAAATGTAGCGTGTGTCCCAGTTCTGTATGACCTAGTACTGACCTGTTATATCATAGTCTTCTAAACTATTCTTTCTCACAGGCTGTTACGATACAAGGAGCCCATCATGATCACAATTTTATAACGCAATGTATATAGCAAAAAGTGAAAGGACTCACAAACACACATACATCTTACACAAGATCGCAAGACTACACCACACACACACACACACACACACACACACACACACACACACACACACACACACACACACACACACACACACACACACACACACACACACACCACACACACATACACACATCACACATACACACATCACACACATAATATCACACACACACACAATTTATTTTTATTTTATGAAAAAAATTATATACGATTTAATGTCACAGCAAATTTATCTGCATAAATGTCGGTCTCTCTCCCCAGGGAGAGTGCATTGCTAAAACACCCTGCCACCCATTAATCTTTTTTTTTGTATGATTTTATTCTTGCCTGCAGCTGTATTTGTTTCCTTATAGAATGACTTTTTTTCTAAAGAGTTTTGCCAGGACAACCCTCTTTTTGCCGTGGGTTCTTTTACGTGCGCTAAATAATGATGTGTAACACATGGGATCTCGGTTTATCGTCTCATCCAAAAAACTAGCACCCAGATCACCACTCATGGTGTAATGGATGGGGGTAAAAGTGTTACAACTCCGACCCTAGACTTTTCGCTTTCTGGGCAGGCATGTTATCTGTAGACCACCGATCTATATCACACACCTGTATAATTACATAGTACAGTTTCTATGACTTTCAAAAGGTGAGTTAATTTGTCCTGACAGTGTGTGGGTATTGTGTAATATCTGTTTAATTATCTGGCTGTTTTATTAAGTATTATTATTTCCTGAAAATTGATATCTGTTTTGTTCTCTGTGTGTGTGTCAGCGTGTGTGTGTGTGCGCGGCGCGCGTATGTGTGTGTGTGCATGCGCGTACTGGCATGCCATGCGAAAGTAAGTTTTGTTTAAGGGGGGATGGGATGCTAGTTGACAGAGGTTGGCGTATGACTGACGATTGGTATTTTTCTATATGCACAATGCAGTTTATTAGCACATTGATAACTTTGCTGTGTGTATTTTGCAAACTAAACCATTCTCCTTGACGGGTAGATTGATCGGTTCAATCGTTCATTGCAGACTAGTTCATGCATGCTTTTCTTTATCAGGACAGGTTGCCATATTGAACGAAAATAATGTGCATCTGGGTTTTTTTTCAATCTGTTCACTATTTTCACAAATTGTATCGGTGTTTTAAGACCTGCAAACATCGACGTGACTGATTGTGCTATGTATGTGCTATGTAAATACGTTAAGTATCATCATGGCTCCTACGAAATAATGACACGTGCATGCCTATTTATGCTGTAAGTAGTGTAAAAATTCTCGCCAAGTCGTATTGTTCTTCAATGTTATCAGTATTGCTTTTAAAGAAAGTCCATCAAATAAGATGTATCGTTGGACAGAATAACAAGCAATCATGTTGGATTTCTTTTTGGTTATTTATTGTTTGATGTGTGCAGTACTATTCACAGTTATTTAATGTGGATAGTCGTTGATGATTATAGTATAATTATGTCTGGGGCTTTGAGGTATTACGCAATGACTCACATGCTTATAGATATTTTTGTGAATTGATCTTTGAAGATAGAGTTTCGTCGGAAACGATGCAAAATAGTGTTCGTCCTTTGTTAGTTAATTGACTTGTCGGTTGGTTGGCAGGCTGGAGGTAAATCTGTTGGCTGGTTGGCTAGCCAGTTGGCTGGTTGGTTAGTCCGTTGGCTGGCTGTGGCTGGCCAGATGGCTGGTCTGTTGGCTGTTGACTGGCTCATTGACTGATTGGTTTTTTTGGTTGGCTGGTTGGTTGTGTTTTCTCAATGATCCAAAGGCGGTGGAGTTGACTGTTTATTATTTTCCTTTTGGGTTTTTTGTTTCCTTGCTGGTGAGATATGGGTCTGTTTTTTCTCATTCTTGGATTGTTTGATCTTGCTTTGTCCTGCTATTTTGATGTATGTTGATGTTGTTGTGGTCGTTGTTGTTGCTGTTCCTGTTGTTATTAGTTGTTGTCTATAAAAACAACGGGAATAGCTAGGCCTTGTTGTTAAAGATGATTGTGTTGATTTACAGCAGTGAGGAAGCACGTCTCGACCATATTAATTGAAGGATTATTTTGCTTCGTTTCAAACAGTATATTTATGCACATCACTATATTTTCAGGCTTTATTGTAAGAATAGTCCTGTTTTCCTTTGTTTTTTCCAAGTGAGAATCAAGCGAAAATATGAGTAGAACTGAAAACTTGTTTGACGTCCAATCATAGCAACACTATGCAAGACTTATACGTTAGTTGTGACAAGTTTCTCTTTTTGGAATCATTCTCGTTTTCTATGAAACGTTTTAGACTTTGAGCCCAATCTAGATAGTTCTGTTAGCACTGTAATAAATCAGAACTCCATTTCAGATGCAGAAACTCTTGTTCTACATAAAATGTATGTATATATGAAACACGATGTTTGTCGTAAATTGTTGCTTGTTTGTTTGTTTGCTTTCTTTTCTTGATTCAGAACACAGTTGTAGCTTCTCTCGATTTGTATAAGGATTTGCAAGTTTGTCTGTTTGTTGATAGCCTATCATCATTGTATGTTTAATGATAGTTCACACGATGTAAGTCTCATAATTCGTTTATTTTTTTAAAGATTGCTCACAGTGATCAGACTGGTGTCATTCAATGATTCTTGAACATACGCTTTACGAGACCAGATACATAGAATTAAATCATTTTCAAAGTAGATAAGTGAGTAGAGACTTAATTATCTCCCCTGACGAAGTGCAGCACATAATTTGTAAATTCCAAATCATTGTATACAAATCTGATGGCAACAATCACTTTCAGCATTGCCTTGCACAGAGTATGTGTTGTGCGTTTCCCTGCTAAACACTCTAGAGGTTGCCTAGACAAGTACACTCATTCATTCCATTCACATGGGAATCCTCTGAGACTACATAAGTATATGCAAACTTAGCGTGTAGGCCTACTGCTGTTTTAAGTAGCTGGCTAAGGGGCAGTCATGCTCCGACCAAAAACAAAAAAAAAAACCCTCGAACATTTCCTGTACTTCTATTACGTTAAGATCTCCTCATGGCTAAAGATAATGTCGGTAGAAGATCCGAAAGCACAGACACAGTTTAACGTAAGCCGGGCATTTTATCCCCCCCTCAAAACACACACCACACACCACCCCAACACACACACACACCCACACACATAAATATATATATATATATATATATATATATATATATATATATATATATATATATATATATATATATATATATATATATATATATATATATATATATATCAAGCTTGTAGCTTTGCAAAATTAGTGCAGTCACGGGTAATTTTGCATGACAAATTAAACACATGCCATTACACAGAATCCCTTCTTTTAAAGACAAATATTTGATCACCAAATGTGTGAAGGTAAGCGGAGCATGAAATACGTTTTGATTGTAAATTCAGGACCTTGTGAAATTCAGAATTTGTGATGAAAAATAAAAATTACATTCATAGACAAATAAATACACTACAGTCAATTCACGATAACGACAGGTTTTTACAGTAATCCTTCCTTTTGTCTTCAATTCTAACTGAACTTTAGTGGACTTATACAGCCAAAAAACTGTCAAAGCAAAGCCCAGGGAAAACAGTTTCGAATCGCGTCTGTAATTTTACACGAAAGCAGAGCGAAAACTGAGAAAGGGAGAGAATCCATGTTAGGCAGTAAATCCACCCTGTTATCCCTCTTTTACCAGATAGGTACTACTTACTTCTTTCTATTCGAGGTGGGGTAGGGGTGGGGGTAGTTGTGGCTTTTTATGGAGCCATTCGGGGTTTTTTCTTTAGTTGTGCAAATTTTTTATTTTGTTTTTATCCCTGAATTAATGAAACCTAGAACACTGTCCTAGTCATACACTGAAATAAACACCATTCAAGCCAACTTTTAATAATGGATTGTGTGGTATGTGCTACTTTTTTCCTTGTTTATCGTTTTGTTTCTTTTTTTTCCCCTTTTTCACAACACTATTGGGTTCGTATTTTTGTGCAGATTTTATGTACGTTCACCCCTAGAGCTGAAAATGTCAAACATAGAGTCTCCTCTTAAACACATTCTGAAGTAAAGTTGATAGCAGTTATTGTAGCCAGATGGATAAACCAAAGGAGAGGGGGTCGCCTAGTGGGGGAGGGGTGGTGGGGTGGATTAGACTGTTGTACTCCTAATCTGACGATAACTGGGCTGCTGATTTCAAAACTTTATTAATAAGACGTCTGTGTGATGTGATCGTCTTCTGGAGTGGCTGCTGGCTAAAAACAAAATCAAAAAAAAAACCCAAACATCCACTATACCCCAAAAGTCCTCTAGAGAATGTTTTTTTTTTTTTTTTACATCCAGGATAATGGACTAAGCACTCATGTGCTTTTTTTGTTACATCCAGTTCCACTGTGTGCAGTTTTTTGTATTTTTTTCATCTGTTCCCACAAGCATACAATGGCTTACTTTACGAAAAGCGGAACAGGATTTAACATGTGCGCAAGATGTTCTGCGTGCGT
>CM060318.1:31574913-31579913 GCA_030674155.1 Stramonita haemastoma
GTGTGTGTGGTGTGTGTGTGTGTGTGTGTGTGTGTGTGTGTGTGTTGTGTGTGTGTGTGTTGTGTGTATGTGTGTGTTTGTTTGTTTGTGTGCGCACGCGCGCCCGTGTGTGTGTGTGTGTGTGTGTGTGTGTGTGTGTGTGTGTGTGTGTGTGTGTTTGTGTGTGTTTGTGTTTGTGTGTGTGTGTGTGTGAGTGTGTGCGCGCGCGCGCGCGCGTGTGTGTGTGTGTGTGTAAAAACTATATGAAAAATCAAAAGCCAATAACCTAAGTATTCTTCGGGAGAACATTTCGTGGTTCAAATGTAAGGGAACAAACTACATAATATGCAAAAGATATAACTCTATTACAGTTTCCCCCCTTCACCACATGCTGCATACTTTAGTGTGTGTGTGTGTGTGTGTGTGTGTGTGTGTGTGTGTGTGTGTGTGTGTGTGTGTGTGTGTGTGTGTGTATGAAGAAAGAATGGTCGCACATGATATAATTATGTATGTATGTATGTATGTATGTATGTATGTATGTATGTATGTATGTATGCATGCATGCATACATGTCTGTATGTCTGTATGTCTGTATGTATGTATGTATGTATGTATGTATGTAAGTACTCTACCCAGGGTGAGTGTGTCACCACAAAAAAAACAAATCTTCTGAGCACCTATGAACACAAACATGCACTGAGAATGTGCGTGTGCGTACAGCCCCCCACACAAGTGCAAATAAACATGCCTTTGTATGTTGATGTGTAGCTGTCTACATGTGTGCTGCTGTCTGTGCTGAGGGGACCTTCTTTCTTGTTTTCCACTTTGTGTTTGCAAATTCCATCATTTCCCCAGAGGTCTAATGCAGCCGGGGAATGTTAGCCTACATAAGCACTAGAGGCTGATCGATTGTGAGAAACTGAATGTGGCGCCTACTTTTTCCTCTTTTTTTTTCCTGATAAGTTGCTAGAAGATGGTTCTGAGTGTGGAAGTTAAGAGTGAAAGAGTACATTTGTTGTTTTGTTGTTGTTTGTGTTGTTGTTGTTGTTGTTGTTGTTGTTTTTTCTTCTTCTTCTTCTTCTTCTTCTTCTTCTTCTTCTTCTCTTCTTCTTCTTCATCTTCATCTTCTTCTTCTTTTTCTTCTTTCTCTTCTTCTTCTTCTTCTCTTCTTCTTCTTCTTCTTCTTCTTCTTCTTCTTCTTCTTCTTCTTCTTCTCTTCCTCCTTCTTTCTCTCTGTCTTTGTCTCTGTCCTTCTTACCCTCTGTCTGTCTGTCTGTCTGCCTGTCTGTCTGTCTGTCTGTCTGTCTGTCTGTCTGTCTGTCTGTCTGTCAGTCTGTCTGTCTGTCTCTGATTTCTTTCAGATCTTTGATAATTTTTTTTGTTTTTTTATATCATCATACATTTTCCATGACTCCGGGATGAATATATAATCAACAACAACAACAAAAATATGAACAACAGCAAATATCCATCATAATGTGCGTATTCTTTTTCCTCAATAAAAAAGTTTTAAATTTCTGTTCGGGACGCAGTCTCTAAAACTGATGCACTAAGATTAGTTTTATAATGGAAAACAAAATTGTTTTACGCACGGCAGCGTGTTCTTTGCAGAGGAGAACTGAAAACAGCCTGTCAACTTTATTGAACAAACAAGTTTGTCTGACTAACGAGTAGATTGTGCATAATCTTCTTCATTTTATATTTATTATTGCTTGCTGAGGGTTTTTTATTTGGGGGGGGGGGGGGGGGAGTAGGGAGACTACAAAGAGTGTTTTTTAAATGTCTCATTCAACGAAAATGTTGGTGGACTAATGTAAGGTGATACTAGATTATGTCAATGTTATTGTTGTTGTTGTAGTTGTTCATTTCCCAGCTTAACACTATGGAGGTCATCCAGAATGTGCACTCTGACCCACGTGTCCCACCTAGGAATCACTGTGAGATTGAAATGCACATTGGATGCGTGTAAGATCAGATGTTTTCAAGTACTTCATCAAAAAGCAGTTATACTCCGATTCAGATAATTTTTTTCTCCTTTAGAAATTAAAGAAGAGGGGAGGTTGTTAAGATAAGAGCTTGTCATGGACTGAAGGCAATCTTATGCAACAATTTGCAACATTAACGTGTTCGTGTAGGCCATCAATAACTGACACCTCTTTTGCCTGGGCCACAGACCATATTATGTAATTATTACACATTCGTTTCGTAATGTTTACACACTGTAACAAACAAAATCACGCAAAACATTATGATTATTTTATGTGAGTTTCTTCTCAAATTTTAAAACAATACCCAAAAAATCATGTAACGCAAAACACACCACACTCACATCAGTGCCAAAAGAGTTAGGACAGAATACACAGCTTCGAAAAGTTATCGAGGGCATACAGAAACACCATTTCTTCTCTAAAAAAAACACATTTATTTCAGTTTGTTTCGAATTTCGTCCAGCTGAACGGTGATACAATACATATCTATCAGTCTGTGCTGCCCTTCCCAGTGTGTCTATGAGAGTGAACTTGTGTCACCATGTCTGCCCGATGTTCCCATCCATGGCGATTATTATGTCAGTACAGGAAACTATCATTTCTTGTCTGGATGACATAGTGATGAGACCGCTTCCTGGCCCAGATATAGTCTTCTTCTAGTTCTTGTTTTTCTTGTTCTTGTTTTTCTTGTTCTTTTTGTTCTTGTTCTTATTGTCCTTGTTCTTCTTGTTCTTTTCTCTTTATTGTTGTTGTGTGTTGTTCTTCTTCTTCTTCTTCTTCTTCTTCTTTCTCGCATTCTTTCCTGCATTCTTCACATTTTGTTTCATCTTCTTTTTCTTCGTCGCGTTCTTCGGGGATGATTTCTACATGCAACACTAACATGTATGCGTTTCATTTATTCATGTTTTTTCATTTGTCACCTGAAGCTTCAGGAACACCATGCTTTACTCTTTTGAAAGCTAGAGCGAGATTGAACTTGACCACAAAATGCTTTGGTTGCACAGGACACACAGGACATCGATTCATTATCTCATCTGAATGACTTTTGAATGGGTGTGTGGGTGTGGCAGTTGAGTCAGTAGTGAGGTCAACTCCAGTAGAAAACACTTCTGGATAGGGAGCCTCGTGTTGACTGGAACCTGGACCATCAGATTGCAAGCTCAACACTCTGGTCCCCAGACTGTAGGCCCCCAACCCCTCACAAACTTCCATCCCCCCTCCCGTCTATATATACACACACACACACACACACACACACACACACACACACACACACACACACACACATACACACACACACACACACACACACACACACACACATATATATAATTATATAATATTATATATATATATATATATATATCATATATATATATATATATATATATATATATATATATATATATATAATATATAATATGTACTATTATTCAATCTATAAATAGTTTCTAAGTTCTCCAATGTCTTTCAGTGAAAGTGTCATCGCAGGGTACTCACTATTTTTTGATGATTCAGTCAGGAAGCGGTCAGCGGGGTAACTATTCATTTTTACTTGATCACTGTCGAAGACAAAGTGTTTCCACAATTTCTGAACCAACATAACTGCTTCTTTCTGTTCCTCTTTCTTTTTGTTTTGTTTTTTTAGCTCTTGATTTTCTTGGTTTTTTTTTTATTGCTGTTGTTGTGTTGTTGCTGCTGTTGTTGTGTAGTTGTTCATGCTTTGTTGCTGTTGTGGTGGTGGCTGTACTTGTTCTTCGTTTTTTTCTTCTTCTTGTTCTTCTATTCTTCCGGTACTTGTTGTTGTTTGTTGTTGTTTGTTTGTTGTTGTGTGTTGCTTGTTCTTGTCTTCTTTCTGTTCTTCTGTCTCTCTCTCTCTCTTCTCTCTCTACTCTCTCTCTCTCTTCGCCTTTCCTCTTACTATCTATCTCTTTGCTCTCTTATGAATATTGAAAGACAATATTTTGAATATCTTAAGTCCTTTTGGTGCACTTTTTCTGTTATACAGTTTAAATCACAATCCATAAAGCTCATGTTCAATTCATGCTAATACAGTTCTTTGTGAGTATTTTTTTTCTGCAGTGAAAGCTCTTATCGACAAATGTTGTGTTGTTGTTGTACGTTCCCCAGCTTAACACTCTGAGGGTCACCCAGAATGTGCAGTCTGACTTACACATCCCACCTGGGAATGGACTGTGAGATTGAAATTACACACTGGGTGAAAAGTTTGTGCGTATGACTGTTTTTAAGTACCTCGCTATAAAGGCAGCCATACTTCGACTGCACAGGGTTTTCATCCTTTAAAGGAGAGTGCATGTTGTTATGGTAAGAGCTCATCTTGGCTGAAGGCAACATCAACACAACATTTTACAACGTAACAGCATTTTAGTGAAGGCTTTGGCAAATTAGCTGACATCAACAACTAATACAACTTTTGGGCCTGGGTCAGTTATAGACAGAATAAGCAACTGCTAATTTTTTAAAAACAAGAAACAATTCTCCGTACACGCCGGATGGATGAAATACAAATTCGAGGTTAATAAGGACAACTCGACGGATATGAATTGGAATATGATAGCACTAGAATAAGTTTGCGTTGAAAAATGACCTGTATTGTATATTTTTGATGCAAATTCTACAAGCTACACAAACACATTTGGATGCATTCATCTAAAATTTCAAAAAAGCAAAAAGATACTTCACCCCTTTATAATGATGCCTACCTATACACCTCGCATAAAAACAAAGCATCAAATACGGCTTCAAGATGTTGACTTCTCCGTAAAGTCATTAAATCAGCAAGGGCGCCAAGGAGTGAAACAAACAAAACGAAACGAAACAAAACAGAAACAAAAACAAGACTTTATCTTCAGGACGGAGCTTACAGTACTTTTTTTTTTTGCATTTCATTTCAATGCCAACACATGTAGCCCCCACACACATAAAACACGATCACTGTACAACCAGCCTGATTATTTGGTAATTTATTTGCATATTCGCCAATTCATTTGTCAAAAAAGCAAGTTCTCAAAA
>CM060318.1:31589913-31597413 GCA_030674155.1 Stramonita haemastoma
ATCTAACAAAGCTAAGTCAAAGGGTTTAGGGCCCAGTGCTTAAATTAGCGCGCCCCTTTCCTTTTACTAAGTCTAAGTGTGGTCAGTTCCTGCTGTAATTAGCACCAGCTGGGCTGGGATGGGGTGGAAGGGAAAGCAGCGGAGATTCTGAGAATAGCTGAAAATACGGGAATCTGACTGCTAGCTGGGTGAATCTCTTTTTATGCACCCCCCTTCCCACCCCCCTAGTATTTCGATACAAATTTTAACTTTTCATGTTATTTTTAAAAAAATACACATTGCTGTGAATACAAGAAAGTGCAACAATGTTAATTAAACATGACAAATGTATTGAGTGACAAAACAACAGTTAGCCAGCTGAAAGACCAACCAATAACTAATAAAGGTAAAGGTGTCCCATAACCTTTGTTATGTAAATGGGCACCTGCCCTCTTTAGGGTCAGGGAAGGTTACAAAGCAGCAAGGGAGAGGAGATGGGCGCCGCCCTCAACATGCTGGTCCCTAGAGAAGCTGAGGTCTCTGATACCTCAAATACTTAAAGGGTAGGGGAGTGAGGTATCAGAGACCTCAGCTTCTCAAGGGACCAGCATATTGAGGGCGCCGCCCATCTCATCTCCCTCGCTGCTTTACCTTCCATGACCCTAAAGAGGGCAGGTTCCCATTTACAGCTGGGTGAACTGGGGGGACCGTACAAAAGCCAAGGCGCGCAAACGGTCACCTATCCAACTGGTAACCACGCTCGATGCTGCTCGATTCGACTTGAAGAAAGCAAGCGCTCTGACCACTGAGCTATCCCGCCCCCAATAACTAATCCCCCCAACCCCCCCTCCCCCCAAAAAAAACAACAATACAAACCAAAAACAACAAAAACAAACAAAATAACGACAAAAACAAACCAAAAACACTACCCCCCCCCCCAAAAAACAACAACAAAAACCAAACCAAAAACGAACAACCCAGATAAGCAATCAAACCAGAACAAAATTACTGTCACCCCATGAGGACGACACAAAGCCCTATTCATAGCCTACCTCTAGGATAGCAAATGTGGAAGGAAGGAGACGGTCCTTGGGGGAAAAAAAAGAAAAGCCCCTTATAGTACACACTCATGATCAGATTATATTTATTTTATTTATTCATTCATTTATACTATGTCCTAGCAGACTTCTCTGGATAAAATTTGGGCTGCTCTCCCCGGGGAGAGTGCGCGTCGCCACAAATGCAGCCCTACAAATTCTTTTTTTTCTGTCTGCAATTGTATGTGTTTCCTTATCAGAGTGGCTTTTCTCTACAGAATTTCGCCAGAGTCAACCCTCTTGTTGTCGTGGGTTCTTTTACGTGCGTTAAACATTGTGTAAAACACGGGACCTCGATTTATCGTCTCATCCGAAAGACTAGCACCCAGATCACCACTCGATCTAAATGGATGGGGCAAAAGTTTGGGGCCCAAACGGGATTTGAACCACCGCACACTCCAACCCGGACTTTTCGCTTTCTAGACAGGCGCGTTACCTCCAGACCACGGACGCAGTACTGATTTGAATGGGATACCACTTTCATTCACTGCCGTTTTCTCTGTGTGAAATTCCTCATTCTGGTCCTGAGGAGAACAAGTCAACACAAGAGCAGTGCCACCGCTTATATCTATCTATCTATATTATATGAAAAGATGTCCCATAACCTGTGTGGTCGTAGGGGAGCAAGGCGTCAGAGACCTCAGCTTCTCTAGGGCCAGCATATTGAGGGCGGCGCCCATCTCCTCTCCCTGCGCTGCTTTACCTTCCCTGACCCTAAAGAGGGCAGGTACCCATTTACATACAGCTGGGTGAACTGAGGGGGGGGGGGGGGGGGCTGTACGATAGCCAAGGCGCGCAAACGGTCACCCATCCAATTGGCAACCACGCTCGACACTGCTTAACCTTAGCTGGGGGGAAAAGCGAGCACTCTGACCACTGAGCTATCTCTGTCCCCTAAACATTTTTTTAAAAGTAAGAAATAAACTAAAGCTGCTTTCATGAGTGGCAAAAACAGTCGCTAACCCCCAAATCTCACCAATAGTAAACCTAGGAGGTACATCGGAAGAAAAAAAATGCAAAGATAATCATCAACACTTACCCATTTACTTGAACCGGACCTTGACATAGCAAGTGTTGAGCACTGGCAAAATGCAGAGGTCTGTAAGACCGGCCTGGAGAGAAAGGCGTTCCCCTACACGTCACTCCTCGTGTCCACTCCACTGACCATACGGTCAAGAGACTGACAAGATAAATGGATGGATGATTCCTCTTCCTCTCCTGTCTCACTCCTATATCATTCACAAGCCGCCATGGTTGATTTTTTTTTTGGTCTTCTCTTTTGGCTTTTCTGTCGTTATCGTCGAACTCACTCATGTTTCAAGCAGCTGCCATATTTTTCTCAGTTCTAATCTCTCTCACTGCAGCAACACAAATGCTAGGGTACGTGGTGTCAGAATAGAAGCCGGGTACCTGAACAAAATTGCAGGTGGAACGAGTTACTCGTGCAAGATCTTCGTGTTTTGCTAGTTTTGAGTTGGTGTTGGTGGGGTTTTTTTTTTTTTTTCTGTTTTCTTTATTCCTGTGCGCAGGCGCACACATGGATCTGTCAACACACGCCGTTGTTGTGATATTTCCTAGTTGATGCGCGCGCGTGCGCGTATATATATATATATATATATATATATATATATATATATATATATATATATATATATATATATATATATATATATATATATATATATATATGTGTGTGTGTGTGTGTGTGTGTGTGTGTGTGTGTGTGTGTGTGTGTGTGTGTGTGTGTGTGTGGTGTAGTGTGTGTGTGTTGTGTGTGTGTGTGTTGTGTTTGTGTGTGTGGTGTGTGCGTGTGTGTGTGAGCACGCATGTGCGTGCACCTATATTGCTAAATTTCTTAGCTGCCAAAGAAAGCGACATGGTCCATATATACTACGATTGGTCACTAGGCAGTTACTTCAGTAACTTAGTAACTGATAACATTTGTGAATGCCTCAGATGTCTATTACTCTGTAGTTTAATATCTGCTGAATAATAATGATAATAATACTAGTATATGGAGTTCATATAGCGCTTTATCTTATGGAAAAAAAAAACCACCTAACAAATCAAAGCATTTGCATTCAGCTCATTTTACACATACAACCTATCACAAATATTTAGATATACCAACCATACCTTCCCATTACTCCGTTTCCATTTTTAGACACACACATACACACACATACCCCCCCCCCCCCCCCAGGAAAATTCCCCCTATCCCCCCTTAAACACATAAAATAAAGGACGCGTAAAGCGAAATTGGCAGCCGGATAAAAACAAAAGTCCTCCCCTCCCCCCCCCCCCCCCAAGATCCCCCACCCTTCCATATGAAAAATACCCCCCCCCCCCAAAAAAAAAAAAAAAAAAAAAAAAAAAAAAAAAAAAAACAACGGAACAAAAACTAAATCACCTGCTTCCTAAAAAAAGAAATCCCCATTAAAAACACACACACAAAAGAACAAAAAACTACTGTTTATATAACAGTATTAGTGACCTAATTATGGCTTTTGCATATTCATTCTTTTTTTTTTAATCTTTTTTTTTAAACCCATTACAACGCATCTGCCCTCTTTAGGGTCAGGAAAGGTAAAGCAGCGAGGGAAGGAGATCGGCGCCACACTCAATATGCTGGCCCCTAGAGAAGCTGAGTCTCTGACGCCTTGCTTCCTACGACCACGCAGGTTATGGACACCGTTACTTTTACTATTTTACCTTTATACAACGCACCTTTTGTTTTTTTTAAACCATACACATCGACTTCATTTCATTTCTAGTGGATCCAAGTGTAGGCCATTTATTATTTTTTCCACGACTTCTCTTGCCTGTGCATGCACTTAAAGTGTATTGCAATGTTTGGGTTATTATCCAGCTAAGACTGACCACTTGGCTGGATACAAACTTTATTACCTCCCTTGCATCCTTTAATAGGATCCCCAAACTTAAGCCACAAAGATTCACTAGGTGCTTATTTTGTCTTATTCAAATTTTTTTTTGCAACATATATTCTAAGCATATTTTCTTTCTCTTTTTATCATTGTCCTTTGAGGGCAGCTTCAAAAGCTACAGAATATCAAATATCCTTTCAATGCAATTAACACTTTTAAATTCCGAAATGTGTCTTGCTATAAGATTCCACAGCAGTCGAGTTTCCAACACTGCCGGACCTCTGATGAGGGCTCATCCAGGAGCCGAAACGCGAGTCGGGTCAGCCCAAAGGCATGGTTCTTACCAGTAAACGCTTACAACACTGCCACTTAAATGACTTAATCCCTAGCGTATAATTCCACTTCATTATATTAATTTTCCATCTGACTCTTTGTCAAGGCATTTTCAAATGATTGAAACAGTGACAGGAAAGCTACTGCAGGGAAGCACAAGCAAGATAGAAAGAACAATGCATTGACGATTCCGGCACCTGCTACCATTCCCTGTCCCTACTGCAACAGAACTTTCCAAGCGCGGTTGAGTTCATCAGCCATCTCCGCACTCACGATGATCACCTCCCCACCCTCACTCCAAGATGATCGGATGGTCCTCATCGCTCCGACGGACGAACAAGAGAAAGTATATATGACAAGATTTACAAGAATGCACGCAAAAAATATGAGAATATATACACAATCGCACATTCCTATACTCTTGTAAATAAGGAAAAAGTTGTAGGAAACAGTTCTTCATTGACAGTCTTCCAAACCTCTCTGGACATGGACGTTTTGATACAGACTACAGCTGCAGAAATGTTTGGAAATCCATTGGTGATGAGGTTCATTAATGAGAGTACTGTGGAGCGCCATTACTGTTAAGGTTATCTCACATTACCGATATTTGCTTCCTATCATTACATTTCTTATCGCAGTGACGTCAGTCCAGTGCAAGAGATACAAACACCTGGAGCGTTGGTCAATTAATGTAAGTAACTCTCCCCAATTGCACACATGAATTAGATGACACTGACATGTGAGGTCGCTGCCTTCCAAATATATAGCCTACAAGAAACTCAGACCTGTTCAAAATTCGCAGGAGTCAAAACAAGCCGAAACCAACTCCCACCCTCCCAAAAAACCCCCAACAATAACGATAAAAATCAGAACAAGCAAAATCTAGTCATTTTACAGGACTTGACCATATAACCTTCCAGCCAGGACTGCAAACACGCATACCCTGGTGCCTCGGTGGCTGGTCAAACTAACGTTTTAACCATTTCAATTAAAGTGTTAGGAAAATGATGCATTTGAGATCTTTCAGGAGCAGTGCTTTGACGTGACTTCACTGTGAGAAGTTTAGTTTACCTCAGAGAAAGAGAAATACAGATATTAGAAATAAGGGTAAGACATGAAAACTTATCTCCGATAAAAATACATAGATAGAAACGTTAAGGAAAAATGCAAGAAGCTGGCAGAATGATAATGGACATATTCAGTTTCATGCACGAAGCCTTAGAATGCAACATTTAAGCGTGAACTATAGACATGCAATGCATAATGTCGGCAGTCTGTCTGCAAGACTGTCAAGAATAGCAGAAGATTAAGAACCAGATGGGGCAATAAACCTGAATTTAAAAATAAGATATGTTTACCCGATGGAAATTAGCCCATTTGGCAGACTTGATGGTTTTGTTTACCAAAATACCTGAAACCTTTTACATGCAAATTATACACACAACAATGCAGAGAATATATACAGAGAATATACATTTCTTAGTCATCATCAATGTTCTGCTTAATTTGCATTCTAGCTGTATGGGATGATTGTGTTGTCATTACGACACTGTATCTATCTATAATTTTATGTGAATTTCATGTTGGACAAAGCACAAAGTTTAACAATGTTAGGCAGCTTGAGAAATTATCAGTATGAAATAAATTGTTACACGTCACGCAATATCAGGTATTTGAAATAAACCACCGCGGGGGCTACATACACATTTACAATGGAAGAGTTAGCAGATGAGGGCGTGAAGAACTACTCACAGAAATAGAACTACTTACGTTACAGTCTATCTATTCCACAGTATTGTCCCGTGAAGGTACCGGGGACTCTTTCAGTATATGTACAGTAGGATCTCAACTTTCTGAAAATTGTGTGCTGAAATTTCCACCCCTCCTATCACTCCCTTTGTTTCTGCCTTTCCACTTACCTCCCTCTACCCCTCTGTCTGTCTGTCTGTCTGTCTCTCACTCAACTCTACACTAACACTACACTACCCCCCCCCCCCCCCCACACACACACACACACACTCTCTCTCTCACACACACACACACACACACATACATACGGGGAGGGGGGTGGGGGTGGACAACACTCTCTCCACAAAACTCTCTTCAGAACACTCTCTCCACAACACTCTCTGTCTGTCTGTCTGTCTCTGTCTGTCTGCAACCCCCCCCCCCCCCCCCCACACACACACACACACTCTCTCTCTCCACAATGCAATACTCATAGAGCCTTAACAGCAGCACATCAAACTGCCTGACGGCAAAACACAGAGCTAATGAAGGAAACCAGTACTACCCTTCAGTCCAGTCAGTGCACTGTAGTATACAGGCAGGCAATAATATGGTGTAGCCAGTGGTGAGAAAGGGACAGGACAGGACAGGACAGCTGTGTAGTGCAGTTGATAGACCGCAAGTTCTTTGATGAAGAAAGAGAGGAGAACGATGGGAGGGAGGAAGAAGAGGAAAAGAACACTGCGAACGAGAGAAGAGAGAGAGAGAGAGAGAGAGAGAGAGAGAGAGAGAGAGAGAGAGAGAGAGAGAGAGAGAGAGAGAGAGAGAGAGAGAGAGAGAGAGAGAGAGAGAGACAGAGAGAGAGAGAACAGACAGACAGACAGCAGACAGACAGACAGACAGACAGACAGACAGACAGACAAGACAGACAGACAGACAGACAAAGACAGACAGACAGACCGAGAGGCAGATAGACAGACAGACAGAGAAACAGACAGAGACAGAACATACAGACAGAAAAAGACAGATACAGAGGCAGAGAGAGAAAAGCAGGCATATAGAAAAAAGTAGATAGGAAGATAGAGAAACAGACAGAGACAGAGACAGACTGTCTGTTTGTCTGTCCTTGAGGTTGTCTGTTTCTGTCTGACTGTCGTATTCATATCGGCCTGTCTGTCTGTCTGTCTGTCTGTCTGTCTGTCTGTCTGTCTGTCTGTCTGTCTGTCTGTGTCTGTCTGTCTTAGTGCTGAATTAGTCAGCTGTGTAAATTGACATTAGTGCTGCTCTGACCTTAGTGCTGAATTAGTTACCTGTGTGTGCTGACCTTATTAGTCCTCCTTTGACCTTAGCGCGTGCATTAGTCAGCTGAGTAAATTGACCTTATTAGTGCTGCTCTGACCTTAGTGCTGAATTAGTCAGCTGAGTAAATTGACCTTATTAACGCTACTATGACCTTAGTCAGCCATGTAAGTTGACAG
>CM060318.1:31604913-31607413 GCA_030674155.1 Stramonita haemastoma
ACACACACACACACACACACACACATAACACACACATGCACACGTAAACACACACACACACACATACGCACGCACGCACACACACACACACACACACACACACACATACACACACACACATGCACACACACACACACACATCACTTCTACAGACATTGGATTTGATATACTTCAGCTTACATGCAATAAGACACACATTAAAAAGACCAGAGAAAACCAGCAACCACAAAAAGCCAATGGAATACCCCAACTACCCAGACAAAACAGAACCAACAAAAGAGACATAAAGTTTAGGTACATTTTTTGCAAGTCCTGTCTTCTCAAAGTTTGTGCCTCTAATGTTTTTTGTTTTTAATTGTATGTGTTTTGGAGAAAGGATTTAGGCAAAAAACCCACCATTGTCCTGTAAAAAATCTTACTGCAAGTGATTTTTCGTAGACTTTGATTCTCAAAGATTTTATTTCTTTGAATTAGTTGGGGTTTTTAAGATTATATCGTAAAAGTTTTACCGGTGCCCCACTAGTTGAATAGACTATGTGCGGTAGGTTAGCTAAGGTGAATGAACATTGTGTCCATCTGCGCATAGAGTAAGCTGGGCAAAGTTTTCTTGTTCAATCCAAAGATTCAGAGTATCATGCTATGTTGTAGAAAAGTTAGAAGTTAGTACTAGTAGGCTATATCGTTTTTTTTCAGAAAGTAGAAAGTTAAATAGTCATGCAAGAATGTTCCTAGATATCCCTTTGTGTACTTTTCTTATGTTAGGTCTTACGGTTTATTGTTGTGTTGAGTTTATTTCTATTTTGTATTTTGTACCACTTTATGTCACAGCAGATTTCTAAGCGTGAAATTTCGGCTGCTCTCCCCGGAGAGAGCGCGTCAGCGCAAAAACAGCGCCTACCCATTTTTTCTTTTCTTTTCGTGTATGCAACTGTATTTTGTTTCCCTATCAGAGTGGCTTTTTTCTACAGAATTTTTCCAGGAGCAACCCCCTTGTTGCCGTGGGTTCTTTTACGTGCGCTAAATAGTGACGTGTAACACACGGGACCTCGGTTTATCCTCTCATCCGAAAGACGATTAATATAAATCATTTTGTTTTTCTTCCCTCTCTTTCTTTTAAATTACTTTAAAACACCCGAATCACTTACACTAAGTACATTGTGCCGCACTTAGTGAACTATTTTGTTTCAACAAATGTAATGTGTTCTATATGCTTAGTAAAAGAAAAAAACTAGCAACACAGCTTCTTACAGGTGTGGAATTTTTTTTTTATGTTATGTACATAAACAACAATTTCTGTTGAAAGAGACGTCTTGGTTGACAATTAATAAGCAGTTACCTACATCCTACATTACCAGCACTTAATTGATTGCTTGATTTGATTTGATTTATTCTTTTATTTCGAGGATAATGGAATTTAAACTCTTGTGCTTTTTTACATCCAGTCCCCGTGTGTATGCAGTTTTTGTAAATGTCATTTGTTCCCACCGGCACACGATGGCATACTCTTACGAAAAGCGGAACAGGATTTAACGTGTGCGCAAGGTGTTCTGCGTGCGTTCACACACGGGGTCTCGGTTTAAAGTCTCATCCGAAAGACTTTGGGGGAGAGTGGAATCAGCACTGATGTTAACTCCAAGAGCAAAATCTCGAACGGGAATCGAACCCGGGTCGTCAAATTGCGAGCGCAATTCTCTGACCACTAGGCTATCCGGTCCCCGTCTATGAGGGCTACAGAAGATGGAAGAGCTCAGCAGAGGCAGAGAAAGATGGGGAGTTCTGCTGGTACTATGTGGAGTCTTAGTGCAGACAGCGGTGATAAAGAAATTACCTGAAGCTAAGAAATGAACACTGCAATAACACTTTTTTTATAGAATGTACGAGAGAGAGAGAGGGGGGGGGAGAGAGAGAGAGAGAGAGACAGAGACAGAGAGAGAGAGAGACAGAGAGAGAGACAGAGACAGAGAGACAGAGACAGAGACAGAGAAACAAAGAGAGACAGAGACAGAGAGAGAGACAGACGGCCAGAGACAGACAGCCAGAGACAGCCAGAGACAGAGACAGACAGACAGACAGACAGACAGACAGACAGACAGACAGACAGACAGACAGACAGACAGGCAGGCAGGCAGACAGGCAGGCAGACAGACAGAAGACAGACAGGCAGGCAGGCAGAGAGATAGACATACAGACAGAGACAGAGACAAAAAGACAGACAGACGGAGAGGAATGTAACAATGAAAAGACAAAATACAAGAAGAAGAAGAACAAGGGCAAAAGAAAAGATTTACACAGCGCTATATTTTGTACAAATAAATCAAAGCGCTTATATTCAACGTGTTCATACACATACAACCACTCGCAAATAGTGTAAACAAATTCAAACACACACACACACACACACACACACACACACACACACACACACACACACACACACACACACACACACACACACACACACACACACACACACACACACACACACACACACACACACACA
>CM060318.1:31617413-31624913 GCA_030674155.1 Stramonita haemastoma
AACTTAAAAGAGACTCACTGCCTTTGTTTTCCATCTGACTTGGTGTGATGTTGTTATGCCGCCATTCATTTTGTGCATCTCTATTACCGACCATTTTTATGACCTAATGTTTTGTTTTCTGCTTAAATATGATTGCGTTTTAATCAAAAAAAAGAACAGGTCAACTTACGCTAAGTTGAACAGAAACACTATGAGTGCTTAAATACTCGTAATTAGCGTAAAAGACAATTATTATAGCAAAAATACCAAATAGTTTTCTTTTTTCTCTGATTTTCTTCTTCTCCTTTCTTTTTATTTTTGTACAAATGAATTAACAGTTTTAGTCTAATCTTTTCCGTAGCGTAGTTGACGTTGCAACACCAATGATGACTTAACCCTACACCTCCTCATAAATCATACGGCATCTGTATACTGATTTTTTTAAATGATTAACAGTATTATTTTCTCCTCTACAGAAAACAAAACAAAACGGAAAGCAAGATTATGTGAATACGCGCATTATTGGATGAATAA
The DNA here is from genome assembly GCA_030674155.1 of Stramonita haemastoma. Classification (NCBI taxonomy): domain Eukaryota; kingdom Metazoa; phylum Mollusca; class Gastropoda; order Neogastropoda; family Muricidae; genus Stramonita; species Stramonita haemastoma. The sequence goes on from CM060318.1 coordinate 31,617,927, forward strand.
AGAATTTTTTTTTTTTCCTCTTCAATTGAACGACTGGAAAGAGACGAGGAGAGATTTGCCGATGCAAAGGAAACGCAATTAATCAAACCAGTGAACAGAGAAATAAGGACAAACGTTTTGTTTACGTTAAGAAAAAATCCCAGGAGAATCACAAGCCAAGTTTAAAACAAAAACCAAACAAGACAAAAACATTATTCCTAGGGCACTGCCCTCGCCTGCCCCAAAATGAACCCCCCACACCCCCAAAAAACACAAACAAAAACTAACAGAAAACAGAAACACATCACGAAAATGAACGTTGTTCATTTCAAAGCGTAATAGTCAAACACATATATCAAATACACACATACGCAGACTCTGCACACACATGATATACATACCCGCATGTCTGCATGTAAGCGCGCGCGCACGCACACACACACACACACACATGCACATGTGTGTACGTGCGTGACTGTGTGTGTGTGTGCACACGTGCGTGCGTGTTTGTGTGTGTGTGTGTGTGTGAATGGGTTTTCACCAGTGTCGTAGCTGTTCTGTGTGTGTGTGTACACGTGTGTGTGTGTGTGTGTTTTGTGTGTGTTGTGTGTGTGTGTGTGTGTGTGTGTGTGTGTGTGTGTGTGTGTGTGTGTGTGTGTGTGTGTGTGTGTGTGTTAAAAAACCTACAAAATGCCAAATGTTTTGTTGTTTTCCGTCATATCCTTGAGCTGATGTTCCAAACAGTTGTTAAGAAAATGCCACTGGTATAAAATGAAATATCTCCACAGCACAAGCCTTCTCCAATGCACATCCATTTTTCAACACGTTTGCAGATAGCAACATGTGCAAAGATGCGTAACATAACATGGGGGAAGGGTGTGTGTGTGTGTGTGTGTGTGTGTGTGTGTGTGTGTGTGTTGTGTGTGTGGTGTGAGTGTGATGTTGTGTGTCGTGTGGTGTGTGTGTGTGTGTGTGTGTGTGTGTGTGTGTGTGTGTGTTTGTGTGTGTGTGCGTGTGTGTGTGTAGTGTGGTGTGTGTGTATGTGTGTGTGTGTGTGTGTGTGTGTGTGTGTGTGTGTGTGTGTGTGCTGTGTCTGTGTCTGTGTCTGTGTCTGTGTCTGTGTCTGTGTCTGTGTGTCTGTGTGTCTGTGTGTGCGCTCGGGCGCAAAAATTCATGAGGGTATAAGATTCAGTCGATATAATGATTATTTTCCTCGCTTTTTGTCAAGAGCTAGTTTGTGTTTAAACCTTTCATAATAATTACGCTGAGGAGAGTAGCGGTGATAGCTGTGAAGTGATGATATGTGATGAAAACCGACATCTGTTTGACAGTCTCTTTGCAAGTTGGAGGATGTGGTGATGTGAGAGATGTAATGATGGCCTAACGTTGTGGCAGTGAGGTGAGATGCTATGATTGCAGTGTGCATGTGTGTGTGTGTGTGTGTGTGTGTGTGTGTGTGTGTGTGTGTGTGTGTGTGTGTGTAAGTTGTGTGTGTGTGTGCCTGCTCGTGTATAAGCCTGTGCACATGTCGTGGCGGGGTTTTAGAGGATAAATAGTGGTAAATTCTTGAATAAAACGAAAGAGGAATTAATAAAACATTGAATGTCATGAGCATGAAAAGAGACCGTACTTTCAAGTTTTAAAAACATTCTTCATTCATACTATGTCAAACTTTACTCTCCAGAAAACTTGAATGAATAAACTAGGAGTCCTGTACAAGCATAAATATAACCACAGAAAGACACAAACCTTCACACCAAGGAAAAAACAAGGGATTTAAGAACACCTGTATGTATACAGCATTAAAAAAAATAATGAGACCCAAGAAAAGAATAACGCAGGCCCTAGTATTAACTAAAATAACAGCAAATCAAAGAAACAGATTATTTGTATACTACACTAGTTCATTAACTTCTGTATCGTTCAGGCCCTGTAGAGGAAACATTCTCTGTGACAATCCAGTACCATTGCCAGTGTCTTACCAAAACTGCTTTGAGTTCATTTAGTAATTATTGTTATCATTATAATGTAAATAACAAACAAATATTCGAAACAAATCGTATTCTCATTCACAGATTACTTTATTTCAAAAACAATCTACCCTGTCTCCCCACATGGCCATAGAATCTGTACACTGCACAGTGAAAAAGAGAGGCCTAACACAGCAGTCAAAAGGACTAAGTAGACAGTGCACAGTCCAAAATAGTATAGCTAACACAGCAGTCAAAAGACTAAGTAGACATGCATAGTCCAAAAAGTAAGCTAAACACAGCATCAAAAGGCTAAGTAACAGTGCATAGTCCAAAATAGTATAGCTAAACACAGCAGTCAAAAGGACTAAGTAGACAGTGCACAGTCCAAAATAGTATAGCTAAACACAGCAGTCAAAAAGAGTATTTCAAACCAGCAGTCCAAATGAACTAATTAAACACAACAGTCGAAATGAGTAGCTAAACACTGCCCAGTCAAAAGGAGTAACTTAACACTGCCCAGTCAAAAGGAGTAACTTAACACTGCCCAGTCAAAGGAGTAACTTAACACTGCCCAGTCAAAAGGAGTAACTTAACACTGCCCAGTCAAAAGGAGTAACAAACACTGCACAGTCCAAAATAGTATCTAAACACAGCAGTCAAAAAGAGTAACATAAAACAGCAGTCCAAATGGACTAATTAAGCACAACATTCAAAATGAGTAACTAAACACTGCCCAGTCAAAAGGAGTAACTAAACACTGCCCAGTCAAAAGGAGTGAATAAAAACACAGCATTCAAAAACACTGACTAAACACAGCACGGTCAAAAAGACTTAGCTAAACATTGCACGGTCTAAAAAAACTAGCTAAACACTGCACATTTAAAAGGAGTGACTAAACACAGCATTAACAAAGACTGACTAAACACAGCACGGTAAGAAAGAAACTAAATGCATAAAAACACTGCATGGTCAAAAAGAACTAGCTAAACACAGCAGTAGAAAACTAGCTAAACACAGCAGTGAAAAAGAACTAGCTAAACACTGCAACATGAAAATTAGTAGCTAAACAGCTACACAGCTGATAAAAAACGTAGTAAAAAAGCAACAAAAGCAATGACAATACGCAGACATAATATATAAGAATTTTATTACACAACAAAAACAAAAAGCACAAACACACATACAGCACAATAATAACATAAAGCATATTCATCTGACACAACACACACACACACAACACACACACACACACACACCACACACACACACACACACACACACACACACACACACACACACACACACACACACACACACACAACAACCCACACTAGTGAACATACAGTAAGGTAATCTCACAAATTGATAAGACAGCAGCCAAACGTTTACTCAGCATCCTTCTCTTTCACTCCTCATTAACAATAACTCCCTGTGTATCGATAGAGACAGTGATTGCTAATGTCTGTCAGTTAATGTCTAACTCTGACCTACCTTTCCTTGGGCACTGTGTGGGGTTAATCTCATCATCATTAATGATCGTTTGGTGGGCTTTTGACATTGACTGTATGTGGTATGAGATTAGTTAGATGGTGATGTTGATTATGTAGTGTGTGGTGTGTGTGTGTGTGTGTGTGTGTTTTGTTGTGTGTGTGTGTGTGTTTGTGTGTGTGTGTGTGTGTATGATTGTTGTTTATGTGTTGTGTGTGTGTGTGTGTGCGTGTGTGTGTGTGTGGATGTGTGTGTGTATTGATGTGTGTGTGTGTGTGTGTGTGTGTGTGTTTACTAAGATTAAACAAATACAAATGTTACCTCATCTAAGAGCGTGGTACGTGTGGGTGTGTGGTGTGTGTGTTGTGTGTGTGGAGTGTGTGTGTGTGGTGTGGTGTGATGTGTGGTGTGTGTGTGTATGTGTGTGTGTGTGTGTTTGTGTGTGTGTGTGTGTGTGTGTGTGTGTGTGTGTGTGTGTGTGTGTGTGTGTGTGTGTGTGTGTCGCCTACGTGATGTAGCTACTAAAATTAAACACACATAATGCTACTCTCATCTAATCCCCCCCCCCCCTTTCACTAATGCACGAAATCAGTTAATGTCTTCCTTGCCACATCACCTTATTTCTAACAATGTACATTTTACTCTAAAAATCAACCAAAACATACCCCAATAGTCAAAAGAAGCAAAAGCATGTAACAGAGAGATAATTATGTACTCTCATGGAGAATCATGCAAAATTTAGACTGACTAAAAACACAAAACCTCATGTCACCAATCCCATAGTCCTGTGGACTGTGGGGGCACCAATGAAGCTTTGCAACCAGCTTCCTCCACTGCCCGCAGTCCTCTCTTTTCCGTAGCAAATCAGTTCAATTCAATTCATTTCAAAATACTTATTATTCCCCAAAACAGAGAATTCTGGCGGGTTGCAAGCCAACATAAAAAAGATGAAAGACAACATGAAGATATCCTTCAACCCAAGGCCAGTCCACTCTTTCATGTTGTCTTTCTCATCGTTTTCCTGTATGCCTTTTCGTCTCCTCCTTGTGCCGTTCTCTATAATAAGGACAGTCTTGGCCAGTCCAGATGTCCGTGTGACATTCCCATACCACTTTATCTGCGTTTTTCACCAAAGTTAGAAACTCTTCAATGGTCTGATGGCGTTTTTAAATTCTGGCTTCCACTACTTCGTTAGTGAGTAGCACATAGTGCTATCATTATCCTTGATATAAAAGAATAAATAGATAATAAAAAAAAGAAATAAAAGAAATAAAAAAAAAAATAAAAAAAATAAAAAATAAATAATAAATAAATAAATACCAAGAGTTTGCAAAGCATTCATCTCCTTTTACCAAACACCCCAAAACTAAAACAACAAAACAAAAACAAACCCAAAAAAATCAACAAAAAGCAGATTCAAACTCATACTAGCCGAAAAGACACAAGTAGTCTACGCTGTGAAGGACAAACATCACCGAAAGACCCACAGAGTTAATAAGAGAGGAGCAGGCAAAGGTTTATTAAGCCTCTACCGTTCCTTTCTTCTCATTACCATTATCTTTGTGTGTATGAATAGAGACGGTGATTGTTTGTGTCTGTCTGTTAATGTCTACTGTGGCCGATGTTTTCCTAGCTCCTGTGTGCACTGGGGTGCTGTACTTCCATAATCATTAATCATTGTTTTGTGGTCCTATGACATTTTTTTTTTTTGTGTGTGTGTGGTGTGTGTGTGTGTGTGTGTGTGTGTGTGTGTGTGTGTGTGTGTGTGTGGTTTGTGTGTGTATGTGGATGTGGGTTTGTGTTGTGTGTATGTACTGTGTGTGTTTGGTGTGTGTGTTTGTTTGGTGTGTTGTGCGTGCATGCGTGTGTGTGCGTGTGTGTTTGTTGTGGTGTGTGTGTGTGTTTGTTGTGGTGTGTGTGTGTGTGTGTGTTTCTGTGTGTTTCTGTGTGTATGTGTGTGTATGCTTGTGGGTGTGTTGTGTATGTGTGTGCCTGTATACATAAATGTATGCATGTACCCACACACACATAATTATGTGTATACCAAACACACATGCATTTGCGTGCTTTGATGAATATTTTATGCTAAAACCCTTTGGTTTGTTTCTATTTCTGTTTACTGTTATCAATTCATTGTTATATATGTTTGTCTATATTGAAGAAAAGTGAAACACCACGAACACAGAAGCTAAGCTCACAACTCAACTATCCTCTGAAGAAGAAAATAAGAGGGTTGAGGGCAGAAGTCCACCACAAGGGTGACAGGGGTCAATTAGGCCATCACCTCCACCCCTACCCCTCTCCCTTCCCTCCCCTTCTCCCCTTCCACCATTCAGACCTACACTGTAACAATCCCACACACATCTCTATAGCAACTGGACGCGTCCTATCTCTAACAAGATGAGTGAACGTGGGAGTAGCTCTATATTTTAGTGTGCCGCACACAAAACTGTTTAGAACCTAGTGTATCAATTGAATCTGAAGTGCTTTAAGAGTTTTAAGATAGACTCACTCACTCACTCACTCAGTCCCATGTCCCAAAGGACGTAGGGGGGACATGAGAGAAGACGCAACAGCGATCTTTTTCCATGCTTCACGATCCTGTGTGGCTAGTAGGAGGTGTTGCAGGGGTTGGGCGGTCCAGTCTTTGATGTTGTCAACCCATGATTTCTTTTGGACTAGAGGTGTCCATTGTTTTGGTGAATGAAGCATGATCTACTTTGGAAGTACACTCGATGGGTCTTATCTATGTGTGTACAGAACATAGAAGACAAGGACACTATTTTGTGCAGTCAGAATGACTAGACAAAGCGAGAGAGAGAGAGAGAGAGAGAGAGAGAGAGAGAGAGAGAGAGAGAGAGAGAGAGAGAGAGAGAGAGAGAGAGAGAGGAGAGAGAGACTTCAGACTTCAAACTTCAGACTTCAGACTTCAGATGATTTATTTATTTAAGGCTACAGCCCCATATGAAGGGGGCAGAAAAAAAAGCAATACATATATTTATACCAAATACAAAACAGCAAGCAATACTTTGATATTCCACACAAGATAACCTAGGACATAAGTTTGAGAGAGAGAGAGAGAGAGAGAGAGAGAGAGAGAGAGAGAGAGAGAGAGAGAGAGAGAGGAGAGAGAGAGAGAGAGAGAGAGAGAGAGATCAGCGGGTTCTTTCTCTCAATCTAGTTATAAAGTCATTCCAATACAGTCCCACAAAGACCTATGAAACGACACTCATATGCCATTCACATAGACCGTTATCCAGAACAAACAGACCCCGTAAAAGATACGAAGTGAATAGCAGTCCGTAGCTTTGTCCCCCTCTCTGTCTTTCCATGAATAATATATTCATCAGAAAACACACAGGCAGTAGTAGTCGCCTATCCCCAAGTCTGCTTTGTCCCGTAGTTTCTGTTTCTCCTTCTCCATTCATTAGATAGTTTTTGTTCCTTCTCAGCATTCTTATTTACCATACGCTTGCGGGAATAGGTCAAGATGCTTATAGAATAGGTAATAGAAATAGGTGCGCGCCTGTGTGTGTTTATGTGTGTG
>CM060318.1:31642413-31644913 GCA_030674155.1 Stramonita haemastoma
ATCATCATCACCCAATTCTTGCATAACGTTCATCTACAGTTCCTGTTAGCGCACTAATAAGAGGGAAAAAAAGAAAGAAAGAAAGAAATAAAGAGAGAGAGAGAGAGAGAGAGAGAAGAGAAAAGAGAGAGAGAAGAGAGAGAGAGAGAGAGAGAGAGAGAGAGAGAGAGAGAGAGAGAGAGAGAGAGAGAGAGAGAGAGAGAGAGAGAGAGAGAGAGAGAGAGAGAGAGAGAGAGACAGACAGACGACAGACAGACAGACGACAGACAGACAGACAGACAGACAGACAGACAGACAGACAGACAGACAGACAGACAGAGACAGACAGACAGACAGACAGACAGACAGACAGACAGACAGACAGAGACAGAGACAGAGACAGAGAGAACACGCATTTTAACATTTTGAAGATATGTTATTGCTTTTAAAAATGAGAGAGAGAGGACAGAGACAGAGACAGAGACAGAGACAGATACAGAGAGACAGAGAGAGCATCACACTATGAACAAAAGAAAAAGAGGGACAGAAGATGGCGGGTATGGGGCGGAAGAAGACAAAACAAAAGGCAGAGAAAGAAACAGGAAAAATGATTACCACTGCGACTTTACTGCTAATCAGCCTGTGATTTAAACACCATGCAGATAAAGCCACGAGCATTAATGCCAAACTAATGCCATAAAACTGTATTGACTTCAGAATTATGTTTGACATTTTTGTTTTGATTTTTTTTTAGTTGATGTGGTTGTTGCTATTACTGGTGCTGCTTCTTAGTAGAATATAGGCGTAATTGTGTAGCTTTGATGTGTTGTTTTATATAGTTAGTTGTGTTTCTTTTATTGGTGCAGTTTTGACGTTTTATAATGTAGTTTGTAGTGAGTTATTTGTTTGATTTAATCCTCTTTTGTTAGCATTTTAACAAATGTAGAACTCAACAAACACAACACCGAGTTTTTTTGTTTATTTTAGTGAAACATTTTTGTATTATGTTTAGACCAGGATAGAATGTTTTATCATGTTGAATATATGAATAAATGAATGAATGAATGAATGAATGAATGAATGAATGAATGAATGAATGAATGAATGAATAATAATTAATTAATGAGTGAGTGAATGAATGAATGAACGAATGAATGAATGAATGAATGAATGAATGAATGAATGAATGAATGAATGAATGAATGAATGAATGAATGAATGAATGAATGAATAATTTAATGAATCTTCATCTTCGGAAAAATACTCAGTAGTTATTGTTGAATGTCAAATGAACGAAAATGCCTTGCGGTGCTGTTAAGCGCACTTGACTTTGGCCTGGGAGAGAATTGTTATTTGTTTAGTCTTTCTGGAGAAAAGGCAACACAAAATGGACCGGGAATGGATGTATGAACAAAAAAGAAGAAAGGAAGGAAGGAAGAAAGGAAGGAAGGAAAGAAAGAAGGAAGGAAGGAAGGAAGGAAAGAAGAAGGAAAGAAGGAAAGAAGAAGAAGGAAGGAAGGAAGGAAGGTAGGGGGAAGGAAGCAATGGATGAAAGAAGGACTGGATCAATGAATGAACAAATGATTGAAGAAATGAATGAGAGAATGGATGGATGGATGAATGAATAAATGAATGAAGGAATGAATGGTGGGTGGATGGATGAATGAATGAATGAATGGATGGATGGATGGATGAATAATGAATGAATAAATGAACAAACGAACGAAAGAATGACATCTTATACGATTTCCTATTCTCAATGGTTCAGGATCAAGTATGCAGGGCCTACCTATAGAGTCTAATACTGTTCTGTAATTTTATAATTTCAGTTGATTGCCTATGAGAAGCGAGAGGAGGACCAATATCAACACAGTTTCTACCAATGTCGATGATTCTGATACATTGCGACGGCACTAGAACCACTCGTATCAGCGATTGCCTTTCCAATGGATCATTTCAGCGACGTGGAGAGGGTGGCGGTAGGGTCTGCTGCATGGGTAACAGCCTCCCTTCCATACTTACTTACCCAGACTTTGTGCTCTGGAGCTTGAAGCGTAGCTCCATAGTCTGCCGAACTGACGGATGCCTACTTACTGATGCATGTTGTTGTCACTCACTGTAATATTTCTTGCTGTTTCAGATAGTGTGGGTGATAGGAGTGATGAAGGTAGTGGAAAGAAGCTTTTCTTATTCTTCTTTGTTTTTTCTGTTGTAACAAAGAAGAGGGATACAATGACGAGACTACGCATTATGCCAGACCAGATAGACTGCTAAATAGGACAGAGAGAGAGAGAGAGAGAGAGAGAGAGAGAGAGAGAGAGAGAGAGAGAGAGAGAGAGAGAGAGAGAGAGAGAGAGAGAGAGAGAGAGAGAGAGAGAGAGAGAGAGAGAGAGAGAGACAGACAGACAGACAGGACAGACAGACAGACAGACAGACAGACAAGACAGACAGACAGACAGACAGACAGGACAGACAGACAGACAGACCTAAATAAAGACAGACAGAGACAGAGAGAGACGGA
>CM060318.1:31649913-31662413 GCA_030674155.1 Stramonita haemastoma
ATATTCTCTACAAAAACATAAAAAAGAACAGTTGAATGCATTGGAATATACTTAGATGTGATAAACTTTCAGAAAGAAGGCATAGTTTCTTTCAAGCAAATATGAAATTTTCAACCCGATTCAGTGTATTTTGAGCCTACAAGCCGATCGTGTACGAAAGATTAGCAGCCAGCTTAAAACAAAGTCAGCATTCAGAAATGGAAGCGAACTGTTGTGCAAGAGCAAATAAGTTGCAGGAGAAAGACTTATGCCATGTGCACTTGCTTTAACTCTTTCGTTAATATACACGTACGAGCATACATATATACATATACGCACGCACACACGCACGCACGCACGCACGCATACACACACAACACACACACACACACACACACACACACACACACACACACACACACACACACACACACACACACAGACAAGATTCAACATTCAAGATTCAAGATTTAATTCCTTTTACCCCTTTTGGGGCATGGATGATAACACACAAGTTCAACAGGAGAAAAGAAAACTTACAGGAATACATCCAAACGTATTATCAATATCAACAGGAACTGAAAAGCAAGAATTCATTACAAAACAATAAACAAACAATATTGAAGACTCATGACATTTTTTTTAAAGGTATGTAAATTTATGTAAAAGACACAATCTACACTGGTTAAAGGCATCAAATCAATTTTCAAAAAATACCTGCAAGTCTTATGAATTTTGATAGAGACAGAAGAACTTTTCGAGATTTACATTTCATCAGCCTGCAAAAATTATAACCGGACATGGGTTGACGAAAGTGCCGATGCTCCTTTTTGACTGCTGGCTGCTACTGCATCCACTTACCCGCGGACCAGTCACAATTTGACTAGTTTCTTTCCAGCATTTTTGTTCTCAAATGAAAGCTTATTCTTCGAGATCCACCCCGAAAATAAACATCACACAAGTATCGCCAACATGAATAACAGCATGCATACAGGCAATATATTAATCCTCTTTCCCAACAGAATGTGATGCTATCTGATAAATCAACGAAGAGAAGATATTTTCCTGCCCTAGTATCCGTGTGACTTGCTCGCCTGTAAGATGATGCAGCAGCAGCCAGCTGTCATAAAAGGAGGGTATGCTACAGAGGTATCCATAATCCATCTGCACCAGCAGGACAGGAGAGGAGAGGACCCAGTATTTGGATCAGTGTGATGTCTTTCTGGCGTGAGGCACCGCTGGCTGATCTTTGGGACACCACTGGGATGATACGTTTCCCTGTCTGTGACTGCGTTGGCATTTGGCACCTACCCTCAATCTCTTACCTTGGAAAGCTGCAGTCAGCAACAAAACTAAAACATTTATTCTAACAAGAATAGTTAGTTGGGATCGTTCAGACATAGTTAAACAGTATTTCTCATACCATTCGTTTATTCTCCCTTTTTTTCAAGTATGCTAGTCAAAAGACTCATGTGTGCAAAGAAATACTACTTAGTGGGATTTCACTTACAATGTACAATTACAAATGTCACACAAAGAACTAGCACAAACCTTCCAAATACTCAAGCTAACATGACGCTACAACTCTCCTTCCCTCCAACGCATCACACAAGCAGTGGATGTGGACACAAACAATGCATCTCTCTACACAAACAATGCATATGGCCATGTCCCATGTATCTTTTCCATGGGCTAGCGGGCAGGACGAGGTCAGGGGGTCAGTGGTTTTCCAATTCATCCCCTGCAGAACCTTTGACTCTGTGACAGCCACTATCTATCAGTCACGGAGGGGAGAGAGAAGGATCGTGTGTATATATAATGCAGATAGTCTGCAGTCATGTATATGCATATATTCTGCAGTGATGTGCATGCAGATATTCTGGAATGCTTTTTTGTTGATTTTTTTTTTTGCTGTCTGTACTGGTGTCTTCATGTTTTGTGCCTTTGCCTGGTGTGTGCTGTTTTATACAAATTAGATTTTTGCTTTGAAAGCAGAAAATGTCAGATTGTATGTATTCATTTCGACTATTAGCCTATTGTCGCTGATTTCATGCCACTGCCTTTCTTACTTCTTTTCTTGGTGTCTGTCATCTTGCATATCTCTGCATCATTCTGTCTTCAAATGTTTAAAAAAAAAAAAAAAAAAAAAACCATTGTTTTGTTGTCTTGTTTGTGTTAATATTCCCGTTTCTCAACGCTTACTGCCACTGTCTGTTTAATATCTGTTTCTGTTTTGTGGATCTCTCTCTCTCTCTCTCTCTCTCTCTCTCTCTCTCTCTCTCTCTGTCTCTTCTCTCTCTCTCTCTCTCTCTCTCTCTCTCTCTGCTCTCTCCTCTCTCTCTCTCTCTCTCTCTCTCTCTCTCTCTGTCTCTCTCTCTCTCTCTCTCTCTCTCCTCTCTCTCTCTCTCTCTCTCTCTCTCTCTCTCTCTCTCTCTCTCTCTCTCTCTCTCTCTCTCTCTCTCTCTCTCTCTCTCTCTCTCCTCTCTCTCTCCTCTCCCTGGAGTTAACATCAGTGCCGACTCCTCCACCCCCCCCAAAAAAAAAGTCTTATGGATGAGAGTATAAACCGAGGTCTCATAATCTAAAGCACGCAGAACGTCTTGCGAACACGATAAAACTAGTTAGGTTTTTCAGAGGAGTATACATTGTGGGTCAGTGCTCACGGTTGACACACACACACACACACACACACTCACACGCACACATACACACACACACACACACACACACACACACACAAAACACACACACACACACACACACACACACACAACACACACACACACACACACACACACACACACACACACACACACACACACACACACACACACAAAACACACGCACACACACACACTCACAGTCTGTATGCTGGACATCTGCCCCAATGCATGGCGGCCACCGTCCATCTGTGAGGGGTTGAGACAGTCTGATAAATATGCAGATAGGTGCCATGTCTGCATAGTCGGTGATGGCTTCAGCACTGTTCTCCAGCTGGCTATCTGCCCTTTGTCGGATGTCAGTCTGCTCTGGCATGTGATGGGGTTGTGTCAAAGGTCAAAGTTGTTTTGACTAGAGACATATTTGACCTTGACTATAAGACTGTTTCTGTTTGCTTGTCTGTGTCTGGTTTCTCGTTCTGTCTTGGTGTTCGTCAGTTGGTGGCTTGCTTTGGGTTCCAATTTGCAAGTGAGACTCTTTATCTGTCTTTACAGTTGTCTGTTTGTAGCGTGTTTTTCTGTTTATATCTATCTATCTATCTATCTATCTATCTATCTATCTATCTATCTATCTATCTATCTATCTATCTATCTATCTATCTATCTATCTATCTATCTATCTATCTATCTATCTATCTATTATATCTATCTATCTATCTATCTATATCTATCTATATCTATCTATCTATATCTATCTATATCTATCTATATCTATCTATCTATCTATCTATCTATCTATCTATCTATCTATCTATCTATCTATCTATCTATCCATCGATCCATCGATCCATCGATCCATCAATCCATCGATCCATCCATCTATCTATCTATCTATCTATCTATCTATCTATCTATCTATCTATCTATCTATCTATCTATCTATCTATCTATCTATCTTCTATCTATCTATCTATCTATCTATCTATCTATCTATCTATCTATCTATCTATTTATCTATCTAGCTAGCTAGCTAGCTAGCTATCTGTCTATCTATCTATCCATCTATCCATCTATCTGTCTATCTATCTATCTATCCATCAATCTATCCATCTAGCTATCTAGCTATCTAGCTATCTAGCTATCTAGTTATCTAGCTATCTAGCTATCTATCTAGCATATTTCCTTGAATCACCCTCCTTTGGACTAACTTTAATAATCTATATCTACTCTTTAAAAATGACGAATCCGTTGCTTCGCCCACAGACCAAATAACAATTAGCAAAATTCGGAAGACAGGGATTAATTAATCGTTTCCTCTATGTACACGGTGGTCAAACATAGAGGAGGAAATCAACGCAACATCCTGTGGGGTATCAATCTTCTATCGATCCATGAATTCCAAGACACTAGTCTAAGTTGTTGTGTTTTTTTTCCCCCACATGTTAGAGGTGGAGTCACTGACTCAGGGATGACCAAGCATCCCTCTGTCTGACTTAAGTTAACAGCTGAGGTGGGAGGGAAAGTCGTCTATATGGAGATGGGGCGGGGGGCTGTCTGTGCTGTCTACTGGTGTGTGTGTTGTGAGCATCTCTCACTGTACTGGTCCTGTTGTCGTCACGGAGCTCTGGCGTTTTCTGACTGCATGCTCAGCCCCTGTCTGGAACTGTGGTGCTTTTTGGTAATAGGTACATACAGCTGGCTTTAAGCTGATAGACAGTTGTAGTCACTTTTGTACAGATTTGCTTCGTTTCTTTTTTTTATGGTCTCTTTTTTGGGGGTTGCCTGTGTTTCACTGCCTTCCAGTTGTTGTTTTGTTTTAAAATCTTTTTTGTTTGCCAGTGTGTCTGTCTAAACTAAGCTTTCTGATCATGGTCTTGATTAAAGAAAGAACAACTGAGTTTGATAAATATACATATCAAAATGACGTAAATATTGCCTCTCCTCTCACACACACAGACACACAGACACACAGACACACAGGCATACAGACACAGACACAGACACAAACAGACAGACAGACAGACAGACAGACAGACAGACAGACAGACACACACACACACACACACACACACACACACACACACACACACACACACACACACACACAAATACACGCACTACTCATTCAATAATTGACAAGTAGCAATTTCAACACTAATTAACTCACAAGATTCACATAATATAAACAAATTCAAACATGACATAATATTTTTCCAGGATTTTGTGGAGTTTTTTTTTTGATGAATGTCTTTCATAGCAACCTATATTTGGCATTATGTAGCTAAAAAAAAATCCAGACAATGACTACCTTAATAAACCCCATACCGTAGACCATAAAGACACTATACTTTTTTCCTATCTCCTGATAAATACGCCACTTCCCTAACAAGAGAAAATAAACAACAACAACAACAGCAAAACTAAACAGCAACACAATTCCCATAATGATGGGGTCCACTTGTCAGCACTCATCACACAGAGGAGTCAGACAGGCAGGAGAAAAAGAAGAACCTCATCTCCATGTAAATGGGTGTAGTGTGTCCCTGGTATGTGGAGACAGTGTCCTGGTGGCTGTTCTCACACCAGTGGGGGCACACCTTTCCTTTGCTGCTTACCACAGATGATTTGTTTTGCCAGAGTACTCACTGGCCAAGAAACTGTGGCCTTGGGAAAAAGACATACAGTGCTAGTGACGCTTCACCACGAAACTGAGTATTTCTTGCACCTCACCTACTACCTACTTTTTTCTGGTGAGAGATCTTTAGGCAGGTGGGATGGGGGGTCAAGTTGTAAATTTGGAGATGTTTTGTTGATTATAAGACTATAGCCATTCTTCTACCTTACGCTGTCTTATCAAGGTGTAATGTTATCTCCTTTTGTTTTTACCAAACACATTAAAATAGATACCGAAGCCCTCATTCCCACCACATAATTATTAAAATGAAAAAGAAAACCTTGTCAATCTTTCGTTTTGTCACTTTTTTCAGCAGATTATCATTTCAGTTTGTAATAACTGTTATAGAGATAACTGTTATATACAAATTATCTGATTATCAGTTTGTTTTCTGTAATAAAAAAACTTTGTATTGCCGATTATTAGAGTGTTAACTGAAAAACAAACATGCGGTGCAATGGGAGTCATTATGTGATGGAGCGTTACTGCTCTGCCTTTGATCTCCCATCGGTTTGGGGTTTTATGTGTGGGAGTGAACTTCTCTCTTATTTGTATAATATTTCTTTGTTTGATAGTTTGTCAGGCTTCTACGACTGTCTGTCAGCGAGTTAGTGTTAGTGTAGTAGTGTGTGTGTGTGTGTTTGTGTTAGTGTGTGTGTGTGTGTGGTGTGTGTGTGTGTGCGTGTGTGTTGTGTGGTGTGTGTGTGTGTGTGTGTGTGTGTGTTGTGTGTGTTGCTGTGTTGTGTTTGTGCTATAGTGTAAATGATGTTGTGTATTTTGTAACGGATGAGAAAAAAAATAGAACTTCTTAAACTAGTGTAGATTGTAGTGTAAGTGCGCGTTTGTGGTGTTATGAACAAGTCAGAGAAGATTGAGAACAGAAAAGAGATAGAGAAAGAAAGAGAAAGAAACAATGATGCGTGTGTGTGTGTTTGTGCGTGAAAGATCTTCATATGTGTGAAAGTATATGTGTTTTGTGTGTATATCATGTGGATGTGTGCACGCGTACGGGGTGTGTGTGTGTGTGTGTGTGTGTGTGTGTGTGTGTGTGTGTGTGTGTGTGTGTGTGTGTGTGTGTGTGTGGGTGTGTTGTGTTGTCGTTGTGTGTTCGCACGCGTGTGCATATATCTTCTATCTATCTATCTCATCCTATTCTATCTATCTATCTATCTTCTTCTATCTCTCTATCTATCTATCTATATTATATATCTATTATCTATCATATATATCTATTATCTATCTATCTATTATCTATTTCTAATTATTATCTGTCTCTCTTAATCTATCTCTCTATCTCTCTCTCTATCTCTCTCTCCTCTATCTATGTATATAGGTAGGTGTAGGTGAGTGTGTGTAGGTAGTGTATGGTAGGTAGGTAGGTTGTATGTAGGTAGGTAGGTAGGTGTATGTATGTATGTATGTATGATGTATGTATGTATGTATGTATGTATGTATGTATGTATGTATGTTGTATGTATGTATGTATGTATGTATGTATGATATGTATGTATGTATGTATGTTATGTTGTTGTATGTATGTTGTATGTATGTATGTATGTATGTATGTATGTATGTATGTTGTGTGTAGTGTTTTTGTGTGTTGTGTGTTGTGTGTTGTGTGTGAATGCGTGTGTATTGTGTACAATCATGTGCATATGTGCGCGCGCGTGAGTGTGCGTGCGTGTGTGTGTTGTGTCTTCGCACGTGTGTGTATGTATATATGTGTGTGTGTGTGGTTTGTTGGACAACCCAGGCTGTAGAAAATGTCCCTTGTCCCTTTGTTAGTGCAAGCCACAGAGTGACCATTACTGTCCCTGCACCTCCAATCTGGGCTGACGGATGGCCCCTGAACACTGGCGGCTAGCTGAGAGCTGTGGCTGCATCGCTATTCATTTTCCCCTCCTCTTGCATTTCTCTCCCCAGTGTTCCCCCCCCCCCCCCACTCTGTCTCTCTCTCTGTCTTTGTCTCTCTGTGTGTTGTCTGTCTCTCTGTGTCTGTGTCTGTGTCTGTCTATGTCTCGTGTCTGTCTGTCTGCTGCTCTGTCTGTCTCTGTCTGTCTCTGTCTCTCTGTCTCTCATTCTCTGTCTCTCTCTGTCTCTCTCGTCTCTGTCTCTCTCTGTCTCTGTCTCTCTCTCTCTGTCTCTCTCTGTTCTCTGTTCTCTGTGTCTCTGTGTCTCTGTGTTGTCTCTCTGTGTCTCTGTTGTCTCTGTCTGTCTGTCTGTCTGTCTGTCTCGTTGTCTGTCTGTCTGTCTGTCTGTCTGTCTGTCTGTCTGTCTGTCTCTCCTTCGTCTGTCCTCTCGTCTGTCCTGTCTGTCTCTCGTCTGTCTGTCTCTCTCCCTCTCTCTCTCTTCTCGTTCTCCTTCTGTCTGCTCTCTCTCTCTCTCGTCTCTCTTCTTCTCTCTCTCTCTCTCTCTCTCTCTCTCTCTCTCTTCTCTCTCTCTCTCTCTCTCTCTCTCTCTCTCTCTCTCTCTCTCTCTCTCTCTCTCTCTCTCTCTCTCTCTCTCTCTCTCTCTCTCTCTCTCTCTCTTCTCTTCCCAGCCAGCCACATACACAATATAGGAGACTATATAGCCCATTTTCCGATGAGACGATAAACCCAGGTCCCATGTGTTATACATGATTATTTCGTTAAAATAAGAATAACCCACGGCAATAAGAGAGTTGTCCTTGGCAACATTGTGTAAAAAAGATAATAGTAGGCCACTTTTATAGGCAGACAAATACAGAAGCAGACTGAAAAAAATACTGAGTGGCGCTGCTTTAGTGGCGAAGCGTTCTACTTGAAAGATAGGGGAAGCGGTGTAGCATCCGAATTTCAAACAGAGATTTTTTTTCCGGACTGTAAATGCTATGCTATGCAATGCTATACAATACAACACAATACAATACAATACAATACAATACAATACAATACAATACAATACAATACAATACAATACAATACAATACAATCAACAATACAATACATACAATACATTACAATACAATACAATACAATACAATGCAATGCAATGCAATGCAATACAATACAATACAATATAATGCAATGCAATGCAATGCAATGCAATACAATCCAACACAACAACCAACAAAGTGGATAACCTGATATTCCAGTTCAATGTTTGAATTATCTACTTATATCTACCGTATATACAGGTAGTTATTAAAGGATGAAGCTTCATCTCTTATATTGTCTTTGTGTAACTTTTTTCATGGATGGTAGGTAGGCTTTTTACATATTTCTGTCTATACATTTTCTAAGTATTACATATCATAATAAAACATACATACATAATACATACATACATACATAATACATAATACATACATACATACATACATAATACATAATACATACATACTACATACATACATATAATACATAATACATACATACATAATATACATAATATATAAAATGACATTATAAAAGGGGTCACGTGTTTGAACACACGCAGAACAGCTTGCGCACACATTAACACCCGTTCCGCTTTTCGAAAGCGTAGGCCGTTGTGTGCATTGTGGATACATATTAAAAAAAACCATGTATAAACAATCGCATGCAGAAAGGACTGGATGCAAAAAAAAGCAAATGAATGCTTATTCCATTATCCTCGAAAGAAAATAATAAATAATTAAAATAAAATGTTTCTTTCTCGTTATAGTTCAAACAACAGTAGAGTGCTGTACATCTCACCTCAGGGAAAAAAAGTAAATGCCTCTTGCCTCGATACTTCTAGTGCACACACAGCAAACATCAGTGTCCCAGCATCCCTGATCTGTCCTAACAAATCACCTCTTTGGGGCTACATCTGCCTCTGCCTCTGCAGCTTTTGCTGCTGCTGCTGCTGCTGCTGCTGCTGCTGCTGCTGTGCTGCTGCTGCTGCCCTCGCCATGCTTCCAGACTTGTTTGCTGTCTCATTTATCAGCATAATGCAGGAGATTAGGAGCACATCGGCTAGAAGTCTGATGATGTGTTGGTGAGACATCTCTGCCAAGGTCTGTCTAGCTTGTGGCTGATATAATTATGATTATTCTTATTCTTCAGTATCGGTAGTTTTACTGCGGTGTTATGTGTTAAGGGTTGAAAGTCTTAGTTTGTAGGTCTTTCTAGCACTTAATTATTGGTTTTGTTGATTGAAAAATGAAAAACATATTATACACGTCACACGTACACAGTACACACGTACACACCACACACACACACACCACAAACACACACACCACCAACAACACCACACAATCACACAAAGCAGCAGCAAGGCACACACAACACACAGACACACACGCGCGATGCACACACACACAGACACACAGACACACAGACAGACACACACACACACACACACACACACACACACACACACACACACACACACACACACACACCACACACACACACTATCCAACCTCCACACCTCCTCACAACACAAAAGCTGCTTGTATATGTACACTAGGCCTATGTTGCCAATTGTCTGTTTAACCCTGTTTGATTGTTGCCCTAAAGCAGACATTGCCTACACCATACATCCTGCAACGGCACGGAGTGTCAGGCAAGCTTCTTCCTGATAGCAAATAGATCATCAAAGACAACCAATCCCTTCCTTTGGTCAGCACGCTACAGAGGTGTGAAGGTCAGCTACCCCTCCATACACCAAGAAAATTGAATCTGCTTCAGTGTTGGTCATTCATTATCCATCAAGATAGCTCAGTGGTCAGAGCTCTCGCTTTCCCTAAGCCATTGTTAAGCAGCATCAAGCGTGGTTACCAAGTGGATAGTTGACCGTCAGTGTTCTTTGGCTTCGATAGTGTTCCCCTGTTCACCCAGCTGTAAATGGGTACCTGTCATCTTTAGGGTGAGGGAAGGTAAAGCAGCGAGGGAGAGGAGATGGGCACCCCCTCAATATGCTGGTCCCTGGAGAAGTGAGGTCTCTGCTGCCTCGCTCCCCTACAAACACATAGTTTATAGCACATCTTTACTTTTTTTCACCTTTACCATTTCGATCTATCTGGGTTAATCGATAATAAACGTGAGAGGCTCGCCTGTATGTAGCTAAGTATTCTGCCTAGATTCTTTGGTTCAGAGTTGAAGCCTTGTCAGTTGTTAATGACTATAAGCTATGCGCTAGTTATTGTGAAAATTTTGTCTGTGCAAATTGGAGTGAGACAAAACAAGCGCATCCAAAACGTAGTCATACAGGAAACTTCTAAGAAGCTAATGGTCACACAGAAAAAAAAACAGGGTAGCATTCTTGGTAAACTCTGACAAATTTTGAAACAGAAACACACAGACCAATCTGAAGACAATAGTTTTCCATAGTAAGGTTGAGGGCTTAAAGGGAAAAAAAAAGAGTCAGATCTCCAACATCCTACATTGCCAGCATCACTGAGATCAGTGGTGTGGAAGAGTTACAGAAGATTTAAGACAGCGGCGATGGAGACAGTTGAGTTGTGTGTAATGAGCCAAGGATTACATACACATTTATTTGATGCACTGTAGTGTAATAGTAGCATTGCTTTCAGTCACGGCAAGATCTTGGATAACAACCTGCACTCGCCTTTCACAGCTGTCAGTTTTCCCATCTTTCAGCTCCTCTTAGCGGCTAATTAATCTATCCTATCCCATTCCAGATGGGGCCAGCTGGTGCTAATTATGGTGGGGGCTGAACACACTTGAACTAGTAAAAGGAAAGGGTGCACTAAATTTAGCATTCTTGACTGAGTTATGTTGGATTTGTGCGCTGTGCATTACAGGAGATAGAACCATTAGAAGGTGAAGTATGCCTGCCTTACATTAATGCCAAGATGTTCAAAATGAGTCATACTCACAAGAGGAATTTTCAAATCAGCGCGTACACATTTATTTCACAGTGATAACCAGAAGGGACAATGAGCTGGGGGACATAATATTTCGGGTGGCATCAAGGGTATTAAGCTTTTTCGAATGCGCAACAACAACAGAAACACAATAATGATATCCTTTCCCTTGGGGAGAAAGTTCATCAGAGCTTTGGTCAGAGACACTACTATCACTCGGGAACCTTAGTGCTGATCATTATCCCTGTGTCTGTGTTAACGGGCTAGGAAGGGGAGAAGCTCATCTGCATGGCGATAAAGGCTGTAGTTAATCCATGATTTGCATCGCACTTGAGTTGGATGTATGAGCGTGCGTGCGTGCATGCGCGCGTGCGTTGTATTGTTGCTTGTTGCATATTGTTATAATGTTGTATTATTTTATATCGAGGATAATGGAATAAGCAGTCATGTGCTTTTTATATCCATTCCCCGTGTGTATGCAGTTTTTTTGTAAATCGTGTCATCTGGTACCACCGACACACGATGGCCTACTTTTACAAAAAGCGAAACAGTATTTAACGTGTGCACAAGATGTTATGCGTTCGATCGCACACGGGGCCTCGGTTTATAGTCTCATCCGAAAGACTTTTGGGGCAGTGGAGTCAGCACTGGTGTTAACTCCAGAGCAAAAATCCCCTCGACCATGAATCGAACCCGGGTCATCAAATTGCGAGCGCAATGTTCTGACCACTAGGCTATCCCGTCCCGTGCGTGCGTGCATGCACGCGTGCGCGCGCGCGTTTGTGTGAGTGTGTATGTGTGTGTGCGCGCGCGTGTGTTCTAGTTACATAATTACTTGAATGTTGATGTAACCTGCTTGAAAGCATTAGAAATCATTGTCTTAGAAAGAGACATGCTGGATGTTGGTAGCCATATTACTACCAGTCTCTCCGTTTTTTGTGGGGGTTTTGGTGTTGCTTTGTTATAGCTGTTGTTGATTAATTTGTGGTTTGTTTCCCCGTTGGAATACCAGGGCCTATTAGTATAGATAGCACCTCCTCCATCGGAAACTATCTGCTAGGAATTTCCTTTTTTTCTATCACTCTCTTCATTTCTGCCTTATTCCTTTGATTCCTATCGTCTCCTTCTTGCCTGTTTTGTGTCCTCTTTGTACATTCCTCTTGCCTCTTTGTCCAGAAATGTTTAAAAGATAGCAATCTTCTCCCACATCGAATTCGGATGCACTGGGCCTGACCTTGTTAGGTGCTTAAAGGCAGATACATGCATGTTTATTTCATATGACACAGCACTAGTTGCTGTCTGAGCGTTAAAGAGAAGGAGAAACAAGAGGCTTAAAGATACTACTACTACTACTACTCTACTACTACTA
>CM060318.1:31667413-31669913 GCA_030674155.1 Stramonita haemastoma
ATCCTGTCAATGTCTGATTTTATGGTCCGCATTGTGCTTGAAAAAAACATAGACATGACCACGGAATACATCAGTCTGATCTTGAAGTTGATGGGAAGCAATGTTTTTTCTTGTTCTAAAGGACTTTCAGTTTGGTCGTTATAATGCAGCTGTGTTCAGGGCTATACTTGTGAGAACTTTGGATTTTGACTCTTCATCAGATACATTAGCTCTCATATATTTAAAAGCATATAGAAATTCTCAATTGTCTTGTTGTTTATGATAACGTCATTAACGTCACATTAAGAGCAATAGCCACTGAACAGAGACATGCTATAAAATTGTAATGCTACAAACCTTGTTCACGATTTGCAATTAGAACTGAAGAAAGGAGAATTTGAGCACTTTTGAAATTTAAGTCAATAATTTCAGTTTTCAATACTTTTTTTTTATTATGTTGAAATGCTAGACAGTGCACTGAACTGCAGGCATACAAAGAAAATAAATAAAATTACATACGGAAACAATTGAAAATTGTCTTTGGCGTAGGGTTACAATTACAACAAGGTTGGCGAAAGAAGTTGCACTTGCAAAGTTTTGTAAAGTGGTAAACCTTGTGGCTCTAGCCATTGAATAAAACACAAAAAACACACACGCAAAATACAGATTTAGGAAGTGTAGACATCAGAGAAAATACTGATGATAACAAGCGCAACTCCCATACAAAAAAAACAAATAAACACAACCAGATGATACAGGAAAAAGCACCAATCACGCAGTTCTTGAAAAGAAATAACAGGGAAAAAAGAACACAATCCAAAACAACCAAGGGGAGAGAGAGAGAGAGAGAGAGAGAGAGAGAGAGAGAGAGAGAGAGAGAGAGAGAGAGAGAGAGAGAGAGAGAGAGAGAGAGAGAGAGAGAGAGAGAGAGAGAGAGAGAGAGAGAGAGGTATAACAAAGTAAAACAAGCAACAAGAAGACAGCCAGCGAAAGCTCAAAGGAAGATACGCAGACAGACAGACAGAAACCACTCTTCCCAAAAGTTGTTCGGATGAGACTGTAAGCCGAGGCCCCGTGTGCGAAACACACGCAGAACATCTTGCGCACAGGTTAAATTCTGTTCTGCTTTTCGTAAGAGTAGGCCATCGTGTGCCGGCGGAAACAGATTACATTTACAAAATTGCATATACACGGGGACTGGATGTAAAAAAGCATATGATTGCTTATTCTATCATCCTTGATATGAAAGAATAAATAAACAAATAAATGAATGAATGAATAAATAAATAAATAAATAAATAAATAAATAAATAAATAAATAAATAAATAAATAAATAAATTAATTAATAAATAAATAAGCCAAAAAGAAGCTCGCTGGCGCGCACGCACGCACTCTCACACACACACACACACACACACACACACACACACACACACACACACACACACACACACACACACACACACACACACACACACACACACACACACACACACACACACACACACAAGCAACACAATTTTCTGAAAGAAGAAATCGAGGATTTGAATGTCGGCACGCTATTTTCTGATAGCAGAGCCATTTAACAGAGATCTGGGAAACAAGGGCTTGTGCCTTCTTCAAAGAAAACCTTGTATGCTGACTTTACCAGTGCTTACCTTGTTTGTCTGGGTATAAAATAGAAATATAACTATTTTTTTCTTATAACGAAGAAATTTAAAGTTACTGTCAAACAATCAAAACCCAAAGCCTTTATTTTAAAGAAACTATTGAGAACATGTTAAACACTATAGCAAATGAGAAAATGAATACAAAAACCAATGTACAAAGCTGTCTAGTATGTTATTTTTTATATCATTAAATTGGTATACAAAATGCTGAAGGATAATTGCTTTGCAAGTTTCTGCACGCAAGAAACAATAAGTAAAACGTTCTTCCAAAAAAGTAATGAAAAGCGAAAAGGAAAAACATTCTTTTTTTTTTAGAAATGGATAGAAAGAAAAACAGATAGAAAAATAGACTAACTGACTGACTGACTGACTGACTGACTGACTGACTGACTGACTGACTGAATAAATGAATGAATGAATAAGTACGCGGTTGATAGCAAAACAAAACAAGGTTAGAGAATGAACGAACAGATGAATAAATAAACTTTTTTCTAGAAGTCTAACAAATAAAAATACTAAAACAGTAACACGAACAACAGCAACAACAGTAACAACAAAAGAAAAAAAAACAAATCCACCCAAACAGCAAAAGGAAGTAAAAACACACAAAAAAACGATTAGATTAAACAATCCAAGAAAGCATTCATTCAAACAAGCCAAAAAAAATCTTAATCTCCACTGGTCAAAAATAAAGGAAGAAAGAAAACAGCCCAAACCTGGAGATTTGAATTTCGGCACGCTATTTTCTGATAGCAGAGCCACTTGACAGAGATCTGGAAAACACGGATTCTTTCTTTCTTCAAAGAAATCATTGCACGCTAGTTTTACAGGAGCACAGTCTGTTTTTCTG
>CM060318.1:31679913-31684913 GCA_030674155.1 Stramonita haemastoma
TTCGACAGTATTAAGGAGCGTGTATTTTTAAATGTCCAGTATGTTATGTGTGCAGTGTGCAGTCTTTCTGCTATCAATAATGGTGCTTAAGATGAATTCACTAGTATCTGTCTACATTTTTTTTGCTGCCTCGTCTTCTGTGACGTGCCTGTGCTGGTGTTCCCACGCCGCTCATTTCAGTCTCCCCGCCACAGCCATACTCAGATTTGTTATGTCTCATCCCCGGATTGGCAGTCCACAGGGAGCACATCAATACTAAGCCGCTGTGAGGCCACCAGCCACAGTGGCCCTGCACTTCTGCTGAGTCACTTTGGTGGTGTTAAGTGGTGCCTGTTCTGATCTAAACTACGCAGGAAAACGCCTATTAAGCCCCCTACTAACAACAGCATTAAGCTCAGTCGTGGAGCCAGACTGAGTGAGTCACCCACCTGTGGTGGCGACCACCACAACGTCCCTCCAACGACCGTCTCCCCGCGAACCTCCAACCCCAAAGGCTTTGACACAAACTCACCACAGGCACAGAAGTGTATGGGGAAATCGAATCCGAGGTCCCCATGAGACCAGAGCAACGGGAGCCACCGAATCAGAAGCAATGTTTATTATTGCATGATGATCAATGGTGATGGGTATGATGTAATGATGCTGCTGTGGAAGTGCATCCGCTGTGAGACTACTTGACAGGGTTGTACTCTACGCTTACTGTCATATATCCCGTCGCCACAGGGCCCGAGAGATACAGACACCTGCAGTGTTGGTCAGGTGATTAGAGCAACACTCTCAAACACGCATCCGTTAAGTGGATGAAGCTCGACTGTGTGGTCCCAGTCTCCCCACTGAGCTCACAGCACACTCACTCTGGTAGAAGCCGGCCGGAGTCCGAAAAATCCCTATGGCTCTTATGGGACTCGAACCCGCGACCTTCCAGTCCGAAATCCAAGGCGCTAACCACTGCGCCAAGGCGGCTGGTCCCAACATCCAAACTTGTTACGTCTTTCATTCTTTACGTGTGGACTCTAATTATAATATTCTCTTTTGGCTGGTCTACCAGCATCATCCATTCACTCCCTTCAACGCATTCCAACTTGTGCAGTCAACAAATCCAAAGAAAAAAAAAATTGAACACATCACTACTCTTTTGTGATCTCTTCACTGGCTGCCTGTCTGACTAAGAGTAAAGTATAAGATTAATACCCTCTGTTTCAAATGTCTCCTCATAATTATCTGCACTCTTTTACATCTGTAATTTATTGTATTCACCTGTATACTCCATTCCGTTCGCTTCGTTCAGTTGCAGATACGTTGTCTGTTTGACAACCCAACCTGTGTCTTCCGGATATTTTCAAATCACCAATTGTATTCTTCTTCTTCATCGTCTGACATTTTAGGTATCCTATAGTGCCAATCTCCCCTGTTTTCTTTCAAGTCTGTTTTTTGTGATGTTGTTAACGTATGTGTCTTACCTCATACGTTTATGAATGTAACGTTTGTTCCCTTTATGCAATAATAGAGATGTGTCTTGCTTGTGCATTGTTGTCTGTGTTTATTATTCTCCTACTTGTTTCTTTGGTGTGTGTGTGTGTGTGTGTGTGTGTGTGTGTGTGTGTGTGTGTGTGTGTGTGTGTGCGTGTGTGTGTGTCTGCGTGCGTGCGTGCGTACGTGCGTGCGAGCGTGCGTGCGTGCGTGCGTGTGCGTGCATGCAGGCGTGCGTGTGTGCATGCATGCGTGCGTGCGTGTGTGTCTGTGTCTGTGTGTTCTGTGTGTTTCTTATCTGTTTCTTTGTTTGCTTTCGTCTTCTGTTGTTGTTTTTTTCTTTTAGCGTTTGTTTGTTTGTGACTTTGTTTTCCGCGAGGCTTGATGCAATTGATGTAACTCTTGAGTCTCCAGGGGAATCTGCCTAATGGCTGTGTGTGTGTCTTGGTCCGGAAACACATTTCTCAGATGGCCTTTGCCTTCTCGCCTGGCCTTTGTGATCTGGGGGTATCTACAGCGGTTTTCAACCTGCTAGCCTAGGCCATGGCTGTATTCATTTCCTTGCGGTCGTTCATTTCTTTGTTCGTTCCTTCGTTTATTGTGTTTGTTTGTTTGATGTATCGTTTTGTTTATGTGTTTGGGTTTTTTCTTTCGTTGATTGAATTGTTAGTGCTTGTTTATTCGTTGTTATTTTTTTTTAATTTTCATATTTCGTTCTTTCGTTCGTTCGTTCGTTCGTTCGTTCAATTGTTCATTCATTCATTCATTCATTCATTCATTCATTCATTCATTCATTCATTCATTCATTCATTCATTCATTCATTCATTCATTAGTTTGTTTGTTTGTTTGTTTGTTTGTTTATTTTATTCATTCAATTAACCAAACAACCAATCAATTATTCATTCATTCATTCACTCTTGTTTATACCTATTGATTCATGTATTCGGTCATTTTCACATTCACTCACGGAATTTATTTTCAGTTATTTTATCATTGGTTAATCAATTTACTCGAGTTTGTTTCTTCATTTGCTCATTAGTTCATTCAATTCACCGATTAATTTATTAATCTATGTATTCATTCATTCCTTTAGATCATTCAATCAGACAGTCAGTCAGTCAGTCAGTCAGTGAGTAAGTTAACCAGTCAGTTTGTAAGTAGATTTTTTGTTTGTTCGTGTGAGTATTCCTTTGTTAATTCGTCCATCTATTCACGATTTTACTTGCACTTTTAACTACAGAACCTTACGGAGCTGACACTACAGTAATAAACACAAGATTGATTACAATCAAGCACACACGATCGATGTGGCAGACAAAATGGCAGTGTTGTTTGATATAATAATCATAAGTGTTAGTTTTTTTCACTGTCGTTTTGTTCCGTTTCTTGGAGCGCAGGGGGGGGGGGGAAGGCTTGTTTCTGTCTGTCTAAAGTTTTCTCTGTTTAAGTGTTTATAAGCATGTTTTCTGTCGCTGTGTCTTTTTCAGTCAGTCTGTCTGTTTTAGTCTGTCGCTCTATGTATCTGTATGTGTCTGTATGTACCAGTCTGTCTGTCTGTCTGTCTGTCTGTGTCTCTGTGTCTGTCTGTCTGTCTGTCTGTCTCTGTATCTCTCTCTCTCTCCTCTCTCTCTCCTCATCTCTCTCTCTCTCTCTCTCTCTCTCTCTCTCTCTCTCTCTCTCTCTCTCTCTCTCTCTCTCTCTCTCTCTCCTCTCTCTCTCTCTCTCTCTCTCTCTCTCTCTCTTTGTTAATATTGTTTGTGAAAATACTGTAGCTGTTAAGGTTAAGAAGTCTGTGTTTAACTGTGACAAGGATGTACTGATGGTGGCATGTTACGTTGTACCAGAAAATGGTCCGTTGTATGACACAATGGCGATTAAAGATGGTATAGTAAACTTAGAAGAAAGCCTCATGCAAGTTCTACAAAACAATAGCATGCATTTACTGATCCTTGGTGATCTGAATGCAAGAACCGGGAGCGCACAGCCATGTCAGGAGGATGTAGTTAACTTTGCATCTTGCTTCGATGATGATGATAATATTGATGACTTTTTAGGTAACGATGTTTTACAGCGAAGTTCAAAAGATAGCACTGTTAATAACTTTGGCCAGTCCCTGTTAAACTTATGTTTCATGTTTGATTGTGTCATACTGAATGGTTGTTGTGATAGTGTCTCTAGTGGAGATTTCACATATGTTTCACCACATGGATGCAGTGTAATTGATTATGTTATTTTGTCAAAAGATATGCTTTCTCTCAACTGCTGTGAACTTAATGTCAGTGACCATATTGATTCTTGGCATCTGCCAGTTGAATTCATATGGAAAAAAACAGAGGAAGACATCAGTCCACAGAAAGTAGACAATGCAAGCACTGAGGATCGTTTTATCTGGTTTGAAGACTGTCTACACACTTACGTAGAGGAACAAAAATCCGCAGTCTTCAAACAGAAGATAGAGCAGGCTGTCATATCTATCAATACTGATATTGACAGCTCTTTGAACATATTCATGGAATCACTGTACAGTGCAGCTGCTTGCATGGTAAGAACGACAGGTAATAGGAAAAGAATAAATGACTGGTTTGATAATGAATGTAAACGAAAGAAAAGAACAGTGAGAGGGTTATTAAGAAAATTTAAACGATCAAAAAGGTTGTGTGATGAAAAGAGGATAGCATATGTAACAGAAAGAAATCAATATAAACTTTTGTTAAAAAGGAAGAAAAATGAATTTGATGAATCAAGATTAAAAAAGCTTAAAGAATCAATTCATGATGCAAAATTGTTTTGGCAAATTATTAGGTCAGTTAACAGAAAAAGAGTAATTTACAATAACATTAGCATTAATCAGTGGTACGACCATTTCTTTACACTGTTTAATGGAGAAGATGATGTACCACAGCAAGAAGAAAGTGTTGAAATTGAAGAGGGTGACTTATCAGATATTTCCATGGCAACCTGTAATGAGTCAATTTCTAGACAAGAGGTTGTAGCCAGCATTGGTAAACTCAAGTCTGGAAAGAGTGCAGGTCCTGACAAGATTGTCAGCGAAATGTTGAAACATGCTGGTAATGAGGTCATTGATTTTCTTGTTGCCTATTTCAATAAACTCTTTGATTTTGGCCTTTTTCCTGTGGAATGGTCAAAATCTATGATTGTACCCATCTATAAGAAAGGGGATATAGACCAACCAGGTAATTATCGTGGAATAGCTTTAACTAGTGTGGTTAGCAAGATATACACAGATATTTTAACCAAAAGGCTTTCTAGATGGGCTATGGAAGAAGATAAAATAATTGAACAGCAAGCAGGCTTTAGAGCAGGCTATTCTACAGTTGACCATATTTTTACGCTTTTTGCCATTGTTCAAAAATTCTTGCAACGACACACTAAACTTTATGTTGCCTTTGTAGATTTTAGAAAGGCGTTTGACTCAGTCAATAGAAACAATTTGTGGGAAGTATTGAGGAAATGTGGTGTATGTGGAAAAATGTATAAGGCGGTACGAAGTGTTTATAAACTCTGTTTT
>CM060318.1:31690130-31692630 GCA_030674155.1 Stramonita haemastoma
ACAGAGACGGACAGAGAGACAGAGAGCAGACAGACAGACAGACAAACAGACAGACAGACCTACATACAGACAGACAGAAATACAGAGACAGAGACAGATCACACACACACACACACACACACACACACACACACACACACACACACACACACACACACACACACACACACACACACACACACAAATGCAGGCAGAGATATGGGTAAGGCACACTAACGAGTCAGTGATGGAGGCAGGTAGACAGGACCAACCTAAAGAGCTCACAGACCCAATAAATTAGACAGTCAGTAGAAGTCATTAAGTCTGAACGGTCTCTAGTCTTCTCTCGGCCCCCACTGCCTCTGTCTTCATTACAGCAATGGGCAGAGCCGAGCCAGGTCCGCAGCTAGCTGTGTCAGTTAGTGATGGCAGCTGCAGCACAAATACCAGTTAAGAAAAAGAAGTAGACAGGAGAAAAAATGATATTGATGAGAAGACAATAAATAATGATCTGAGAGTGCACTAGCCTTGTTTTGGTCGACGTACTGTACAGAAAGTTGAGAATCCCTAGATGTTGAGGAAGCTGGTTTGTAAGCTTTCCAGTGGTGCCCCAAACGGTTTTACTAGATTTTAGGATAGGTGAAGGTGAAGGTGATGACGTAAGTTAGTGTCCAGGCTTACACTACAATGTTGGAATGGTGTCAAATGCTATATTGAGATCTATAATCAATAATTATATAGATCTCTCTCTCTCTCTCTCTCTCTCTCTCTCTCTCTCTCTCTCTCTCTCTCTCTCTCTCTCTCTCTCTCTCTCTCTTCTCTCTCTCTCTCTCTCTCTCTCTCTCTCTCTCTCTTCTCTCTCTCTCTCTCTCTCTCTCTCTCTCTCTCTCTCTTTTTCAAGCGTTAAAGCAAGGGGAAATAATTAAGAATATCGGTGCATAACGTCTTTTCTGTTTCCGTCTTTAACTCAGTGTATATATATACTTTTTTTACCGTGTGTGTGTGTGTGTGTGTGTGTGTGTGTGTGTGTGTGTGTGTGTGTGTGTGTGTGTGTGTGTGTGTGTATGTGTTGTGTGTTGTCATTTCTCTCCCTCTCAACATCGGAAAGAGAGCGAGAGAGAGAGAGAGAGAGAGAGGGTGAGAGAGAGAGAGAGGAGAGAGAGAGAGAGAGAGAGAGAGGAGAGAGAGAGATGAGTAGAGAAGAGAGAGAGAGAGATTGAGAGAGAGAGAGGAGGAGTAGAGAGAGAGGAGAGAGAGAGAGGAGAGATGAGAGAGAGGAGAGAGATGGGGGTTTGATTTGATTTGATTTGATTTGATTTGATTTGATTTGAATTATTATGTTATATCGAGGATAATGGAATAAGCACTCTTGTGCTTTTTTTACATCCAGTCCCCGTGTGTATGCATTTTGTTAATGTCATCTGTTCCCACCGGCACACCGATGGCCTACTCTTACGAAAATCGGAACATGATTTAACGTGTGATTTAATGTTCTGCATGTGTTCGCAAACGGGGCCTCGGTTTAAAGTCTCATCGGAAAGAGAGATAGAGAGAGAGAGAGAGAGAGGAGAGAGAGAGAGATAGAGAGAGAGAGAGAGAGAGAGAGAGAGAGATGGAGAGAGAGATGAGAGGAAGAGAGAGAGGAGAGAGAGAGGAGAGTAGATGAGAGAGAGAGAGAGATGGAGAGAGGGTGAGAGGAAGAGGAAGATGAGAGAGAGAGAGAGAGAGAGGAGAGAGAGATGAGGAGAGAGAGAGAGAGGAGAGAGAGAGGAGAGTGAGAGAGAGAGAGAGGGAGAGAGAGGAGAGACAGACAGACAGACAGACAGACAGACACACAGACACACAGACACACAGACACACAGACACACAGACACACAGACACACAGACACACAGAGACAGACACACAGACACACAGACAGACAGACAGATACAGAAACACAGAGGCAGAGACAGAGAAAAAGAGAAAAGAGAATCATGTTACTCAGTTATAACCTTTACACTGATGAACTTTCAACATTATATACTCCTGCGTTGTTTTCGTAGGTGACTGTGTCAAATACCATGACTGGTTCGCTCCATTGTTGACCTTTCTGTCTGACAGGCAAATGGTGGCCTGTTATCTAACTGTCATCGTCCGTTTCACTTATTTCTTTCTCTGTAGCTGACAGTCCTATACTAGGGCGTTTCCAGGATTGTTTTGTAGAAGGTCTTTTTGTGTCTTTGGGTCTTGATTTTACAGGGCCAGTCTCTAAAGTAAAGTCTGTCCCGAGCCTAAGGCTCATCAGGCCGGTGCTTATCCCGGTTTCTGTGGCGTTAAGCGACTGAGAGTCATAGACTCCCCCCTGGATAGGACGCCAGTCTATTGCAGGGTTAACCCCCAACACAAGGTTGGTACCCCTTTTACACCTGGGTGGGGTGAGAAAATAGCCGTAAAGTGCCTTTTCCAAGGGCACACCGCCATAGCCGAAAGCTGGGATCGAACCCGCAACCTTTAGATTACGTGGTCCAACGCCCTAACCA
>CM060318.1:31695130-31697630 GCA_030674155.1 Stramonita haemastoma
CAAATTGCGAGCGCAATGTTCTAACCACTAGGCTATCACCAGGCTATCCCGTGTGTGTGTGTGTGTGTGTGTGTGTGTGTGTGTGTGTGTGTGTGTGTGTGTGTGTGTGTGTGTGTGTGTGTGTGTGTGTGCGTGCGCGCGCGCGCGTGCGTGCGTGCCTGAGTTTGCGTGCGAGAGGCACACGTGTGTGCGTATTTATGTGTATGTGTGCGCGCGAGCGTGCACATGCGTCTGTGTGTGTGTATGTGTGTGTATGTGTGTGTGCGTGCGTGCGTTTTAAAACAAACAATACAGTTGAAGATTTCTTTGGGGAAAACCTTTTCTTATTGACTAGAAAAAAATCCAGTTGAAAGCATTGAAATATACTTTAAAGAGATAAAGCTTAAGAAGGGAATTACAGTTTGTTTCAAGCAAATATGAAATTCTCAACCTGATTCAATCTATTGTGAGCCTACAAGCCGATCGTGTACGAAAGATTAGCAGCCAGCTTAAAACAAACTCAGCGTTCAGAAATGGAATTAAGCTATTGTGTAAGAGCAAATAAGTTGCGGAAGAAAGACTTATGCCATGCGTACTTGCTTTAAATTTTTCGTTGATATACAAGCATACGCGTGGGCTCACGTGCACACACGCTTGTCCGAACACAAAGTGATATGAATACACATACACACCACACACACACACACACACACACACACACACACACACACACACACACACACACACACACACACACACACACACACACACACACACACCACACACAAAATCTGACCAGTTCCTTTCCAGCAATATTTGTTTTTTTCAAATGAGAGCCTATTCTTCTAGTTCCGCCCCGAAATTGAATATCACAAAAAGCTCACCAATATCAACAACAGCATGCATACAGGGACTATATCAATCCTCTTTCCCAACAGAATGTGATGCTATCTGATAAATCAACGAAGAGAAGATATATTCCTGCCCTAGTGTCCGTGTGACTTGTTCGCCTGTAAGATGATGCAGTAGCAGCCAGCTGTCATAAAAGGAGCATATGCTACAGAGGTATCCATAATCCATCTGCACCAGCAGGACAGGAGAGGAGAGGACCCAGTATTTGGATCAGTGTGATGTCTTTCTGGCGTGAGGCACCGCTGGCTGATCTTTGGGACATCAGTGTGGTGACATGTTTACTGGTCTGTGACTGCGTTGGCATTTGACATCTACCCTCAATCTTACCTTGGATAATTAAGCTGTAGTCAGCAACATAACTAAACATATTTATCTGACAAGAGTAATCTATTAGGATCGTTCAGACATAGTTTTTTTTTTTTCTCAAACCACTAATGTATTTTCTTTTTTTTTCAAGTATGCTAGTCACAAGACTCATACATGTGCATTCAAATGCTACTTACTAGCATCACGTCCAATATAAAATTATAAACGTCACACAAAGAACTAGCTTCAAACTTTCCAAATACTCAAGCTAACATGACGCTACAACTTCTTCCCTCTAACGCATCACACAAACGATGCATGTGGACACAAACAATGCATCTCTCTACACAAACGATGCATGTGGACACAAACAATGCATCTCTCTACACAAACCATGCATGTGGCCATGTCCCATGTATCCCTTCTATGGGTCAGCGGGCAGGACGAGGTCAGAGGGTCAGCGGTTTTCCAATTCATCCCCTGCAGAACCTCTGACTCTGTGACAGCCACTATCTATCAGTCACAGAGGGGAGAGAGAAGGATCGTGTGTATATACAATGCAGATAGTCTGCATGCAGTCATGTATATGTATATATTCTGCAGTGATGTGCATGCAGATATTCTGGAATGCTTTTTTGTTGATTTTTTTTGCTGTCTGTACTGGTGTCTTCAGGTTTTGTGCCTTTGCCTGGTGTGTGCTGTTTTATACAAATTAGATTTTTGCTTTGAAAGCAGAAAATGTCAGATTGTAGTATTCATTTCGACTATTAGCCTATTTTCGCTGATTTCATGCCACTGCCTTTCTTACTTCTGTTCTTGGTATCTGTCATCTTGCATATCTCTGCATCATTCTGTTTTCAAATGTTTAAAAAAAAAAGAAAAAAAAGAATATTGTTATGTTGTCTTGTTTGTGTTCATATTCCCGTTTCTCAACGCTTACTGCCGCTGTCTGTTTAATGTCTGTTTCTGTTTTGTGGATCTCTCTCTCTCTCTCTCTCTCTCTTCTCTCTCTCTCTCTCTCTCTCTCTCTCTCTCTCTCTCTCTCTCTCTCTCTCTCTCTCTCTCTCTCTCTCTCTCTCTCTCTCTCCTGGAGTTAACATCAGTGCCGACTCCTCCCCCCCCCCGAAAAAAGTCCTATGGATGAGAGTATAAACCGAGGTCTCATAATCTAAAGCACGCAGAACGTCTTGCGAACACGATAAAACCTGTTAGGTTTTATATTGGAGTATACATTGTGGGTCAGTGCTCACGGTTGACACACCACACACACACACACACACACACACACACACACACACACACA
>CM060318.1:31705130-31715130 GCA_030674155.1 Stramonita haemastoma
AGTAGCATTGCTTTCAGTCATGGCAAGATCTTGGATAACAACCTGCACTCGCCTTTCACAGCTGTCAGTTTTCCCATCTTTTCAGCTCCTCTTAGCGGCTAATTAATCTATCCTATCCCATCCCAGATGGGGCCAGCTGGTGTTAATTATGGTGGGGGCTGACCACACTTGAACTAGTAAAAGGAAAGGGTGCGCTAAATTTAGCATTCTTGACTGAGTTATGTTGGATTTGTGCGCTGTGCATTACAGGAGATAGAACCATTAGAAGGTGAAAAATACCTGCCTTAAATTAATGCCAAGATGTTCAAAATGATTCATACACAAGATGGAATTTTCATTCAGTGCCTACCCACATTTATTTCACAGTGATCACCAGAAGGGACAAGTGAGTTGGGGGACATAATATTTCGGGGTGGCATCAAGGGTGTTAAGCTTTTTCGAATGCGCAACAACAACAGAAACACAATAATGATATCCTTTCCCTGGGGAGAAAGTTCATCAGAGCTTTGAGTCAGAGGACACTACTATCACTCGGGAACCTTAGTGCTGATCATTATCCCTGTGTCTGTGTTAACGGGCTAGGAAGGGGAGATAGCTCATCTGCATGGCGATAAAGGCTGTAGTTAATCCATGATTTGCATCGCACTTGAGTTGGATGTATGAGCGTGCGTGCGTGCATGCGCGCGTGCGTTGTATTGTTGCTTGTTGCATATTGTTATAATGTTGTATTATTTTATATCGAGGATAATGGAATAAGCAGTCATGTGCTTTTTATACCCATTCCCCGTGTGTATGCAGTTTTTTTTGTAAATCGTGTCATCTGGTACCACCGACACACGATGGCCTACTTTTATAAAAAGCGAAACAGTATTTAACGTGTGCACACGATGTTATGCGTTCGATCGCACACGGGGCCTCGGTTTATAGTCTCATCCGAAAGACTTTTGGGTTGCAGTGGAGTCAGCACTGGTGTTAACTCCAGAGCAAAAATCCCCTCGGACCATGATCGAACCCGGGTCATCAAAATTGCGAGCGCAATGTTCTGACACTAGGCTATCCCGTCCCGTGCGTGCGTGCATGCACGCGTGCGCGCGCGCGTTTGTGTGAGTGTGTATGTGTGTGTGCGCGCGTGTGTGTTCTAGTTACATAATTTACTTGAATGTTGATGTAACCTGCTTGAAAGCATTAGAAATCATTGTCTTAGAAAGAGCACTGCTGGATGTTGGTAGCCATATTACTACCAGTCTCTCCGTTTTTTGTGGGGGTTTTGGTGTTGCTTTGTTATAGCTGTTGTTGATTAATTTGTGGTTTGTTTCCCCGTTGGAATACCAGGGGCCTATTAGTATAGATAGCCCTCCTCATCTGGAAAACTATCTGCTAGGAATTTCCTTTTTTTCTATCCACTCTCTTCATTTCTGCCTTATTCCTTTGATTCCTATCGTCTCCTTCTTGCCTGTTTTGTGTCCTCTTTGTACATTCCTCTTGCCTCTTTGTCCAGAAATGTTTAAAAGATAGCAATCTTCTCCCACATCGAATTCGGATGCACTGGGCCTGACCTGTTAGGTGCTTAAAGGCAGATACATGCATGTTATTTCATATGAACACAGCACTAGTTGCTGTCTGAGCGTTAAAGAGAAGAGAAAACAAGAGGCTTAAAGATACTACTACATACTACTACTACTACTACTACTACTACTTTCTACTACTACTACTACTACTACTACTACTTACTACACTACTACTAAATACTACTGCTGCTGTGCTGTGCTGCTGCTGCTGCTGCTGCTGCTGCTGCTGCTGCTGCTGCTACTACTACTATACTGCTGCTGCTGCTGCTGCTGCTGCTGCTGCTGCTGCTGCTGCTACTACTACTACTACTTACCCACTACCACATGGAATTTATATAGCGTTATATCTTGTAAAAACAAATCAAAGCGCTTGCATTCGACCTAACAACACACAAGCAATCAATACATTTTTTTTTTTTTTTTTTTTTAGCAAATTCGAATATACGCTGTTCATTTGTGTAGGTTGTTGAACATAATACAGCTCGCTATTTTCCCTTCCAGCTTAAGGCTGTCAAACGTTTTCGCATTAAGTGAAGTTTATGAATGTCATTCTGCCCCAAGAGATCTAGAACCGATTTGTTTGTTTCTTTACTTTAAGATTCCAGGGACAAGCGAAGACAATACGCTATCTGTGTGTTTTTTTTCCTGATATCTACTCATCTATCTATCTTTCTTTCTGGGTTTTTTATGTTTGTCTGCTTGTTTGAGATATTCTCGCCCCTTGTGTCTGTCAGTCTGTATTTAGTCTGTCTATCTGTATATCTAAGGATCATAATGATTTGCAGTTCATTCACGTATATAAGTGCGTGCATCGTTTTTTGTTTTCATCACGAAACAAAACCAACAACAAAACGAAGCAGGGGAAACCTTACTGGAAAGACAGACAGACAGACAGGCAGATAGATACAAACATATTCCTTATAAACAAATATACGAGCACATTTCTCATCTAGTGTGGTGTACTTAAAACCCTCAAAGTGATTCACAAATTATGTGACGTGCAGGGCAGAGTGCATAACATTTCTACCTGATCCTGCATGTTAGGCTATAGTAACACGCAGATTCAACATCAGCAACAACTGCAATAACACAATAGCAACAACAGTAACAGCAATAAGCAAAACGTAAAATTATAACATAATGGAAACAACGCTGAAAGGCGGAAGAAGAAATTCCATGGCATAAATACAAGAAAAACATGCATAAATGACTGGGCAGTTGGTAAAGATACAAGCTGAACAAAGCAGAAGATAAATAGGCAGGAAAAAATCAAAAGACAGCAGGTAGACAA
The DNA here is from genome assembly GCA_030674155.1 of Stramonita haemastoma. NCBI lineage: Eukaryota > Metazoa > Mollusca > Gastropoda > Neogastropoda > Muricidae > Stramonita > Stramonita haemastoma. Next base: position 31,707,990 of record CM060318.1, read on the forward strand.
GAATCCTTACAGAAAAAGTGAAAAAAAGAGAAAGCATATAAAAAACAGAAGAAACATAACTGGAGCAGCAGAGCAGAGACAGATAAACCGACAGACAGACAGAGAGGTAGGTAGGTATGTGAGTAAGTAGGTAGACAGATAGGTAATTATTAGGTAGGTTGGTAGTAGGTAGGGTAGGTGGATTGGTAGGCAGAAAGGAAGGTATGGTAGATAGGTAGGCAGGTAGGAAGGTAGGTATGTAGGTAGGTAGGTAGGTAGGTAGGTTTGATAGGTAGATAGGTAGATAGATAGATAGATAGATATACAGATAGATAGATAGATAGATAGATAGGATAGATAGATAGATAGATAGATAGATAGATGAAGATAGATAGATTTGATTTTTTGATAGGCAGGTGTCCCCTGTCCACATACACGCTACTAAATTACTAACACATAATAACCCACCACACAAAAACCCAACACAAAACAAAAACACAAAACAACAAAAACCCCCCCCCCACACATTAATACAACAACAACATAACAAATACTACATCTTAATAAACATACTACTATACTTACAAATCATAATCTACTACTGCTTTTACATAAACAACATTCAACTACAACATAAATACAACAATTACAACACATAAACATACAACTAAATAATCATAATAACAACTAAAGCAAGTAATCCATCCATATCCATCCATAATCCTCCATTAATCCTACCCACCACCAAATAGCAGGAGACCAGACGCAGACAACCACGAGTAAAAAAACATAAAAACAAAAAACATACATACAAAAACAAAAAAAACTCAACAACAAATTTAAAAATAATATAATTAATAGTAAATAAAAAATAAAATTACAAAATAAATACAGTAGTACGTAGTAGTAGTAGTAGGAGTAGTAGTAGTAGTAGTAGTGATAGTTGTGATGCCTGATGTATGTTTTGTGTGATGATGCATACATACTACATCATAATACATACATAAATACATACATACATACATACATACATAACATCATACATACATACCATCATACATATATACATACCACACATAATAAATAATCATAATAATAATAATAAATAATCCTAATAATAATAATAATAATAATAATAATAAAATTTAGGGATATATAGGGATATATGGATATAAATGGTTGAAAAATAATATGGAAGAAGAAGAAGAAGAAGAAAGAAGAAGATTGTAGATTAGATGTAGATAGTAGATGGGTTGAGGAGAAGGAGATAGAAGGAAAAGATTGAAGATGAAGATAGAAGATGAAGATAGATGATGAAGTTAGAAGAAGGAAGAAGATAAAAAGATGAAAAAGTAGAAGATCGAGAAGGAAAAGGAAGAAGGAAGAAGAAGAAGATAGAAAAAGAGAGAAAGTAGACAGACAAAAGCATTTATATATGTCACGACAGGAATGGTTAAAGGGAGGGTTAAGAAAGAAAGGTGAAAAAAAAGGGAAAGGGAAGGAAGATAGAAAGGAAATGGGGGAAACACAAAAGTGAAAAAGGCAGACACACAAAAGCAAGGGCGGGACAAACACAAGAAAAAAAAAACAAAACCAAAAGCAATAACTTAAAAAAAAAAGGGACAGCAGAAAGAAAAAAGCCAGATGAAAGGAAAAAAACCTCACACAAAAGAGAAAAAAACATTTTTTTCTGTAAAAAGGCGGCCATTTGAATGTGGGGCACGCCATTTTGATGGTGGAGCCACTTTAGAAGTCTTGGAAAACAAGGGCTAAAAAAAATCTCTTCAAAGAAAATGGTGCACGCCATCTTTACAGGCGCCCATCTTGTTTGTCTGGCATTAGGAGCTGTTTTCTTTTTCTCTATCTGACTTTCAAAAAACGTCAAGAACCTATTACGTCAATATTTCACAGTAAAAAAACAAAACCATAAATTACTCTTGCAACTAAGTACGCTGCAACCTTCTCTTGCAATCCTTTACAAAACTTCCCAAGCATAAGGTACAAAGTTAAACTAGTATTATGTGCTGTTTTCATTCACAGCAAATTTCACTGCATGAAATTCAAGTTGATTCTCCCTAGGAAAAGACCCTTACCGCAAGAGCAGCGCCACCTTTTAGACCAAAATTAGTTTTAGTTTACATGTGTATTTTTGTCACTATGAATTTTTTTGTCTTACAAATTTCTGTCATGGTCAACTCCCCTGTTGCTGGATTCATGTTACGTACACTAACTGACTGTTGCAATGGGATATCGGTTTAAGTATTATCCAAAAGACTAGCATACAAATCATCATTCAAGATCAAGGATGGGGGAACGGGGTGGACACCAACCGTTTTGCTTATTCATTTTCTGCATTTTTACAACTAATCGTATCTGTCCCGCTGTATTCTTTTATAGCTATGATGGCTTTGTTAGGTCACAAAAGTTAAGATATTATATTTTTGAATGTGAAAAGATACTTGCATATTATGATATTAGCAATTTAAGCATATCAAAGTCAAATTTAGCCATGGTGTGATATTTTGGGGAAGTATTTAAGACTCACCATTTCATCTCACCAGTCAGTCCCATGTCCCAAGGACGTAGGGGGGACATGAGAGAAGAGCAACAGAGATTTTTTCAGCTTCACGACTGTGTGGTAGTAGGGCTTTTGCAGGGATGGGCAAAGTCAGTCTTTGATGTGTCAACCTGATTTCTTTTGGCGGCCTCTTTTTTTTGCCGATGTTCCTTGCAAGAGGTTTTTGCAGTCACCATTACATCAAAACAAAAAAAATCGCCCTACACCTATCCTGAGTCTGCCCGACCGACTGAGGCACCAATGGATATTCTGCAACCAGTTTTTCCTCAGTTTTTGCTGTTCTAGCTTTCTATAGAATATTGTTCCACCCCAAGGCCAGTACCCTCTCTGATGTTGTCTTCTCATCGTTTTCTTTGTCTGCTCCCTTCGTCTCCTTTCTTTTACTGTTCACTGTATGACAGTCTTGGCCAGTTCAGATGTGAGAGTAATGGGCCCAATACCGCTTCATGTTGCGTGTTTATTTTTGTTGTTGTTGTTGTTGTTTTTTTTTTTACTGAAGTCAGGGAGCTTTTTCATATGGGCCTAGTTCGTTTTCAATGCTAGCCTCTACTTTTTGTGTAGTTATAATTAGGGATCTCTGTTTACGACAACAACGGAAATTGCGAAAACACCCAAATCTCCATTGTCTGTTATAATCCTGTCAATGTCTGATTTTATGGTCCGCATTGTGCTTGCAAAAAACATAGACATGACCAGGGAATGCATCAGTCTGATCTTGAAGTTGATGGGAGGCTAATATTTTTTTGTTCTAGAGGATTTTCCAGTTTGGTCAAATTGCAGCTGTGTTCAGGGGCTATTCTTGAGAGAACTTTGGTTGTTTGACTCTTCGATCAGATAATTTTACCTCCAGATATTTAAAAAGATTTGGACAATTCAATTTCTTCATTGTTTATGATAACTCATTGACACCACTAAGAGTAATTAGCCACTGATCAGAGACATGTTAAAAATTTGAAGCTGCTAAACTTGTTTCTCATCTGCAATTAGAACTGGAAAAAAAAAAATTTGAGACCATCTTTTTTATTCAAGTGAATAATTTCATTTTCAAAAGATTTTTTTTTACTATGTTGAAATGCTAGACAGTGCACTGAAATGCAGACATACAAAAAACAATAAAATAAAATTACATGCGAAACAATTGAAAATTGTCTTTGACGTAGGGTTAACAGTTACAATAAAAGGTTGGCGAAAGAAGTTGCACTTGCAGAGTTCTTCAACAGTGGTAAACCTTGTGGCTCTAGCCATTGAATGAAACACAAAAAAACACACGCAAAATACAGATTTAGGAAGTGTAGACATCGTTCACAGAGAGAAAATACTGATGATAACAAGCGCAACTCCCATACAAAAAAAAAACAAATAAAACACAGCCAGATGATACAGGAAAAAAAACACCAATCACGCAGTTCTTGAAAAGAAAATCAAAAGGAAAAAAGAACAATCCAAAAACAAACCAAGGGGAGAGAGAAGGAGAAGAGAGGAGAGAGAGAGAGAGAGAGAGAGAGAGGATGAGAGGAGGAGAGAGAGAGAGAGGTGAGAGAGAGGAGAGAGAGAAGAGAGAGAGAGAGAGAGGGAGAGAGAGAGAGAGAGAGAGAGAGAGAGAGAGAGAGAGAGAGAGAGAGTATAACAAAGTAAAAACAAGCAACAAGAAGACAGCCAGTGAAAGCACAAAGGAGATACGCAAGACAGACAGAAACCACTCTTTCCCCAAAAGTCTTTCGGATTGAGGACTATAAACCGTAGGCCCCGTGTGCAAACGCACAGCTGAACATCTTGCGCACAGGGAATTCTTGTTCCGCTTTTCGTAAGAGTAGGCCATCGTGTGCCCTGCCGGGGAAAAAGATTACATATTTACAAAATTACATTTACACGGGGATTTGTTGTAAAAAGGGATATGATTGCTTATTCTATTATTCATCGGATAAAAAAGAATAAAATCAACCAAATAAATAAATAATAAATAAATAAATAAAACCCCCAAAAAGCGCGCCGGCGCGCCGCACGCACCCACACAAAACAAAACAACACACACACAAAAACACATCCAAAAACACACCCAAAAACACACACACCACACACACACACCCCACACACACACACACACACACACACAAGCAACACAATTTTCTGAAAGAAGAAATCGAGGATTTGAATGTCGGCACGCTATTAAATTTTTTTGATAGCAGAGCCATTTAACAGAGATCTGGGAAACAAGGGCTAGTGCCTTCTTCAAAGGAAAACCTTGCATGCTGACTTTACTAGTGTTACCCTGATTGTCTGGGTATTAAAGTAAAAAAAAAAATTAAAACTTTTTTCTTTTCTGACGAAGAAATTCAATGTTACTGTCAAACAATCAAAAACCCAAAGCCTATGTTTTTTTTAAAAAAAAAAATATTGAGAATTTTTTAAGCACTATAGCAAATGAGAAATTAATACAAAAACAATGTACAAAGCTGTTAGTTGTTATTTTTTATATCATTAAATCTGAGTAGAAACTGCTGAAAGATAATTGCTTTGCAAGTTTCTGCACGCAAGAAACAATAAGTAAACGTTCTTTTAAAAAAGTAATGAAAAGCGGAAAGGAAAAAACATTTTTCTTTTTTAGAAATGGATAGAAAGAAAAACAACGAAAAAAATAGTGACTGACTGATGACTGACTGACTAACTGAGCTGACTGACTGACTGACGATTGGACTGACTGAGACTGAAGAATGAATAAGTACGCGATTGATAGCAAAACAAAAAAAGGTTAAACAAGGAAACGAAATAAATAAATAAACTTTTTTTCTAGAAGTCTAACAGATTAAAAAAAAAAAAAACTAAAACACTAAACACAAACGACAGAACAGCAACAACACCGGAGAAAAAAACTAATCCACCCAAACAGCAAAAAGAAATAAAAAACGAATAGATAAAAACAATCCAGGAAAGCATTCATTCAAACAAGCAAAAAATAAAAGATCTTAATCTCCACTGGTCAAAAATAAGCTAAAAAAAAAAACAATCCTGGAGATTTGAATTTCGGCACGCTATTTTCTGATAGCAGAGCCACTTGACAGAGATTGGGAAAAACACGGATTCTTTCTTTCTCCAAAGAAACCAACGCACGCTAGTTTTACAGGAGCACCGTCTGTTTTTCTTGTTGTAAAAAAAATGCCCCCGAAAATTTACTTTCTTCTCTCTCTGCAAAGAAACGTTTTTAAAAGTCCAGTTCTGTTCAGAAGAGAAATACAAAGAACACACGAGTGATGTGGAATTAAACTACACTGGTTTAGGAGATGAGAGAGAGAGGAGAGAGAGGAGAGAGAGAGAGAGAGAGAGAGAGAGAGAAGATGACGGAGGAGAGAGGAGGAGAGAGAGAGAGAGGAGAGAGAGAGAGAGAGGAGGAGAGAGGGAGAGAGAGAGTGGAGAGAGACGACACGAAGGACACACAACAACAAGACAAGAACACACCACACACACACACACACACACACACACACACACACACACACACACACACACACACACAAACACACACACAACACACAACACACACCACACACACAACACACAACACACAAATAACGTAACCATTCTTTCCAGCCTGCCAGTCAGTTATAGCCTGCCCAAAAGACTGACAGACAGATAAACAGACATAATTACATAAATACATAAATACATAGCGGTAAAGAGTAGCAGATCAGATTTAATCAAGGCATAATTCTTTACTAATAGCTCATGACATTTATTATACATTCTTTTTGCAGCATTTCAGATCAGAGAGTAGACAATGATTGTCAAACCAACTCATACAGGTTTGATCCTGTGCCGACAGATGACAAGCTGAACACTCTAACCACTAGGCTTGCTCCGCTCCCCGATTACATTTTAAAAGGATGGCAAAAGGTGAAAGAGCAAGAGCAACTGGTAAGTATGTAAGTAACAATACACAAGACAACTTTATTCATCCTTTATATGAGACTATAAACTCTAATCAGTAGAGTTATTTTTTTTTATTAATAAACCCATGCACATTTTATTTTGAACTTTGACACAGGTCAGAAACAGACAGAATCGACAAATGAGTGAGATAAGGGAATTGGGCGTTTGACAAAAGTCCCCAGCGTTTGCATATGGATTTGATCAAACACTTAATCATGAAAATCACACACATGACACTCAACGCAAAACAAAGAAGCAATCACAGCACGCATTCGAAACATTGGCTGTGAGACACCCTGACCCATTGGAAAGATTTCCCAAGAGACTGGTGGGGTCTCACCATAGTATTGCTCTAAACAAATAAAAGTAGAACATCATCCCAGCGAACATATCGCACCACAGTTGGCATGAGAAAATGAATCTAATACATTAACAAAAAGCCAGTTTTTTTAATGATGCCTGCTTACTGTGGATAAAATGGTATAGAAGTCATCTACATGCCCAGAAAATCAGAAGTCGAGGTTCGATAAATTCGTTTGGAACCCCAACTTTTCCAAGCATCTATTATTCCATTTTTGAGTGGTAATCTGGTGATAGTCTTGTGGATGCGATAATGAACTGAAATCTTGTTTACAAACTTCGTGCGTGTGTAATGGAACG
>CM060318.1:31725130-31742630 GCA_030674155.1 Stramonita haemastoma
TTCGCTCCCTTCAACGCATTCCAACCTGTGCAGTCAACAAATCCAAAGAAAAAAATCTGAACACATCACTCCTCATTTGTTATCTCTTCACTGGCTGCCTGTCTGACTAAGAGTAAAGTATAAGATTAATACCCTCTGTTTCAAATGTCTCCTCATAATTTATCTGCACTCTCTTATATCTGTAATTTATTGTCTTCACCTGTATACTCCATTCCGTTTGCTTCATTCAGCTGTAGATACGTTGTCTTTCTGACAATCCAACCTGCGTCTTCCGGATATTTTCAAATCACCAATTATTGTGTTCTTCTTCGTCGTCAGACATTCTAAGTATCCTGTAGTGCCACTCTCCCCTATTTTCTTTTAAATCTGTTTTAGTGATATGTTTTTAACGTATGTGTCTTACTTCATACGTTCTTGAATTTAACAGTTGTTCCCTTTTGATTTGTTTTTACAAGATATAGCGCTATACAAATTCCATCTATTATTTTATATTTTTATATTAAAAAAAAAAAATCATTTTATGCAATGATAGAGATGCGTCTTGCTTGTGTAGTGTTTTCTGTGTTTATTCTCCTACTTGTTTCTTTGGTCGGTCGGTGTGTGTGTGTGTGTGTGTGTGTGTGTGTGTGTGTGTGTGTGTGTGTGTGTGTGTGTGTGTGTGTGTGTGTGTGTGTGTGTGTGTGTGCTTGCGTGCGTTTGTCTGTGTCTGCGTGCGTGCGTGCGTACGTGCGTGCGAGCGTGCGTACGTGCGTGCGCGTGCGTGCGTGGGTGCGTCCATGTGTGTGTGCTTGCATGCGTGCGTGCGTCTGTGTGTGTCTCTGTGTGTGTGTGTGTGTGTGTGTGTGTGTGTGTGTTGTGTGTGTGTGTGTGTGTGTGTGTGTGTGTGTGTGTGTGTGTGTGTGTGTGTGTGTGTTTCTTATCCGTTTCTTTGTTTGCTTTCGTCTTCTGTTGTTGTTTTTTCTTTTAGCGTTTGTTTGTTTGTTTGTGACTTTGTTTTCCGCGAGGCTTGATGCAATTGATGTAACTCTTGAGTCTCCAGGGGAATCTGCCTAATGGCTGTGTGTGTGTGTCTTGGTCCGGAAACACATTTCTCAGATGGCCTTTGCCTTCTCGCCTGGCCTTTGTGATCTGGGGGTATCTACAGCGGTTTCCAACCTGCTAGCCTAGGCCATGGCTGTATTCATTTCCTTGCGGTCGTTCATTTCTTTGTTCGTTCCTTCGTTTATTGTGTTTGTTTGTTTGATGTATCGTTTTGTTTATGTGTTTGGGGTTTTTCTTTCGTTGATTGAATTGTTAGTGTGTTTATTCGGTTTGTTTTTATTTTTATATTCCTTTCGTTCGTTTGTTCATTCACTTATTTATTCATTCATATATTAATTCATTTACTCATACATTCATTCATTCATTCATTCATTCATTCATTCATTCATTCATTCATTCATTCGTTCGTTAATTCATTCATTAGTTTTTTTTGTTTGTTTGTTCGATCATCCATTTATTTGATCAATCAATTAATCAATCAATCAATCAATCATTCATTCATTCATTCATTCATCATTCATTCATTCATTCATTCATTCATTCATTCATTCATTCATTCATTTTTTCATACTTATTAATTCATGTATTCGTTCTTTGTCACATACACTTAGGTAATTCATATTCAGTTATTGTATCATTAGTTAATCACTATACTCGAGTTTGTTTCTTCACCCGCTCGTTAGTTCATTCAATTTTACCGATTAATTTGTTAATCTATTTATTTATTCTTTAGATCATTCAATCAGATAGTCAGCCAGTCAGTTTGTAAGTAGTTTGTTTGTTTGTTCGTTTGTGTAATTATTCCTTTGCTAATTCGTCCATCTATTCACAGTTCCGTTTGCTCGTTTAACTACACAACCTTACGTAGCTAACACTACAATAATTAACACATGATTGATTGCAATCAAGCAAACACGATCGATGTGGCAGACAAAGTGGCAGTGTAGTTTGATATAATTATCATAAGTGTTAGTTTTTTTCACTGTCTTTTTGTTCCGTTTCTTGGAGCGCAGGGGGGGGGGGGGGGGGGGGGGGAGGCTTGTTTCTGTCTGTCTAAAGTTTTCTCTGTTTAAGTGTTTATAAGCATGTTTTCTGTCGCTGTGTCGTTTTCAGTCAGTCTGTCTGTTTTAGTCTGCTGTTTGTCGCTCTGTGTATATTCATGTGCCTGTATGTACCAGTCTGTCTGTCTGTCTGTCTGGTCTCTGTGTCTGTCTGTCTGTCTGTCTCTGTATCTCTCTCTCTCTCTCTCTCTCTCTCTTCTCTCTCTCTCTCTCTCTCTCTCTCTCTCTCTCTCTCTCTCTCTCTCTCTCTCTCTCTTCTTCTCTCTCTCTCTCTCTCTCTCAATCGTTCTTTTCTTTTTCTTTCGTTTAAATGAGTTTCTCAAAGAAAGGGAAACCTTTGAAATAGCACCCGGCTTGTTTCTGTACTTTCTCTCTGGTGTCGCTGAAAGCACAACAGCTTACGATACAGTACAAACATCTTTAAAACAAGGGAAGCATCTCAAATTCTCACCTCCCACTAAGAACCACTCTCTGTGCGTGTGTATATGTGCGTGTGTGTGCGTGTGCGTGGGCGAGAGAGAGAGTGTGTGTGTGCATGCGTGGGTGTGGGTGTGTGTATGTGTGTGTGTTTGTTTTTGTGTGTATCTGTGTGTATCTGTGCGTGCATGCGTGCGTGCGTGCGTGCGTGTGTGTGTATGTGTGTGTGTGTCAAAGTCAAACTTTTATTTCTAGATGGTTTATTGAAAAGGCAGTGCAATTGCTTTTTTTCATCAAGCCATCCAATTAAGAACAATATCATAGTATATACATATATATGTGTATGTGTGCGTGTTTGTGTAGGTGAGTGTGTGTGCATATGTGTGCATGCGTGAGTGCTGTGTGGTGTGCGAGCGTGTTTTGTGTGTGTGTGTGTGCGTGTCACTATTTATGACATTGTATCATGTACTGCTGTCTTCTAAGTAATTCTTCTCCTAAACTCAATTTTCTTTTCTATCTTTCTAATCCTACACGACAGTGCACAAAACACCTTTAATATGCTTTCAACGATTTTGCATTTCCCACATTTGGAAAACATACAAAACAAACAAACAAACAAAAAAACACGCATAGAATCCTTGGTGGGTTTTTTGTTTTTGTAAAGTTGCTGATGCATAATATTTCTTTTTCTCTTCATTTGTAAACAAACAAAAAGAAAACAGAAAAATGATAATAATGACGACAAGGCATTTGCATGGCTGTTTATCTTCCTAGGACCTTTATGGCTGTGATTTGTGAGTGATCAGGAACATCTGCCTTGTCATTTTCTCCACAATCAGACCCTTGGCAAAGCATTCCCTGTCGTTGTGATTTTCTTAGATGACATTGTCCTTCCAATATCTCAAAATGACAATGGACAGTGACGCCTCTAATAACAGAGGCCTGTCGTCCTATACTTCACAGCAATGGCTAGTCTCTTGTTGCTGATTTAGATTAAAAAGGATGGAACCATACCATGTATGCAGAATAGAGAGAGAGAAAAAAAACACCAGGAAAGGGGGCGGAGAGAAGGAAAGGTTAAGAGATAAAAAAGGAGAGGGAGAGAGGGGGGTAGGAAGGAGAGAGAGGAGAGAGAGAGAGAGAGAGAGAGAGGAGAGAGAGAAGAGAGAAGAGAGAGAAGAAGAGAGAGAGAGAGAGAGAGAGAGAGAGAGAGAGAGGAAGAGACAGAGGACAGAGACAGAGACAGAGACAGAAAGAGAGAGACACACACAGAAAGAGAGAAAGAGGGAGAGGAAGATCGCAGGTGTGTGTATGCGCATGCCTGTGTGTGTGTGTGTGCGTGTGTGTGCGCGCGCGTACGTGCGTGCGTGCGTGTGTGTGTGTGTGTGTGTACATATTTGATAGAGAGAATGTGAGTGCGCGCGTGTGTATGTGTGTGTATGTGTGGTGCATGTGTGTTTGTGTTGTCTGTATGTGTTTCTGTATGTGTATGTGTCTTTGTGTGTCTTTATATCTGTGAGTCTGTGTGAGTGTACACGCCCGTGTAAGTTATTGTGGTTTTTGTTTTTGAATGTTATCGTGTCGGTAGTCTCTGTAGACTTTTATATGCAAAACAAACATACCTCTATCCTCTGAGAGGGCGCATTGCCACACAAAAAAGCTCAATTCACTTTCCTTTTTCTTCTGTCTGCAAGTGTATTTATCTTTCCATCGAGAGTTTGTTTTCTTCTATACATGTTTTCCATGGACAAGGTTTTTTGCTATACTTATTTCTTGTATATGTGCTCAATGCATGTTGCACACACGAGATCTCACTTCATTGTCTTATCCGAGACATTGCCAACCAGACCACGACTCGAGGTCTTGTGGGTGGGGGAAAATTACGGGAACAAATAGGAATAGAACCCACATTTCTCGCTTTCTAGATGGGTGGATTACCTCTTAACCGCTTGACTAACAGTTAGAAATAGAAAAATCGGCAGGAATAGACCGAACTGTAGCCTCTGCAGTCACTCTGCAGAGAAAATCAAATATCCTTTGAATCCAGAAAGTCACTTTCTATAGCTTTGCACTTTTTCTGACAGTTGGACATTACTTTAAAGCTTCGTAGTTGATATCTGAAATAAAACTTTGTTGTTCATTGTTGCTTTTTTTCTGTCTGTCTGTCTGTCTGTCTCTTTTTACTGTTTCTATCTTTTTCTGTCTGTCTGAATGTGCTCTCTGTATCTATCTATCTATCTGTTTGTCTGTCTGATGGTCTGTCCCCCCCCCCCCCCCTCTCTCTCCCTGTCAGACTATGTCTCTTTGTGTCTGTGTCTATCTGTACATAATAAAATTATGGATGCCTGTCTCTATGTCCGTATGTCTTTGCCTGTCTTTCTGCCTGTCTGTCTGTCTGTCTGTGTCTGCCTGTCTGTCCGTCTGTCTGTCTCTGTCTCTGTCTCTCTGTATGTCTCTTTCTCTCATAAAACACACTACTCTTCTCTTTCTTTTCTTTCTTTCTTTCTTTCTCTCTTCTCTCTTCCTCTCCTCTCTCTCTCCCTTCTCTCTCTCTTCTCTCTCTCTCTCTCTCTCTCCTCTCTCTTCTCTCTCTCTCTTCTCTCTCTCTTCTCTCTCTCTCTTCTCTCTTCTCTTTCTTTCTTTCTTTCTTGAACAAACTTTTCATCTGCCATCTGTCTGCCTTCACCCTCTCTCTGTATCTAGCTATTTCGGTCTTTGTACGTCAAGTCTCTGTCTGCCACTGACTCTGTGTGTGTGTGTGTGTGTGTGTGTGTGTTTTGTGTGTGTGGTGTGTGTGTGTGTGTGTGGTGTGTGTGTGGTGTGTGTGTGTGTGTGGTGTGTGTGTGTGTGTGTGGTGTGTGTCTCTCTCTCCTCTCTCTCCTCTCTCTCTCTCTCTCTCTCTCTCTCTCTCTCTCTCTCTCTCGCTCGCTCGCTCGCTCTCTCTCTCTCTCTTTCCTTGGCTTATCTTCTTATCTGGAAGACTAGCACCCAGACCACCACTCACGCTCTTGCGGATGGGGGAAAACATTTCTGGTCCAAACCGGGGATCAAACCGGTACACACTTCTCACCCAGACTTTAGTATCTAGGCAAATGTGTTATCTCTTAGACACTAATGCACAATATCTCCCGAAGAGAAAACGGATATCGAGTTAGTTAGCTTAAAGCTGATTGACCATACAACTTCCTAGCATCTCTCTCTCTCTCTCTTGCTCGTCCGTCGGAGCGACGAGGACCATCCGATCATCCTGGAGGGGGGTGGGGAGGTCATCATCAGTGAGTGCGGAGATGGCTGATAAGCCCAATCCGCGCTTGGAAAGTTCTGCTGCAGTGGGGACAGGGAATGGTAGCAGGTGCCGGGGGCTTCAAGGCATTGTTCTTTCTGTCCTGCCTGCGCTTCTCTGCAGCAGCTTTGCTGTCACTTTCATATTGGCAGGCACCGTCGTGAACAGTGGCCCGCCACTTGGTTCTATCTGAAGCTATCTGCTCTCATAATGACGGGTCAATGTTGAAGGCCATCGGTGATGCCTCTAGGGTGTCTTTAAACCGTTTTCCTCTGGCCGCCATGGGAGCGCTTGCCGTACTGGAGCTCACCAAGCAGAAGTTCCTTGGGTAACCTGTAGTCTGGCATGCGGGCTACATTACCAGCAAAAGACTTGAAAGATAAACTTGTGTTTCTTTTTATAAAGAAAACGTCGGGCACTTGATTCGGATTCAGTTGTTGTTATCCAGCAGGGCCAAAAATTTCTTCTCTTTTCTTGATCAGAAAAAAAACAACTAACATAAAGAAAAATAAATGCATGACATTAAAACGTTGGCTTCCCGCTTAGTTTCAGTTTAGCTGAAAATGTTTGAAATGCATTTGCATTGGGCATCTCCTTAACGTGTGTGTTTGTTGTTTGTTTGTTTGTTTGTTTGTTTATCTGCTTGTTTAATTTCGGGGTGCACAGGTTGTTTCTTTCCCTCTCTCATCAACTCAGTGTAGTTGTAATGGGTGTTTGTTGGATAGAAATCCAAAACAACAAACACGCTTGTGCTTATCGCTTACACGTAGACGCAATCATCATCAACATCCACATCGTTATCATGATCAGCTCGTCACCACCACCATCACCACCACCCACCACCACCACCACCCTCCTCCTCCTCCTCCTCCTCCTCCTCCTCCTCCTCCTCCCTCCTCCTCCTCCTCATCATCATCATCATCATCATCATCATTATAGTTGTCGTCGTCAATATCGTCGTCGCCATCATAATCATCATCGTTGTGTCGTTGTCATCGTCATTATATTCCTCCTCCTCCTCCTCCTCCTCCTCCTCCTCCTCTCTCCTCATCATCATCATCATCATCATCATCATCATCATTACATGCCTTTCCTCAAGGCCCTTTTTTTCGCTATGACTGTCCTGTTCACTTAAATGTGTGTCTTATTTTGTTGCGTAAGTATATGCCTGCATGCATGCGTGTGTGGGTATGAACGCACATAATTATGTGCACACCAGTGTGTGTAAATGTGTACACATGCAAGGTTAGCTCACACTGCGAAGCCGCTATTTGCAGGCACCTGTGTATAAAAAAGCTTGTGGACCCTGCTCTAAGAAATCACAGCAACAACAAAAACAAAATCTCTGTGATATTTTGCGTGTGTGTTTCTGTGTTTACATGTTGTCAGGATTTCTTTTCCTCCCATGTTTATCCTGTTTGTGCTTCAGTGGCTTTGACACCTAATGGCGAGAATCAGTTCTAGGATGTCGCTCATGACTTGTTGGCCACAAGCAAAGGCGATGTAGAGCCATTTGCATGAGCGGGAAAGACGATCTTAGCCAATCAACATTCATGAACTTGTCCGCTCCTATAATCCCGGCCCCTTTTTCACCCAGTAGTCATGCGCGAGGCAGGGCCTCCTCAGCGCGAGGGGCAACTGTTTACACTACCACCACTGCGCTATTCTTCCTGAAAGGGCCGTGTCTACCGGAACCCACTGGGACCACATGATTACACAAGGCTGGAATTTGACCAAGTGGAAACCGAGCAAAATGAAGAGCTGGCCATTTCCGGGCAGATGGCGGCGTGAGGAAGAGAGGAGGTAATTCTGTTTGACTGTGTCGTATTTTCCGCTGATGTGTGTGCTGCCATGATTGCCCCCGTGTGGATAATCATTGCCTTGCCTTCTTCAGCAGGGTAAGTAGCTACTAGGCCTAGCTGCCTCCATAACTTTAGGCTGTCTGAAAACTCTTCTGCTACTTTTTTTTTCCTTCCTTCCTTCTTTCTTTTTTTTTTTGCTACTTGCTTCCTTCTTTCTTTCTTTTATTTTTTCTGCTGTTTGCTTCCTTCTTTCTTTCTGCTTTTTGCTTCTTTCTTTCCTTCTTTCTGCTATTTGCTTCCTTATTTCTTTCTTTCTTTCTTTCTGCTTTTTGCTTCTTTCTTTCCTTCTTTCTGCTATTTGCTTCCTTATTTCTTTCTTTCTTTCTTTCTGCTTTTTGCTTCTTTCTTTCCTTCTTTCTGCTATTTGCTTCCTTATTTCTTTCTTTCTTCTACTTGCTTCCTTCTTTATTTCTTTCTTTCTGCTACTTCCTTCCTTCCTTCCGTTCGTCTTCTTTTCTGCTACTTCCTTCCATCGTTTTTCTTCTTTTTTTTCTGCAACTTCCTTCCTTCCTTCCTTCCTTCTTATTATCTGCTACTTGCTTCCTTCCTTCTTCCTTTCTTTCTGCTACTCCCGTCCTTTTTTTCTGCTACTTGCTTTTTTCCTTCCTTCTTTCTTTCTGCTACTTGCTTCCTTCCTTCTGTCTTTCTGCTGCTTGATTCCTTCTTTCTTTCTTTCTTTCTGCTACTTGCTGCCTTCCTCCATCCTTTCTTTCTGTCTTCTTTCTTTCTTTCTGTTGCTGAAGTTCTGGGGTTTTCTTGCCTTAATTCGTCTTTGTGTCTCTTTTTATATCTGTCTGTCTGTCTGTCTGTCTGTCTGTCTGTCTGTCTGTCTGTATGCCTGCCTGCCTGTCTGTCTGTCTGTCTGTCTGTCTCTGTCCTGTCTCTGTCCTGTCTGTCTGTCTGTCTGTCTGTCTGTCTGTCTGTCTGTCTGTCTGTCTGTCTGTCTGTCTGTCTGTCTTCTCTCTCTCTCTCTCTCTCTCTCTCTCTCTCTCTCTCTCTCTCTCTCTCTCTCTCTCTCTCTCTCTCTCTCTCTCTCTCTCTCTCTCTCTCTCTGTCTTGCCTTGCCTTGCCTTGCCTTGCCTTGCCTTGCCCCCCCCCCCCCTGTCTCTCTCTCTCTCTCTCTCTCTCTCTCTCCCTCTCTCTCTCTCTCTCTCTCTCTCTCTCTCTCTCTCTCTCTCTCTCTCTCTCTCTCTCTCTCTCTCTATATATGGGGTGGGGGGTGGGGGTGGGGCATTTGTGGATGGAGTGAGAGAATTCAAGTACTGAAATCCAGTTGATTAGCTAGTCAAGGGATCTAAGCTAACCCATACTTTACCACTCCTATTTGTATGGGTCACTTTTATCAGCAAAGTGAAAACACATTGTTTTAATTTGTAGTCAATAGATAAGAAATAAACGGATTGTTTTCTATTTAAATAAGGGTTGCACTTTTCCCCAAAACCCTCCAGGACTCACACAAGCCATACATACACCCTGACTCTGCACTCATCCCACCTTGGAATGACTGTGAAATTTATGTACACCCTATAATCATTACAGGATTTTTGCATACTGTCTTTTCTTTTTAACGAGTGTGGACATTGTTACGCTAAGAACCTTTTTGTGGTGAAAACGATTTTTAACATCATTTTTTTAAAGAGAACAGCTGCCCCCTCCCCTCTTTTGGGGTGGGATACCTAAGGTCTTTTTCAGTATAAACAACATCCCGACCATCTGGAAGTTGTGTGCTAGAGATGTTCACTTTTCTATCACTGTTTTTATCTCTATCTTTACATATCCTCTCTTTCTCTCTCTCTCTCTCTCTCTCTCTCTCTCTCTCTCTCTCTCTCTCTCTTCTCTCTCTCTCTCTCTCTCTCTCTCTCTCTCTCTCTCTCTCTCTCTCTCTCTCTCTCTCTCTCTCTCTCTCTCTCTCTCTCTCTCTCATCCTTCGGATGAGACTTTAAACCGAGGCCCCGTGTGCGAACGCACGCAGAACGTCTTGCGCACACGTTAAATCCTGTTCCGCTTTTCGTAAGAGTAGGCCATCGTGTGCCGGTGGGAACAGATGACAATATTTACAAAAACTGCATACACACGGGGACCGGATGAAAAAAGCACATGATTGCTTATTCTGTTATCCTCGATATAAAAGAATAGATAAATAAATAAAAATAAAATCTCTCTCTCTCTCTCTTCTCTCTCTCTCTCTCTCTCTCTCTCTCTCTCTCTCTCTCTCTCTCTCTCTCTCTCTCTCTCTCTCTCTCTCTCTCTCTCTCTCTCTCCTGCTTTGCCCCTGCTACTGAAAGCTACAATACCATCACACACATATAATCTATCGCGATATGTTTTTCATGCAATTAAAAGAAGAAGTAAAATAAATTTGTAAACATTATTTTTCAAGTTGATGAGTTCCCAAGTTACATAAACATTGTGGTCTATGAATATTGTTGTATGTACTTGTGTCAAAAGTGAATATTCATGTCATGGCTGATGTAATATGCTTGTTTTCATAATCAATCAATGTGTCAGTTCAACTTTCATTGTATGGTAGTAGTAATGTATTAACAACACTTGTCGGGAGCCCATTCCCTATGCCCAATTTGCTTTTGTATTGTGGCCCAAGGCCGATGTACAGTAAAAGTCTGAAGTCTGAACTCTCTCTCTCTCTCTCTCTCTCTCTCTCTCTCTCTCTCTCTCTCTCTCTCTCTCTCTCTCTCTCTCTCTCTCTCTCTCTCTCTCTCTCTCTCTCTCTCTCTCTCTCTCTCTCTCTCTCTCTCTCTCTCTCTCTCTCTCTCTCTCTCTCTCTCTTCATCCTTCGGATGAGACTTTAAATCGAGGCCTACTTTGCTTGTTTTTCCCGCTTACACACACACACACACACGCACGCACGCACGCACACACACACACACACACACACACACACACACACACACACACACACACACACACACACACACACACACACACGCACACACACACACACTCACACACTCACGCATTATATATTTGTAATGCCTTCTGTTTCATGGTCCTGAATATTTGCTATTTTCAAAATGTTTTTTGCTATGTTATTTTTTGTTTAAATAATTATCAGTGTATCCAGTTGGGATGACGCGTTTTGTTGAATGTATTCTGTTTTCTTTTTTAAAAATATTGTTTGAACTGCTGCTGGTGGTGATGCTGGTATGTAGGGGTAGGGAGGGGGTTTCTTAGCTTTATTCCCTGATCAGGGCAAGGGCCGGATGAAAAAAGTATGTAATGCTTACTTACTCTGTTACCCTTGAAAAATAAAGATTATTCATTCATTCATTCATTCATTCATTCATTCTCTCTCTCTCTCATGCCTTTTATTTGGCTACCCAGCCCATTCTCCTGCCTTTTTTCATTATAAATATGAATTGTTTTTCCTCATCTCATCATATTCTGTATTATAAACTTTTATACTAGTTAGGGTGACTGTTGGACGTTTTCTT
Source organism: Stramonita haemastoma (assembly GCA_030674155.1). Classification (NCBI taxonomy): domain Eukaryota; kingdom Metazoa; phylum Mollusca; class Gastropoda; order Neogastropoda; family Muricidae; genus Stramonita; species Stramonita haemastoma. Next base: position 31,736,247 of record CM060318.1, read on the forward strand.
CTAAATCAGCTCTAGAGTAGAAGAGATCGGCTATGATGAATGTATAATGGGACGGTATATAACCTAGATTACAAGGACGCCGGGATTGTGGTTGACTCAGTAAATAGCTATGGTGTTCACCGACTATTGCTGGACATTGCCAGTATAATTTGAGGATTTCAGATAATTACTGTCACCATCATGAGGTCTATCATCCTATCGCTTTACTTTGCTGTTTTTATCAGCAGCTTTTACCACACAGTTAGTCTTTTTCTGTGCTGTTTTTTTACGTTTCTTAGCACCAGTTTAGTTCAGTTCAAAATATGCCACTATCACTCTTTCCTTTGGCATTTTTTGTCATATTATGAGTGAAAATGTGTTGCGCTGCCTTTAAACGCCTGAAAAGTCAATTCCAGCACATCAGACTTAATACAGTACAAACAATACAGTTTTATCTTGATTTACTCTGATCTCTTCACTTTTCTTGTAGGATCGTCGTAGGCTAAAAAAAATGTTGTACTTAAAAAAAGCGTAGAGTATTGTGCTTCCAAATTAAATTGAAATAAATTGAATGCTTTGGGTTTTTTTTTTTCTTTTTCGTCAAATGCTCAAACAGCATTTTTTGTCATATTATGAGCGAAAATGTGTTGCGCTGCCTTTAAGCGCCTGATAAGTCAGTCCCAGCGCATCAGACATCGGCATAGAAGAGAATGGTTATCTGTTAAGTCTTTCTGGAAAAGAAAATAAACAGGAGAAAGGATTAAAGTAGACAAGAAGAAAGTGACAGAAAGAAAAGGAACAATGAAGTAGCACATTGATGGATATAAAAGGGAAATCCTGGAACAGATTTTCCAGAAGGGGAATATACTTTTCGTACTGACAAGCCCCTGACATTCTAACAAAGGAAGACACCAGTTTTAATCACCAGATTTCTCTGGGTATAATTCGGGTTGCTCACCGTAGAAAGAAGACGTGGCATTTCTTTTTTGAAAATCTGTTTGTGTATTGGTTACTCTGTGGTAGTGGTTTTTCTTTTTTTCTTTCTCTTTTTTTATTCACACATTTTGCCAAAAACAAATGTTTTGATGGGTGAGTTGAATACGTGCTAAAAACGCGCTTCGGGTTATCACATCATCCAAAAGACTGTCACCTAGACCGCCACCCAAGGTGTAGTAAATGAGGGAAAATATCGGGCTTAACGGGGATCGAGCCTTCATTTATTACATTCTAGGCAGGTGCAATACGTATAGATCACCGATAGATAATGCACCAAAAAAAATGCCAGTTAATGCTAAATCCTAATCCATCCACCTTTGGATATTTGTAAATAGGGATTCTCTATATAAAAACGATTGGGCTTTTTTCTATACATGGTTATCATTCTAAAAATTGAAAAAAGTAATAATAAAGATGTATGAATAACATCAAAAGAACGCAACACCAAACATCATTTCTGACAAGAGCTCCAAAGATTCTGTCCATACCACGAGGACAGAGACACATTAGGCTTTGAAGTGCTGTAGATCTATGTGAAAGTACAAGGATGGGTGCGTGCGTGTGTGGGCGGGGAGGAGGGGGGGGGGGGGGCTGGAAGGAGAGGAATGAAATAAGTGTGCCATAGAGTTTACAGCTGATTCCATCTGGTAGGAGTGGTACTTAGTGCGGGTTGGTTCTGTTTGTTTGCACACGTGAGCTGGAATGAACTACCCATCTAGCATTGAAATGGACTGAGAAAACGGGATCAACTGCGAATGCTACTATGTGTATAGGCTAGCATGAGAGGGCATATGTGTGGTTGATGGTCGGTCTATCTATGTCTATCTGACCACCTGCCTATCTGTCTGTCTACCTGTCTGGTTGTCTCCTCTCTGTCTGTCTGTCTGTCTGTCTGTCTGTCTGTCTGTCTGTCTGTCTGTCTGTCTGTGTGTCTGTCAGTGTGTGTCTGTGTGTCTGTGTGTCTGCCTGTCTTTATGTGTGTCTGTGTGTCTGTCTATCTATCTATCTATCTATCTATCTATCTATCTATCTATCTATCTATCTATCTATCTATCTATCTATCTATCTATCTATCTATCTATCTATCTATCTATCTATCTATCTATCTATTATTTAAATAAAACCCATGTCCATATAGCAAAAGAAAAGCTCTTTTATTGCAGAGCTTAACAACGTATGAAAATACTGGGAACGTAAAACTAAACGCCCAATCGTTGTTTTGTGATTGTTTGTTTGTGTTTTGTTTTTTTTGCTGTTTTTTTTACTGGATACATACACATGGCTCTTATTACAGGAGATAGCTAATCTTTACAAATAAACGATCAGGTCAATGACTTCTGCACCCCTGCCCTCCTCTTCTTCTCTCCTCTCTTCTCCTTCTTTATTTACCACTGAGAATTGACCTCTCAGCCAGATCTGATCTGATCTTGCTTGGTTAAATCAAAGAGACCACGGAGCCAGATTGTTCCCTTACTTAACAAGCCATCAGCCCTCCTGGCTTTTTCCTGCTCCCAAACATGATGCTATCTGGTCCTGTTCTGGCAGTTAGCTCCTTAATCCCATAATGTGACGCTCCACCACGAAATGAGTCACTTAGCACATTACCCACTTTTCCACTAGGAGCCATTTTAGACAGGTGGTGGGTAAGGTTGATTTTGAGATTTTGATGGATTATAAAATTATAGCACTTATTCTACCTTCTGGTGAAACATCGAGGCATAATTTTGTTTCCTTTTTTTTTTCTTTAAACGTGTTTTGAAAATAGCCAAGCCCTCATTCTGACCACCAATTACGATGCTAAAATTGTCAATTTCTCATTTTGTCGTTACCTACAGTCTATCATTTCAATTTGTAAAAACTTTAGATAAAATTGTTTGATTTTCAATCTGGTTGTTTGTTTGCATTGTATAGCAATTTTATTGTGTAACAGAGCGGACATATCTTATATCCCATCTCTGCACAAACCTCAGGAACATGGCACAGCTAGTCAGTTTAGAATGTGACCTCTAAAAAGAGGTTGCATAAATATACATATCACCGTGAAGGCAACGTGCATGCAACGAAGGGTTTTCGACCACTACCCAAGGAATCAGAGCATCAACAATTTACAGGTGTGTCTCTAAACAGAAACACCACGCTGGAATTGCGTGTTCCGTTCACATGGGAGATAATCTAATTACCACCCCATCACATCCACCACGAGCCAACTTGTACTGCGTCCCGAGGTACGCTACCTGGCCAGCATATTTGATGCTGACTAGTAGCCCCTAACAACTATTATCTACAAAAATAAGTAATCCTACCTGGGTCTTCCACCCAATCCGAAGGTAGGCTACCTGGTCAGCATATTTGATGCTGAAAACCATTAGCCCCGACAACGGTTATCTACAAAACACTAACTCTACCTACTTGGGTCTTTCACCCCATCCGAAGGTAGCCTACCTGGTTGACATATTAGATGCTGCAAAACCAGTAGCCCTGACAACAGTTATCTACAAAACACTATTCCTACCTACTTGGGTCTTGCATCCCACTTCTGACACCATTTGTAACAGAGTGGACATATTAGATGTCCCATCTCTGCACAAACCTTGGGAACATGGCACAGCTAGTCAGTTTAGAATGTGACCTCTAAAAAGAGGTTGCATAAATATACATATCACCGTGAAGGCAACGTGCATGCAATGAAGGGTTTTCGACCACTACCCAAGGAATCAGAGCATCAACAATTCACAGGTGTGTCTCTAAACAGAAACACCACGCTGGGATTGCGCGCTCCGTTCACATGGGAGATAATCTAATTACCACCCCATCACATCCACCACCGGCCAACTTGTACCGCGCCCGAGGTTTGTGCAGAGATGGGACATCTAATATGTCCACTCTGTTACAAATGGTGTCAGAAGTGGGATGCAAGACCCAAGTAGGTAGGAATAGTGTTTTGTAGATAACCGTTGTTGGGGCTACTGGTTTTCAGCATCAAATATGCTGACCAGGTAGCCTACCTTCGGATTGGGTGGAAGACCCAGGTAGGATTACTTATTTTTGTAGATAATAGTTGTTAGGGGCTACTAGTCAGCATCAAATATGCTGGCCAGGTAGTGTACCTCGGGACGCGGTACAAGTTGGCCCGTGGTGGATGTGATGGGGTGGTAATTAGATTATCTCCCATGTGAATGGAGCGGATTGTTTGTATGCTAGATGTAGTGTGCTAGACTTAGCGCGACAGGAGACTTAATTAGATAATATTCCATGCAATCTTATTGCTGCGTAGTATTATATTTTCGGACTCACCTGTAAATTGTGAGACACTTTGTATTTTTAAATAAGTATCCTTAAGTTAGAGTTTTAGTCTTCAACCTTTAGTCTTCACTACATTGGTCTTCAAAACGTCTTCACCTGAATGCTGAGTAACAAATAAAGAATGACCAGCCAGCTACCATCTTCCCTTGAGTCTTCTGTTGCCCAATTGTTGAGATTCGTTGCTTGAGAATTGTTGTTCCACTCTTTCCCTAACCTGTCTTTTCCTTACCTCTCAGTACCATCACAAGTGGCGCTGCGAGCAGGATAGAAAGAACTTGGGGCTACTGATTTGAGCGTCAAATACGCTGGTCAGTACCCACTGTGCCTCAGGACGCGGCACAAAGTCAGCGGTGGTGGATGTGGCAGGGCGGTAATTAGACTACTTCCCTTCCGATCGGAACTGCCAATCGCAGCGTCGTGGGTCTGACGTTTAAGTCCACACCTGTGAATTGTGCGACGTTCTGTATCATTGGGGGGTTGTCGAAAGCCATCCTCTGCATGCACTTTGCCCATAGCGGTAAAATGTAGCATTTATGCAGCCTCTTTATAGAGGCCACATTCCCACTGTATGACCGTGCTGTCGTCGCCGAGAAGTTGTACAGAGTTGTGGCAGATCAAATATCTGCACTCTGTTACAATTGCAAATGAATAACATACCAATAACAAAAATTGACCTCTGGTGCAATGCGGCTCCTTATGTGGTGGAGTGTCATCATTATGACAGGTGTGCAAAGAATATTATGCCACTAAACATGTGTTCTTCTTCTACCGTGGGGATGCCAGGAATGTGTCTAGTATAAAGCAGCATCCCTCCCTCTTTTCTATCCCTCTCTTTGTGTTTTCTTTTTCCTTTTTTTCCTGTAACCTCCTTATCTGTTTACTGTCCCTTTTTTTGCACAAATCTTTCTCTTATGCGGATGTTGTGGGTCTGTCAGTAAAAAAAAATAGTGTGTACTTATTCTGGAGATTATGTGCTAGGTATTTCTCTCGTTTCTTGTTCCTTTCTTTGTGTTTGTCTTGTGTTTATTCTTTTTCTTCTTGTCACTTTTTTTCTCATCTACTTTCTGCCTTCTTGGTCCATTATTCTGCTTTTTTTCAGGCAGACTTAACGTATAACACACAAAGATAATCATCAACCACAAAGAAAGCTTTTCTGTTAAGCTTTTTTTTTTGCTGCAGATATTAGGTCAAGAATGCCATTTTGAGAGTCATCTCTTGCAAAGAGGTGCATGAGATTTTTTCTCACTGAGATGGAGTGACTGGCTAAAAAGTAAGAACACAAGAACCCGTTTTTCTTTGGGAAATGCCATATTTACATTCAAGACCCGATGGGGTAAATGAACGTTTTGCACTCAATGACTGTTTCAAGGACTGTGGAGAGAACAGCGGAACAGAATAAAGAAAGTGGGGTGGAGGGTTGATGGGGGGTGGGAGGGGGTGGGAGGGGGTCAACAGGAGTGATGATTGGAGGATGTGATTTTGTGTGTAATCTGTAACGAGGTAATGAAAAAAAAAAGATGAATCTCACTGTCACAGACACACGCACGTGCACACGCACGCACGAAAACCACACACGCTTACACACGCTTACACACACACAAAACTGCATACACACGGGGACTGGATGTTGGAAAAAAGCACAAGTGCTTATCCCATTATCCTCGATATAAAAGAATAAAATTAAGATGAAAAATAAATTCACACACACACACACGCACGCATGCACGCACACACACATACACACACAAACACACATCACCCCACAAACACACTCACACACACGCATGTACAGAGAAAGAGGGAAAAGAGAGACAGGAGCAGAGCTACAGAGACATAATAAAAGTAAGGGACATAGACATGCAGACACACAGACAGACACACAAACACACACACACACATCACACACACACACACACACACACACACACACACACACACACACACACACACACAGAGTCAGACAGACAGACACAAACGCATGCATACAGGCACACAGTCAAATAAACAACCGAAACACAAACAGAAGACAGACAGGCTGAGAAACGGAGATATTGACAAAGACAGATATAGGGACCAAAAGACAGACAAAAAATCATAAACTAAAAA
>CM060318.1:31747630-31750130 GCA_030674155.1 Stramonita haemastoma
TCACATCACACAACCAGCTACGAAGACAGAACTGTAGTTATCATCTGTGCTCGTAACATTCCAGTTGTCAATGATTTTTACTGCGAAATACAATGTGAGGCAAAGCTTGTAGTTACCCACTGTGCTCGTAACAACTCCATTGTGAATGTTTTTGCTTGCGAAAGTACAATGTGAGGCAAAGTTTGTATTACCCATCTGTGCTCGTAACATTCCAGTTGTCAATGATATTTACTGCGAAATACAATGTGAGGAAAGCCTTGTAGTTACCCACCTGTGCTCGTAACATTCCAGTTGTCAATGTTTTTGCTACGAAATACAATGTGAGGCAAAGCCTTGTAGTAGGTGTAGTTGAGGTTTACAGCACCTGACCTGACTCTGCTGTCCAGCAAAGCCTCCATGCAAGCTGCAGGACGAGGATCAATATCAACACGGAATTTGTTCACAAAGAAGTTGGGCTGCTGAAGAAGCCAGGCCAGATCCTTCTGGGCAAAGACGCATACTCTCCGAATGTACTTTCCATGGCACTTGTAGGGGTCAAGAGATTTCCAAGCCACAGTGCGGGAAATGTGTTCATTCGATGGGGTGTGCATCACATACACAGGGTAGCTACCTGGAATCCACGGCAGTTGGTTGATGGTGGCCCAGGTGTTTTCTTCTGGACTTTGGCTGTTCTCGAAGTACTTCAAGATAGCTTTAGCATAGCGGTCATGAAAGATAGCTTTTACATACCCTCGGGAAAATGCACTGTATTGAGTTCCTTTGAGGATTGGATAATTGAATACTGGAGGCTTTTTACGCTCTTGAGTTCTGTGTAGTTTTCCATCAACGAAATCGTGTTTGCGTCGGAATTTGACATAACCTCTGGGAGGCATGGGGTAAGATTCGATGTCGTTTGTCCCGTTAAGCAACTCCAGCACCCGTATTATTTCCAGGTTTGTTTTGAGAGGGAATTCTTGAGCTGCAAGGTTGATGTAATATTTCCAGTTGATCTTGCTGGCCAAAGCACACTTCATCAATATCAGTTCTGCTTTCACACAATCGTAGCTAGCATAGACAAAGCTGATTCTTTCTGTCAAGAACACGTTAGGGAAACATGCAGCTATGGAGGACATGACTCGAACTACTTGGTCATCGGCTTTCTTGTCGATGTGAATGCAGTACACGTTGTGGGGCCGGTAGATGGTGCGCAGCAACTGTTCAGCTTGCTCTGGACCTGTGTGCATCTTGATGCTAAAGGCCAAGGGAAAAGCCTCCTCTTCTGCACCCACAGGTTTAGCATACCCGTGTATCTCTTTGAGAAGAGTACAGTTTTGTGAGAGTTCCTGTAGAGGGCAAGGTTTGAGAGCAGCTACTCTGGATGCTTTCAAGCTGCACAGAATCTCTGTGTTGTTAGGAATGCTGCAGTTTTTCCACAGGACGTGAAGAGGGGTTGAAGGGGAGGGATGCAAGAGAAGAGGGGAGGTTTTCTCGGATTTGGAATGGGCATAATAGAAGCCAGAATATAGGAGGTAGCTGAGAGTCAGGCCACACAGCACCGGCAAGATGATACGAAGATAATGGCGTCTCCTCAAGGCCATTGCCGTGTTAGCCTGCAATCAACACAAACAAGAGAGTTGTTACAAATATAAACACGACATGAACAGAACTGAGATACATAAATCACTAGCTTTTTTGTTCTGCCTCCTTTTTTGTGGCGTTTTTCTGTTTCTGTTCCCATGCTGCTCGCTCAAGTTCTCCACCCCAGTTATTCCCAGATTCGTGACTCGGCTCATCATGGACTGAAATTGACAGTGAGTCTAGCAATGCTAGACTGCCATGAGGCTCATCAACCAGAGAGGCCCTGCGCTGCTGCCAGATCAATTTGGAGGTTTTTAGGCGCCTCTCTCCTGAAATAACATACGAGGGGCATCGCCTACATGTGCTGTTATAATGACAGTGGTATATCATTAGTTGAACCAGACTGTGTGAGACGCCCACCCAGGATGGCAACCATCACACTATCCCTCAAACTACTTCTTCCCATGTACTTCCAACCCCAAAGGCTTTAACACAAACCCAACACAGGCGTAGAAGTGCATGGGGACACTGACATTGAAGTCACCATGAGACCAGAGCAGCCAAAACATTCAAATGAGCGACAATGTTTTTTTGTCTTGCTAATGATCAATGATAATAAAGATGAAATAATGCTGCTAAGGAAGACCATATGCTTTGAGACTACTTGTCAGGGATAGTGCTCTGCTTTTCTTAGCATGATGCGTCCCACCATCTGCCAGGCCTGAATCAATTATACAATCACCTGCAATATTGATAAGGTAAATTGAATGACACACTTTAAGATAACACTCAACTGCGTGGTCCCAGTCTTCCCTTTTCCTGCTTTGAATGAAAAGAAAGTTGATAAATGAATGGATGGTCTTACTTAGGATTTGAAGAAAATTGAACTTTACCAATCAAGCAACCTATGATTCCTAGCGTGTACATTCACCGCGTCAATAGA
>CM060318.1:31765130-31767630 GCA_030674155.1 Stramonita haemastoma
AGAGAGACATACATACATACATACATACATACATACATACATACATACATACATACATACATACATACATACATACATACATACATACATACATACATATCTACATACATACATACATACATACATACATACATACATACATACATACATACATACATACATACATACATACATACATACATACATACATACATACATACATACGTACATACAAACAAACATACAAACATACAAACAAACATACAAACATACAGATAGACAGACAGACAGACAGACAGACAGACAGACAGACAAACAGACAAACAAACAAACAGACAGACAGACAGACAGACAGACAGACAGACATACAGAGACTATGCAAGAATTATAAAGGAAGGACTAACGACGAGTTATTTTGAATAGAACAGTTAGGTGTAGGTCAGTTAAAATAGAAAAGAGAGACAAGTTTTATTCTCAGTGATAGATTTGACCCCCGGCACTCTAATCAGCCACAGGTCACAGTATAAATTGTAAAGGTTATTGACACAGCAATAGCAATGGGGATCGAACAGTGGCCTATGGTCAGTGCATCATAAATGAGCCAGAGTTGTTTCTTCTTTGCTTTCAGAGCGAAACACAAAAAACAAAAACCTACGAAACGATTGTGCAGCTCTCAATTGGTTCGATTTGTGTCATAGAAGTGAAGCTTGAAAAAAAATCATATCATTTTAAATAACGTCAGATCCCTCTGCGTGATATTTTGGCCGCTCTCCCCCCAGGGAGAGCGCACGCCTCAAGAGAAGCGCCACACATTTTTTTCGTGACTGTAACTGTATTTGATTCCCTATCAGAGTGTTTCTTTTTAATACAGAAATTTGCAGAACTCTTTCGTTACGCTGGGTTCTTTTACGTGCGCTGAATAAATGTGTAACACATGGGACCTCGGTTTGTCATCTCATCCAAAAGACTAACACCCAGACCACCACTCATGGTCTAAAGGATGAGGGAAAATTCAGGGCCCAAAATTAATGGAGATTGAGCCACCACATATTTCTGATCCGTTCTTTTCGCTTTCTAGGCAGACGCGTTACCTCTAGACCACCTATCTACCTAGATAAGCTACACAATTGATATTAACCAGATGGAATCAATCGTAACTTAAGCCATGCTAATCAGAAAAAAAAGTAGTTTCAGGTACCTCTATGTATGGCATACCACAAGGCTCTGTGCTAGGACCACGTCTGTTTGAATCCCTTTTAAAAACGGCTTTCACGTATCAGTCCTTCAGGCCATGTGATGGGGTGGTAAGTAGATTATCTCCCCATGTGATCGGAGCGCAACAGTCGCAGCGTCGTGTTTCTTCTATCTAGAGACACACCTGTGAATTGCCGATGCTTTGTTTCTTTGGGTAGTGGTCGAACATGCTCCGTTGCATTCACTTCACCTTAACGGTGATGTATATATATATATATATATATATATATATATATATATATATATATATATATATATATATGCAACCTCTTCATAGAGGTCGCATTCTAAAGTGACTGACTATGTCGTGTTCCCGAAGATTTGTGCAGAGATCGGATAACAACTATGTCCACTCTGTTACACACATAAATCAACTATTTGTACCAAGAACGAGATTGCGCTTTCAACGTTATGTGTCATTTCAAAAGGCCCATTCTGATGTACATTGGGGAATCACCGTGTTCAAATAGACGTTTTGGGTACTCTTTTTTATACTTCAATAGAAAAGCTGTTTAACTCTACACAATACTACACCACACAGACGCACGCATGCATGCACAGACACATACACACACACACACGTGTACATACGCACACACACACGTGTACATGCGCACGCATGCACACCCACACCCCGACGACAGCACGTAGAAGGGCTTGTAATTCAATTGCCCCGAAATTTCGTTCTCATGCATGCTGAAACTGTCTGCTTTTTTCAAACTGCCAATCTCAAGACATAAATTTTATTGTCACACCTCTGTCCGACTTTTCTAAGGAGAGCAGTTTGTAAGAGTGATATGCAATTATGATAAATCGGTTTTAGTCCTGTAAGCTTGTGTGTGTGTGTATGTGTGTGCGTGTGCTTTCATGTGTGCGTGTCAGTTTGTCTGTCTCTGTGTGTCGGGCTGTCTTTCATTTTGTCTGCCTCTCAGTCTGCCTGTGTTGGTTTCTCTATGTGTGTGTGTGATTTTTATCAATGTGTTGTCATGATTATGTCTATACAGGTTTTCTTTCGTTTATAGCCCGTAATATTCCCCTAGATATAAACTTTAGGACTTTCTTACCCAATAATAGGCCCTCGCCACAAGAGCAGTGCTATCAATTCTGCTGTTTCTTCTGATTGTAGTTTTTTTTCTCCTTTCTTTCATGTATGACATCCCTTAATTTTTACGCAGGCTGCATAATCGGGGCTGTAATAACTCTCTTGCTACTATGTAACTATTTTTCGTGCGCTAAATATATGTTACACATGGGAGCTAAATTTTTC
>CM060318.1:31775130-31790130 GCA_030674155.1 Stramonita haemastoma
AGAAGAATGCAAAGAAGAATGCAAAGAAGAATGCAAAGAAGAATGAGAAGAAGAAGAAGAAGAAGAAGAAGAGAAGAAGAAGAAGAAGAAGAAGAAGAAGAAGAACAAGAACAAGAACAAGAACAAGAACAAGAAGAAGAAGAAAGATTGCAAAGAAGAAGAAGAAGACGAAGAAGTGCGAATTGCGAAGAATTGCGAAGAATTACGGAGAAGAAGAAGAAGAAGAAGAAGAAGAAAAGAAGAAGAAGAAGAAGAAGAAGAAGAAGAAGAAGAAGAAGAAGAAGAAGAAGAAGAAGAAGAAGAAGAAGAAGAAGAAGAAGAAGAATGAGTGAGTGAGTTTATTCTTTTATTCTTTCTTTTATATCGAGGATAACAGAATAAGCAATCATGTGCTTTTTTTCATCCGGTCCCCGTGTGTATGCAGTTTTGTAAATATTGTCATCTGTTCCCACCGGCACACGATGGCCTACTCTTACGAAAAGCGGAACAGGATTTAACGTGTGCGCAAGATGTTCTGCGTGCGTTCGCACACGGGACCTCGGTTTAAAGTCTCATCCGAGTGGTGAGTGAGTGAGTGAGTGAGTGAGTGAGTGAGTGAGTGAGTGAGTGAGTGAGTGAGTGAGACATCGATAGAAATAGGCAGACATACAAACAGACAGACAGTCACGCAGAGAGACAGAAGCAGAGACAGAGACCATACGATCAAAGAAAAGAGATAAAGCAGCAGAAAGACAGAGACAGAGACGGGCAGGTGGACAAGCAGCTAATAGTTCAATCATTGCTTTGGGCTTTCCAAGGCATGGAGGACAATGACATGTAACATCTTCTAGAACACTAAAGATACAATTTCGTGTATCAGCAATTTTCACAACGAAAGAACAGTAAAGAAAGATGGAGGGGACGAAATCATACACTTATGACACAAGTCTCACCATAGATTTGCCACATTTTAGTTTGACAGAACCCATGCTCATTTAAAAGAAAAAAGACTGTACAGAGCAAATATGGATTTCATTGAGTATAGACACATAGACATGCACGTGGATGGGCGGATACCATTTCTGCTGAAGAAGAGAGAGAGAGAGAAAAAAACTATCTTTTAAGAATAATATACACATTTGGCTAACATTTCAATAAAAAACGTCGAAAAACAAGAATCTGTCCAGGAGAGGTAGGTGGGTGTAGTGATTCTTGTTTTTACCCTTAAAAAAATTAACATTCGTCTCCTACATTGCCACTGAAGCAATAAAATATACAGTGCATTTTAGATCACGGGGTATTGCATTGAAACACCCAACTAAACTGATAAATTCCATGTGAACTAAGTTGTGATTTATCTCACTTTTTTCAACTTTCCTGTCTCACCTGTCGGCGGAACGGAATTCGACATTAGTCACCGCACCCATGAAAATGACATGATCCTCTTTCTCTATTTCTTCCTGTCTTCGCTGGCCCTGCTGACTTCTCATGCCACAGGATTTGGAAATGTTGCCAGTGAGAGAAGCAGGTGGTCTGCCTTTCTTTCTTTTTTGGCCTGGATGGTGCCTTGAAAGACATTTCTTCATAAAGTGCGTAGCCTTGTTTCGAAGTGGATAGCCCTACATAATTATCTTAGTCTCCGGTCAGTTATTAATTTAAGAAATCTTCTTGCTGTTTCTAGTTAGTGTAATGATACACAGAGATCACATCACTAATGAAGAAGTGAAAACTAGAATAAAGAATGCCATCGATCCATACGAACAGCTCCTCACCACAGTGAAAAAACGCAAGCTAAAACGGTACAGGCACGTCACATGATCATCTGGACTGGCCAAGACAATCTTACAGGGAACAGTAAGGGGAGGGAGATGAAGAGGCAGACAGAGGAAACGATGGGAAGACAATATCAGAGAGTGGACAAGCTTTGGGTGGAACGATCTACTACGGATGGCGGACGACCGTGGGAAGTGGAGGAGGCTGGTTGCACAATCTTCAGTTGTGCCCCCACGGTCCACGGAGACTACGGGACAGGTGAAGGTGAAGGATGTGAAGCTAGTGTAATACGCTTTCATTGTATTCTTTTATCTGTCCAACATGTCTTCAACAGCCTTCTAAAAAAAATTGCATCTTAGATGCTTCGATTTTTTGTCATCCTTTTTGCTGACCTAAAATAGATTGTGCAAAATCAGACAAGAAAAATCAGTGTGCAAGACTGTCCTCATCAGGTCGTGCACGCAGTATGTTGGTGATTGGCCCTCTGTCTTGATTGACTTCAGTCACTCAGTCTGTCTGCATGCACCATCATTGCCTTACCATTCCACAGACTGCTCTAGCTCAGACAACCTGTACATAGCGAGGTCTGCTGTTCATTAGCCCACTGTACCGCTGATCATCATCGTTACGTCGTGAGCAGTTTAAGGTAAAAAGGGGGCTGCTGTACTAGTTAGTATATTATAGTGGGGATTCCCCCAGGGAAGACTGACGGTGGAGATGATGGGTCTTTTTTGGGTTTTTTTTGGTAGTGTTGTTATCAGTACCGTCCACAGTTTTTAGATATGTAGCGCATACATTCATTGCAACCGTCCTCTGATGTGTGCATCTTTCTTTTTTGTGTATGTATCTCTGCCTTTCTATTTGTCTTTGTTAGCTTTGTTTCTATTTATCTACTTATTCTATGTCTTTCCGTGTCTCAGCCTCGCTGAGTCTGAATCTTGTCTGTCTGTCTCTGTCTCTGTCTCTGTCTCTGTCTCTGTCCTCTCTCTCTCTCTCTCTCTCTCTCTCTCTCTCTCTCTCTCTCTCTCTCTCTCTCTCTCTCTCTCTCTCTCTCTCTCTCTCTTTCTCTTTGTACGAAGGAGATCAGGATTTTTCTCTTCCTCGGTAAAGTTCCAAATGTTGTTAATGGTGAAATTTTACGCAAGCTACCTTTTGCTCACCATTAAGATGACGGCATTCTGACTACCACGATAGATCAGCAACCAAAACAGAATTTGCTGATTTAGTACCCTAGATGAACATAAGCTGATCCCATAATCCCACATCTAAAGAGCTACAATCCAACCCAATCTTGTTGTTAATAGCCCAGCTGAAGAAAGCCATATCATGGCTGCCACCTTAATATTTTTTCTTTTAAAAAAATCTCCTATTTTAACTGTACAAATACATACGGACTAATTTTTTTTTAATTTATAACAAGTAGAAGTAAACTGTTTTACAGACACATTTTACAACTGAATCCTTTAAATTCACACAGGAAAACGTTCATAAATGTATTCAGCAATTTATTGTTCTATAAAAAAAAAACATGGCTTGAAACACTTTTGGACCCGTGTCTACCCTGAAAACGAAATATACTCTCGTTCCCCGTGTATCAACGCCATGGCCAACCAGAAGAGTCAACCCAGGCGGGACGTTTGTGGGGGGAAATGAAATAATCCCTGGGTTTGAACTCACAATCTTTTAAACGAAAGCAAAAGGACACAACATCCACGCATGAGCATCGTTTTCAGCCTATGTCCAGCAGCTGTGGCACCAGTGTTGGTAATTGGGAGTCATTGGGGTCTGTTGAGACCGCTGCTACAGTGTATTGATCCCTCCACTGTGTTTCTCCCTTTCGTTCCTCCTTCCTTCCTTAATTTAACAAAGGGTGGACTCTCTCTCTCTCTCTCTCTCTCTCTCTCTTCTCTCTCTCTCTCTCTCTCTCTCTCTCTCTCTCTCTCTCTCTCTCTCTCTCTCTCTCTCTCTCTCTCTCTCTCTCTCTCTCTCTCTCTCTCTCTCTTCTTTGTGTGTCGTTGTGTGGTTTGTGTGTGGTGGTGTTATGTGTGTAGTCGTGTGTGTACGTGTGTGTATGTGTGTGTTGTTGTGTGCATGTGTGTGTATGTGTGTATGTTTGTGTGTGTTTGTGTTGTGTTGTGTTGTGTTGTGTGTGTGTTGTGTTGTGTGTGCGTGTGTGTGTGTGCGTGTGTGTGCGTGTGTGTGGTGTGTTGTGCGTGCATGTGTGTGCGTACGTTCGTGCGCTCTTCATGGTGGGAGTAGTATAGAGAATAAAGAGAAAGAGAGAAGATACACAGAGAGACAGAAAAGAAATCTATCAGTTACATGACCGTGTGCGTGAGTGCGCTTGCACGCGCGTGCGATTGAGTTTTTAAGGGTCCCATTCACTTTTACCTTTTTTTAAAGAAAAAAAAATCTGCTTAGCCCTGATCTCTCCCTTTCTCTTCTGTAGAAGATATTTTATTTTCTTTACATTACCAAAGCTTCACACTACCTCTGACATATCGCGGAAATCAATGGCGCTGGCAGACCCTGGATAGCCAGAGCTGCTTTTCCTTCATAATTGAAGGTGGTCTTCTCTGAACCTCATCTGCTTTCAGAGAAAATAAAAACAACACCAAAAAACATCGAGGGGGGGGGGGAGGGGGGTCAGGGGAGAGGGAGAGTGGGGGGGGGGGATTTGTACTGTACATGAAATTTTACCAAAAAGCGTCTTTTAAGAATTAGGCAAGTACATTGATGTTATGAGACATTATGTTAAATCCCTATAGATACAGTTTGATTTTTTTTAAAGGCGATGACTATACATCCTGAACCTAGGGATTCACTTATTGGTATATGCAAAGTATCAAGCTGTTAATATTTGGCGAAAATTATTTTGTTACCATAGCAAGCTTTCAGCATAGCAGCTTGTACTCTTCATTTCTTTGTCGTCGAACACTTACTTAGATATTAGCTATACTGTTGTTTGTCACAATATGAACAAAACATGAGTTAACGCTGTCGTTAAGCGTCTGACGAGTCAGGCCAAGTGCATTTGATTTTTGGCATGGAAAAAAGTGTTATTACTTTTTTTTTAAGTCTTTTCAGAAAAAAAGGCAAGAGAATGAACCAAGAAGGCAGAAAATAGACAGGAAGAGGTGGCAGGAAGAAAAAGGAAGAAGACATACACTTTGAGAGGGAGAGAAAAGAGAGAACTTCCTTACCCAAAAATTTCCTGAAGGTGGGGATTTCATTTTCTTCTGTGGTGTTCATATCTCCTATGACCGTTCATTATTTTCTCCTCCTGTGACCGTTCATTATTTTCTTCTCCTGTGACCGTTCATTATTTTCTTCTCCTGTGACTGTTCATTATTTTCTTCTCATGTGACTGTTCATTATTTTCTTCTCCTGTGACTGTTCATTATTTTCTTCTCCTGTGACTGTTCATTATTTTCTTCTCCTGTGAATGTTCATTATTTTCTCCTCCTGTGACTGTTCATTATTTTCTTCTCCTGTGACTGTTCATTATTTTCTTCTCTGTGAATGTTCATTATTTTCTTCTCCTGTGACTGTTCATTATTTTCTTTTCTTGTGACTGCTCATGTCTTCTGTAACTGTTCTTGTCTTGTCGTGTGATTGTTCATTTCTTCTCCCGTGACTGTTCATTTCTTCTACCGTGACTGTTCATTTTTTTTCCTGTGATTATTTCTTCTTCTGTAAATGTTCATTATTTTCTTCTTCTGTGACCATTCATTATTTTCTCCTGTGACTGTTCATTTCTTCTGTGACTGTTTATATATTATGTGACTGTTCCCTTCTTCTGTGACTGTTCACTTCTTTTGTGATTGTTCATTTACTTTCCTGTGACTGTGCATTTATTTTCCTGTGATTTTTTTTTTTCTGTGACAGTTCATGTCGTCATATGTGACTGTTCATTTATCCTGTGGCTGTTTATTTAGTATATGACTGTTAGTTTATTATGTGGCTGTTTTGTGTTCATTCATTCTGTGGCTGTTTATATCGTTCATTTATTTTGTTACTACTTATATTGTTCATTAAGTCTGTGAATTTTTATGTTGTTCATTTCTTCGATGACTGATTGAAATGCTCATTAAATTATTCTGTGACTGTTTCTATTGTTCATTCATTTTGTGACTGATTATATTGTTCATTTATTCATACCGTGACTGATTATATTGTTCATTCTGTCACACTGCGACTGATTATATTGTTCATTCATTCACACTGTGACTGATTATATTGTTCAGTCATTCATTCTATGACTAATTATATTGTTCCTTCATTCTGTGACTGATTATGTTGTTCATTCATTCTGTGACGGATTTATTTGTTTATTCATTCTGATTCTGTTTACTTCTCCTGTGCATGGTCCTTTCTTCTTCTGTGACTGATCATCTACATATGGGGGGGGGGGGGGGGGGGGGAGAGCTGTTCACATGTTTGCATTGAACTGTGTACTCTTCTTCATCTTGATCCAGCTTATGTTGTTTGTTCATGTTTTCTTGTATCTCGTTTTGCTTGCTTTTTGTCAACATCCACCCCACCCCCACCCCCACACAATACACCCTTTTTGTGTTCATTTTGTTTGTTTTGTTCTTAAGTGTGTTTGTTTATTCTTTCTTTCTTTAGTTTTTTTTTTGTTCTTTCTTTATGTATCATTCCTAGATGGTTGTTTTTCATTTCATCGCCGTCTTTCATTCTTTCTATCTTATTTTGAATTTCCCTTTTTTTCTTTTTTTTTTGCTGTTCTGAATCTGTGCCTATGATTCTTTCTTTCTATTTGATAAAACTCATTTTTTGTTTTCTATCTGTCTCTGTTCCTTTTTGCCTTCCATTCCATCTTTCTTTCTTTCTTTCCATCTTTTCTTTCTTTCTCTTTTCTCTCTTTCTTTCTTTCTTTCTTCTTCTTTCTTTCTTTCTTCTTTCTTTCTTTCTTTCTTTTCTTTTCTTTCTTTCTTTCTCTTTCTTTCTTCTTTCTTATTTTTTCTTTTTTTTCTTTTTTCTCTTTTTTCTTCCTTTCTGTCTTCTGCTACTCACTACTTTTTCCACCAATGCCATTGTTGACAACTACTACACCCTCTCCCCCTTCCCTTTCCTTTTCCACGACGACAAAAACAATGATGCCAGCAGCTACTACTGCTACCACCATCACCGCCACCGCCACCACCACCACCACCACCACCACCACCACCACCACCACCACCACTACTACTACTACTACTCTACTACTACTACTACTACTACTACTACTACTACTACTACTACTATACTACTACTACTACTACTCTGCTGCTGCTGCTGCTGCTGCTGTTACTACTACTATTAGTGTAGCAACTACTACTACTACTACTACTACTACTACTACTACTACTACTACTACTACTACTACTACTACTACTACTACTACTACTACTACTACTACTACTACTACTACTATTGGTGCTACCACTACACCTAATACAACTATTGTTGCTGCTACGATTACTGTTACAGATGCTGTTGCAGCTTCTGCTTCTCTGCTGCTATTGCCGCGGCTGCTGTTGCTGCTGCTGCTGCTGCTGCTGTTTCTGCTACTGCTGCTGCTGCTGTTACCACTTCTCATTCTTCAGATCAGTGCTCAGTCTACTCTACTGTGAGGAAAGACCAATTCCTTGCTGTTCTTGACCTGTGCAGTATCATCTTTCCAGGTGTTTCAGATGTTGCTGCAGCTTCTGATACCAGTGATCCTCACGCTCTTGGAAAAGTCTGCAAACCAGCTATGGCACATCTGGCACAACGCACTCTTGCTTTCCATCCCATCTGTTGAACCAAATACACTGAGATGCTTATGATAGGCAACTTTTCCTACAAAATTGATCTTAGCAACTGTGTTCACCAGGGTTCTGTGCTTATACGTCCATTTTTTTTTCCTTTTCTGTATGACAATTTCTTTTGGAGCTAAGCACCTTTCATTCAATGACTTTCAGTCTAATAATGATGGTCCTTTTCAATCTTTACAATCTGTACTATAGATTAGTCTTTGAATGCTCTATATATGGCGTGACATGTTATTACTGGGGTATATCCTGTAATGTGTTATACAGTATTTACTTGTTGACTGTGGAAAGAACCTTAAACTTCTGCATACCCAGCACACGCACGCACGCACGCACGCACGCACGCACGCACCACGCACGCACGCACGCACCACACACACACACTCTCTCTCTCTCTCCTCTCTCTCATCATCTCTCTCTCTCTCTCTTCTCTCTCTCTCTCTCTCTCCTCCTCCTCCCCCCCTCCCTCCCTCCTCTCTCTCTCTCTCTCCTCTCTCTCTCTCTCTCTCTCTCTCTCTCTCTCTCTCTCTCTCTCTCTCTCTCTCTCTCTCTCTCTCTCTCTCCTCTCCTCTCTCTCTCTCTCTCTCTCTCTCTCTCTCCCTCTCTCCCCCTCTCTCTCTGTTTGTTTGTCTGTCTGTCTGTCTGTCTATCTGTCTGTCTGTCTGTCTGTCTGTCTGTCTCCCCTCTCTTGTTAAATATCACAATCCCACGCGCGATGATGGATCATATTTTTAATGATGAAACCTATTCCATGCATTTATTATTATTTCATTTAAAAAATGACTTCCAAACGTTAAAAAAGTGTAATTTATTTTCAACTTAGAACCTAACAAGGGGGAGAGATATGGTCCAGTTATGGAGATGATCACATCAGTGGTATTTATATTGTTTGTTAAATGGAAGTGAGGGTTGGGGTATGCTGGCAGTGGCTTGGAAAAGGGCCAGGAATTAATCGCGGCTGTTGGTGGTTGTAATAGTCGACATTTGAACAAAAACAAAAAAAAGAACCAAAACAACGTAACTGGTCAAGAAGACACCTGAAATATAGCAGGCATACAAGTGAAGCAGGCAAAATAAAAAAAAAGAAGCAAACAACGTAAATAGACAAAAAGACACCTTAAACATAAAACAGGCATACAAGTGAAGCAGACTCGACTGCATACTTGAGAGACCCCGATCCTGACATCTGCCAGAAAACAGCTGCTGGGAACCTGCCAGAGCCTGAAAACAGACAAGAGGTGTTATATAACCGTGACATAAGCCACATGGTTTACGCTGTGTGAACACAACACTTGACAGGAGTAGGCCAAGCAGTTTAAAGAACACTTGTTGGCTTCAAATCAAGTAGTAACTATCGGATAGCAGGTCTGTGATAAGGGAAGCTTGCCATAGTGCGCGTCCATCATGGGTTTGTTTATGCTTTGGGGTTTATCACATGCGCACAATAAAATGTAAACTAATTCATGCACACGTGTACACAGTCCATGACATGGCACGTAACGTACATACAGAGAGCGAGAGCGAGAGCGAGAGGAAGAGAGAGAGAGAGGAGAGAGAGAGAGAGAGAGAGAGAGAGAGAGAGACAGACAGACAGACAGACAGACAGACAGACAGACAGACAGACAGACAGACAGACATCCACAAAAACAGACATCCAGTTAAACACACTAGTTTACAAACTATACTGTACTCTGGATACATTGTGGCAAGAGAAGGATCGGAATTATAATTTTCATTGATTTTTGTTATCTTTCAATTTATTTTCAGATCTGAATTTTCGGAACACAGAACACTTTGAAAAGGGTAAAAGTTAACACTTTTCTCCATTTTCCAGGTGAAAAATGGAGTTGACCTACATCTCTCTGCATGTCAGACGTCTAAGTGGACGTCAATCACACGTCATTGTGGCGTGACGTAGCCCCTGGGGGGGAGGATAGAGTGAAAGTGATCCATCTGCTTGTTGTCCCTACGTCAGAAAGGAATCTAGCTCTGTGTCTAGTCGGTCTGTGTGTGTCTGACTGTCTGTCTATGTGTGTCTGTTTTTCTTTAGTTTAACGTCTGTTCACTCGAAGTGATATTGGAAACACACACACACACACACACACACACACACACACACACACACACACACACACACACACACACACACACCACACACACCTACACACACAATACACACACATACACATACACACGCACAACACACACACATACACACATACACACACAAAACACACACCACACCACACACACACACAACAACACACACACAACACACACACACACACACACACACACACACACGAAAGAAAGATGAAAGTGTGTCACAAGGAATGTGTCTGTCTCTGTGTGTCTGCTTTATTTTATCCTTTCAGATTTATCTATCTATCTATCTATCTATCTATCTATCTATCTATCTATCTATCTATCTATCTATCTATCTATCTATCCATCTATCTATCTAATCTATCTATCTATCTATCTATCTATTATCATCCCTCTCTCTGTATGTATATATATATACATATATATATACTATATATATATATATATATATATATATATATATATATATATATATATATATATATATATATATATATATATATATATATATATATATATATATATATATATATACTGGGGATGTGATCGTTCTACGAGATACCGATAATTTTACGGCAGTATCTTAACACTATTGCCGGTATCCGTCTTTCTATATTTTGCTCCTGTCATAATCCAAATACACCTCTAGATCAATGAATATAAACAACATAGCAAGATAATTATGTTATGCATAATGTATAATTGCTACAATTCTGATTATATCAGTTAACATTATTGCTGACTCCACTCTCCCCAAAAGTCCTTCGGATGAGACAATAAAACCGAGCCCCCGTGTGTGAACCCACACAGAACAATTTGCGCACACGTTAAATCCTGTTCTGCTTTTCGTAAGAGTAGGGCATCGTGTGCCGGTGGAAACAATGACATTTACAAAAATGCATACACACGGGTCTGGACGTAAAAAAGCACAAGAGTGCTTATTCCATTATCCTCAATATAAAAGTATAAAATACAAAAGTATAAACAGTTGACAACAAAACCGTCCCCCCACTAAAAAAAAAACAGAAAAAAATCTATTTTATATACAGTATCCATTCCAAGCTTAAGAATCACGTGAATAGAGATGTATAAGCAAAAGCAACGGTTTCGTGACATACATTGCATGCACAATGTGTATACTCTCTTTTCCACTTTCTGTAATTAATATTGCCACTATACTGCCTGCTGTAAATACCATTGTCTTATAACTGTTCTGAGCAATAACCAGTTTGGACATTCATTGTTGCAGCTAACAGGGAGCGGGTTGGGGAAGGAGAAGGGGGGAGGAGGGGGTATTCTTCTCCTGCTTAACACCCTTGGGAAAAACCCAGAATATGCTCTTTGTCTCTCACCCATCTCACTTGGAATAGCAGGCTGAGTTTTGATGCCAAAGGCATGGCTGCTAGCTACATCTTGTTTTTATCATCAGCAATATAAAACCATCAAAAGCAGTTATAGTATACGTATTATCCAATCATGTTTAAGTGACAGAGCCAATGAACAGACAGCACAGCCCCCGAGGGAGCCAGCAAAACTGTTCGTGGCATGGGTTGCATGTACAGTGTATGTACTGTCTTTTTCACTTACTGTGAATACTGCCACTATTATTATTGCTTTTTTTACTTACTGTAATACTGCGTATTATTACTACTGTAAATACTGCCTAATATTGCTTTTTACTTACTGTAAATACTGCCAGTATTATTGCTTTTTTCACTTACTGTAAATACTGCCGCTATATTGTTTGTCCTAAGTGACACTGTCCCATAACTGTTTAGGCCAATGATAGTTTAAACGTTAACTGTTGCGTTTGTTTTTTGTACGTTCCCTAGCTTAACACCCCAGAGGTCGTACAGAGTACGCGACCCCTACTCATCCTACGTGGGAATCACTGTGTGATTTATGTACTCACTTGATGAAAACTTTGAGGAAAAGACTGGCTTCAAATACATCGCTATACAGATGGCCATATTCCATCTTCAGAGGGTTTACGTTCTTTGAAAAAGTACAAAACACCCCCTAAAATAACAGGTCGTTGTCCTAACAGTCGCCATGAAGAAAGACAGTCTCAGAAAAAAAACAACACACATAATAAAATGATAATGCAGGCCTTTGCTCTTTGATTACTATCATATCTGACAGAGATTTGGGTCTCTACTTGTTTCTGCGAAAATTCAGTTTGGGTTGAAGCACATCAGCACACTGCTCATATCAATAGAAGCAACAACAATAAATCCTTTGGTAAGAGTCAATATTCAAAACATATATTGTGACATGTTAAAACGGATCAAACTGTGCAATATGTTCCTTACAGGGATTGCGTGTTCTCTACATGCAGGCATCTTTTTCCTTGCTGAGTCATCATCATCATCATCATCATCATCATCATCATCATCATCATCATCATCATCATCATCATCATCATCACCATCATCATCATCAGTAGTAGTAGTAGTAGTAGTAGTAGTAGTAGTAGTAGTAGTAGTAGTAGTAGTAGTAGTAGTAGTAGCAGTGTAGTAATGTAGTAGTAGTAGTAGTAGTAGTAGCAGTAGTAGAAGTAGTAGTAGCAGCAGAAATAGTAGAGTAGTAGCAGCAGCAGCAGCAGTAGCAGCAGCAGCAGCAGCAGTAGTAGTAGCAGCAGCAGCAGTAGTAGTAGTAGTAGTAGTAGAGTAGTAGTAGTAGTAGTAGTAGTAGTAGTAGTAGTAGTAGTAGTAGTAGTAGTAGAAGTAGTAGTAGCAGTAGTAGTAGTAGCAGCAGCAGCAGCAGCAGTAGAGTAGTAGCAGCAGCAGCAGCAGCAGCAGCAGCAGCAGCAGCAGTAGTAGTAGTAGTAGTAGTAGTAGTAGTAGTAGTAGTAGTAGTAGTAGTAGTAGTAGTAGTAGTAGTAGTAGTAGTATAGCAGCAGCAGCAGCAGCAGCAGCAGCAGCATATACATCATCAATATAGCAGAGTACAAGTGACGATCTGGGACAAAAAGAGGATTTAGCCTAGTCTGAATCTCTTTCCACGCCAGCTTTCCATTAGGCCGTCAGCCCCATGTCACACACCTGCTGGCACACGGACTCTCAGACACACGCAATACAGAAATCACTTATATCCTCTAACCTGTACCAAAAGTGATTGCTTAGTTCTACAACAGAGCGTTACATGCCCATCAGTTGACGTTTTGCCAGCCAAGTTATTCTGATTTTAACCTTCCAGAGAAGCCTGTTGTCTTTTTTCTGTATTTTCTAACATTAAGCAGATGTGGACATCTGTTATGGTATCTCTATGATGTGTCGCTGTTTCGGAAGTGCACCTTCAAGATTGCCAAGAAGTATGACTGTGTTGGAGTCTTTACAAGTTTGGCCCCCTATAATCTTTTTGGATAAGATAAGGAGCATTGCAGATGCTTACCTAGAGGGAATGTAACTTTCTTTCACTGTCGTTTTTGTGTGTGTGTTTTTTTTTAAAGGTAAGTGTATATTCTTCCTGAAGAAGTGCGCGCGCATGTGTGTGTGTGTGTGTTGTGTGTGTGTGTGTGTGTGTGTGTGTGTGTGTGTGTTGTGTTGTGTGTGTGTATGTGCACACAAGCTTGCATGTATGTATGTATGTGTGTGTTGTGTGTGTGTGTGTGAGAGAGGAGATGAGAGAGTGAGATGGAGAGAGAGGAGAGAGAGAGAGAGAGAGAGAGAGAGAGAGAGAGAGAGACAGAGAGAGAGACAGAGACAGAGACAGAGAAAGAAAGAGACAGACAGAGACAGAGAGAGAGAGAGAGAGAGAGAGAGAGAGAGAGAGAGAGAGGAGAGAGAGAGAGAGAAGAGAGAGAGAGAGAGAGAGAGAGTTATTATTATTATTTTTTTTTTGTTCATGTTCTAGTTTATGTTGCTCTTCCTCTTAGGGCACAAAACTGCCACAGAGTTATATGCAAAACCACTTTAACCTGGGGAATCTTCAATGTCTTGGCTCCATATCTGACCACACTGTATGGATGCCTTTTAATTCTATCTTAAATGTAATACTTAAAAGTATTTGCGAAAATTACATTTTTGCAATGAGGTTATCAGGCAACATTGTCATTTCCCTCCCATAATCTTTTCCAAGAGGACTTAACGGCATGCGGAATGTGCCACATGCGGAATTCAACATCTGCTGTGAAACTCACACGCATATTCTTGACACACAAACACACACACGCACGTGCGCACACACACACACACACACACACACACACACACACATGCACACACACACACACACACACACACACACACACACACACACACACACACACACACACACACACACACACACACACAACACACACACACACACACACGTGAACGGAAAATAGAAAGTTAAAAAAAGGACAATTGCAAAGTGATTGAAATAACAGAGAGAAAACAAGCAGAAAGATCAAGAAAAAGAAGAAGAAAAAAGTAAAACAATTTCAAAAGCTCCATTTCCCTGATTGTTGGATTGTTGCTTGAACAGGAAAAACAACCCAAAATGTCAATCTCTCTCTGACATGAATATTTTATGGGATAGGCTTATTCTTATTCTTATGGATCTTTGCTGTTGATGTTCTTGATATATGCTGCTACTGCTACCATTGATAATGTTTGCACTCTTGTAAATTCTGTCCGAAAATTGGTACTGGCTGTGAGGGGTAATGTCTGTGAATGGTACTGTAATCAAATGGTACTGTCTGTGAATGGTACTATCTGTAAATGGTACTATCTTTGAATGTTATCATCTGTGAACGGTACTGTAATCAAATGGCACCATCAGTGAATGATATATACTGTCTGTAAATGGTATTGTTTGAGAAGGGTATTGTCTGTGAAGGGTAGTGACTGTTAATAGTGCTGTATGCAAGTGGTACTGCCTATGAATAGTAATGTCTGTGGATGGGACTGTATGCGAATGGTACTGTCTGTGAATGATACTATCTGTGAATGGTATTGTCTGAGAATGGTACAGTCTGTGAATGGTATTGTCTGTGAATGATACTGGTGGTGAATGGTACTGACTGTGAATTGTACTGTCTGAGAGTGGTACTGTCTGAAAATGGTACCTTCTGTGAATGGCACTGTCTGTGAATGGCACTGTATGCGGATTGTAGCATAGTACATAGGGAGGCTTTTTTAGCCTTTATTTGAAATCCATTGACGAACATTGCTGAAGAGTATGTTGGCATGTTGGTTGTAAAACAATCTGGAAACACAGCCAACCACTTGGGTATTAATTCTAAATTAGTATCATATAATTTCTACATAAACCTCTCTGTCTTTGTCTCTAACTCTGACTCTATCTGTGTTTCTCGCTCTCTGTCTGCCTGTCTGCCTGT
>CM060318.1:31817630-31820130 GCA_030674155.1 Stramonita haemastoma
CAGTGGCGTTTGGAGAATTAAGGGTGGTTTTTTTGTTGTTGTTTTGTGTTATTTACGATCTCCCAGGTCAACTTCGAGTGCAGACCTGCCAGTGTATTCACTCATTTGTGTGTATTACACTCACGCAGAAGATCAAAATATGCACGTTAAAAATCCAAAAAGTTTTGCCGGCGTTCAGTGGGTGACGGAAACACGAGCATATCCAGCATATAATTATTCCTAAAGTGGGAAATCGGCTACTAATCCTGTGGGGACAATAACATGATAAAAAAACCGGTTCCATACCGAAAATCTCACCCATTGCATTGGTAAACCTCAGAGCTCTAGTAGCCGAGGGAGAGAAAAAAAATCAGTCATGTGCTTCCGTTCTCTACTTAATTGTTGCCGTCGACTAAAATGACCAGACCTAGGGCCAACATTTACCTAAGTACCGTACCGCTGAAGCCAACCCACTATCGACATGCTGACGTCAGTGCCCTACTCTCTAAACTCCCCCAGAAGTTACAAGGTTACTTTCCCTTTTTTTTCAAAATTTACGGACAGAGGATTTTAAGGCGAGTTTATTTATCCTGGCGGAGCTTATCAGTCTTCAATCCAAGGTTTGCATGCTAGGTATGTTTGAGTTGTCCATGCCACTGGCTTGATCTTTCGAAACAAATAATCAACAACAACAAAATACAAGCAGAGAGAGAGAGAGAGAGAGAGAGAGAGAGAGAAGAGAGAGAGAGAGAGAGAGAGAGAGAGAGAGAGAGAGAGAGAGAGTGTGTGTGTGTTGTGTGTGTGTGTGTGTGTGTGTGTGTTGTGTGTGTGTGTGTGTGTGTGTGTGTGTGTGTGTGTGTGTGTGTGTGTGTCTGTATGTGTGTTGAGGGAGGGAATGGTGGTGGCTTAGGTATTGATTTGGAGGGGGGGGGGCTGTTTTTTATTGTTTCGGTTTCGTTGTTGTTTCGCATGTGTGCAAAATGTTTGTGCTCAAGTCGTAACTGGAACTTGTGCACTAGAGTACTGTCAGATTGTCAGTCCATCGTTTTAAACACAGAATAATATACTGTCCACCACATCTCTCCACCTTCATACTACTCCCCCCCCCACCCCCTTTTTTTTTTCTCTTACAACACGGTAGGCTCCGAAAGAAGACGATTGCTGAATGGCAAAGTTATTACAAGTTAGCTATGCTGGACATTAACCTAACACACCATCATCTTCAGCATTATCAACACTGTCATAATCATTCATCATCGTTATTATTGTTCTACTGTTGTTGGTGTTGTTATTGCCGTCGCTGTGTTTTCTCTCTTCTTTCTCTTGTTTGTTTCTTCTCTCTATCTCTAGATCGTGAGTGCTTTTTGTTTTATTTGTGTGTTTTTTTCTTTCTACGGAATGATGCATCCCAGATACTCAGCACTTCCCCTTTCCATACGTCATGTCCAATTTGTGACAGAAACCTGTATCTTAAGTAATAATTCAAGGTGCCATTAATAAAACAACTAAGAAAAAAGTAACAAAAAACACTAAAACAAGTCCACCCCTTTCCCCTCTTCCCTCCCCCAAGAAAGCAAAAAGTACAAACAATCCTCACCCCAAAGAGAACAACAACAACAACAGAAAAACCCCAGCCTATCCCAAATTCTTTATAAAGTTGGGTCGAACACCTAAACTGCATCACAATACACCGTTACCATGCTTTTGAGAGGTGTAAACTTGCAATTCAACAGGATTAAAGAAAAGAATCTTAAAAAACAAACGGTGGTCAATATCACTAGAAAAACAAAAACAGAATGAATCCAATTTAATTTGCGTTAATGCATTGTTGGCCCCTTTTTTTGGTTTTGTTTGGTTGTGTTCTAGTTGTAGTGTGTATCTTGTTCTGAATATATTCATGTTTGTTGGCGATGTTTATCGAACAATTTTGTTTTATGTTATTTTACAGTATGTGTTTGGAATACATGTGTAGGCACACGTATATGTTTTTTTTGTATTTTCAAAGCAATCCGTTCGATCCTTCTAAATATTCATTTTATGGCTTTTTTCTTTATTTTTTCTTTGTTTCTCTTTTTTTTGTTTGCATCTTGATGAAGTTAATTCCTTCGGAAAGGAAGTTCGATATCAAATAACAGTTTTTTTATTTTTTATTTTTTCTTTCTCTTGTGCAGAAAGCATCGATTTTTCAATAATTCACATTCAGATAGAAAAAATGTAATACTTTGCACACGATTTCCAATGATTTTGCCATTTTCCATGTGATAGACCTGTTAACTGTCATTCACACAGAATATTTTTTTTGTTTTTTTTTGGTTTGGGTTTTTTTTTTGTAATTTGTGAGTCAGTGTCAACAATAAAACCTGCTCTGATATTGTTTTGCTTTGTATAAAACTGTCATTATCACAGCTGTAATCTCTCTGTTAAAGTGAGCGTGAATGTCGGGGGTAGTTATGATAGCATGGTTATTATTGTATGCTTATGCTGTTTTCGATCCTTATAAAATCAGCTCCACAAAACCTGG
>CM060318.1:31825130-31827630 GCA_030674155.1 Stramonita haemastoma
TGGGAGGGTAAAGACATCAAAAAAAGAATGTTAAAAGCTACAAATGATTTAGGCAGGGATGTAAATGGCGCCCTTGATTTGTTTGTACAGTGTTTAAAAGATGCCAGCAGATGCATGATAAAGCAAGTTGGCTTTGACAGAAAGAACAGATCACCATGGTTTGATGAGGAATGCAAAAAATTAAAACAGGAAACTAGAAAAAAGCTCAATCACTTTAGAGTGACTAGAAAGGAAGAAGATAGGATGGTTTATGTTGAATCAAGAAAGAAGTATAAACAGTTGCTAAAAAACAAGAGAAAAAATATATAATAGGCAACAAACTGAAATGCTAGTAAGTCAGGTGAACAGTCCATCTAATTTTTGGAAGGAATTAAGAAGATTAGGTTATGGTAATAAGAAAAAGGTTATGAACAGTATAACGACTGACGACTGGTTTAGACACTTTAGAAACATTTTTCAGGGCGATGTTGATGAAAGTAATAATGAAGGTAACTTTACATCCAATTTATCTGAAGAAACAGACCACATTCTAAATAAAGAAATCTTAGAGGTAGAAGTAATTCAGGCTATTGGAAGACTGAAAAATAACAAAGCAAGTGGAATAGATGATATTTCAGCAGAAATGCTTAAGAATGGTGGTACAACTGTAAATGTATTCCTGACACAGTTATTTAATGCTATATTTGAACAAGGAACCTACCCTCAGGAATGGTCTAAAGCCATTATCATTCCTTTGTATAAGAAAGGAGATCCTGAGGATGTAGACAACTATAGAGGGGTATCTCTTTTAAGCATAGTTTCAAAATGTTATACTTCTATATTGAATGCTCGTTTGTATGACTGGCTAGAAAGCAATAATATGATTTCAGAATGTCAAGCAGGCTTTCGTCGAAAGCATTCTACCATTGACCAAGTTTTTACTCTGTATGCAAGTATTCAGAACATTATGAATAAAAAAGGCCGAAAATTGTATGTCGCATTTATAGATTTTAAAAAAGCCTTTGATTCTGTTCAACACAATAAACTATTGCAATGTATTTATGCCCATGGTGTGAAAGGTAAGTTTTTTGCATCCCTTAGTGCTATGTATGAGTCATTATCAGCATGTATACGAGCAAATTTTGAATTAACTGATATGTTCCAAACACCTATTGGAGTAAGACAGGGATGTGTTCTGAGCCCCACATTATTTTGTACATTTATTAACCAGTTAGCAAACAGTATGAAAGAAAAAGGCAAGCATGGGGTTCAACTGCATCCTGATATTTTCGAATTGTTTATCTTATTGTTTGCTGATGATGTGGCATTATTGTCAACTACACCTACTGGCTTGCAAAATCAACTTAAGGTTTTAGAAAAGTGTTGTGATGATATGAAATTAAGCGTAAATATAGATAAAACCAAGATTATGGTGTTCAGGAAAGGGGGGTTCTTAGGTAAACATGAAAAGTGGTTCTTCAATAATAGAAAACTAGAGGTAGTCAACAGTTATTGCTATTTGGGATTTAATTTTACATCTATGATCAGTGCAAAAAGAGGTACACTACACCTGGGTACTAAAGGGAGAAAAGCAGTCCTACAGCTCAACAAAGTTTTTCAAAAGTGCAAAGAAATGACGTCTAGTACATTCTTTAAAGTTTTTGATGTAAAAATTCAACCAATATTGTTGTACTCATCGGAAATTTGGGGTTGTATAAATTAGACCACTTAGAAAAAGTACACATGATTGCATGTAAACGGTTTTTGGGTGTGCCAACCAAGACCCCAAACAAAATGGTGTATGGAGATCTGGGCAGATTCCCACTTTACGTGAATACATATGTTGCATGTATTAGATATTGGTTTAGATTATTACAGATGAATACAGAGAGATTACCACATAAAGCCTATGAAATGTTATTAGAATTAGATAGATATGGTAAGCAATGCTGGGCTTCAAAAGTTAGAGAAATACTATGTATAACTGGATTCAATATTGTTTGGTTAAACCAAGGTGTTGGAGACGTGAAAATGTTTTTACATGCTTTTAAACAGAGACTTGTGGATTGGTTTGCCCAGGAATGGTCTGGCACCATAAGGGACCGGGATAGATATGATAGCTATAGAAACTTTAAGATTGTTTTTTGAAAAAGAAAAATATATTGGTGAGTTGGATACATACTGTTTTCGCGTTGCAGCCACGCAAATTCGATTCAATGTACTACCACTGAACAATAACATACATCGTTATAACAGTATAAATGAAAAAAAGAATTGCCTTTTTTGCAAAGATCAGTGGAAAATGAAGAACACTTTTTACTGAGATGTCCCATTTATGAGGACCTAAGAAACAAATTTCTCAAAGATTCAACAAGTCTGCCTTTGCCCCTACTACTGAAAGCTACAATACCATCACACACATATAATCTATCGCGATATGTTTTTCATGCAATTAAAAGAAGAAGTAAAATAAATCTGTAAACATTATTTTTCAAGTTGATGAGTTTCCAAGTTACATAAA
>CM060318.1:31850130-31852630 GCA_030674155.1 Stramonita haemastoma
AGATGACAAGATTTACAAAACTGCATACACACGGAGACTGGATGAAAAAGCACATGAATGTTTATTCCATTATCCTCATATTAAAGGAATAAAAAAGATAAATAATAAGAGATAAATTAAATAATAAATCATGGCGAGAAACAAGATATTTAAGAGCGTGTTCAGCTGTTGAATCATCAGGAAAAAGTTTGAGCTGACAAACGTGATGATTGAAGGTTTACAAAAGAACAAAAAAAACAGCACAATGTTTTACAAAGCAACGAATCAAAAAAATGGATTCTGAAGTATGCTAATCCCCGACAGAGATAATCATTAACTTTGCAATGTATGTGTGCGTGTGTCTATGTTAGAGTGCACTATGCAAACGTATACAAAAGATATTTAAAAGATTCAATAAATACATAAATAACTAGATAAATAAATAAATACATACATAAATACATATGTGTCCATGTGTGCATGCCATTCAGAATCAAGGTGAATAGGTACAAGCCCTAAAGGAAAACCGAAGCATAGAAGTTGTACAATTTTCTCATACAGTGCAGTACATGCAGTCTTGCCACCGAATAGGTTCTGTGCTTATCAGTTGAAGTAGAGCATGCTAGCTGCCTAGCCTACGAGCAGGGAAGAAAAGGGACTGGCTCACTGTCTAATGGATGCGTGTGATGATCAAGCCAATCTTTCTCCTCTAGCTTTTTTTTTACAGAAGGAAAGCACCACAAGAAAGAAAAAAAGCAGGCACACAAGCACACACACACACACACACACACACACACACACACACACACACACACACACACACACACACACACACACACACACAGCTGACCTTCAGAAGCAGACAAAAAACAATTACTTGACCACGTATCCTCCACCCCCCCCCCCTCCTCTCTTCCACCTTCCCTCTTTTTTCGTTTTCTTTTCTTTTCTTTTCTTTTTTTTTTTCCTTTGACCACTCTGGTTCCACAAACGTGCTTCTCTTTCGCCCATTTTCTCTTCTAAAGACTTGCACTCACCTCCCCATTCTCTCCAACCCCCCCATCCCCACCCCGCCTCCACCCCCCACCCCCAACCGTTGCTGCACCCCCACTCCTTCCCCTTCTGCTGCGCTCCATCTTTCAATCGTTATTGGAAAGGTGATAAAAGAACATAAGATTACTTTAATTTTAAAGATTTGGAATGAATATCTGAGTGGGCGAGTGTCTTTTGCGGGCATCTTCAGCAATTTAGCTTCACAAAGCCAAACAAACAAGCAAACACTCAAACACACACACACCACACACACACACCACACACAGACACAGACACACACACACACACACACAACACAGACACACACACACACACACACACAACCACACACACACACACACACACACACACACCACACACACACACACACACACACACACACACACACACAAACACACACACACATATACATACAAAACCTTGTTCGTCTGATTTTGTATGATTAATATAGGAAACAATATCAACAATATCAACAGGAGATACATATAGTTTAAAAGACAATGTGGAGGAGGGACACATTTCAGTCCTAATGATTAAATTTGAAATTACAAGGTTGTTGAAAGGTAAGTTTTGTTTCGAAAATACAGAACTGCAATTTCAGCAAATTTGAGTACACAGGTTGAAAGCCAGACAGCTAAAAGGAATATATATGTGTGTGTGTGTGTGTGTGTGTGTGTGTGTGTGTTGTGTTGTGTGTGTGTGTGTGGTGTTGTGTGTGTGTGTTGCGTGCGTGTGTGTGTGCGCGCGCGCGCGTGCGTGCGTGCATGCGTGTGTGCGTGTGTGCGTGTGTGTGTGGTGTTTGTGTGTGTGTGTATTTGCGTATGTGTATGAGCGTGCGTGATTATGTGTGTGTGCGCGTGTGTGTATATGTGCGTGTGCGTGTGTGTATTATGTGCGGTGGCGCGCGCGCGCGCGTGTGTGTGTGTGTGTGCGTGCGAGTGTGTAGAGATACATAATTGATTTCATATGGGAGTTAAAATTACTAGCTATCATGTAGGCGGCACAAGTCAGAAAGTGTGGTTCACATCGATAGAGAATCTTTTCCCTAGCAAAAGGTGAGAGAAACAGCCACACAGGCAAACGTCTTCTCCGCTGTGTACTTATTGTTTTACAGTGATTCCTAGGGTAGACTAAGTAAAACAAAATTGTTATCATGGGTACCTTAAAGATTGTTGTTTGTTTGTTTGTTTTATTATTGCGTCGTTCTTGTTGTTGTTGTTGTTTGATTTTGTTCGTTGACTACAACTCTTATCTAAGGTTCACCAATGATGCTATTTTCCGTATGCGATCGTTATTGCCCTCCCTGAAGATAACCGCATTCCGACTTCGGTGATGTATACTGTGCATGCTTGTTTAATGTATGGAGAGAGAGAGAGAGAGAGAGAGAGAGAGAGAGAGAGAGAAGAGAGAGAGAGAGAGAGAGGAGAGAGAGAGAGAGAGAGAGAGAGAGAGAGGAGAGAGGAGGAGG
>CM060318.1:31880130-31890130 GCA_030674155.1 Stramonita haemastoma
GATGTGGAATCAGTATTGCCAAATTAATTACAAATTGCATGCAGGGTGTGTCATGTGGTTCTTTTCATATGCCGTGACGTGTTACTTTTCTACCACGATGGAGAAATATTGCATCCCATACAAATAAACTCTGTTAAATAGCTCTATGCAGAGGACATGCACACATATTGTTATGTTAAGGAGGAAAAAGAAACAAAATCATCTCAGGTAGAGCACAGTAAAGACTCAAACTCGCAACTTCATATTGCTCCAGATTGTTGGTCAAAACAATCAGATCTTTCTACCACCAGCTTATGGAGGGCGATCTATCACCACCTACCCCAGTACCTTAAAACGGTGGGTACCCATTAATCTATAGCTTGGTGAACTTCAGGACTAACCAAATCCAAGGCGTGCACTCGCTCACCCATCCACTTGGTAACCATGCTCGACGCTGTTTGAAACATTGGCTGGGGGAAAGCGAGTACTCTGACCACTGAGCTACCCCGTCCCCAAATGATAGGGTGGCCAAATTGTAAATGATAATTTTCTAGTCAATGGAGAGTTTCAGGTTTGAAATCTCTAGATTCAAACGTCTGGCCCCTGTTATTTTTCTTTTCTCCTAGAGGGATCGTTGGGGTACCGAAATGAAATGCTCGGGCTTGTGTGTCTTCTGGCATAATTAAACATGGCGGAACCCATTTCTCTCCGGGTAGAGCGTGCATGCTGGGTATGTTTGCTTTTCTGTAGTCCACCGGAATGTTGGCATGGATTACATAAACTGCTGTTAGCATGTTCGATCTTTTTGCAAGCATGCACATAAACGGAGTTAAGGCACTGGCAGGTCTGCATCTTGAGGAGCTAAGGTACTGACAGGGCTAGGGCTGCCTTTTATCTTGACTGGTGAGATCATAAAACCCTAAAATCACCAAACGCCGCTGAAGAGATTTGAACCCACGGCTTCATGGACCCATAGGATTGAATCGAAAAGCGCTCCTAACCAGTCAGCTATAGCTTTACTTTTTTTTTTTTAATAAAGGTTAAAGCGCCTACAGCAACAAGAAAAGATGTCTTAGTTTTCACACAAAAGATAGGAGAAAACACAAATTGATGGCGCCCTACCGTGGTTATGCAATATCTGGAGAGAAAAAAGCAGGTTTAGCCCTGGGCAATACATGCCTGACAATAGTGTACCTTCCATTAGCCTTTATTGATTGAAACCAAGAAAAAAACGCTCTACTCAGATTCAAGTTGCTTTGCTGCTCTTGATGTTTGTCTTTGTTGCTGTTATCGCTGCTTGGTTTTTGCTGCTGCGGTCGCTGCTGCTGTGGTGGTACATTAAGCTGTTTTCCTGTTGTTTAATTTAATTTCATTTTTTTAGGCTTTAAAAAAAAAAGCTTAACAAGAACGAGTTTAGTATTTCTATCGTCGTGATATACACATGCAGAAAGATTAAATGGTGCACGTTAAAATCCTCCCCCCCCCCCTCCCAAAATCATGTCGGCGTTTGGTGGGTACAGAAACACGAATAAACTCTGCACTCATCCCGAAATCAGAATACAGCTACCTTTAAAGTAGGATAAAAAAAAACTGTTGCATACGCAAAACTCTCACCATGGTGAACCAAGAGCTGTAGACCAGAAACGAAAATCACATCTGCTATCTTGTTTCTGCCTCGTGTTGCACAAGGTGTTTTGATACCGAACATGTGTGAAAGCACTCTTTGCTCCAGGATTTCTTTACAATGTTGCTGGAAACAGATCTCAGAGAGAAACAGTTTTGCATCTGCTGAGCTCAAAAGCCCATGAAAGTGTCAGGGTGATAAGACTGATAAAGCCTGGCTGTCTTGAAGTGGTGGTCATGCTTTAGTCATTCATTTATGCCTTCATGCATATTCGTTTTACTTGTTGCTTGTTTAACTGTTAATAAATTAAATTTTCTTTTTTTTTCTTTTCTTTCTTGTTCCTTTCTTTTTTTTTCTTTCTTTTCAATTCGTTTTGTTTCGTTTCGTTTCGTTTCTTTCTTTCTTTCCTTTATTTTCTTTCTTTCTTCTTTCTTTCTTTCTTTCTTTCTTTCTTTCTTTCTTTCTTTCTTTCTTTTTTTCTTTTCTGTCTTTTCTTTCTTTCTTTCTTTCTTTCTTTCTTTCTTTCTTTTCTTTCTTTCTTCTTTCTTTCTTTCTTTCTTTCTTTCTTTCTTTCTTTCTTTTTTATTTCCATTTGTTTGCAGTTCTTTCTCGATCTCTCTACAGCTCTCACTCTAGTGTGTGTGTGTGTGTGTGTGTGTGTGTGTGTGTGTGTGTGTGTGTGTGTGTGTGTGTGTGTGTGTGTGTGTGTGTGTGTGTGTGTGTGTGTGTGGAAGGGGGGGGGGTGTTGCCGTCCATTCTTTCTATTTGTCTTTCTGCAGTGCTTATAAAAAGTCCTTTCTTTCTATTTATCTTTCTGCCGTCCTTTCCTATCATGTGTCTCTCTGCAGTCCTTTCTTTTCATGTGTCTTTCTGCAGTCCTTTCTTATCATGTGTCTTTCTGCAGTCCTTTCTTATCATGTGTCTTTCTGAAGTCCTTTCTTTTTATTTGTCTTTCTGCAGTCCTTTCTTTTTATTTGTCTTTCTGCAGTCTTTCTTTTTGTCTTTCTCTTTTATATTGTCTTTCTGCAGTCCTTTCTTTCTATTTGTCTTTCTGCAGTCCTTTCTTTATGTTTTCATTATTTTGCAGCTTTCTTTCTACTGTCTTTTGCAGTCATTTCTTTGTGAATGTCCTTTTTAAACTTCTTTGCTGCTTTAATACTTTCATTTGTGTGTTTCTTTTCTTTCTTGACATATTGTTTAGTTGTCTGTCTGTCTATTTGTCTGCTTGTCTCGCTGCCACATATTCTGTCTTGTTCTTGTCTGTCTGTCTGCTCTGTCTCTGTCTCTGTCTCTGTCTCTCTGTCTTCGTTCTGTCTGTCTGTCTGTCTCTGTCTGTCTGTCTGTCTCTGTCTCTGTCTGTCCTTGTCTGTCTGTCTGTCTGTCTGTCTGTCTGTCTGTCTGTCTGTCTGTCTGTCTGTCTGTCTGTCTCTCTCTCTCTCTCTCTCTCTCTCTCTCTCTCTCTCTCTCTCTCTCTCTCTCTCTCTCTCTCTCTCTCTCTCTCTCTCTCTCTCCTCTCTCTCTCTCTCTCTCTTAAATTCCCCCCGCCAATATCGCTGTACCGGTTCAGTCGTAGTACCATCAGAACTAATGCATTTGCCAACTTCCCCATTTTCCCTACTGTCAGTTCGGCACTATTCTTATCGTTGATATATGGGGTTGGATCCCTTTTCTAACGTAAAGGATTTGTCTAGAGAAGGGATTTTTTTTCAACACATACGACACTGCTTTTCCATCAAATGCCAGGCTTAGTTTTAATATTGAAAAACTTTTTTTTTCTTGTTAACAAAGAAAAAAAAAAACCCGAAAATGAGACATCAGTTCTGTTTTTTTTAATGTTTTTTGTTGATGGTGTGTGTGTAGATATCTATATTGACTTCATGTTCTCCTTTCTCTTTTACAAGGTACAAGATACAAACCTTTATTTTCGACTTACATAAAAGAAAAATTCAAACACATTGAATTTAAATACTTTACTATCTCAAAGACAGAGATTTTCACGCGGGTTCACAATTCACAACATCTCTCTTAACTACATTTCTCCTCTTCTCTCTTTCGCTTCCCAATTTTAAAAAGAAAAAATGTTTTACAAAAAAAAAGAATCCCATAACCTTTCTACCAGTAGCACAGTATTATTTTGCCATGCTCCAAATATCAGAGCTAATGCATTTCCCATCTTCAGGTTTTTATTTGTCTTGTCACTCTCTAAGTGTTCTTGCCTTTGATATATGTAAGGGATATATTTTTGACGAAAAGATTTTGCCCGGAAAAGACATTTTCCAACGTGTACGTTACAACTCTTTTGTCGACAGACGTGCTATGTAGGGCTTTCTTGCTGTTGCTCTTATTGTGTTGTTGTTGTTGTTGTTTGTTGTTGTTGTTGTTAATATATCCAGGGAAAGGGTGGAATGAGGGTGGAGTGTTGTATCTTTAGGCTAAAGATAGGTTATTTAGTTAATGGTAGATGTAGACGGGTGAGTAAGAGAGTGAGGAGATGGAAGGGGGACACAGAGAGAGAGAGAGAGAGAGAGAGAGAGAGAGAGAGAGAGAGAGAGAGAGAGAGAGAGAGAGAGAGAGAGAGAGAGAGAGAAGAGAAGAGACAGAAGACAGACAGACAGACAGACAGACAGACAGACAGACAGACAGACAGACAGACAGACAGACAGACAGACAGACAGACAGACAGACAGGGGGATAGTGACAGAGAAACAGAGACAGAGAGACATAGACACAGAACACAGACAGACAGAGACATAAGGAGTAGGTGTATAGGCACTGACAGACAGACAGATAGACAGAAGGAGTAGGTGTATAGGCACTGACAGACAGACAGATAGACAGAAGGAGTAGGTGTATAGGCACTGACAGACAGACAGACAGAAGGAGTAGGTGTATAGGCCACAGACAGACAGACAGACAGACAGAACAGGAAGGAGTAGGTGTATAGGCACTGACAGACAGACAGACAGACAGACAGACAGAAGGAGTAGGTTTATAGGCACTGACAGACAGACAGACAGACAGAAGGAGTAGGTGTATAGTCACTGACAGACAGGAAAAAGACAGACAGACAGACAGACAGAAGGGGTAGGTGTATAGGCACTGACAGACAGACAGACAGACAGACAGACAGACAGACAGACAGACAGACATACGAGTAGGTGTATAGGCATGACAGACAGACAGACAGACAGACAGAAGGAGTAGGTGTATAGGCAATGACAGACAGACAGACAGACAGACAGAAGGAGTAGGTGTATGGCACTGACAGACAGGACAGACAGAAGGAGTAGGTGTATAGGCACTGACAGACAGACAGACACAGACAGACAGACAGACAGACAGACAGAAGAGTAGGTGTATGGGCACTGACAGACAGACAGACAAGACAGAAGGAGTAGGTGTATAGGCACTGACAGACAGACAGACAGACAGACAGACAGACAGACAAAGAAGTGATGCAGACAGACAGACAGAAGACAGACAGACAGACAGAGGCAGACAAAAACAGACAGACAGACAGAAGGAGTAGGTGTACGGGCAATGCA
This sequence comes from Stramonita haemastoma, assembly GCA_030674155.1. NCBI lineage: Eukaryota > Metazoa > Mollusca > Gastropoda > Neogastropoda > Muricidae > Stramonita > Stramonita haemastoma. The sequence goes on from CM060318.1 coordinate 31,885,279, forward strand.
GACAGACAGACAGGCAGACAGGCAGACAGACAGACAGACAAGACAGACAGACAGACAGACAGACACAAAGACAGAAAGACAGACAGATAGACAGACAGACAGACAGACAGAGGAGTAGGTGTGTGTGCAATCTTGCATTATAGTTCATCCTTCCCCTCTTCCCTTTTCTGCTCCCAGTCTTGGAACAAAATTTCCCCAGATTTTCTATCAGTAGCACAGTATTATTTTGCCATGCTCCAAATATCAGAGCTAATGCTTTTCCCAACTTCAGAGGTTTTTATTTTTCTTGCCACTCTCTAAGTGTTCTTACCTTTGATATATGTGATGGATAAATTTCTGACGCGAAAGGATTATTTTCTGGAAAAGACATTTTCAATGTGTACTTACAGCTCTGTTGTCGACAGACTTGTTATGTAAGGCGTTTTTGTTGTACACATTTATGGGAAAGGGGTAGGGGGTTGTGGGGGGTTCTGTATTTACAGGCTCCTCTCTCTCCTCCTCTCTCTCTCCTCCCTCTCTCTCTCTCTCTCTCTCTCTCTCTCTCTCTCTCTCTCTCTCTCTCTCTCTCTCTCTCTCTCTCTCTCTCTCTCTCTCTCTCTCTCTCTCTCTCTTTCGTTTTGAACTCCGAACTCTAAAATTAATGGTTTAATTGTGCATCGGCCTTGGGCCACAAAACAATACAAAGGAGATTTGGGAAAGCATCACGGTATAATACAGTACATAATGCACAGTAACGAAACCAGACGACAGCTAGCAGGTTATAAGAAATCATAATGTACTATAGATTTCACATTAAATAAGTGTAGAGGTATTCATCACATCAAAGATGATGAGTTAACCCCCCCCCCAAAAAAAAAAAACCACCAACAAACAAACACACACACACACACACAAAAAACAGTACTTTACAGTAACAGTAAACAATGCAGTTTTCTGTCCGAAGTGTTTGCTGGTTCTGCAAAAAGAGAAACAAAGTCGGTGTGCCCATTCAAAATGCAGACACGCTCAGGCTCAAGGCCAATGTAGATTTTAACCATTTCAGAGGTCAGAGTTTTCTCTCTCTCTCTCTCTCTCTCTCTCTCTCTCTCTCTCTCTCTCTCTCTCTCTCTCTCTCTCTCCTCTCCTCTCTCTCTCTCTCTCTCTCTCTCTCTCTCTCTCTCTGACAGAAGTACGATATACAGTGTGATTTGGGTTTGTACAGAGCTAGCCATTATTCTCTTAGTTTGATCACTATTGTTTTCTAGTGCAGTGACTGGAATTGTATTCCTCCCAATTCAGCAGGTGAAGTATAGTTATACAGGTGTGCCTATTTTCTGTAAAAATATAGCAGATAGCTTGACAGCTAGCGTCTGTGTGGGATGGAGGAGAAAGGATGCAGCAGTAAAGAATCTGGGAATCAGAGAGAGTGCCATGGGTATTTTCCCCCAATTTTTGTTCCAGTGCAAATGTGTCGGGTTTTGATGTTGGATTCTATTCTGCGCCTCTATTTCTTTGTTTTTCGTTTCTCTAGATTGATTTCCCACAACTTCAGAGGTGTGTGTGTGTGTGTGTGTGTGTGTGTGTGTGTGTGTGTGTGTGTGTGTGTGTGTGTGTGGTGTGTGTGTGCGCGTGCGTGTGTGTGTGTGGTGTGTGTACGTGTGTTTGTACGTGTGTGTGTGTGTGTGTGTGTGTGTGTGTGTGTGTGTGTGTCTGTGTCTGTGTGTATGTGTGTGTCTGTCTGCGTGTGTGTTTGTGTGTCTGTGTGTATGTGTGTGTGCGTGCGTGCGTGTGTGCATGTGTGTGTACGTCTGTGTTTGTGTATGTTTGTGTGTGTGTGTGTGTGAAAGCATGTTGTTTTTTTTGTTTGTGTGTGTGCGTGTGTGTATATGTGTGTGCGTGTATGTGTTTGTGTCTGTGCGCGTGTGTGTGTGTACGTGTGTGTGTATGTGTGTGTGTTTGTACACGCGCGTACGTGCTTTCTGACATCGCTAATGTGCGGACAGCCTTCTGGATAGACTTCAAAGACTTCAAGCCGACTTTTTGATGGCTAACATTTCAAGGTAATATAAAACTGACAAGAGGGGATCCGACAGCAAACTTGAAAGATGGGAGAGATGTCGTATTTCGCTGATGAAAGCGACAATGGAATAAAAGAGACATCAGACCTCGTCTTCAAGCCTCCCTCCAGTAAACAAGGGGAATGGAGGGGACGGGGGGGGGGATAGATAGGAGACAGAAAAAAGAGTGCGGTCAGAGAGAGAGAGAGAGAGAGAGAGAGAGAGAGAGAGAGAGAGAGAGAGAGAGAGAGAGAGAGAGAGACAGACAGACAGACGACAGACAGACAGACAGACAGACAGACAGACAGACAGAGAGACAGAGAGACAGAGACAGACAGAGACAGACAGAGACAGAGAGACAGACAGAGACAGAGAGAGAGCAATGGTAGATTCGCAGTATATAGTAGAACTTGACAGCTTTCAACTCAACCAAGACTGTCACTGCTAAATGTTATCAACGATTTAAATACTTCAAGTGTAAACTTGGAACATTTTTTATGGTTTAGGAAGAATATGATCTTCATGTTTTTTTTGTAATATCATTCAGCTGTTGTGTATTTATATACGTTTATTGCAATGTAGTATATGGACTATCTTATCATTTTCCTTAGAAATAAATACCAAAAAGAAAAAAAAGTAGAGAGAAAGAGATAGTGTGAACACATGAGCAACAAATGGAAAAAAGAAAGAAAAAAAGAAAGGAAGAAACAAAGAAAGAAAAAGAAAGGCAGAAAGAAAGAATGAAAGAAAGACAGAAAGGAAGGAAGAAAGAAAGAAAAAAAGAAAGAAAGAAAGAAGAAAGAAAGAAAAAAGAAGAAAAAAAAGAAAGACAGACAGACAGACAGACAGACAGAAAAGACAACAACAAAATTGAAAAAATAAAGGGGAGAACATTAAGAAGGAGGAATTTAGGAAGGACAGAATAAACCCAATAAATAAAAGAAACAACCAAACATAAAACTCCAACTAAACAAAACCCCAGACATTTTTGAAAGTAGATCTTTTACCCTTTCATCTCCAAGAAATAACACACCAGAAAGGACAGTCAAGTCGCCTAACTCCTGAGGGAGATTTTTTTCTTTTTACTGATCAGAACATGAACAAGCAGGTGACGTGAGCATTCAGGTGTGACGCAAACCTGCTAGTGACGATGTCTTCTGTGATCAGGTTGCAAGAAGGGAGAAGAGAATGTTGTGAATAAAGAAACAGGTGCAGCGGCAACTCTTTAGAAAGTTATGTGTGAAATCCGTCAGACCGGTTTTCGAGGGTTATATATATATATATATATATATATATATATATATATATATATATATATATATATATATATATATATATATATATATATTCTTTTTTTTTCTTTTTTTTTAAGAGTTCGCTATCCATTGTTATCAGTATGTCATTATCCGTGTCAGCAACCGTGAATGGATGTATCTTGGAAAATATACATTACCTAGACTGTGTTTTATGTTGTGTTTTATGTTACAACATTTACTTTATTCGGGATGCCACGGGTCTGTCAGTAGTGTAAATAGCGAATCCACCTTCTGAAAATGATCTGCTAACATTCCCACCTGTTGGGTGCTTATCTTCGTTTCTGTGTTCTGCCTTCTTGGTCCATTCTCCTGCATTTTTTTCCTCAAGAGAAATAATCTTTAAAACTAACAATCTCCCGCCCCCCCCCCCCCCCCCCCACATCACTGAAGTCAGCTATGCCAGGCTTTGACTTATCATGCGCTTAACAGTAGCACATAATAATTATCATTGCTTAAATTGACTAAAACAAATAGCCTACATGCTGTATCAAAGTTTGACAAAAAAAGAATTTTGCAATATCTCAACATCAGATATAAGAAGCGTGTATTTGGAACAGGCTCTTTCTATCACTTTCTATGTAGTGTCATGAACCAGCTGGTAAAATTGTATTCTCGAATCATTGCCTTTGCAGGCGAGCATCTAGTAACCCAATAGGTTTAGAGCAAACGTGGTCGCCAGATCACGTGCACTTAAGTGTTTTTTTTTTATTTTTATATGAGGTAATGGAATAGCTATCGTGTGCTTTTTTTTTACATCTTAGTTGAATTCTGTCGATACAAAGTTCCCGCTAACACTGAATTGTGATCTATTAAAAAACGCACTACAAAATAGGAACTACCAACCGCAACAAACGTCTGAACCTTCATACAAAAAAATTTAAAATTGAAACAGAAGCATAACACTTTTGCAGGACCATTGTGTCACATTTGGTAAGGCATGGCAGAACCTTTTTTTTTTTTTTCATGTATTCCTCCTCTTTTCTTCTTCTTCTGCTCTTTTTCTGTCTCTGTGGTCTGTCTGTCTCTCCTTTCATTGTGTCTCTATTGTCTGTCTGTTGTGTCTGGTACTGTTTGCCTGTACTTTTTCTGCCTGTGTTCCTGAAGCTGCGGGTTGTCGCATCTGCTATCTCATTTCCTGTAAATCTTGCCCTGTCCTGTCTGTCTGTCCTTCTGTCGTCTGTATGTCTGTCTGTCTGCTGCCTACCTGTCTGTCTGCCTGTCTGTCTCTGTCTGTCTGTCAGTCTCTCTCTCTCCTCTCTCTCTCTCTCTCTCTCTTCTCTCTCTCTCTCTCTCTCTCTCTCTCTCTCTCTCTCTCTCTCTCTCTCTCTCTCTTTCTATCTTTCTCCTTTTTTTTTTCTCTTTCTCCGGAGTTTCCTCTAAGGTGATAAGGGGGCTCAGCATATTTCGGGGGCTGTCATCAGTCCTATTAATATTTTAGCAGTGTTCAGTTCTGCTATTAAGGAATCCTGTGTCAGATATCCGATCTCTCCTCTCCTTTTA
>CM060318.1:31905130-31907630 GCA_030674155.1 Stramonita haemastoma
TAAATCCTGTTCCGCTTTTCGTAAGAGTAGGCCATTGTGTGCCGGTGGGAACAGACGACAATATTTACACAACTGCGTACATACGGGGACTGGATTAAAAAAAAACACGTGAGTGCTTATCCCATTATCTTCGATATAAAAGAATAAAAGAAAAAAGAAAAGAAAAAGAAAAAAAGAGAAAGACAATGGCTATCACAGGTAGACCATCTTCTTCTTTGAACGCTCAGAGAGCAAACTATTGCTGTCTGTCATAATGAGGTGAAAATCGCGTTTCACTGCTACCATAATGCTGCCTGAGAAACCAGGCTTAGCGACACCCGATTTCAGCATGGGAGAATTTTTTTTTTTTTTTTGTGGTAAAAATGGTAGGAGAATGGACAAAGAAAACAGAAAAGTAGACAAGCACACTAGTGACTGGAAGAAAAAAAAGGAATAAGGCAGAAAGAAAGAAAGGGATAGATAAGAGGGAATTCCTAGAACAGAATTTCCGGAACCATGGGGATGCTGTTTTTACTGACAGCCCCCCCCCCCCCCCCCCACCCTCCTGACATCTCCACGGGGGGGTTTGGGGGTAAGGGTAGCACAGGTGTCAGTTTCCCCCACTTTCAGCTACTCTCAGCTGTTAATTAATCCATCCTATCCCAGCCTAGGTGGGGGTTGCTAGTGCTATTCATACCAGGCACTGACCACACTTGGAACAGGTAAACAGGAAAATGCGTGCTATATTTAGCACTCTTGACAGAGTGATGTTGGATTTGTGCGCTTGTGGTAGCTAGGCGGGCTATCTCAGAAGCCCTTTGTCAGGAGAGGTTTAAAAGCAAGGTATATAGTTTTCTGACACGAAAGAAAAAGGTTTACTGATGCCAGCTTCCTATCATTTTTTTTTTTAAATCGTGATATTTTTGTTTCTTGTCAGTGTATTTTTTAAAGTCTGGTATGCTAATCATTGCCCAGGATGCTACATAACGTGCTCGGCACACGTCAACCTGTCCAGCAGTTACTACAGCTCTGAAGTAACTGAAACCATCCCCTTTTCTCCCTAAAATTGTTGCATGCAAGGAACTAGATCTAGCCATCAACGTATCCATCATCACAAAAGAAAGATTTAGGAAAAAATCTTTTTTTGTGTGTGAATTACGGTCTAACTTTGGTGTCAGCGAAGTTAAGATGAGTTTGTATGTCTGAAAACTGTCTTTATTACCTTTAAAGTAAAAAAAAAAAGAAAACCAAAACAAAAAGTATGTACTAAAAGTAAGAGCTTTTTTTAAAATCATTATTAAATCATAGGTCATTTCGCTGTTTTTTAAAACGTAAGGAAGAGTGGTGGTTTTTCACTTCATTTTAGGAATATAAAATACTATAAATCAATAGGAGCTCAGACACACAGAGAAAGAAAGAAGAGAGAGAGAGAAGAGAAGAGAGAGAGAGAGAGAGAGAGAGAGAGAGAGAGAGAGAGAAGAGAGACAGAGACAGACAGACAGACAGACAGACAGACAGACAGACAGACAGACAGACAGACAGACAGAGACGAAGAGAAGAGAGACAGACAGACAAAGACAAGACAGAGAGGACAGACAGAAAGACAGAGCAAGACAGACAAACAGAAGACAGACAGAAGACAGACAGACAGACAGACAGACAGACAGACAGACAGACAGACAGACAGAGACATACATCAGAATCAAGACAGAGACAGAAGCAGAGACAAAGTTTCTCAAATAAAATACTACTAATACCCCCCCCCAAAAAAAAAAAGAAAAAAAGAAGCAAATGACAACCTAAGTCTCTCCCTACACCTCATCCTTACTTAAAAAAAAATAAAATCAACAACCAAAAAACCCTTAACTTAAAAAACAAAACCCACAGAGAGGGTGAGAGAGAGGAGGAAGAGAGAGGAGAAGAGAGAGAGAGAGAGAGAGAGGAGAGAGAGAGAGGAGAGAGAGACGAGAAGACAGAAGAGGACGAGAGACAGGAGACAGAGAGAGAGAGAGAGAGAGAGAGGAGAGAGAGAGAGAGAGAGAGAGAGACGAGAGAGAAGAGAGCAGAGAGAGGAGAGAGAGAGAGAGAGAGAAGAGAGAGAGCAGATGAGAAGAGATGGCAGGAGATAGAGAGAGAGGAAAATGGACAGGCTGATAAATCAATGGCATTTCTATTTAGAGAGATGTGATAATGTTTCGCTCTGCGTCAGCGTCTGATCGGGGATCTACTTCTCAAGTCTCTCTCTCCCGCAAGCCTGGCCCCGCTGTCAGTGTCGTCCACATAAATCAGCCCCGCCTTTTCCCTCTCCTTCTCCCGAGGCTCTCCCACTCGCCTCCCCTGCCCCCCCCCCCCCCCCCCCCTTCCCTTCCTTAAGGCTTCCAGGTCTGTCAGCTCCATTTCCATTTCACACAGCATCACTTCAGTCCCCAAGCAAGGTAAGGAGGAGGGAGGGGGGTGGGAGGATAGAAGATGAAGAAGTGGGGTGGGGGTGTGACAAGGACTAGAAGAAGATGAACAATCA
>CM060318.1:31912630-31915130 GCA_030674155.1 Stramonita haemastoma
TGTTTGTTTTTTTTTACTCTCTCCTCTCTCTCTCTCTCTCTCTCTCTCTCTCTCTCTCTCTCTCTCTCTCTCTTCTCTCTCCTCTCCTCCTCTCTCTCTCTCTCTCTCTCGTGCTCTCGTCGTCTTTTCTTTTCTTTCTTCTCTTCTCTTCTCTTCTCTCTCTCTCTTCTCTTCTCTGTCTCTCTCTCTCTCTCTCCTCTCTCTCTCTCCTCCTCTCTCTCTCTCTCTCTCTTCTCTCTCCTCTCTCTCTCTCTCTCCTCTCTCTCTCTCTCTCTCTAAGTGTGAGTAAGTGTGTGTGTGTGTGTGTGTGTGTGTGTGTGTGTGTGTGTGTGTGTGTGTGTGTGTGTGTGTGTGTGTGTGTGTGTGATTTGTATGTGCATTTGCCTGCGAGCGTGCATGCGTGAGTGAGTTGCGTATATGTATGTATGTATGTATGTATGTATGTATGTATGTATGTATGTATGTATGTATGTATGTATGTATGTATGTATGTATGTATGTATGTATGTATGTGTGTGTGTGTGGTGTGTGTGTGTGTGTGTGTGTGTGTGTGTGTGTGTGTGTGTGTGTGTGTGTGTGTGTGTGTGTGTGTGTGTGTGTAACCTACGTGTAGGAGTGAGTTTTACGTGTATTATTATCATACTATTATCACTATTGTTGATATTGAGTTCATTTTGTTGTTATGAGTTGTAACAATGTTGTAGCTAAGTATTTTTGGGTGGACTTTTCTTGGTTGCTAAGTTGTTTATTTCATTATGTTTCTTCGGTTGCTCTTTATCTATTAACGCTTCTCTTTTTCTTTTATAATCAAAATCATTTTATTGTGGCTTCTGATTTTCGTCTTCAGAAAGTGTGCATTTTTATTATCTTATTATGTATAATGTCCTTATTCCTTTATGTTGTTTGGTACTGCATATAGTTTTACTGTTTAGTATCTTTTTATCTTGATGTTTTCCCTGAAAAGGGCGGGGACTGGATGTAAAAAAGCACATGAGTGCTTATCTATTATCCTCGAATAAAAGAATTTTGCCTTGCCTTGCTTGCCTTGCCTTGTCTTGCCCTTTCTCTCTCTCTCTCTCTCTCCTCTCTCTCTCTTCTCTCTTCTCTCTCTCTCTCTCTCTCTCTCTCTCTCTCTCTCTCTCTCTCTCTCTCTCTCTCTTTCCTGTCCTGTCTGTCTCTCTCTGTCTGTCTGTCTGTCTGTCTGTCTGTCTGTCTGTCTTTCTGTCTGTCTGTCTGTCTGTCTGTCTCTCTCTCTCTCTCCCTCCCTCCCTCCCTCCCTCAGATACTACGTCATTCGTTATATTGCCGGCAGTACTAATGACTAATGACACTGTGACGGCCTACTAAATAGCGGGTAGCATGCAGGAATTTATGACCCGGTGTTTATGGAGCAAAGGGAGGCTGGGAACTAAAGGAAAAGGAGCTGTTCTTTTCTGTTTTTCCTTGGGTCTCTCTCGTGGTAGTATAGTTAGCTTTGGCTTTATACCTTATAATAATTGTTTGGGTTTTTTTTTTTAGCGCACCTGTCTACGTCTATAAGTTACAGTACTATACTGATATTTTTATATCATTGCGAGTGCGTTAAATCCATGTGGTGGCCCGGTGGTCTGGAGATATCGCTACTTGCCTAGAAAGTGAAAAGTATGGGTTCAAAGTGTGTGGTGTGATTCGATTCTCTGTTTTGTCCCAAAAATACTTCTCCCATCCACTAGACCGATATGGTGGTCTGAGTGCTAGTCTTTTGGATGTGACGATATATCAAAGTTGTGTATGTAACACGTATTCAGTGCACGTAAAAGAACCAACATCAACACTGTTCTGTCCCTGAACAGGAAAAAAATGTATAGAAAAATTTCCTCCGATAGGAAAACAGATACACCTGAAGACAAGTAAAAAAAAATATTGAGTGGCCTTGCTCTTGTCATAGCTCACTAACTTCTGGGAGAGCATCCCGAATATCACGTAGAAAACTCTACTACGTTGCCTTAGAGTGGTATGAATAATATATAATTGTAACAGAGTGGACATTGGCCCATGTGATATCGCATCTCTGCACAGCTTCTCTGGTAGGTACAGCTAGCCAGTTAGGATGTGACCTGTAAAAAGTGATTGCATAAATTCTACCGTTCACCATGGAGGTAAAGAGTATGCAATGGAGGGCTTTCGACCACCACCCAAGGAAACAGAGCATCGCACAATTCGCAGCTGTGTCTGGATTTAGTAACACAATGCTGCGACAGGGCTCTGATCGCATGGGAGGCAATCTACTTACCACCCCGTCACACAATACTATCTTGAGGGTATGGGTTCAATCCTTGATGGCGACACCCACATGAACGGTGTTACTGCCCATGCGCCATGTTGCCAAAAATGACTATCATTACTGATCATGGATAATGATACAAATACGTGCGACAGAGAGAGAGAGAAGGGAAAAAAGAGAAAGAGAAAGAGAGAGAGAGAGAGAGAGAGAGAGAGAGAGAGAGAGAGAGAGAGAGAG
>CM060318.1:31945130-31947630 GCA_030674155.1 Stramonita haemastoma
CTTGTTTGATGCAACAAAACAAACATCAGTTCTAATTATCTCTCTGCCCAAAACGATGTCACTAAAAAACATGTTGCATTCGACTTCTCTTTTTATCTTAACTCAAAACATTTTTTTACATATCTAATGTATCTGCTTGATGATATCAACTGTTATTATGTTACTTAACTTTCTCTATATATTTTTAATTCTTTGTCTTGTTTTAGTTTTTATTAGCAAATTGTTTCTGAGTTCGTCATATAAGACACACTCATCAAGTAAATTAATGTTTCTTCTTTTTGTTTTAGTATTTACATTCCTTGTCCACTTTGACATATTTGGTGCATCCCTTTATTAACATGACATTGTGACGGATTATGTACAATTTACAAAAAGTGAGTGTGGTGTGAGGGGTGGTGGTATTCCTTTATCTATGTTTCATCGTCACTAGACTGTCTGTATGTGTGTCTTTCTGCTTTATGTATGTCTATCCCTTAGTCTTACACTTGTCTGTTTGTCTGTCTTTCTGCTGCTTTCTCTCTCTCTTAAACTATGTTCTATCTCTATCCTGTTTGTCTGTCAGTTTGTCTGTCTGTCTGCTGTTCCCTCTTATCACACACGTACAGTCATACACAAAAATGATATAAATGAAAAGAAAGGAAAACGAGAGAGAGAGAGAGAGAGAGAGAGAGAGAGAGAGAGGAGAGAGAGAGAGAGAGAGAGAGAGAGAGAGGGAGGGGGGGGGGAGGGGTGGAGAGACAGAGACAGACAGACAGACAGAGACAGAGACAGAGAAACAGAGAACCAGAGACAGAGCAGAGACAGAGACAGAGACTGAAACTAGGATCAGGTGGAGACGGGAAGTACATTGTGCATAATGTGATTGCTTTTTGGCAGACAGTTTTCTGCAATCGTCTGCTTCTTTCCGTAACCTGACCACAAGTTGTTGTCACCAGTTGCCATGGAAACACTTCACTTTCTTTTTCTTTGGGATGATAATTTTCATGATAACCTAGTGCTGACTTTTCTCCTCCTCCGTCTTGTTTTTTCCTCATCTGCTTTATTATTTTTTTATGTCTGGATGTATACATGTATGTATGTATTTTAGTATGAATGTGTGTATGTATGTTATGTACATATGTATGTATTTTAGTATGTATGTGTATATATGTATATATGTATATATGTTATATATATATATGTGTATAATATATATATATATATATATATATATATATATATATATATATATATATGTATATGTATATATGTATATATGTATATATGTGTGATATATATATATATATATATATATATATATATATATATATATATATATATATATATATATATATTTATATATATATATATATATATATATATATATATAGATGTATGTGTGTATGTATGTATGTATGTATGTATGTATACATGTATATATGTATATATGTATGTATGTATGTATGTATGTATGTATGTATGTATGTATGTATGTATGTATGTATGTATGTATTGTATGTATGTATGTATGTATGTATGTATGTATGTATGTATGTATGTATGTATGTGTGCTTTTATTCTTTTATATCGAGGATAATGGAATAAGAAATCGTGTGCTTTTTTTTTACATTCAGTCACCGTGTGTATGCGGTTTTGTAAATTTTGTCATATGTTTCCACCGGCACACAATAGCCTACTTTTACGAAACTCGTGAGACAAAAGGCTCAGTATCTGAAATAAAGACACTGGTTAACTAAAAGATCTTCGCAATTTGCTATAGAGGTTCTTTGACACTGGGATAGAGTCAGGTCACTTCTTTTTGGAGGGTCTTGTGTGGCTGACTTTTAGATGTCTGGCTGTCATTCAGTCTATCTGTTTAAAACATATTCTGTTTATAAAGAAAAACAAAAAGCAACTTCAAAATCTACAAAGCCTCACATAATGTGTATTTTTAACACTGTAAAGTCTTTCGCAAACATTTCTCTTGGACAAAAGAGCAAAACCAAAATGACACAAACATGGTAGAAACCGCACTGATGATAAAAATACTTGATACTGCTCTCTGTCCCCCCAAGGGTTCAATCCAATCCAATTCTGTTCTTTACACCCCACCGACCACACACACAGGCCACGTCGGGGCTGTTACCTCGACACATTTAAAACTCAGATTAAAACTGTGCAACCGTATACAGATTAAAACGGGGGTATAACACTGACTCTACTGTCCTTGCTTGTATCGACGCCTCGGGCGTCAACTCGAAAGTTACCCACGTCAGCAGGGACATGAACTCCCTGATACAGCTTAAAACTTTTCGCTGTCTGGAAAGCTTGACAGTAGCGTGTCTTCAGAACTAAAAAAAATCCAGATATTTTAAGTTGTTATGTCATGGTTTAAAAAAAATCTGTAATCCGCTTTTGAAGCATACAGTCTTACAACTAAAGTTATACAATATTGCTAGATAAAAAAGTACCCTACAAAATCGTTCATAGCTTCACTAAGCAAAGTTAAAAAGACGTACTA
>CM060318.1:31957630-31965130 GCA_030674155.1 Stramonita haemastoma
AAACTCAAGCAAAAAGTAAGCATAAACCCATGTGAGAGATGAATCATTATCTTGCAATGACCTAGTGTTTATTTAACATCTATCCCATTGTTATCCACACAGGTACTTACAAAACACACACACACACACACACACACAACATCACAACACACACACACACACACACACACAACACTCACACACACGCAAACACACACACAGCATGCACGCACGCACGCACAAACGCACGCACGCACGCACATACACATACATATGTGCAACACACACACACACGCACGCGCGACGCACACACACACCACACACACACACACACACACACACACACACACACACACACACGTACAGACACACAGTAGAGCAGAACACAGACACACAGACAGACACAGACACACACACACACACACACACACACACACACACACACACACACACACACACAACAAACAAAAACACACCACACACAGACACACAGACACAGACACACACACACACACACACACACACACACACACACACACACACACACACACACACACACACACACACACCACAACACACACACACACACACACACCACACCACACTACAGAACGTAAGATGATCGAGGAGGAAGCACGACAAAGCAACATCACAAAAAACAAAGCAAAAAAAAAAAGAAAGCAAGAGGGCGTGGAGAGCAAACTAGCACGATTCAAGGGAGAGCACGGATACGGAAGCGGAAGACAATGTTTTGCGTGCTCTTTGATTTACGGAATCACGTGAGAGAACCACGTGACAGAAGAAGGCGTGCACTTGCCTGATAAAAAGTTGTTGCACACAGTGTGTATGTTAGCGTGTAGGCATTATTTTATCATGCTTCTTCATGATGTCTTCAGTTACAGAGAGTACGTGAGGGAGATAAACATCTCGTGTTGTATCGTTTAATCTTGAAAGAGTTCGCTTCTCTTTCGGTCTCTTTATATACTATTATATCTATTGTCTATCTACTATTATCTATTCATCTATCTCTCTTATCTGTCTATATATATTATCATCATCTATCCATATCTATTCTATCTATCTATCAATACTATTATCTATCTATTTCTTAGTATAGTTTATAATATATTCAATCATCATATGTTTATATAATATATATTTAAATCATTGTTCATGTATTATCACTATTTCCATTTTCTTGTATGTGTCTTATTACTTCAATGCATCTTACGTTTACAAAATACAATACTACAAAAAAAACCCCAAACTTATAATCACTCTTGCGAGAAAGGTTTTGAACTTTCAACAAAATTTAAGTTTATAAGCTTTGAGAAAATGTAATGCCTATTAAACTTCACACCGTTTCTTTGTTTTACTTTTATTAATCTTACATTTACTACCCTAAATTTCTAAAAGAGCAGAAGAGAACCTCACAGTGCTGTAAGTGTACACAGTGCAGCACGGTATGCATAGTTGTGTGTAGATAGTAGTAGGCATCCGTCAGTCCCGAAGACTATGGAGTTGCGATTAGAGCCTAAGTTTATTAAGTATGGAGGGCAAGCTGTTACCCATGCAGTAGAAACCTGCCGTCACCCTCTCTACGTCGCGGGAATGGTCCATTTGAAAGGCAGTTGTGTCTGTCTGTAACTGTGTCTGCGTCTGGGTGAAAACTAACAAGTATCAAAATGTTCTTAAAAAGCATTTATATTTTTTAAAAAAAGGAGTTTTTAGACAAAAAGGCAACAAATAAAACCAACAGAAATACCGCCCCCCCAAAAAAAATTGGTGGGGGGGGGGGACAAAAAACAACAAAAAAAAACCCACACAACTATTAAAATCAATAAAGCTGACCAAGAACAAAACTGTTACCAAAATCCAAATCTGACTTGTTTCTGATAATACGAACACACTTTTCTCCAAAGGGCAAACTAAATGATTGTTTCAGGAACTTGCATCCACAGTTCTGAAAAATGAGAATCTCTCTCTCTCTCTCTCTCTCTCTCTCTCTCTCTCTCTCTCTCTCTCTCTCTCTCCTCTCTCTCTCTCTCTCTCTCTCTCTCTCTCTCTCTCTCTCCACACACACACACACACACACACACAACACACTGTTTCCTTGCTGTGAATCATTCTGATGACACATAATGGTGTCCAACTTCTAAATGCCAAACGATGGACAGGGGAAGAGACTGATTGGTGGTTAATTGGGCTTTTACGTTTCACTGGCGACAAGCAGTCTGGCCTCTGCATGCTTGAGAAGCCATGCAAGCGAAAAATGAGTTTGGGGAGAGAGGGGGGGAGGGCTATGAGGAAGAACTTTGTACAGAAACAGAGCGTGAGGGGGGGGGGGGGGGAGAGGATGGGGAGGGGACTGTCGCTTTTACGGATGATGAGCATGATTACGGGCGCAGCATGATACAAAATGGTGTCACTGGATCTGTCTGTGTTTATGTGGTTATGTGTTTTACAGTCCGTTCTCTTATTTTAAACTGCCTGTCTTTTTCGTTCGTTTGTTTGGGTGCTTTTTTTTCTGTACGTCAGCCTTGACTTCCTGTCGTTTCCGGCCTGAAGGGGTTAGGAGGGCAGGGGTAGGGTAGGGAGGGGGTTGGAGAGAGAGAGAGAGAGAGAGAGAGAGAGAGAGAGAGAGAGAGAGAGAGAGAGAGAGAGAGGAGAGAGAGAGAGAGAGAGAGAGAGAGAGAGAGAGATGTGTGTGTGTGTGTGAGTGAGTGTGTGTGTGTGTGTTTGTGTGTGTATGTTTGCGCGTGTGTGTGGAAAGGTGTGGGGTGGCACTGATTATGCATATTTTAGTGTAATTCAAAGGGATTTGTCTTGGAAAACTGTCAAACATTTCAACTGCCAACTTGTTGTTGCTGCTGCGCTGGTGCTGCTGCTAGTGTTGATGTTGATGTTAATGCTGATGTGTATGCTGTTGCTGTTGTTGCAGTTGTTGTTTTTGCTGCTGCTGTTGCTGTTGGTGGTTGTGCTATAACTGCTGCTGTTCCTGCTGTTGCTGCCACTGTTCTGTGTAATGTGCTGTTCTAATGAGCAATTTATGAATGGTTCATTTGTGCATGTGATCATTCATAGAATAATGTTTGACCGAATTATGCCTGTTTGTTTTTGCCCAGGGAATTAAATCTTCGGACCATATATTCAAGTTTCGTGTTCCGTCTGTGTGTGTGTGTGTGTGTGTGTGTGTGTGTGTGTGTCTGTGTGTGTGTCTGTGCGTGTGAGTCAGTTATTCAGTGTCATTCAGTCAGTTAATAGACAGGTGAGTAGCTAAATAAGTAAATCACTCAGATAGTCTAAGTAATTCAGTCAGTCAGTCAGTCAGTAGTCAGTCAGTCAGTAAGCCAGTACGTCAGCAAGTAAGAGGATGAAAGCACCTCTCTCTCTCTCTCTCTCTCTCTCCTCTCTCTCTCTCTCTCTCTCTCTCTCTCTCTCTCTCTCTCCCTCTCTCACTCTCTCTCTCTCTCTCTCTCTCTCTCTCTCTCTCCTCTCTCTCTCTCTCTCTCTCTCTCTCTCTCTCTCTCTCTCGGAAATTCAGCAGAATGTATTATAGATGTGCATATTCACCTGTGTGTCTGCTTACGTGCTAATGCACTTTGGGTTTAGCTATCGGTTTTATATGACCACCTCTAAAATGCCATGACTGTTTGTTTGTTTTTCTTATCTGCTTGCTTTTTGCTGACTACTCGCTTGGGTTTTTTTTTGTTTTGCTAGTATGCACTTTTTTGTTATTGTTGGTTTTTTCCTATTCATTAGTTGCCTGGTAGGGTTGTCTGGTTGTTTTGAAACTTTTGACACTTTGTTTTGATTTGCTTTTTGGGTTTTTTTATTTGCGTTTTGAAATTTGTTCAGGTTGTCTTTTTGTCAAGTTATTTCGGTTTAATTATCTTGTTTCATTTGTTGTTTTGTTCATTAGATTTGATCATTTTCTCCTAAAAAAAACACACCTTCGCCACTATTGTCTCATTCTTACGTTTATGTTTTAAAAAAAAAGATTGACTATACCTTAACAGATGTTAATAATAATGTTGGTTGTCATATTTGGGTATGATGAAAGACACTCTTTAATTAATATGTTTCCTTCATCGTCCCTTTGATCAGCTCATCCTCATCCATCTTCCAATGCACATGGTTCTAGGGTTCACTGGAGCACACGCTCCCTTGCTCAGACATGTGCAGAAAGCTAGCTAGCTAGATAGAAGAGTGGGGGGGGGATTAATAAGCGATCATGTCTGATGGAGTGTACAACTAGGGGTGGGTGAAATCAGACCTGTCTTCTGTCGGCCCAGCTGACCATTCCCTCTTCTTCCCTGTCAGGCAGTGATCGATAGAGAGGAGGATGACCATGGTGACCCTCCATCCACAGGGCTATGGTGTAGGCGTGATGTTGGTGACTGGGTTGGTTTGGTGGTTGGTTGTGTTGGTTGTTTGGTTGGTTGGTGGGTGGGTTGTTTGGTTGGGTTGGGTTGGGTGGGTTTGGTTGGTTGGTGCATTGGGTTGGGTTTGGGTTGGTTGGCTGGTTTGGTTGATTGTTGGTTGTGTGGTTGGTTGGCTGGCTGTGTTTGGATTCAATAAGCATCACCTACATGATGTTGATATGCGTGCATTTTGTGATAATTTGATATAACAATTATTTTGCACAACTGTTTTTCCCTGTATTTATGGACAACATTGTATGTATGTTTAATTCATTGAAAGTAAAAGTAGTGAAATGTTACATTTGTACTTAAAAAATATTATTATATGCAATGAAGCACATACGAGGCTTACGGTTTTATTTGTTAAACATAACACTTACAATTGACTACCTTGATCCCATTTTTACATTAATGTTGACATTTGTTAACCGTTCTTGACTTTACCTAATCAATATTTCGTCAAATAGTTAGGCTTGGTTAAAACAACCTCGGATTTTGTCGATAATACAATAAGCACTCATATACTTTTACATCCAATCCCTGTGTGCATGCGGTTTTTAAAAAAGCTGTCATCTGCTCCCACCGGCACACAAGTGCTTACTCTTCCCCCCAAAGAACAGAACATGTGTGAATCATTACGTACGCAATAATATGTTCTGTCTGGGTTCGTACTTAGGGCCTCGGTTTTTAGTCTTCCTTGAAGGACTTGTTACTGTTCAAGCACATAAGCGGACAAGTCACTTTAACAACAGACAGACAGACAGACTGTTCCTATGCTTATAGTCTTTTACAGACATGATGAAGAGGAAGCCAGTGCGGGTCTGGACAGTCTACAAGATAAGGGACTCAGAGATTTATTGACAATGGTAGGCACTGGAAGAACATGATGGGTAGGTAAAGCTCTCCCGAGACCAGATCTATTCGCAGTCCTAGACACAGCCAGAGGGCTTAAGAGATGTTCACGATATACATTTGTTAAGGTGGCAGAAAGAAGCGTGACCTATGAACGATTCAGACATTCGTTTTTGTACTGAAAACCTTTTAAACATACCTTTCCTAAGACACAAACCTTCCAGAGGGGATAGAGTGCAGTGCAGACTATCAAAGATTCATAATGAAGCCCGTTCCACTTAAATCCTGTGAGTCCATGAAAGTCGTGGGTTTGA
The DNA here is from genome assembly GCA_030674155.1 of Stramonita haemastoma. NCBI lineage: Eukaryota > Metazoa > Mollusca > Gastropoda > Neogastropoda > Muricidae > Stramonita > Stramonita haemastoma. The sequence continues at coordinate 31,963,200 of CM060318.1, forward strand.
ATCTCGGCGGTGTCGAGTAAATTAAGGGTGGGGATTTTTACAACCTCCCATGTCAACTTAAAATGCAAACCTGCCACCTGTAATATTCCGTAATTCATGTCTGCGTTCAGTGGGTTACGGAAACAAGAACATACTCTGTATAAAACTCTAAAAGTCGAAATGTAGCTACAATTGTGGTGGGCAAAAATGGTTGCACACAGAAAATACCACCATTGGTGAACGACTCTAGCAAAGGAACGAAGAAAACAGTAAAACAAAAAAATAGCATACTGATACAAGCAAACAATAAAATTTAACCTACACGAAGACCCAAAATGTTATCCTTTGCAACATCAAAATGCATAACTTTATTCAAACATACAAGAACACAACAATAACAACCAAATTGGAACAGAACAATACTAGTATTGATATCTCTGTCAGTCAGGTTTTGTTAAAACCGCAAAGGTGTTTACCTAGATATTTATAGACATCACAAGCAGGCACTTACACTCTTCTCAAGCGTAGAACCTTCTTGAAACACCAGACTGACATACTGTTCTGATGCTTGCAGTCTCTTCAAGACTTGATGTAGTGGAAGTCAGCAGGAAAGTAGACAGTTTATAAAGAAAGGGAAGCAGGGGTTTGCTGATAATATCAGGTACGGCCACAACATACTGGTTTAGTAGGGCTTCTTAAGATTAGACTGACAAGTAACTTTAGATACAGCCACTTGACTTCAGATTATGTTCTTGATAAAACGTGATAACCGCCAGAGAAAGAGGAAGGACTGTAACATTTTAGGGGTATTAGTTTTTTTTTATCAGAGATGTGTGTACGTGCATGTGTGCGTGCGTGCCTGCCTGTGTGTGTGTTTGTATGTGTGTGTGTGTGTGTTTGTGTGTGTGTGTGTTTGTGTGTGTGTGCGTGCGTGTGTGTGTGTGTGTGTGTGTGCGTGTGTGTGGTGTGTGTGTGTGTGTGTGTGTGTGTGTGTGTGTGTGTGTGTGTGTGTGTGTGTGTGGCTACCATAAGAATGTCATAGAAGAGTGACCGTAGCAAAGACTGTCAAAGATGTGTAATGATACATGACAAAAATAAACAAACAAAAATCACTTTGATCGTTTAACTTACCAACAAACACATTAGGACATTGTTTCGCTCTGGAAGTTGTTTTTTGTTAATCAAACAAAGGGATCGTGGCTGCCCTACAGACTGCCAGAGAGGTGTGATGGAGGTGCAGACTGTCAAGGTTTCACAAGCAAACATGCAGTGTGTACACGTTTGAAGCAATAATAATAACTAAACAATTCGAAAACAAAACAAAACACAAGAACCAACACCGATTTGTATTAATTTTGTTTTGCTTCTGTTTTTTGTCTTTTCTTTAGAACCACACTCGTGTTTACTTGATTACCACAACAACAGACACTTGGATTCCTCACCGAAATAGCACGCCACCTCACCTCACCTAACATCACCTCACCTCACCTCACCTCACCTCACCATACCTCACCCACCCCACCTCACCTCACCTTACTTCACCTCACTTCACCACCTCACCTCACCTTACTCACCTCACCTCACCTTACTTCACCTCACCTCACCTTACTTCACCTCACCTCACCACCTCACTTCACCTTACTTCACCTCACCTCACCACCTCACCTCACCTCACCTTACTTCACCTCACCTCACCACCCCACCTCACCTCACCTTACTTCACCTCACATCACCTCACCTCACCTTACCTTACCTTACCTCACCTCACCTCACCACACCTCATACTCACCTCACCCCACTCACCTCACCTCACCTCACCTCACCCACCCCACCCCACCTATTTTATAGTCTAATAGACCTTTGATAAACCCCTGAAGATATTTCAACCAGCTCCATCCACTTCTGCTGGTTCCCAGCTTTCTGTAGGATGCCGATGGCTTCATTCAAGGCTG
>CM060318.1:31970130-31982630 GCA_030674155.1 Stramonita haemastoma
TCTTCTTTCTCTTCTTCTCTTCTTCTTCTTTCTTCTTCTTCTTCTTCTTCTTCTTCTTCTTCTTCTTTTCTTCTTCTTCTTCTTCTTCTTCTCTCCTCCTCCTCCTCCTCCTCCTCCTCCTCCTCCTCTTCTTCTTCTTCTCTTCTTCTTCTTCTTCTTCTTCTTCTTCTTCCTTCTTCTTCTTCTCTCTCTCACCTCCTCCTCTCTTCTTTCTCCTCTTCCTCCTCCTCCTCTCTCTCCTCCTCACTCCTCCTCTTCTTCTTCTTCTTCTTCTTCTTCTTCTTTTCTTCTTCTTCTTCTTCTTCTTCTTCTTCTTCTTCTTCTTCTTCTTCTTCTTCTTCTTCTTCTCTTCTTCTCTCTCCTTCCTTCCTTCTTCCTCTCTTCTTCTTCTTCTTCCTTCTCTCTCCTTCTCTCTTCTTCTTCTTCTTCTTCTTCTTCTTCTTCTTCTTCTTCTCTCTTCTTCTTCTTCTTTCTTCTTCTTCTTCTTTAAGTAAAACCGATCCTCTTCACCATACCATCTTAACTCTTTCCTATGGGCTCCTACACTTTGCAGGCTTTTAGCATGTGTTCATCGTTTACGCTGTTGAATTCTAGAAGTTAACTGTGTAAGACAATCCAATCAAGATAGTCAAACTTTCTATGCCCCTGCTTTGTGCAAGCTATTCTTGTAAACCGAAACTTTTAGATTACAGTATTAACGGTATATTTCAGAAATGGAAACATCTAAGATTTCTAACTTGGACAGGGTAGACTCAGTCACATTTTCTTTTATACACTTTGACAGAGTAGACTCAGTCACATTTTCTTTTATACACTTTGACAGGGTAGACTCAGTCACATTTTCTTTTATACATAAGACAGATACTGTGATGCATCGAAAGTAGAAATTGTCTTTTCCAAAGATTCTTATAACCCAAGCATAAGAAGAAAATAACAGCTAGTCACTAACAGCTCAGAGGATAGAGGGGTATCAGCAAGAAAAAAAAACAAACTAGTAAGGTTGGAGGAGGCGAGTGAGCTGAGAGAGCATGATCAGGCATAGGGAAAAGCAAACAAAAGAACCACTCTGAGACTGAACAAAGAACTTTCTGCACTATAACAATTTAAACATTAAAGAACCTCAGACCGAAACATTCCATTTTCCACAGTCAAGTACTTCAACCTACCGAACAGTATAGTAGTAGTAGTAGCGTCAAAATGACCTACCGTGCAACATCTCTGTGTGTAAACGAGTCTTGAAGTCCACAGTCGGTGGTGGTGTAAGGAACGAGGCAGCGCTAAAAGCTAGGAAATCCTACAGCACATGGCAGGAAGATAGAGTGCTATGGCGAAAAAGCTGGAAGGTTAAGAGTGTGCAGTGTAAAACAAAAACGACAAGAGCCAACGGTGTCAGGAGAGGTCTGACTTCAAGCCTTTTGGTCAGGTTACCTGCCAGTGCACAGCACCAAATCCCAAGATGTTATTACCACTAGAAGTAAAAATTATTTGTAATTGTTTATCTGTAACATTTTTGTAACAGAGAATGAACGTAAGGTGTGCAATATTCAGTCACGAAAAGCTGAAATACTAGAAAAGGTTATTAATTTAAGGCCTCTCATATTGGGATTTTTCACCTTCCATGTTACTGTCTTCTTAGTTCGAGTAAAACGATCTAAACAATACGAAACTGAAGAGTTTGTTAGTGAACACATTTTCGGTTCTAATTATGATCGGAATTCCTATCTTGCAAATGTGCCTTGGAATTCTTCGCTAATAAAGTAGCTGATGTGTTTGCAAGACAGTGGCCGCCCTTCAGAAACTAAAAAGCTTTCAGCAATTAAACACACTGGAAACTTCCAGATTCAATGACACGACACACGGTTACGAGTGGCACCAAAGGCACAAGAAAGTTCTAAGAAGAAGAACTACTAAAGTTATTGTTTGAAGCTGGATTAGGGGGTTCAAATGACTTTTCATCCATATTTATGGCATGCCTTAAAGCCCAATTCAGCCTGCTGCTGCAGAAAATATAGCTATGCCTTCAGAAGATGTTGTTGTTATTGTTATTGTTATTGTTATCATTGTTGTTGTGTGTTCCCCTGTTTAACACTCTAGGGGTCAACATGAATGTACACTCTGACTCACTCATCCAACCTGGGAATCACTGTGAGACTAACATTGCACACTGAATAACAAGTTTGCGTGTGTGACTGTTTTTAAAGACCTCGTCGTATAGACAGCCATACCCCTACTTCAGATGTTTTTTTTTTCTTTAAAGCAGAGTACAAATTGAAGTTTGTTGTTAAGAGTTCGTCATGGCTGTAGACAATCTAATCACAGCATTTTAACCTAAGACACATGCACACAAATATACACGAACACACTCATCCCCTCAGCACACACACACACTCACACCACACACACACATACACACTCACACACACACACACACACACACACACACACACACACACACACACGCGCAACCGCGTGCGCGCATTCGCGCGCGCGCGCGCGTATGCACCTCACGCACATACAAACGCTTGCATAGTTGATTTCACAAAACTGACAATCCTTTTGTGGCGGAAAAGCAACTTCAGTTAATGAGTTTGGAGTGACAGTGGACAAAACTTAATTAACATTACATCATTATTCACTCCACATTATGATAACTTCTTGAATTGACTGATGTACTTTTAAAAGCAAACATAAAAGCACACTTCATCCCAAAAAATCGTCAGCGACGTCATGGAAATCATTTCTCCCTAAAAAGCTGGTTAAAACTTTCAAACCCTTGAAGCTCAAACAATTTATTTTTGACCATTTTTCAAAGAGTACCAGAGAATTCAAAGACTGTTCTAGGTAGCAAAAGAAGACGGATGTCTAGGAGGAAAGAAATAGGGGGGGGGGGGGGGGGGGGGGTAGAAGGAGGTAGGATAAAAGACAGCCTGAAGAAATGAAGGCAGGAAGAAAATGGAAAGATTTTTTTTTCTTTTAAAAGCTTGCAAAGCCGGAGGGACAAAATGGAGGGAGAACAATTCTGGGCAAAAGCATTGGAGTGATTGACAGAGAACAAGAAGAAGGCAGTGTCTTGAGAACAGGCAGATTGTCAGCTTTTCCCGCCACTTGCTGTTTCTTTTCCAAACAATACATGAAAGCTGGAATGAGAAAGCATGTCGCTATGATATTTGATGCCCGCCCTCCACCCGTCCTTCCGCCCTTTCCCTCCCCCCCCCCCCCCCCCTTTTTTTTCTCTCTCTCTCTTTTAACCTCATACTTTATTTTGTTCACTATCTTACAATCCTCAGTCTCTCTGTCTGTCTTTAATCAATAGCTCTATCTTTTAATCTGTGTCCATCATTGTGTCTGTCTCTCTGTCTGTTTATCGTCTCTCTGTTTGTCTATCTGCTTATATGTCTGTCTATTTATCTATCTTTCTGTCTATCTAACTTTGTATCTCTCTGTTTCTAAATCTGTCTGTCTCCCTTTATCTCTTCCCCTTCTGTCTGTCTGAGTGTCTGACATTTTTTTATGTCTACCTCTGTGTCTGTCTCTCTGTCTCCACCTGTGTGTGTGTGTGTGTGTGTGTGTGTGTGTGTGTGTGTGTGTGTGTGTGTGTGTGTGTGTGTGTGTGGTGTTTGTGTTTGTGTGTGTAAGAGAGAGAGAGAGAGAGAGAGAGAGAGAGAGAGAGAGAGAGGAGAGAGAGAGAGAGAGAGAGAGAGAGAGAGAGAGAGAGAGTACATGAGCAAATACATAAGGATGTATACATAATAAATATCTGAAAGCGCAGCGCAGGCGTATCTACATACATACATACATACATACATACATACATACATACATACATACATACATACATACATACATACATACATACATACATACATACATACACATAACATACACTACATCATCACATACATACACAGTAACACACAACACAGAGACACGCCAAACAAGACACGCTAGACACAGCGAGAGAACGACACACGAACAATCAAGCAGACAGAATGAGGAACAGACAGATGAGACACAGAGACAGAGAGGGGAGATGGGTGGAATAGTGAGGAGCACAACAAACTCTATGATGTTTTGCTAGCAGGAAATAATGCTATGGAAGAAAGAGCTTGGGCACTTTACAGATTTACTGATGGATTCACTGAACATAAGTATTTTCTCTGAAAAAAAAACCCTCAGCAAACTCTTGAGGTTAAATTACTAAATCATGGACATATAGGCCTCCGTGACCAGTGGTGCATCTTGCAGTTTATGAAGTATTGCTGATCTTCTGAGTACCAGCTTAAAAAAAAGAAATCCGCTTTTACTCGGTAGTGTGTAATGGTGGAACGCTTATAGCGCATGAGTGTGTTTACATGTTCAGACACACAGAGACATACATAGAGACAGAGACAGACAGAGACAGCCACCCAGTCAGCCAGCCAGCCAACCAACCAGACAGACAGACGGACACACACACACACACACACACACACACCGCACGCACGCGCGCACGCGCGCAAGCACGCACGCACGCGCACACACACATGCATACACACACACACGTTCGCGCGCTCGCACACACACAGCATCTTAAATAAAAAAGTGTTAATCAATGCCTGTTTGCAATGTTTTATTAATCATCTTATCTTCGGTAGTGTTGCTACCTGTCAGACCTCCTCGTTTTTCAGTATAATAAACTTGATTTGTGGGCGGGATAGTTAAGTGGTCAGAGCATTCGCTTTCCCCCGTCAAGTTAAGCAGCGTCGAGCGTGGTTCCCAGTTGGATGGGTGACCGTTTGAGCGCCTGTGCTTCAATACAGCCCCCCACCTCCCACGTTCACCCAGCTGTAAATGGGTACCGGCCCTATTTAGGGTCAGAGAAGGTAAGAACGATGGAGAGGAGATGCGCCCTCATGGGCCGTAGGAAGTGAGGTGTCCGATACCCGCTTCCATATGACGCCTGGTTAGGATACTTACTGTAGTGCTTTACCTGTGAACTTCATATGACCGCCTAGGTTATGGGACACCTTTACCTGTAGTGCTTTACCTGTGAACTTGATTTAGACCTTTAAGCCTGAATCTTGAAACACCTATTTCAGTCAGCACCCTGGATAAAGAAATGTATTGAGATAGAAAGCAGGCAGTAGACATACAGCCTTTTATTTCGTTAAAATTTAATGCGAATCTCATCCTGGCCAGCTTTACAACAAATGACTGCAGTGTTTTCTCCGGGCGAAAATATTTGTTTTCAAAGATTACCACTTTCACTTCCCAAACTATTCCAGTGTCTTCTGATCTATGGAAGGAGTGAGACTAACGACTGTTTCGCTAATGGAATCCACAACTTTGGGCGTTCATAAAGATGCTTGCACACTGGTGAAGTGCAGTTAATGTATTTTTGAGGATTTGTTCTTGCCATAGATACCACGTTATAAACTTCTACGTGTGTGTACGCACGAACACGCGTGTTCGGTTATGTGCATGTTTTTTTGTGTGTGTATGTCTGTGTGTGTGTGTAGTGTGTATGTGTGTGGGGTGCTGTGCGCGCGCGCGCGCGGGTGTTGTGGTGTGTGTGTGTGTCTGTGTCTGTGTCTGCTGTGTTGGTGTGTTGCGATGAGGATTAGATGAGATGAGTAAAATGCGGATGAGACTTAAAACAAAGGTTCCATGTCTGAACGCACTAATAGGCTCTTGCCCACACATTGAACCCTTTTCTGCCTTTTGGAAGAGTAGGCCTTTCGTTCCGGTAAGAACAGATGACAACATTTTAAAACATGGCCTGCAGATTGTGCTCTGTTTGTACATTTCCAAAATTGCAAACTAGTTACCTTACTGGTGGGTAAAAACGGTTGTGTACGCAAAACTCACACAATTGGTGACCTTTAGAGATATAGTCAAAACCCCCCACCCCCACCACTTCCCCTTTCCTACTAAAGAAAAGAGCACCTATACAACAACAACAAAACAAAACAAGCTCACAAACAAAAACTATTAGAAAAAATATAGACTACCAAAATAAAACAAATTCAAAGTCAACAAAAACACAACGTGTGGTTTCAATATTTCTTTATTTGCTTTCTTGTTTTTTGTTTGTTTGGTCACTGGTTCATTATTTTGTTAGATCATTCTTAAGTGGTTTTTTTTCTTTGTTTGCTAATCACCTTATTGCCTAGTTGATTTTTTTTTTCTACTAGCCCTTAATTTTTTTTATCCATCACTTTTTTTTTTGTTTTTATTATTATCGTGTATTCCTTGCATTTTTTTGCCATTTATCACCTTATTTTTACTTTTTACTTTTTTTTTATACATATTTCACACCCTGAGCTAGGGTAAAATCCTTGACATGTACACAACAGCAAATGCTCCATTCATAAATGCAAAATGTATTGCATTTTTAACGGTACAAGATAAAAAAAAAAAAAAACAACGCTGCCCTCTTTCAATTCTGTTGACATTTTCCACAGCTGTATTAGTTTAAGCAAAAATCGAAAAGCGTACCTTTCTGTCCTAGGCCAAAAGACGCTTGCATGCCAAGGAAGAATTTCTAAGTTTAAATTGATCCTAAATGTCTTTTTTTCTTCAAACATTTCCGTAATATAAAGTTAAGCTGATCAAATGACAAAAGGAAAGAACGGTCCAGGGAGTCTTGAAATGCGTTTTGTTCCGCGCACAATGTAGTGTGCGTGCATCGACATGCATTCACGAAACGCTCTGAATTATCCCTCTTGTCTTGTCTTCCTGCATCTACCACCACTATACTCCTTCTATCCCATTCACCATCTCCTCAGTCTTCTACAATGGCGTCAAAGCAAGTAGAAACTGGAAGGAAAAAAATACCTTGTCTTTCTGTAATGGAATCAACATGTTTTGGTAGGGTCCCTTGCCACTTTCCATTCTCCCAATTATTTTATAACCACTGTATGTTACGCATTTTGCGTTTGGAGGTTTTTAAAAGTCATTTAACCGCTATACTGTCCTAAGAAATATTTCTAGGCTCTAAGTTATGTACATGAAAACAATGGTTTACATCTAATCGCACAGAATATTATCAGTTACAGTCTTATCCCCACACGCAGATGAATTGTATCAAAGCCAGATGTTTTCTGAAAGGAAAACCTCGATCACAGTTTGCATAATCCCGAGCAAGTTCTTGCACAATAGCGTCAAGCGAGTAGAAAACGGATAAAGACCCACAGTCTGTTTACATACACACACGAGAACTAGCACGGAATTATGCAAAATGACCATCTCCTTCAGTAAAACCAAGCTGCCACCCGAACCAACTGCCTTGTCATTGTCACCTGTCGTTGTCACCGTGTGAATTGTTGGCTGCGCATGCAATTACACCGAAAGCTCCATCTTCCTGCATAAAAGGTAAGTGTAAAGGTCTCCTATTACCTGTGTGGTCGTAGGGGAACGAGGCGTCAGAGACCTCAGCTTCTCTAGGGACCAGCATGTTGAGGGCATCACCCATCTCTCTCCTTCGTTGCTTTACCTTCCCTGACCCCAAAGAGGGCAGGTACCCATTTACAGCTGGGTGAACTGAGGGAACTGTACTGTAGCCAAGGCCTGCAAAGGGCCACCCATCCAATTGGCAACCACGCCATAATTCTGGTATTTGCTGACACTGCTGTCTTCATGGACCTGGTCATTTTATTGGTAATAGGTGATAGATACACCGCCAGCTGTTAGTGTAGGTCTAGTGCTAGGCCGCAGTTAAAACGCTACTTTGCTTCAGCAGAATGTGTTGAGATTGTCATATATCTGACAACCTCGTATACATACCAAACTGCACCATCATACAAGGGAGGAAAAAACCGTAAGTTTGCTGCCTATAGAGTGAGATATAAAAACTTTCAAAATATAAACTTCTATCCAGTGTAAACTTGCAGTCTCTGAGGGAATCCATGGTGTGATGGTTAAGACAGGTGCGCACCACACATCAAGCTAATTTCTACGACACAGCAAAAGCAACAACAACAACAACATACAATTTACAAAACTAAACATATACAATCATGTCCTCCTTCCATATTAATCAACTAATTTACCAATACCATATATATATATATATATATATATATATATATATATATATATATATATATATATATATATATAAAATATATATATATATATATATACACTCTATACATACAACATATTGACTTTTTGTATTACACAAGAAAATCAAATATAAGCCATTCTCTGCTACCTTAAACGATATTTCAGTGAATGGGGTATTCACTTTCAAACTGAATCTGTGTGCCTCACTTTCAGTGAGCCTACAGTCTGTGAAATATGCGAGAGGAATTGCCCTAGAAAAAGCAGGAAATAGATACTAGCCAGTGGGCTTAGAATGTGAACTTGATCATAAGGACCTGGATAACGTGTGTCAGTCATATTTGTCTGTACAGAGAACGGTTTTCAATACTGTCCACATTCACTGTCCCCCTACCCTTCTTTTTTTCCCTTCCTCTATAGGCATGCTCTGTGGACTGCAGCAGAGAGCAGGCTTTTCTCCTAATGGAATCTACAGCTTTAGGAGATTCTCTGATCCGTTTACAGAAGCTGCCATGTCAATAAAAGTGTTTTTGAAATGTCTTTAAGGACTTGAAATTTATCTTTATCGAATTTGAGTGAGTGAGTGAGTGATGTGATGTGTGTGTGGGTGGTGGGTGTGTGTGGGGGGGGGCACGCGTATGTTTACATTACACTTCCCTGACAAGACACAGGTGTGCAGGCTTTCAAAACAGAAGTTGACGCTTTTAAACTTTTGCTACCAACTAATACAACTGAATATAAATATATTATATTGTTCTATCTTTCACGTCCAAACGTTGATACATAATACATTGACATGTGAATTAAGGTCTCTTTAGATCACTCGGTTGTCTTTGATATTTATAAAAACATGCTTTAACAAAGATAAACTGAAATAAACTTCAGTGTTACAGCAGAAATAGACCCGAACAGTAAAATATGGTATTATCTTTAAGAATCTGAGTTGTGGCTTTTCCTTACTGTGTGAATACCACCCAGTGCACATGAAACCGCATTAGCATTTCAAGCTAATAGATCCCCTTTTACTTTTATTTATGCACAGTTTAATCTTCACATAATATAACTTTTTAATTATCAAACAACTAAAAAATACGTTTAAAACACAAACAATGCCATATTTCAAAACACCGCACGCACATAGCGCTATCATCTTCTTTAAATGTCCTTCATGAGATGATGAAAGTGTTTTTTGACTTAACTGGAATACTGTTTTCTGTAGCTCTGTTGAGTTTCAAAGTAAGTCATAAACCAAATATCTGTTCATTCTCCCAAGTTTAAAACAGTTTGAATGCCCTAAAATTAAACACAACAAGTTTTCTCTTTTTTCAAACACAATTTTTAACATCCCATCCCCGCTTTTCTCAACGCATCTGTGGTACTGGACTGTTATTCATGTCCGAAGCCAGAAAAAAGGAGAGTTGAGGAGGCTTCAGAACAGAAAGATTAGTCTGGCGACCTTTACTGAGAGGTCTGCAAGGTCTAGGCTTTAAAGAACACTCAGCAAACCCCTCCTGAATGTCTGTACTGTTGTTGTCTTCCAGCCTATGGCCCTACTCCACAGTTATGGCCATGAGATCAGTGGAAACAGAAAGGAAAGCGGAGGAGGAGGAGAAGGAACTTTGGGGTAACCGGTAGCAATGGAACTAAACAGCTAAAGGCTGCCCCTTCACTCCTGTTTAAACTCTCCGCCAACTCTACAGAATGAAGAAGCTTGCAGGCTGACAATGAAGTGTTGAATGAAGGTTCTTTACAGCAGGAGTGGAAAGTCCCCCTTTTGGCAGAGTAGTAGGCTGTCCCGCGTTGAGCTTAGATATATTAGATGGTGTTTTATATATATATATATATATATATATATATATATATATATATATATATATATATATATATATATATATATATATATATATACACAAATCTATCAGACCTTGACTCAGCCAGTACCAGTGTTAGGCAGGTCTGAAAAGCCCAACCAGAGGCACGAAGTCACCTGGAGACACTGACAAAGTGTTAAGAGCACGTGGCACTATAGGCCTGAAGGATCGCTGCATGCAATCCCTTGGCACTGATGAGTTGAGGAATCTGGTAGTAGGTAATTAACTTTTTGAAATTACCCAGCCTTTTTTATAGTTCAGACAGTGTCATGATAGTAGTGATGTGTCTAGTCTGTGCTGCACGTGTGATTGCAGAGAAGCAGAGAGAGAGAGAGAGAGAGAGAGAGAGAGAGAGGAGAGAGATGAGAGTGAAATGACAGAAGAGAAGGTATGAGAGGAGGGAGTGGGAGGGAGGAGGGAAGGAGAGAGAGAGAGAGAGAGAGAGAGAGAGAGAGAGAGAGAGAGAGAGAGGAAGACAGAGAGAGAGGGCAGGGAAGACAGACAGAGAGACAGACAGACAGAGACAGACAGACAGACAGATAGGCAGAAATACATAATACAACATATACAGACAGTACAGACAGACAGACAGACAGACAGGAACAGGGAAACAAAGAAAACTACTTAAAAAGAGAGAAGGACAAATCTAGGTGGTAAGACATAATTATATGCACAATAGAGCAGTGCTGAGTGTAGTACAGGCACAGGGAGACCCAGTGTATGCAGTTAGTGCTGAGTGTATACAGGCACAGACAGACCCAGTGTATGCAGTTCATGGCACAGTGCTGTGTGTATACAGGCACAGACAGACCCACTGTGTGCAATTAATGGCACAGTGCTGAGTGTATACAACACAGAGAAACCCATTATGTGCAATTAATGGCACAGTGCTGAGTGTATACAGACCCAAACAGACCCAGGGCATGTAGTTTATGGCACAGTGGTGAGTTTAGACAGACCCAGACAGACCCAGTGTAGTGCAGTTAATGGCACAGTGTTGGGTGTAGACAGACAGACACAGACAGACCCAGTATGTGCAGTTCATGGCACAGCGCTGAGTGTAGATAGACCCAGACAGACCACGTGTATGACGTGCATGGCACAGAGCTGAGTGTAGACAGACAGACACAGACAGACCCAGTGTGTGCAGTTCATGGCACAGTGCTGAGTGTACACAGACAACAGAGACCCAGTGTAGTTCAGTTCATGGCACACTGCGGTGTGTAGACAGACACAGGGATACCTAGTTTACGCAGTTAATGGCACTGTGCCGGTTGCAGACAGACACAGACAGACCCAGTGTATGCAGTTAATGGCACAATGCTGAGTTTAGACAAACCAGGGGGACCTAGTGTGTTGTAGTTAATGGCACAGTGCTGGGTGTAAACAGACACAAGAGACTAGTGTATGCAGTTATAGCACAGTGTGATGTATACAGCACAGACAACCAGTACACAGTCATGCAGTGTGAGTGTATACAGGCACAGGTAGACCCAGTGTATGCAGTTCATGGCACACTGCAGTGTGCAGACAGACACAGGGATACTAGTTTACGCAGTTAATGGCACAGTGCCGGTTGCAGACAGACCCAGACAGACCCAGTGTATGCAGTTCATGGCACAGTGACTGAGTGTATACACACACAGACAGACCTAGTGTTGTATCAGACAGCTTGCAGTTCATGGCATGAATGCTTGTTGAACCTGGCACAAAATCAGGTGAAAAATAGTGTGCGAACAGAACAGAAATATAATTGTGTGTGTGTGTGTGTGTGTGTGTGTGTGTGTGTGTGTGTGTGTGTGTGTGTGTGTGTGTGTGGATGGTGTGCTATTTGCTGTAAAAAAATGTACAGACAACTATTATGCAAGTGAACGATTGTTTTTAAGTTATTTGTGTATCTAAATATCATAATTATCATCACCATCACAACCATCACAGCCATCACCATCACCACCACCACCACCACCACCACCACCACATCATCATCATCATCATCATCATCATCACCATCACCATCACCATCACCATCCTCCTCCTCGTCGTCGTCGTCGTCGTGTCGTCGTCGTCGTCATCCTCGTCGTCGTCGTCGTCGTGTATCATCATCATCATCATCATCATCATCATCATCATCATCATCAATCGTCAACAACAACAACAACAACAATCACAGCAACAGCACACACAGGCCCCTAACCCCTACCCCCCCCCCCCTCCCCCGACACACACACACACACTCGAAGAATAAAGCTTGCATTATGCGTGCTCGGTTAAGGTTTTTCTTTGCAAACGTGTATGCATGCACGTAGCGTTAAGACATGAACAGAGAGAAGAGAATAAGTAAACCATACACACACACACACACACACACACACACACACACACACACACACCGCGCTGCGCGCGCACGCACACCACCAACAACACACACACACACAACACACACACACACCCACACACACACACACACTACCAGAAAAAAAAATCAATTTTAAAGTTTAAAGTTTGAGCTCAAGCGCTTTGGTTAAAAGGATGGTGTAGTTGGCTTTTCAATTTTCTGAAAGGACAAAAAGAAAACAAAAAAAAAAA
>CM060318.1:31987630-31995130 GCA_030674155.1 Stramonita haemastoma
GTTTCAAATAAAAAGTGTGGTATTAACTAGAAAATAGACAAAAGGCGTCACATTTTCTGGTGTTTATGCTGCGGACCTCCCCCCTCGTCAAATTTCTCCACAGCGTGTGGGTAGCACAGGTCGCCACGCTTGCAGGAATGTGCCGTGTAGTCGGGTTCATTCTTCTCTCTAACTGCGTTATTTCCTTTCTCTTCTCCCCCGTCAGTTTTTTATTTCTGACTCACTTAATATTTATCATTGAATTTTTTCTACTTCCAATGCAAACACGTTCATTTTATTGTCTAGTTAGTTAGATGAATCGTCTGCTACCAACGAAGACGCCATTTTTTTTTCGCCACGCGTTATGAGTGAAAGGCGTTTCTATCGCCAGCCTTGCTTTCTTCCTTCCCTCCCAAGTACACACTGTTAGTGGTCTAAATTTATCACTGGCACCATCTGAAACCTTCCCTGCATCGCCCCACCAAATTTCAGACACATTGTGTGAGAACCACGAGGTATGTGTGTGATGGAAAAGTACTGCCCACGTGGTCAGGACCAACGGGCGGCTACGGCCGCAACGGAATCTAGCAGCAGGTGCTGTTACGGGCGGCTGCGGCCGCAACGGGGCTAAGACGGTTAAAAGGTTTTTCACTTATCGTGATTATGAAAATATGAAACAACAGAGGTAATTGCTTTGCAATGTTTATATCCTTTGAAACTTTTGACAGACTTAGGTTAAAAGCACACTTTCTATGAAAAAATATGTCAACACTAAGAAAAGTCTTTAAGTCATAATAATCACTACTTTTGAAGAAACTTCCACGTCTTTTGTGCATACCTGCTGTTCTTGTAATAATAAATTAGATACTTAACCCAAAGAAAGTTTTCAGACTCCCTGAGGACAAATGTATGTTTCTGTGCTTTCTTCATTATTCTCCTCTTGATGACTCCACTTTTCAGACTATTTTTTAAACCATCCTGTTTTCATCTAGCTTTACATAGAACGGCAGCAGTACAGCTCAAGAGAAGCCAACGGCTCTTTGCTTAATGGACCACCCCGTTTTAGAGTCCCTGCTGAGTAGTTTCAGAAAGTCCCTTCATCCATGAACACTGTCCGAATCTATTAAAGAGAGAGAGAGAGAGAGAGAGAGAGAGAGAGAGAGAGAGAGAGAGAGAGAGGAGAGAGAGAGAGAGAGAGAGAGAGGTAATCAGTTAGTCAGTCTTCAAGAGTGGCAGAAAGACAGAACTAAAGGACATCCAGGGATGGCGAAAAAAACGTCCTTAAAATCAAAATCAAAACACTGTCACAACCAAAGTGCAGGGCTATTTTCAACCTAAATACAGCACCTCTCCTTTGAGTCTTGCCTTGCACACTTGCTACACAGGGTACTTCTTTACTGAGAAATTGTGCATGCACGTGCATAGGGGGGAGAGAGAGAGAGAGAGAGAGAGAGAGAGAGAGAGAGAGAGAGAGAGAGAGAGAGAGAGTTCAGACTTCAGACTTCAGGTTTTTACTGTACATCGGCCTTAGGCCACAATATAAAAAATGGTGGGTGTAGAGTGTGGGCATATGAACAAGTGTTATAAACATATTACTATCAACGTATATGCGTATGAAATAAGGTAACAGCAAAAATAAGCAAGAAAGTTACATCAGCTATATCTTAGATATTCATCACAAAACAATTCACGTGCGTCATAATCAACATTGTTAGAAATGTAGTATTCATCAATACTAGAATCAATTGCTAAAAATTATCTTATATCTTAGAGAGAACAAAAATGTCACGGCACAATGGTGTTAGCACTATGAATTTTGGACTGGAAGGTTGCCGGTTTGGATATCACAAGAGTCACAGGGCTTTTATTAGACTCCAGCCAGGACCTACCCATTCTGAGTGTGCTGTGGGCTCAGTGATAAGACTGGTACCAAACAGTCACGCTTCGTTCACTTTACAGATGTGAGATCAAGAGTATTGCTCAAATTACCTGTCCAACTGGTAATTTGCTCTGGTCTGGCTGTGACCTGATTTGCTTTCCCCATACACTTCTGTGCTTGTGGTGAGTTTGTGTCAAAGCCTTTGGACTTCGAGGTTTGCAGGGAACAGCCATTGGAGGGAGGTTATGGTCACCATCACGGGTGGGCCACTTACTCAGTCTGGCTCAGTGACTAAACTAATGCTTTCACTAGTGGGCAGTCTAATAGGTTTTGCCCTGCATTCCTTAACTCAGAACAGGGATCGCTGAACATCACCTAAGTGACCCAGCAGCAGTGCAGGGCCCATCTGGCCGGTGGCTTCACAGCAGTCCGATATTGATGGACTCCCTGTAGACTTCTGGCTCTGAGGATGGGCAGAGGAAAGAGAGACAAACAGAAAAAAATAAAGAAGAAAAGTCATATGAGTTGAGAGAAAAAGACTGACTTCTTGCACCTGCTAAACTATCAGGCTTTTGAAAGCATTGCATCAGCTCTACTTTTACTGCTTCTTCATTAAAAAAAAAAAAAAAGAATTTACAAGAAGAACAAGTTTGACTTGTAATCATGGCAGTATACACGCAAATCAGTAGAAATAAAGAAAGACAGAGAGAGAGAGAGAAAGACAAGAGAGAGAGAGAGAGAGAGAGAGAGAGAGGAGAGAGAGAGAGAGAGAGAGAGAGAGAGAGAGACAGACAGACAGACAGACAGACAGACAGACAGACAGACAGACAGACAGACAGACACAGAGACACAGAGAGAGACACAGAGAGAGACACAGAGAGAGAGAGAGAGAGAGAGAGAGAGAGAGAGAGAGAGAGAGAGAGAGAGAGAGAGAGAGAGAGAGAGAAGAGAGAGAGAGAGAGAGAGGGTGGCAGTAAGGCAGAGACGGAGAGACAGAGATAAAAGTAAAAAAGGCAGACTGATAAAGAGATAAAAGGAAATATAGAAGAAGAAAGAGGAAGACTATCCGTCAGTCAGTCTGTCAGTCTGACAGAGAGACAGAGACGGCACAAAACGACAACACAGCGATGGTGTAAAAACACCCCATAAACCAAACCAAAACACGTGCGGCAACCAAACTACCGCTCTGTTTACAGCGTCAACACAGGCAGCTCTCTCCTTTGAGCTTTGCCTGCCACAGGAATCACACCAGTGCTTCTTTGCTGTGAAATTATGCATGCACATGCACGGCAGAGAGAGAGAAGAGAGAGAGAGAGAGAGAGAGAGAGAGAGAGAGAGAGAGAGAGAGAGATGAGAGAGAGGAGAGAGAGAGAGATGAGAGAGAGAGAGAGACAGCAGAAGACAGACAGACAGACAGACAGACAGACAGACAGACAGACAGACAGAGACAGACAGACAGAGACAGACAGAGAGGGGCAGAGACACAGAGAGACAGACAGACAGACAGACAGACATAGAGACAGATAGATAGACAGACAGACAGACAGACAGACAGATAGATAGAGATACAGATAGCAGATAGACAGAAAAAGGGAGAGACAGAGCGAGTCCATCAGTCAAAAACAAGAGAAAGATAAATGTCTAGAGAGCACAGAATAAAACGGACAGATAAAAAAAAAAAAACAGAAGATAGTCTAGCAAAGAAAAAAAAAAAACAGGCAACATGCAAAAAAGGTAGACAGACAGTACAAACAAAAATCCCACAAAAAAAAAACACAGCAAAAATATATTTTAAAAAATTCTACATAAACAAAACCAAAACACCTGTCCCTATTAAAGTGCTGTTTACAGTGTCAACATAAAAGCAGCTCTCCTTTGAGCCTTCACTGCCAGACTAATCATACAAAGTGCTTCTTTGCTGTGAAATTATGCATGCATACACATGCACGAAGCGAAAGAGAGTAATACCTACAAGATGAAAGAGAGAGAGAGAGAGAGGAGAGAGAGAGAGAGAGAGAGAGAGAGAGAGAGAGGATGAGAGAGAGAGAGAGAGAGAGGAGAGAGAGAGAGAGAGACATTGATTTGATTTGATTTGATTTGATTTTGATTTGATTTGATTTGATTTGATTTAATTGATTTGATTGATTTATTCTTTAATATCGAGGATAATGGAAAGAGCACTCTTGTGCTTTTTACGTCCAGTCCCCGTGTGTATGCGGTTTTGTAAATGTCATCTGTTCCCACCGGCACACGATGGCCTACGCTTACGACAAGCGGAACAGGATTTAACGGTGCGCAAGATGTTCTGTGTGCGTCGCACAACAGGGCCTCGGTTTAAAGAGAGAGAGAGAGAGAGAGAGAGGAGAGAGAGAGAGAGAGGAGAGAGAGAGAGAGAGAGAGAGAGAGGAGAGAGAGAGAGAGAGAGAGAGAGAGAGAGAGAGTTGTGAGTAAAAAAAAAACAACCCAAAATTGATAAAAACCATGAAAGCTGGTAAGCAAATCAAAGTCAAAACTAATGAAATGAATCAGACCAACAAAGGAAACACACCAAAAGACAGACAGACAGACAGAAGACAGATAAAAAGATGGGCAAACAAATGAACAAAGACAGAGAGACAGACAGGCAGACAAACATTTAAACGATTAAACTGAGATGTAACAAACTCTGAATTTGATGTCTAGAACAGAAAGTTAGAAGACTGCTCCATGGAACAGAGGGACCTAACCAGTCATGGCCTGCACATGGTTTTCTAACAGTTGTCTACTTAGTCAGAAGAATGGTCTTGATGACATAAAAATCGCAACATGCTCAGCCAATGACTGCTCGAATTGATTAGTACACAATCCTTAATTATTACTGATTGCTGTGGACAGAAATAGCATGACTAGAAGCTTTCCTTGTAGTTTATTGTACGGGCTCTGCTTAGCATGCAAAATAAAAACAATGTCCTGTGTTTATGGAATCTGATTGGTTATAATACAGAAAAAGACAACAGCAGCTAGCTCACACCAGAGAGAGAGAGAGAGAGAGAGAGAGAGAGAGAGAGAGAGAGAGAGCGCAAATGCATGCACACAACAAGGTCATTGTTTCATGTTTCATATAATCCTCTGAAGCTTTAGTTGTTTCTCTCAATTTCTTTACTTTTCATTGTGCCCCTAAATCAAGTTGGTGTAGAATTTGCAATGGGTATTGTGGTTGGATCTGATTTCAATTCCGTTAATCACATTGATGTAACGCCCTTTCATTCTCTTTGTTATTTTGTCTCTCTATGAATGTCTTTGTCTCTGTATGAATCACTATGACTCTCTCCTCTCTTCTCTCTCTCTCTCTCTCTCTCTCTCTCTCTCTCTCTCTCTTCTCTCTCTCTCTCTCTCCTCTCTCTCTCTCTCTCTCTCTCTCTCTCTCTCTGCTCTCCTCGCTCTCTCGCAATAAAATGAATTGGCACAAGTTTGTTTAAAAGACCTGCATCAATGCAAAAGCTCTTTCAACATAGACAGAAGACAATTCACATACTTAAAGCAACAACAAACAAAAATCAAAGGCTGCAGTTTCAGCTTAAGCTAACTATGGCAGGCCAAAGTGACGTGAGACCTTTGTTTACATTTTTGTGTGTGATGTCCTGTCCCAAACAATATTTCACAAACAAATATTCACAATCATTCTAGAGATATCGTAACTATACGAAATCATAATATCAAATCTTTAGTGCATGCATTAGGACTGAATTTATTAATAAAAATGTACTTGCTTAAGCTATTCATATGTTCCAACAAAATATTCATCAAACATTCTGAGTATTTGAATACTGTGATTTTTGTTTATAAACTTTGGAAATAAATTGATGAAACTTGTTAATATATTCAACACTGTCATGATAGTTTGTAGTAGATGCCTATTTTGTTGATATCCGAGATAAAAAATGGCGCAACTAGTTAACATGGAAAAGTGTTTATTGCACTACATGTACATATGTTTGCTTTTTGACAGACAAATGATTTATTAAATGCTCAAAAACGAAAACAACCAAACCAACCAAACAAAAAAACTGTATAAAAAGGATTGGTATACTTGTTGTACATTTACAAATCAATTGGATACCCAACAACTTTATCTATTTTTTTTTATGATGAAGATTACATGCACCAGTCTTGTATATATAATGAATAATAAATAAATAATATTATATATATATATATATATATATATATATATATATTATATATATATATATATATATATTATATTATATATATATTGTGTGTGGTGTGTGTGTGTGTGTGTGTGTGTGTGTGTGTGTGTGTGTGTGTGTGTGTGTGTGAAAGAAAGGTGCTGACAATCCCCCTAAAAGCACAGAGGGATATTGTTTAAGGTATTTTCACTTACCATAATCATGAAAACAATGAACTTCACAGGTATTTGCTTACATTCTTTTCTACCCATTAAGTCTTTGACAAATATGTCTAAAAGCGGGCTTTCTTTTTTTTTCCAGCAAATCGCATAACAACACACGAAAGTTTCAAAAAGCATAATAACCATATCATCTAGGAGACCCTTTCCCTCTTTTTGCATAACCTGCTCCTCTTTCTAATTCTCACCCGATACTTAACCCACTGAAATTCTCAGACTCCCTAGGGGAGAATTAAGTTTCTGTGCTTCCTTCTCTCTTCTCTTCTCTGTGACTCCACTTTTCCAACTTTTCCTTTTTTTTAAGAAGCATCCAGTCTTCATCTAGCTGTACACAGAAGGGCAGCAGTACAGCTCAAGAGAAGCCAATGGCTCTTTGCTTAATGGACCACCCCGTTTTAGAGTCCCTGCTGAGTAGTTTCAAAAAGTCCCTTCATCCATGAACAGTGTCCATATGTTTCAAAGACAGAGAGAGAGAGAGAGAGAGGAGAGAGAGAGAAGGAGAGAGGAGAGAGAGAGAGGGAGGAGAGAGAGAGAGAGAGAGACAGACAGACAGACAGACAGACAGACAGACAGACAGACAGACAGACAGAGAGAGACAAAGACAGAGACAGACAGAGACAGACAGACAGACAGACAGACAGACAGACAGAGAGAGAGAGAGAGAGAGGAGAGAGAGAGAGAGAGAGAGAGAGAGAGACAGAGACAGAGACAGAGAGACAGACAGACAGACAGACAGACAGACAGACAGACAGACATACAGAGAGAGAGAGAGAGAGAGAGAGAGAGAGAGAGAGAGAGACAGACAGACAGACAGACAGACAGACAGTCAGACAGACAGACAGACAGACAGACATGCAGACAGACAGACAGACAGACACACACACACACCACACACACTTCCAAGAAGCACCAGCTATAGTGAAGAGAGGCAGCAGACAAGACAGGCAGTCAGTACAGGACCAGCCGTAGAGTCCAGAGACGAGCAGAAGGCCGCAGGCCAAAGACCGCAGACAGAGACAGACGAGTGAGCGAGCGAGGAGCGAGCGAGCGAGAGCGAGCGAGCGAGAGAGAGAGAGAGAGAGAGAGAGAGAGAGAGAGAGAGAGAGAGAGAGAGAGAGAGAGAGAGAGAGAAGACGAAGAAGAAACGAGAGAAAAGAAGAGAAGAGAAGAGAGCAGAGAGAGGAGAGGAGAGAGAGACAGGAGAGAGAGAGAGAGACAGAAGACGAGAGAGAGA
>CM060318.1:32007630-32020130 GCA_030674155.1 Stramonita haemastoma
AAACCCGTTTCACACAAAATTTCTCTTATTTTTGAAATCCAGCAATGTTTCCCGTGTCTATCTAACTCTAGCTGCATGCAGTAAGCATTATATGAATATTCTATTTTGATCTAATTGTGGTAGTTTTAACCAGTACTTAATGGCTCTTATACAGGAATTGACATAAAGTGGATATCTTCCTAAATCACCGTATACCATCTTATTGGGTGTCCTTACTGGTACTCCCAAAAATCTTTTACATGCCATCAAATGAATTTTCTCGATGTGTTCTAGTCTGTTTGTGCCCCATGTTTCTGATGAGTACAATAGAATTGGTTGAATCTTAATATCGAAAATCTTGAAGAAAGTACGAATGTTCATCTCTTTATATCTATGAAAGACTTTATTTAACTGAATCACTGCCTGCCTTCCTTTAGTGACTAAATGTTCTGTACCCAATTTACAGCTAATCTTTGTTGTGAGAGAGAGAAGAGAGAGAGAGAGAGAGAGAGAGAGAGAGAGAGAGAGAGAGAGAGAGAGAGAGAGAGAGAGAGAGAGAGAGAGAGACGAGAGAGAGAGAGAGAGAGAGAGAGAAGAGAAGACAGACAGACAGACAGACAGACAGGACAGACAGACAGACAGACAGACAGACAGACAGACAGACAGACAGACAGACAGACAGACAGACAGACAGAGACAGAGATCATAAAAGCAGTTGAAGCGTATATAAAGCATCCACCATGGCTGATGCTCACCCTGCGTACTCTATCAACACTCTGTCTTCCTTGGAGCGTGCCTTGTAACCTGATGTTTTTTAATCCACATAACACCTTGAGGGCACAGAGTGTGATAGAGAGGAGTACACACACACACACACACACACACACACACACACGCGCGCGCGCGCGCACGCATTTCATACACTTACACCTACACACATAGACACACAGACACATACACACATACACAGAGACACTCCGAGACAGACGTACAGACAGACGCACAGACACAGAGACACTCACAGACAGACATACAGACAGACGCACAGACACACGCATGCACACACGCCACACCACACACACACACACATACACACACACTCATGCGCGCGTATACATGCACGCACGCACGCATGCATGCACACACACACACACACACACACACACACACACACACACACACACACACACACACACACACTCACACACACACACACACTTTTTATTCCAATGTCTGCATCTGTGCCAACAAACAGAAACCAAACCATACAAAATAAAACAAACAAAACAACCCGAAAACACTTTTTTTTCCCGTTGAGCATCACATATTTTCTTCCTTTAAAGCTGGCAATACTCGCATTATATCAGTCAAAAACAGGTGAGACATAAAATGATGTAGTGCGGTTCTTTCTTTTAACAGTCTGTCTTTATTGTCATTTTACACCATGTTATGAGAATAGAGTCTCTCCGGTTTACGTTTTCACATCTTTTGAATGTTTCTTTGATCATTCCATTGACCACAACCTATTCCTATGACCTTTATTTTCTTCAGTAAGGAAGGGGTAGGAGGGGGTTGTTTAATCGGTACCAGGTGTTTTGCTGTTGTTGTTGTTTTTCAGTTAGTGCTGGCATGGTTGTTTGGTTGTTGGGTTTTATTTCTGCCTGCTTTAAATCTGACATCAATTTTTTATACTTTTGATTTTGTTTCCGTTAATGTTTAGGTGTGTACTGCAGCCTTCATGCAATAGGGATGACATATTTGTGGTTGCGCTGTAATATATATTTTTTATGACTTGATAAAATTGTCAGCCTAGAGCTTTGCTTTTGTTTGTGTTTGTGATGGTGTGTAAATCTTTACTTATGCTTCCATGCTATAGTGATATGTATATATGTGTATATATATATATTATATATATATATATATATATATATATATATATATATATATATATTGCAAACAATTAACATAGTGTATAACATTAACTTAAAAGAAAAAGGACATATGTTACTATTACACCAACTTCAACGACATATTGTTTTTCTTTAACCTTACACAGCTAACATAAATGCAAAGCTAACGGGATAAGGTGGAATAGGAAAGTAATGAATGCAGTAAGAAGTGAGGAAGACAAAGTCAAAAAAACAACTTGCTTGTACAAGTGACAAAGCCATGCTGGCATATCTCAGACTCTTTATCAAAGATAAGAGAGGTAGGGAAAAATAGTCACAGTGGTAAAGTAGTGAGTGAGTTGCCAAAAGTTTGGCAACCAGATCTGCACACCCAAAAAGGCAAGAAGACAGACTGATGACACTAAGATGCTCATGGTGTCCTTATCTCTCTCTCAGTGAAGTGAGGCAAGTGTTGACCCTGATGTTAAGGGCAGAAACTCTCAGCAGAAAAATGTCCCCTGACTGGCACCGGTAGCTAGAGCACTTTAGAGTCACCCTTTCCTGTAGCCTCCTGTGACTGTTTAGATTTTAAAACTTTCGCTTGAGGTATTCACTTTTTAAAACAAAAATGGATGGAAGGGCGGGGTTGTTAAAATCCATCAAGTTGCAGCTCGGCTAGTGATGAGTGTGCCTCTCGTGAACTCCTTCAGAAAGCTATCTTTCACATGTGACAAGAGATGATTATGAAAGTTGGGGGGACACCGGGATATCTTCTGTTTGTTGAAAAGAGGAGGAAATGGGGAGGGTGGGGTGGGGTGGGGTGGGGAGCATGATCTGGTCACTTCACACGTCACAGTTCTCGGGTCAAGAAGGTCATGCAGACAGAGGACACTGGGTTGCAAAACGGAAGGGCAGAAAGAAGGAGAGTTCGATATCAAACACCGAAATAATGGACGAACATTGACATAATAGTGCCACTGAAAGAATAATAAAACAACAAACACACTAAAAGCAGACCAGCTTGGGAGAAAATTGCCCAGCAGCATGTTCCTAGTTTACCTCCCCCCCCCCCCCCCCAACAACCAGTTAGGTGATGAAGCGAATTGCTGTTATAAGCATGATAAAGGGCATGTTGACGATAAAGATGATAATGAAGACTATAGCGTGCGCACACACACATACACACACAAACACACACAGAGACTTAATGCACACACACAAACAAACACACACACATAATGGACACACACACACACTCACACAGACATAATGCACCACATATATACAGACACATACAACACACACACACACACACACACACACACACACACACACACACACACACACACACACACAACACACACACACACACAGGCATCATTCCTCATTCTCAGTCAACACGCTCCAAGCAATAATATCAAAGCTCATGACAGTGATGATCATTTTCTTTGAATATCGCAAATATTCGCTATTTCTAAGGTCAACATTGCACTGACACCCTTTTTCTTTCAAGTGGATTACAGAGTAGTGGGCGGGCAGGGGGAGGGGAGGGTGGGTGGAGGGAGAGATGAAGTCCTCCCTTCACAATCAATCACTTTGATGAACAATGTAAATTTGGAGCAATGACATGTAGGCAGCTGTGAAAACAACAGAATTAGTGCACGCGCGCGTTTGTGTTGTGTGTGTGTGTGTGTGTGTGTGTGTGTGTGTGTGTGTGTGTGTGTGTGTGTGTGTGTGTGTGTGTGGTGTGTGTGTGTGTGTGTGTGTGTGTGTTGTGAGTTTTGATGTTTGCATGTATAATTATGTGAGTGTGTGTGTGTGTATGTGTGAGTGTGTGTGTGTGTTGTGTGTGTGTGTGTGTGTGTGTGTGTGTGTGTGTGTGTGTGTGTGTGTGTGTGTGTGTGTGTGTGTGTGTGTGTGACTCAGGTTGAAGTTTCTGGAAGTCATCTTTTAACAAATCTTCCAGTGGCTTTTTTTCCCTAAAATAATAGAAATAAAGAACTACACAAATAACATAATTAACATCATTGCATGATATTTTTATGATATGGTAGAAGAGGACAATGACAATGATAATGAATCCGTTTATGAGGCGATATGAATCTCCTCGCACTTTAAGAAAAAAAAATGTAATAAAGCAAATTAATAAAAGTTCACATTTTCTTCGTGTGATAACTATCTTTTTGCACGTGTGCTGCGCAAATGGATCCTATGGTTTGACCACATATGAAGCAAAACGACGATGCTGGAATGAAATGGAAGTGGAAAGATGGCAACATGGGGAATAAAGATAATAAACGGCTGATTTTCGCATACCGGCTTAATTTCGAAGGAAAATATAGTGATTTAAAGATTTTTAGTGCAACACTTGTTTTGTATAGATATCTATCTGAGGTTATCTTTCTGACGTATTTTTTTGTTTACAAAAAAAAAAAGAAAATATACATACGCTTAAATATAAAAAAAAAATTGTAGTGCATTTTTTTTCGGTTCTATAATTTTATAAACAAGATAAAATTGTTCATCCATGCTGTGTAGATTCTTGATGTAAGGTGATGTGTAGGAGTACATGTGCATACTCGTGTGTGTGTGTGTGTGTGTGTGTGTGTGTGTGTGCGCGCGTCTGTGTGTGTGTTTGTGTGTGTGTGTGTGTGTGTGTGTGTGTGTGCGTCTGTGTTTCTGTATGTCAGACTGTGTGTCCTGGTTCTGTGTCTGTGTTTGTTAATTATTTTATGCGCGCACGCGCGTCTGTGTGTGCGTGTGTGTGTGTCCATTATGTGTGTGTGTGTTTGTGTGTGTGTGTGCGTGCGTGTGTGTGCGTCATGTGTGTGTATGTGTGTGGTGTTTGTGCATACGTGCATCGTGCGTGCGTGCATGGGTGTGTGTGTGTATGTGTGTTCATATGCGCATATGTGTGTATATTTATGCATGTGTGTGTGTGTGTGAGTGTGTGTGTTTGCGCGCGCGCTTTCGTGCGTGCGCAAGTGCATAGTGCTTGGATAGTGGAAGGGAAGTAAGTGCAAGCGTAGTCTAGAGCCATCAGTTGGTCAATACAAATGTAACAAGAGATTTGACAAAGATTATAGAAGTCCGGGACAGAATGCTTCCCACGGAGACCATATGAAATGATGATTCGAAACACACTTGGGCATTACACGCTACTCTCACAGACAGAAAGTCGGTGAACATGCCCGTAAAATGGGTATGAGGATAAAAGCATGAAAAAAATGTGGAGAATAATCTGAAACAAAGAAGGCAGACTTTTCACAAGGCGAGGGTTGAAAGCAAGGAAGAAAGGAAGGAAAGAAGGAAGGAAAGGATTTATTTCTTTATTTATTTAATCTTTTATATCGAGGATAACAGAGTAAGCAATCATGTGCTTTTTTTCATCCGGTCCCCGTGTGTATGCAGTTTTGTAAATATTGACATCTGTTCCCACCGGCACACGATGGCCTACTCTTACGAAAAGCAGAACAGGATTTAACGTGTGCGTAAGATGTTCTGCGTACGTTCGCACACGGGGCCTCGGTTTAAAGTCTCATCCGAAGGACTTTTGGGGAGAGTAGAGTCAGCACTGATGTTAACTCCAGGAGAAAAATCTCCTCGACGGGGCTCGAACCCGGGTTGTCAAATTGCCAGCGCAATGTTCTGACCACTAGGCTATCGTCCCCCCCCCCCCCCCCCCCCCCAGGAGAGAGACAGACAGAGACAGACAGACAGAGACAGACAGGAGAGAGAGAGAGAGAGAGAGAGGAGAGAGAGAGAGAGAGAGAGAGAGAGAGAGAGAGAGAGAGAGAGAGAGAGAGAGAGAGAGAGAGAGAGAGAAACTTGTCACCTAGGTGCAGAGGTTAACGGATTGGAATAACAGCCCCAATATCAATACCCATCATAATAATCACTATGTAAATAAACGGACACGCTCATGCTAGTTACAGGGACTTGATGTAAAGAAGCGCGTGAGCACTTATTCCATTATCCTCGAAATGAAAAAAATAAAATAAAATAATACATAAATAAATACATAGATAAATAAAAAATAAATAAACACATAAATGCATAAATAAATGAAAAAAAAAAGAATAAATAAATAAATGAATAAATAAATAAATAAATAAATGAAGGATAGAAGGCCGTAGAGTACAACCCTGTCAAGTACTCTCAAAAACGTGTGCACTTCTTATAGGAGCATCCTTACATCATCCTCATCGTCACTGATCCATCGTGTAATAAAACCCACAAAAAATAATGTCTATGGTTCTGTGTCCCTGGTGCTTTGGTTTCATGCTGATCTCAGTTTTGATTGCCCATACACTCCTGTGCTATGGTGAATTGATGTCAAAGCCTCCTGGGTACAGCTGAAGGTTCGGGAGAAAAGGTCGTTGAAGGGACGCTGTCACCCCAAAATGGGTTCTCAGTCTGGCACCGTGGCTGAGTTGATACTGTCGTCATAATGATTATATTACATCGGTGCTCTCTGCCTCTGCCTGTGTCTGTCTGTCTGTCCGCCTGTCTGTCTGTCTGTCTGTCGTTCTGTATGTCTGTCTGTCTGTCTGTCTGTCTGTCTGTCTCTGTCTCTGTCTCTGTATCTCTCTCTCTCTCTCTCTCTCTCTCTCTCTCTCTCTCTCTCTCTCTCTCTCTCTCTCTCTCTCTCTCTCTCTCTCTCTCTCTCTCTCCCAGCATAATACATACACACTCATTCACTCACATCTTTATCCACACCTAAAACACATACAATACACTCATACATAAACACATACTAGTCACACACACACACACAACCACACACACACACACACACACACACACACACACACACCACACACACACCACACACACACACACACACACACACACACACACACACACACACACACACACTCACACACACACACACACACACACACACACACCACACACACACACACACACACAACACACACACACACACACCACACATCTCAACAGAAAGTGTATGTGAGTGCACATTCCTCCACCTTTCATGCTGAACGAAGCTTGATGCCGGATCCCCGTCCCATATATTAACTGATAATAAAATTCTGCCGTTGCCGTGTCTCTGCCTCCCTCAATGCAGCGAAATGAGAGAGGGGACAGATTTGATAGGAGGACGAGGGATTGGGGATTCCCAGAGAGACTATAGGATTCATTGACGGATAATACACACAGGGAATTTGCCATTCTGGTGTGGACAAGAAGAATACAGCAGCTTGTGATTCATTCATTCCTCCTGTGTCGTGGAGTGGATGGACAGGTGTAGGTCGTGGAGTGTGAGGGGATAGGGATTCTAAGAGAAATGGGAAACAGGAGAAAAAAAGGGGAAAACTGTATTTATTTATTTATTTATTTTAATTGTTTTGATTTAATTATTATTTTATATCTAGTGTAATGGAATAAGCCTTCATGTGCTTTTTTTTTTTTACATCCTGTCTCCCTGTACATGCAGTTTTGTAAATTTTGTCATCTGTTCCCACCAGCACACAATGGCTTCTTACTCTAACGAAAAACGGAACAGGATTTAACGTGTGTGAAAGATGTTCTGCGCACGATAGCGATTACATGTGCATATGCACACTTATACACATACATACAGACACATGTTCGCGCGCAAGTGCACGCACAGGCGGATAGAGTGACAGGGAGACAAACATACAGGCAGACAGACAGACACACACACACACTCACACACACACACACACACACACACACACACACACACACACACACACACACACACACACACACACACTCACACACACACACACACACACACACACACACACACACACACACACACACACACACACACACACACACACACACACACACTTTTGCAGTTAACATTTGCATCTCTCACTGTCCTCTGTATCTGTCTCTGTTTCTTTCTCTTTCTCTCACTTTTTTTTTAAACAGAAGGCTGGATGGAAACAAGCTACCATTGTACTCATTCTTTTCTCTCCATAAAAAAAAATCGCCATGCATATTCAGTCAGTCTTCCCTTTCCTTCCCTAAAGGGCACTTAAAAAATGAATAGACGGCATGTTCCAAAATGTCTGGTATCAAAACATGAACTATTTTGTCGTTGCCCAGCGTTCTTGAGTAAAGGGTGTAGCAACAATGTGGAGGGCTGTACCTTCTACAGAACTGTCTTATGTTGTTCTCAGCACTTGTGATCACAGTGTTGCACTATAGAGGCTAGCGCTAATCCAAAGTCACCCCATCTGTGTTTATCAAATATAGCAACATCCTTTTTTTTTTAAATTTAGTTCATTTTATGTGTTTGTTTGGTTCCTGGCTTTCGGGGGTATTGTTGTTGACTGGTTTTTGTTTGTTTGTTTGTTTGTTCACTTAGTTGTCTAATATATGCATCTGTCTTATCATTATAACAAGGCAGGTTTTCAATTGTTTTCTGAAACATATCCAGAGTGTTTTTTTTTGCTGAGAATTAGCATAAATGGGGTCTGGTCTTGTGCCATCTCTACAAAAAACAAACACACCCCTTCCCTCCCCATCTCTTCTTCTCTTTGTTCCTCGATATCCCTTAGATGTTCATCTCTTATGACATCTTGAATAATTATACGCGTTAGCCTACCATTAAGGTAGCGACATGCCAAATTTGGGGATGATGTCTAGACAGGACACCTGTGTCGGATATGAATTTTCTTGTCATTATCTCACCCGTTCCTATTGGCACTCAATGGTCTGCTGTTCCGAAAAGCGGACCAAGTTGTGAACGTACGTGCTAAGGTATACGGGGACCTCGGTTTATAATTTCATCCGAAATATTTCGGGGAGTAAGAGTCAGCACCGATGTCAACTCCAAGAGAAAACCTAGTCAGACGAACGTCTCGGTGGCTGGTTGGTTGAACCCGAACCGTCAGATCTGGAGTTGAACGTTCTAGCTGGCCACCAGGCTACGTCCCCACCCCCAAAGGCTTTTGTAAGGCTTTCCTTTTATTCTCTAGTAGCGACGTCTTCACCGCTTTCTTTTAGTGGACGCTGTGGGAATATTGTGTGCGCATTGTGCTGCTGGCTAGGCCTGGCTCTAAGGTGGCTACTGTTTCACTCGTCCCTCTCCACCCCTCTGTCATCACACACCGTATCTTTCCTCCTGGCGTAAGGGTGGTGAAAGATAGGATCAGTGGTGGTGACAAATGAGAGTCTGTAGAGATAAGAATGTAAAAAAAAGAGGAATAGTTGTGAAGAATACACTGCATTTAAATGAAGTTAGAATGGTGTTAAAATATGCATAGTATGTCGTTTGATCAGAAGTAGTTCATATCATGAAAAAAATGTGCAATATTATTTTGTTCAGGTTTCAAAAAAGGCCATGGACAGGGTTTAGCACTATAAACACAAAGTTGTAGGGATGCTGTCACCAACCTACTTCACTATTACTTGTCATATTTACAGCACTTTATGGTGACCACATTTTCACCAATTGCGGCTACGACAAGTGGGTCTATGTAGCTGTTGGTGTACTTAGGGTTTTATTCTCTTTAATGCTGTGTTTAAAACTATTTTTTTACACAAAAAAATATATCATGAACTCTGCTTTCCAGACCATTTTCGAACAGCAAATATGTAAGGCAGAACAATTCCCAGTCTGCAATTATTAACGAGCGCGTCTTCTGTATAACTATGTGGCTGGTTGGATAGCTGGCTAGTTAATTGTTTGAGTGCTAAGTAACCCAGTAGTCCTGCAATACGATGTTGGGTGGTGGTTTGTTTCTTATTGGGTTGGCTGCTTGGCTGGTTAATCATTTGGCTGCTTGGCTAATTCATCAGTCCTGTAAATATTATTATGTTCGCTGGTTGTTTGTTTTTTCTTGGTTTGTTGGTTGGCTGCAACTGGACCTTTCATTACCTTTCCTTTCCTTTTGTTTAATTGTCCGTTGCCTGCTTTTTTTGCTGACTTATTTCTTTCTTATAAAATATTCCAGTATGACGAGTGTTTTGAGGATCTGG
Organism: Stramonita haemastoma; assembly: GCA_030674155.1. Lineage (NCBI taxonomy): Eukaryota > Metazoa > Mollusca > Gastropoda > Neogastropoda > Muricidae > Stramonita > Stramonita haemastoma. The sequence continues at coordinate 32,017,482 of CM060318.1, forward strand.
GGAACATCAGCATCATATCAAAAAAATGACACACTACGTCATGATAACCACAACAACAAGTGCATCAGCAAATAATGCCACACATAATTTCAGACGATCGGGTGCAAGTGTAATATTGAAATGTGTCAAAACAGATGTCCTTTCAAAATTTTTTTTCGTAGCACCAATTATGAAAACATTTTCTTTCGAGAATTATTCAGGTATTAGCTGGGCTTAAGGAGGCTTAGATCAACAGAAATGGTATTTTTCACAACTTATATGCGATAATAAAAAACAGTAGTGAAGTTTTGTATACATGTGAACGTGAAGACTGGAATCCAATAACTAAAGGGTCTCACTAGTAATCGTCTCCCTTGTCGAACACTCATGACAGCCACACAGTTCACATAGTTTATTCCTGTTAACTTTTTTGAGCTATAGAGAAGCAAAATCATCCAAATCAATAATGAATGACGGGTATAAAGAGTAAGAGCAAAACAAAAGTACACAAGACACATAATGATAATGACAATAAATTAAGCATGGTATGATACTGTTTGGCCACTATTGTTGTCTGACTATGAGCAAAAACTGCATTGCGTTGTGATTAATTGCTTAGAAAATCATGCTCAGTGCACCCAAATTTGTGGTAGATGGTAATCCTAAATGTTCAGGTATAGCATTTCTGCTGAGTCATCATGAAAGAATTATACCCAGAGCTGAAACTACTTCTAGCACACTTTCAAAATTGTCATTTTTGGACAAATTTGCATCTATTTCTATGTATGTGTGAGAACACTGTTAAAGATATTGCACACAGCCAAACCTTGTATCATCTTTCGTACGAAAAATGACCAGTCGTAGCCGATGAAGTAATGGTCACATAAAAAGTATGTATCAAGACCTTACCACTGCTTTGGTTATTAGTAAAGGAGGTGGTGAAACACATAGTAAGCTTTTTCTTATTGGTATGTAAATGAGCATAAATAAAAATTGTAACAAGCTTCTCTTTAATAATACGAAAATTATCACCATGATTCCAAGACAAGGAAAAAAAAAAACAATTAAGACACTAACCCAAACCACAGACAAGAAGAAGAGTCATATGTATATTTCTTTTTTTTTTATAGAAGATCTTAACATTTGATCCTACACTTATACAGTGAAAAAAAACACACAACAACTTTGAAACAAAGACATTGCGATCAAAATGTCAACAGGTATGATTTTGCAGTCCTACTAGCAACAACCACGAAATAACACCCAACATAGTAAAACCAAGTCAAAAACCTTAAAGACCAGTCAAGGTTCGGGAAGGGGGGAGAGGGGGGGGGGAGGGAGGAAGGTTAGAGTGGGGGAGGGTACGGTAGATGTCGTAAGGAACCCAGAACTGACAGACAGAAAAGGAAGTGGACATAAAGTGTAGATATTTGACATTTGATTATGTCCAGCAGAACGAGAAGAGGTAGGGAGCAAGAGAGAGAGAAGAGGGTAGGACGGGGGGGGGGGGGGGGGGGGGGGGTGGTGTTGGTTGGACTGGTGGCATTTTGTTAATGATTTCCTGACAGCTGCAAAGGGCAGAGGAAGAGGGCTGACTATCCTCCAGTCATTCCGGGGTCGGCCCTGATGACCATTGGGTCACTGTGCCTATTGATTGTGGACAAGTTGATGGCAGATTGTGGTGCCACCACTAGGTCTTGGAGATTTGATGTCTGCGTGTTGTGTGGTGTGTGTGTGTGTGTGTGTGTGGTGTGTGTGTGTGTGTGTGTGTGTGTGTGTGTGTGTGTGTGTGTGTGTGTGTGTTGTGTGTGTGTGTGGTGTGTGTGTGTGTGTGTGTGTGTGTGTGTTGTGTGGTGTGTGTGTGTGTGTGTGTGTGTGTGTGTGTGTGTGTGTGTGTGTTGTGTGTGTGTGTGTGTGTGTGTGTGTGTGTGTGTTGTGTGGTGTGTGTGTGGTGTTGTGTGTGTGTGTGTTTGTGCGTGTGTATGTTTGTGTGTGGTGAAGTCAAGTCAAGTCAATTTTTATTTCCAGATACACACACAGACACACAGACACACATACACACACATACACACTACACACCACACACACACACACACACACACACACACACACACACACACACACACACACACACACACACACACACACACACACACACACACACACGCGCACGCTGTCTCTTCAACATTTAATTTAATGCCATTTCATACAAAGCAAATCAAACAAATCAAGGGACATGAATAGGTCAAACAAATTCATGCCAAAAGGAGAAATAACCCGGCAAAACAAGAGTGGCACACACACAACCTATAAATGTTCCACGTGGAATGGTGAGAGCATGAAGACTTGTCCCCATACCACCCTACCCTAACACGCAGTTCTCTAGGTCCCCTCGTCTGATGATGGGCTCCATTCACGCCCTGTAGGGAAGCGCCGCCATAGGATAGCTGGCGTCTGGCTGTCAAGGAAGACTTCCTCCTCCTGCTGTGGCGTTCGTTGCTTCCTTTTGGACCACGTCCATTTTCCCATTTCCCCTTTTTTTTCCTCTCCCATCTGAATTGATATACCTCCATCCACAGAATAGCAGACGTGTGTGTGTGTGTGTGTGTGTGTGTGTGTGTGTGTGTGTGTGTGTGTGTGTGTGTGTGTGTGTGTGTGTGTGTGTGTGTG
>CM060318.1:32025130-32035130 GCA_030674155.1 Stramonita haemastoma
AAGAGACAGAGACAGACATAAATAGACAATCGTACAGAGGCACACGGATATGCGGAGAGAAAGAGAGATGCAAATGCAAACACAATTTTATTTTCTGAGGGCGATAGATTAAGTTAGAAAGACTCTTGTTCATCCAACTTTCAAACTGAAAAGAAAACACTGCAAGAGAGAAGAAGAGAGAGAGAGAGAGAGAGAGAGAGAGAGAGAGAGAGAGAGAGAGAGAGAGAGAGAGAGAGAGAGAGAGAGAGAGAGAGAGAGAGAGAGAGAGAGGAGTGTGTGTGTGTGTTGTGTGTGTGTGTGTGTGTGTGTGTGTGTGTGTGTGTTGTGTGTGTGTGTGTGTGTGTGTGTGTTGTGTGTGTGTGTGTGTTCTTCTCTCTCTCTCTCTCTCCTCCTCTCATCCTCTCTCTCTCTCTCTCTCTCTCTCTCTCTCTCTCTCCTCTCTCTCTCCTTCTCTCTCTCCTCACCACACACCACACCCACACCCACACCCACACCCACACCCAACCCCCCTCACACACACACACACACACACACACACACACACACACACACACAACAGCGCGCGCGCAGCGCGGCGTGCGCACGCACGCACGCATGCACATATAGCTATCCAGCCATATAAGAAGACAAAGAGAGACAATGAGAATGAAAATAGGCAATCTTGGCTATTAAAGAGGAGCTTTAACCAAGGATGTTCTTACCCTGACCAGCCAGAGATGGCAAGATTTCGCTAAATGGACCATTAGCCATTTCAGAAGAGACATGCAGTATCATTATGGCAAATTGCTGCTTCCTTTTATAAGGGCTCTAGAGTTTACCGCTGTTGATATGTTTAGGGGGCGAGATTGCTAAGTGGATAGAGCGCTTGCTTTCGCCAAGTCAAGGCTGAGCAGCATCGAGCGTGGTTACCAGCTGGATGGGTGACCGTTAGCGCGCCTTGGCTTCAGTACACACGATCTCCCCAGTTCACCCAGCTATAAATGGGTATCTGCCCTCTTTAGGGTCAGCGAAGGTGAGGAGATGGGTGCCGCCCTCAATATGCTGGCCCCTAGAATAGTCTCGCTCTCCATCGACCACATAGGTTATGGGACACCTTTATCATACCTTTTTTCCTTTATATCAAGTACATGTACAAAAGCGACGTCCCCTGTGCAGATTCTGGGGGTACTGATTGATTGATTATTGATAGCTTCCCAAACCTCCCAAATCATATAGTAAAATGTTTCACCTTTTCTAGCACTGTCTTTGTTTCTGTTTGCAGCCTTACTTTTCTGTTATCTCTCTTGCCTACTAATATTATGTCTTTGCATTTAGTTCTTTTGCATTTTTTTTTCGATAATGTCATACAGATAGTTTCTATTCATACGCTTTATGAAAATTTGCCTGTATTGCTTTGTACATGCGAACAATGAGTAATATTGTAAACATTAGGATGAGCACACCATGTTCATTCTGTAGGGCTATTTGCTCTTACGGTATTTTACTTACGTATTTTTGTACATTGAAGTGTTTATCTGTTATCTTTATACTTGTTTTTTTGTAGTTTCAGGATGATAAATTAATCATGATCGCTGTTATCTTCAGCACCACCTGGTTTTATCTCCCTTAAGAAAAAAACAACAACTTTAAGACATTGTGTCATTATTTTTTTTTTTGTAAATTGACGCAGTGATATCTCAGGTGATTATATGGTGCTAAGTTTAATCTTAAGCTGAATGCTATTGAATTAATAAGACTGAATTAGATGACAACCCTGATATGGCCTTTATGGTAGGGGAGAGCTATGATGAACATGGAATGAAATGGACCTGCCGGTACAAAAGCCATTAGCTTTTCCTTTCCTTTTGAAACATTTTCCGATAAAAATTGAATCGAATCAAACACGTACAGTTCAATTCATTTTGATTAATTTATTGTTGCTTTTTTAATAAATAGTATATTCCTGCCCTATAGACTTAAAAGGGGGCAAAAATATGTAAGAAAAAATGCAAAGATTCAGAAATAATGTCATCAAAGCAAGTCTGACTGAACGCGCGCGCGCGCGCGCGCGCGCGCGCGTTGTGGTGTGTGTTGTGTGTGTGTGTGTGTGTGTGTGTGTGTGTGTGTGTGTGGTGTGTGGTGCGCGTCCGCACATGTGTGATGTGTGTTGTGTGTATGGTGTGTATGTGTGTATGTGTGTATGTTGTATGTATGTATGTATGTATGTATGTATGTATGTATGTATGTATGTATGTATGGTGTGTGTCTAAGTCTAGGTGTGTGCCTGCGTCTGTGTATCTCTCTGGTTTTATGTATGTGTTGGGGGAGGTGGGGGGTATACAATGATAAACATCAACCTAAACGAAGGCGGCCAGAAAAAAACACAAAACGGTTCCGGAGTGTTTCCCCAAGTAAGGGGACACACACAGCCAGCACAGTGGCACTGAAAACCCCTATTCTTCACGATAAAGGAGAGACATCTAGTCCAAGGATGACCTCACTTACCTGAACAATAATAGCTCCTTTGAGTCCAGCCCTGATGGCCGTATTCACAGTCTAGTGGGAACGTCGAACGCCAGCGTGGGCTGTGTTTGACTGAATACAAAAAGGCAGACACACACGCAAGCACGCACGCACGCATACGCACGGACACGTACGCACGCACACTCGCAAGTACAAAACTTGCACACTCGCATAAACGCACACAAGCACGCCCACCACAATGCATCACTCGCACACCACGCGCGCACAAACAACACACAGATACACACACACACGCACACACACACACACACACACACACACACACATATCACACACACACAACACACACACACACACACCCAACACAACACACACACCACATTCCAATACGCAGCACCCACCCACCACCACACACCCCGCACCACACAAACACAACACGCACACACTACTTCTCACAAAACGCACGCACCGACGCACGACCACCACCACCGACCAACCACTCTCACACACACACACACACACACACACACAAAACACTCACACACACACACACACCACACCACACACACACACACACACACACACACACAACACACACACACCACACACACACACAAATCCTCCCCCCTCCCCAATGAGTCCTTTACCCCTTACCAGCTCATCTCTGGGTTTCTGTTTCCTTCATGGTTCTTGACCCCCATGCCCACCCCACCCCCACCCCACCCCTACCCCCACCCCCCCACCCCTTACCCCCACCCCAACCCCCACCCCACCTTCCGCTGTCCGGATATAGCTCCCAGAACAGCAATCTTTCTGGACCAAAGAAAGTCATGTCTTGAATCCACAATGTCCTCCGGTGGTTTTGGTCAGGCATCTTCACTCCGTTTTAGGAAGATACTATACTAGACGCTATAGTCTGTAAATACAAGGGGTGGAAGCACTTGATTTTGTTGTCGGGTGGTTGTTTTTTTATTGTGTTTTTTTTTTTTCTTTCTTCTTCAGATTCTATGCTCGTTGTTTGCTAAGATGGAAAATGTCAGGCGTAGGATTCCGTGTATTCAAAGTATTTTGTTTTTTTTTTTTCTACACAAATTCAGCTGTGAATAGATATAGTTTCGATTTTGTACCAGACATGGTATTTGAGATTTGTTTGGGTAGTTACTCTCTTGTTTCTTTCTTCCTGTTTTTTATGTTTTTTTTCTGTATCTGTCTGTCTGGCTGCTCTTTGTTTCTTTGTCTGTCTCTGCCTGTCTGTCTGTCTGCATTCTGTCTGCATGTATGTTTGTCTGTCTGTCTGCCTGTATGTCTGTCTTCTGTCTGAATCTATGTGTCTGTCTTGTCTGTCTGTCTGTCTGTCTGTCTGTCTGTCTGTCTGTCTGTCTGATCTCTCTCTCTCTCTCTCCTCTCTCTCTCTCTCTCTCTCTCTCTCTCTCTCTCTCTCTCTCTCTCTCTCTCTCTCTCTCTCTCTCTCCTCTCATTATCTCATTTTTTTTTCCCATTTCGTACTTATACATACTCAGCTTCTCCTCACCCACCCCTCCATTCTCTCATTTCTTATCCTCGATCTCATCATTCCTCCATTCATCATGTTTTGGTGGGGTTTTCTTGGTTACTTTGCTTGTTTTGTTTGCTGATTCATTTCTGTTAGCCTGTCTGTTTTCTGTTTAGTGGATTTTTCTGGGGGTTGTGGGTGTTGTTTTTTTTAGGGTGGGTGGGGGGTCAGGATTCTTTTGATTGTTTTTGTTAGATAGATAGGTTTGATGATAAAAAGCAAATTTATTGGTTACTCAATTACCATCTGGAAATAACATTTTGATTTGATTTGACTTGGTTTGATTCTCACTTGGAGAGAGAAATGGACATACAGACAGACAGGTATGCAGACGGAAGAGATTCAGATAGACGGACAGACAGGCAAACAGAAAAAAAATAACATTATTGGCTGACCGACAGACAGGAAAGCAGATTTACTAACGTTAAGGCTCAGACCAGAGACAGACAGACAAACAGATAACAACAGACAGGTAGACAGGCAGACAGACAGATAGATAAATAGACAGCAGACAGAAAAATAGATAGATAGAGAGAAGAAGATAGAGATAGAAGATAGAAAAGAGAGATAGATAGAGAAGAAGAGAGAGAGAAGAGAGATAGACAGAAGAAGACAGACAGACAGACAGAAGAAGAAAAAGAAAACGTAGACAGACAGACAGACAGAGCAGACACGAACACACAGACGACGACAGACACAGACAGACAACCAGAAAGATAGACACGACAGAAAACAACAACAACAAAAACAACAACAAACAACAACAACACATAACAGAAAACCACAGAAATAGATACAAGCAGGGAGTTATATGATAGCTAGCACATCTAAGCATCTGCAGCGCACACGTAGGCCTACATAATACATTATGACCTACCTACCTGCCCAACACACCACATGATTATGTATGTATGCATTGTCGCTGTGTTCTCTCTCTCCACTCAGGGCCTCTCACTGCTGGCACTCATCTCCTGCGTGCTGTGGCCAAGATGTTCTCTACTGGAGTCACACAAACTATTATGTATGCATGCATTCGTCGTTGTTTCTCTCTCCCACCAGGGCCTCTACTGCTGATACTCTTACTCCTGTGTGCTGTGGCCAAGATGTTCTCTCTTGAATCACACAACTCTCCCTCTGTGCCCATCATCACCAGTCAGGCAGCTCACCTGTACTGCAGGTCATGCTGACCTGAATTTTGTTACACCTGAATCTTCGATGTCAAGAGACTTCCTTTTCAGTCTGCCCATGATTCCCTGTATCATCTGGCTATCGTTCTTGTTTGTTTTTTTTTGTGTATATGTATTATTGAACTTGGGATTTTAAGCGAAATGAAGTAAGAGAGAAGAGAGAGAGAGAAGAAGAAGAGAGAGAGAGAGAAGAAGAGGAGAGAGAGAGAAGAGAGAGAGAGAGAGAGAGAGAGATACAGCTGATTGATTTGGTTAAAAGAGTTGGGTTGTTTTGTTCAGAAAAAAAAAGTAGTGGAGACTCATTTTGATTGAAAGAGTTGTGTATTCAGGGGGGATATCAGCAGAACCGTTAGGTTTTCCTTAAACTCGTATCCCCTGCTCTTAACTCTCATTTCGCTCAAATGGGGATCGTTTCAGATGGGAACCTAAATAATAGACAGATTAGAGCGAAGGGGATAGCATGGGGTTAAAGTGATGCGCTCGTCATCAGATTCTACTGACCCGGATTCAAATCTCGTTCAAGAGGATTTTTCCTCAGGATTTAACATCAGTGCCAACTCGACCCCCCCCCCCCCCCCCCCCCCCCAAAAAAAAAAAAAAAAAAAAAAAAAAAAAAAGGATGAGACTATCAGCTGAAGTTTCATGTGAGAACGCACCGAAAACATGTTGCACTCATGTTTAAACCCTTTTTTTTGTTTTCGAAAGTGTAGACGATTGCGTGCCGGTGGGAACGGATGACAAAATTTATAAAACTGCATACACATAGGGACTAAATGTTAAAAAAAAAACACCACAACCCATGTGTGCTTATTCCATTATCCTCGAAAGAAAAGATAAAGAAAAAACATGGAAACGATATGATTGTATTCATGTGCACACAAATGCAGGCAGGTCATTCAGATATGCTTTGTTTGCAGATGTTGGCGTAATGGTACACAAGGATGCTCGTTCACAGAAATAATATGTGTGTGCAGTTATATTGGCGATCTGTCTGTCTGTCTGTCTGTCTGTCTGTCTGTCTGTCTGTTCTGTCTGTCTGTCTGTCTGTCTGTCTGTCTGTCTGTCTGTCTGTCTGTCTGTCTGTCTGTCTCTCTCTCTCTCTCTCTCTCTCTCTCTCTCTCTCTCTCTCTCTCTCTCTCTCTCTCTCTCTCTCTCTCTCTCTCTCTCTCTCTCCATTATTTTTTACCTTCTTTTCATGTCTCCTTTTTTATCTGTCTGTGTGTCTGTCTGACTGTCTGAATGTCTTTCTGTCTGTCTCTGTATCTGTCTCTGTCTCTGTCTCTCTTTTCTCTCTCTCTTCCCTCATCTCATCACGCTCTACCTTTTTTTTTCTCACTCCTCTACTGACAAATTGTCTGGGCCACATGACGGCAATGACTCGGAACGATAATGACGCGATCCCATTACTCTTTTTCACCATTCAGTGATTGATAGTGTCGCTTTGTTTTGCTTTGTCCGTCACGTTCAATTTCCCACCCATTTGTTTTGGTGTTTTTTTTTGGACCCTGTGTCTCTACCTGATACCTTATTCAAGGTTGAGCAGGGCTGTGAACAGCAGCAGCAGGATGAGAAGGAGCTGAATGGATTGGATTTTTAAGATGGAGACATCTTGCTTCCTCTTTTGCTTTCTTAATTGCGTGTGGAGAGCTCTTCCATTTGTCTGCGGCATGCAAGGCATCAATGATTGCGCTTTGTTGGACTGGCGTTCTGGCTTCACTGATTCCGAGGCTGTTTGTTTTGGTTTGTTTTGTTTGTTTGTTTGTTTTGTTGTGTGTGTGTGTGTGTGTGTGTGTGTGTGTGTGTGTGTGTGTGTGTGTGTGTGTGTGTGTGTGTGTGTGTGTGTGGTTTGGGGTTTTGTTTTGTTTGTTTGTTTGTTTTATTGTACATATTTTATTGAAAGGGGAACCATAACAGCAGACATTGAAAGAAGGACACAGGGGCAATGGAGATGACATGCTTTCGCAAACTCCTTGGTATCTCACACAGGGATCACATCACTAATGAGAAAGTGAAAACCAGAAAAAAAGCCCGCCATTGGACCATATGAAGAATTCCTTTATTTAGTGAAAGAACAGAAACTGAAGTGGTATGGGCACTTTACACGAACATATGTAGTGGCCAAGTCTGTCCTACAGGGAACAGTACAAGGAGGGAGACGAAGAGGCAGACAGAGAAAACAGCTGGGAAGACAACATCAGAGAGTGGACTGGCCTTGAGTGGAACAACTTGCTATAGAAAGCAGAGGACAAGAGGGAGTCGAGGAAGCTGGTTGCAAAATCTTCAGTGGTGCCCCCAAGGTCCAAGCACTACGGGATTCATGAAAGTGAAGATGATTTATGGATTTGTTTGTATATTTGGCTTTTGAACTGTTAGTGTTCAAACCATGATGATATAGATAACGATGCACACCGAAATACTGCTTACCAGAATGATACATGAATTGATAAACACGGGGAAAAAACTGCTGAATCAGAATGATATAGGAATCGGTAAACACGGAAAAAGCTGGTAAATCATGATAAGAGCATCGCATGGACACAGTTTGTTTGCTCAAGGCATTGAGCAGAGCACATAAACAACAGGAATGGAATGCAGGAAATCAGGCCAACAGGAAGTGGCGTAAGGTAAAGGCTGCTGTCTGATATGACGTACCTGAAGCATTGTTAGAATTCTAGGAATGGACTATTTCCTCTAGTGTCTGTGGTCGTATAGATTTAGCATTAACAGAGAGAGAGAGAGAGAGAGAGAGAGAGAGAGAGAGAGAGAGAGAGAGAGGAGAGAGAGAGAGAGAGTCGACTAAACAAAAATCAACAACAAACAAACAAAATAGACACTGTTGTTGTTCCAAATGATTGGCAAGAGAAGATGACAAAAGGAAAGCCCAAGCTGCAAACAAGGAGTGTTGTAGGGTAATGGCTGCTGTCTGAACTGATAGACAACTGGAGGGCTTTCTGAAACATGTTACTGACCTGTGTTGGTTTGTCTTCTGTTTTGTCTTTTGTACCATCCATGCGTGATGCCAATTTACTGCTGGCAGAGAGAGAGAGAGAGAGAGAGAGAGAGAGAGAGAGAGAGAGAGAGAGAGAGAGAGAGAGAGAGAGAGAGAGAGAGAGAGAGAGACAGACAGACAGACAGACAGACAGACAGACAGACAGAGACAGTAGACAGGTAGACAGACAGACGGCAGGCAGTGATATGGACAGACAAGGGGGATGAAAAGAGGCAGAGATGGAAGTAAGGTCACACACACACACACACACACAACACAACACAACACAACACAACACAACACAACACAACACAACACACACACACACACACACACACACACACACACACACACACACACACACACACACACACACACACACCACACACAACACACACTAATAAAATACAAACAAACATGCAGACAGATTTACAAGCTTTAGTGCACACGTAAATACAACAAAACCAAGACAAAAACACACTGAGACATTCTGTTTATTCACGTGAACCAAGACGGAAGAGGATACGGAAAGCGAAAGAAGCAAACATGGAGTGTTGTAAACTAATTGCTGCTGTCTGAAGTGATCTACAACTGGAAGGTTTTCTGAGGCAAGTTGTTTACCTTCGTTTGACTTGCGTTTGTGCTGACTGTTGTTGTTGTTGTGTTGTTGTGTGTGTGGTGTGGTTGTGGTTTCAAATTTGTAGGGTGTGTTTTTTTTCGTTTCTTTGGCTGGTTATTTGAAAAAAAAAGTTGCATATTGATTGCCGATGAAAAGTTTGATGGTTTGTGTCTGCTTTTACCTGCAGTGAAGTAGGATTTTCTTTTTTTACCTAAACCTTAAGACTTGACAATATATATATATTATATATATTTATATATATATAATTATATTATATATATATCTACTAAATATATTGTATCTGAGATGTAACTACCTGACAGGAGAGAGAGAGAGAGCGAGAGAGAGAGAGAGAGAGAGAGAGAGAGAGAGAGGAGGAGAGAGAGAGAGAGAGAGAGAGAGAAGAGAGAGAGAGAAGAGAGACAGAGACAGAGACAGAGCAGATAGACAGACAGACCGAGAAGGAGCAAAAGGAGATGGTTATTGCCGTTTGTTTTAAGACTGTTTGTCAGAAAAGGGATAGTTCTGCGTCTGCATGGGTAGATAAACTGCTTTGACTGCTGGTAGTAGAAAACTGGTATTCTGTTTTACTTCCTCTCTTTTGTTTTTCTCCTTGGAAGCTCGCCTAAAATGCTGCTTTTGCCTCCAGCCAAAACATAGCTTTTCCCTATTTTGTTTTCGTTTTGTCCAGGAATTATTTATTAGCCTGCCTTGAGCAGCTAACTGGTAATAGAATATATAAAGAGCCAGCCGATCTTTAGATGGAAAGTAATCGAATTTACCTTGATTAAGCAATTCCATGCACTGTGTGACTGTCTGTTTAGCCTCTGTGAAAGTTTGGGTGGGGGGCTGCTTTTGTTTTAATTCCTCTAACTTTCTTGCTTTTTTTTTTATTATGGGTTTATTTTTTTGTTTCCTCTGTTTCTGAATTTGTTTTCTAAACAAAAGGTGCATTATTTGCAAATGCCCACTCCCCCTCCCCCCCCCCCCCCCCCCCCCCCCCCCCGCACAAAAATGTAACACATAGTGTTATAATAATTATCATGTACTGTTGTGCAATGTTATGTTATGCTATGTTGTGCTGTGTTAGATTTTGCTATGATATATTTTGGATGAGACAATAAAATGAGATCCCGTGTGTTGCACAATATTATCTAGAGCACGTAAAAGAACCCATGGTAACAAGAGAG
>CM060318.1:32042630-32047630 GCA_030674155.1 Stramonita haemastoma
ACCTTGGTCGGTCAAAAACAAAAATGCATGCCTTGCACGGCCATTAAGCGCCTGACAAGTCATACCCAAAGCATCCGACTTCGGCGTAGGAGAGAATAGTTATATTTTAAGACTTTCTGGTAAAAAAAAGGATAAGAGAATGGACCAAGAAAGTAGAAAAAGGGACAAAATAGAGGCATAAAGAGGAAATGAAACAAGGCAGAAATAAACACAAGGATAGAAAAGAGGAAATTCCTGGTACAAAATGTCAAGAAGATAGGCGAGAATGCTATTTATATTGACAGTCCCCTGGTTTAACCAAGGACATTTTGTTTGTTTGTTTGATTTATTCTTTTCTTTCGAGGGTAACAGAATAAGCACTCACGGGGAAGTTTTATTCTATAACGATACTATTTCCCCTAGATCAGTCCCAGATCTCATCTTTATACTGCAATGTGCTGTCTAGTTCCTTAAACGTGAATGTGCGCTTTTTTGTAGAACTCAAGACACCGCTTGCTATTTTCTCCGTGCAGTCATTTTGCAGAAGAAAAGCTTTGGCAGAATGGTCACTGTAATCCTATTTTACTGTTAAGTTAATCTTTCTGGTCCTGTGACTCATCCATGATGTTTTAAGGACAAGGAGGATAATGCTTTGAGAATTATAACTGCTGTATGGCTACTTCAGTACTCGCCCTATGTTTTGAAAGACGTTTGGAATTATTATTTTAATTCAGGGGGTGAATAGATAGATTATAAATGTGACAGAGAAGGGACTGGGATGTTTGGCACATTTGCTAAACGAGACGGTTGAAATCTTTCCAATTTGCTACATAGGTTTTCTCATGGAAGGTTGGAATCAACATTCAGTTAGAGAGAGGCAGAGAGAGAGAGAGAGAGAGAGAGAGAGAGAGAGAGAGAGAGAGAGAGAGAGAGAGAGAGAGAGAGAGAGGGGGGGGGAGGAGAGAGAGAGAGAGAGAGAGAGAGAGAGAGAGAGAGAGAGAGAGAGAGAGAGAGAGAGACAGAAGACAGACAGACAGACAGACAAGACAGACAGACAGACAGACAGACAGACAAGACAGAGAGACAGAGACAGAGAGGGGAGAGAGAGAGAGAGGAGAGAGAGAGAGAGAGAGAGAGAGGAGAGAGAGAAGAGAGAGAGAGAGAGAGAGAGAGAGACAGAGACAGAGACAGAGACAGACAGACAGACAGACAGACAGACAGACAGAAGACAGAGAGAGATTTCATAAGGAGACAAGGTGGTATAACTGTTTCTAATGTTCATTTTTTATTTTCCTGTTTTCTTCTTTTTTCAGCACTGGTCGGGGTTAAAAGTATTGGTAAGGAAGTCAAGTTTGAAGCAGTAAGTTTGCCAGACAAGAGGAAAATATCAGCCAGACAATGTTTGGTCAGGGTATGAAAAACTGATTGGTTTCCCAGTCGAGTCCACATCAACCCACAAGCAAGGTTTCCCCCCTCTGTGCTCCAACGAAGCCATGATTGCGTAGTCCCACTCACAGGAGGAAAATGGTAGACACGGTCTGTGGGAAGGTGTTCTCTCGGGGGCTGATGATTGTGTGGGTAAAACGTTTGTTCCTGTTGCCAATGTTGTGTGTGCTAATATTGGATTGTAGTTACTGCCGTGTTTAAGTTAAGCAGATTTTGAGTGTGGTTACCGAGTAGTTGCGTGACACCTTGCGTGCTTTTGGCTTCAGTACAGTACCAATCCCCAAGTCTAACCAGCTAGCTGTAAATGGGTACCTGCTCTTTTTAGGATCAGGTGGAGGTAAATCAGCAAGGGAGATGAGACGAACGCCATCCTCAATATTCTAGCCCCTTGAGAAGTTGAGGTTTCTAACATCTCGCACCTCAATGACCACATAGGGAATGGTAACACCTTAAATGATTTTTTTTTTTAACCTACTGCTTTTATTACTGTAGCTATTTTAAGTGTCACTGTTGTCATTGCTTCTTGTTGCTGTTGTTATAAGTCACTATCATTGTCGTCCTCCTGCACCCCTACACATAGTTGTTATTAATTCGTGTCAACTTCATCATCATCATCATTATCATCATCATTATCTTCATTATCATCTTCATCATCATCATCATCATCATCATCATCTTCTTCTTCTTCTTCTTCTTCTTCTTCTTCTTCTTCTTTCTTCTTCTTCTTCTTCTCTCTTCTCTTCTTCTTCTTCATCATCATCATCATCATCATCATCATCATCAACCATCACCATCATCATTACATCAGCTTCGTTGTTTTCGTCATCACCATCACCATCATTGTCTGGCCGTCTTCTTGTCTAATTCGCTGTTAGTTCTACCACAGTACTTTTCTTGTTCTTTTCATGTTTTTTTGCTCTTCTTCTTCTTCTTCTTCTTCTTTTCTTCTTTTTTTTTTCTTCTTTCTTTCTTCTTCTCTTCTTTCTTTCTTTTTTTTTTTCTTTTCTTTCTTCTTCTTCTTCTTCTTCTTCTTCTTCTTCTTCTTCTTTCTTCTTCTTCTTCTTCTTCTTCTTCTTCTTCTTTTCTTTCTTCTTCTTCTTCTTCTTTTCTTCTTCTTCTTCTTCTTCTTCTTTCTTCTTCTTCTTCTTCTTCTTGTTCTTCTTCTCTGTCTCTTCTCTTCTTCTTCTTCTTCTCTCTCTTCTTCTTCTTTCTTCTTCTTCTTCTTCTTCTTCTTCTTTCTTCTTCTTCTCTTCTTCTTCTTCTTCTTCTTCTTCTTCTCTCTTCCTTTCTCTTCTTCTCTCTTCTTCTCCTCCCCTCCTCCTCCCTCCTCTCCTCCTCCTCTCCTTCTCCTCTTCCTCCAAGGCTATTAATATCAACGCTATGTTTTGACATGAGCATCCAATAAAAAGAGACAAGATAAGCAAAGGAAGAAACAGTAACACAGATTTGCTCGGATACGAGAGAGAGAGAGGAGAGAGAGAGAGAGAGAGAGAGAGAGAGAGAGAGAGAGAGAGAGAGAGAGAGAGAGAGAGAGAGAGAGAGAGAGAGAGAGAGAGAGAGAGAAGAGCAGACAGACAGACAGACAGACAGACAGACACACAGACAGACAGACAGACACACAGACAGACACACAGACAGACACACAGACAGACAGACAGACAGACAGACACACACACACACACACACACACACACACACACACACACACACACACAACACACACACACACACTACACACACACACACACACACACACAACTACAGACACCACACACACACACACACATATACACAAGCAGTCAAAGACCCCGGCCCAGCTAATTCTCAAGGAATGATGGAAGATGTGTGGATGCAGTTCGCATTCCTTATTGAAAGCCTAGCAGACAGAGGATAGAGTCAGCAGCAGGCTCTAAGCAGTCAAGCCAGGAGTGAACTCATCCATTTTTTGGCCTGTCTCCACTGAAGAATCTGTTGGGAAGGATTTCCGCTTCTTTTGGTAATGCAATCTTGATAGAGAAGTTCTGTCAGCCCACAGATAACACAGCAGACTTTGTATACAGCGGAGAGAAAGACTGCTGGATTGACATTATTAGCAGGAAACGATTGATATGGACGTGTGTTTTTTTTTCCAGAAAAGAGAAGACTGGCCAATTTTCGATGGGTCTTTGGAGCTTTCTGTGAGAATAAGTACAGTGAAAAGAGTACTTGTATTGATGGTTTAGCTGTTGAATGATTAGCATACTGACAGTCTACTCATTTACACATCCGCTTTAGAATTGTTTTTCTTTTTCAAATGTGGATGAAAAGTGTTGTTATTGCCGTACTTGATGTTGAATACGAGAAGAAAAACATGTACATAATTATTAGATAGAAGAAAAGTATATCTAAGACAAAAATTAAAACGATCAGAGAGAGAGAGAGAGAGAGAGAGAGAGAGAGAGAGAGAGAGAGAGAGAGAGAGAGGAGAGAGAGAGAGAGAGAGAGAGAGAGAGAGAGTATTCAGCAATCTACAAACATCATAATAAAAGTTTGTAAAACGACAATTAACACAAATCTGCAACTGACACATATACACATTATACAGTACATAGTAGGTCTGCCACTCTGGTTCAGCATTCACCCGATATTTTCATTTTTATCTTTCCTTTGAAGTTAAACTGAGATGACGTCAGCCAAAAGCTTGTGATACATACTGTCTTTGTAGATGTTTTCGAAACTGTCTTGAATTCTGTACACCGTATCCGCACCAGCAGCAACATTCTAGCTATGCGTAATCCATTAACATCAGATGGGATCAAACGTAAACCTGATAACGGGAGCGAGAAAGTGCATCAGAGAGGATACAACCCTTTCTACCTGTGCCAAAATGGCCATTCCGAGGTACTTGTGTTGTGTTAGTTTTTTGTTTTGCTAGAAAGATGGCTTGATGAAAAAAAGCAAGTTTGTTGCTTACTTAATGTACCATCTTGAAATAAACTGTTGACTTGACTTGACTTAGTTTGAGGGGGAATGTATGAGTGATAAATAGAATGAGTGTACAGCACATTTTTTAGAGTGATTAACTGAGAAAGCTTCTTTATTGTACATGGTGGATGAGGGGTTTAGTTACAGAGACTAAGAGGCGTGAAGCGTGAGATAATTGTTTTAAAGTAGATGGAGTATAGCAGGATGGGGTTGGTGCTTCAATTATTGCTTAATAATCCACGCACCTCTGTGTTGATGTAGGCACTGTTATCACTTGATCCTCTTTCTGATTATCCCGTTTATCTTTTTGTATTCTATTTTTTTTCAAAAACCATCAGCATCTGAAACTGCAGCAACAGCTACAACATCAGCAGTGACTCTGACATTGCTGTGTTTTGGTGGATCGGTAGTCTAGATGATAATAATAACGCACCTACCAAGAAAGCGAAAAGTCTATGTCTCAAGTGTGTGGTGGTTCAATTGCCGGTGTGCCCAACACATTTCCCTCTTCCACTAGACCGTAAGTGATGATCTGGTGCTAGTCTACCGGATGAGACGATCAGCTGAGGTCCTGTGTGCAATATTTAGTTACTGTACATAAAAGAACCCAC
>CM060318.1:32057630-32070130 GCA_030674155.1 Stramonita haemastoma
TTCGAAGTACTGTGTGCGTGTGCATAACCTGTTCCGCTTTTCGTCAGAGTAAGCCATTGTGTACAAAACTCCTTACACACGGGGATTGGATGAAAATAAAGCACATGAGTGCTTATTGAATTATTCTTGCAATAAATAAATTAATAAAACAAAGAACCCCTTATGTGTGTGTGTGTGTGTGTGTGTGTGTGTGCGCACGCACACACACACACACACACACACACACACACACACACACACACACACACACACACACACACACACACACACACACACATATTTGTCACTTTCTCTTTAAAGTCGTTTTTCTTTCTGCGTTCCAATCAAACTAATCCATACAGGCTTGAGCCTTGGGCACTTTCTTGGGTTGTCCATACCAACAGTTACCCCTTACTCTTTTGTAATTCTGTTGCTGTTGTGTGTTTTTTCTGACAGAGACAAAAAGCAACAGAAAACCTTAACACTTTGCTATCATAGCACGACTTGGAAAATCCTGACAGAGAAGAATGGGTTGAGACAACTCTCACCTTGCGAGCTTCCATCCTTATCCCTCAAAATCGATACACTATGACTTGCTTCTTGAAGCCACACGTCTAGCAAAGACTGGTCAAGGTGGACCACCCTTCCCCTGCACCACTGGATTTGTGTCCCTTGCTTGAAAGCAGGGGAGGCCAATGTGGAAAGACATCAGGCTAAGTTACCGTTGCTGGCGCAAGTCAAGGAGAGAAGAAGAATCAGCTTGATAGGTCGTGTCCCCTCTCAATGTCTGTGATGGATGAATTGTGGAAATCTGGCGATATTGCCCAGTTCATTTTCTGTCTGTTTTCTGCTCTCACTCTCTTGTAGGCTAAGTGACAGGTTGACAGACGTATTGTATTCATTTGAGATGCGTTACTGTCGTGGATATAAAGAGAAGGATTTTAATTAATCTCTGTCTGTGTCGCCACAGATGGATTCATCCTGTACACATTCATCTTACGTTGTTGATTTTGTTTGTATATGTGTCTTACATATATTTGTTGTTGTTGTTTTTTTTGTCTCTATGTGTTTGTTGTCCTTTTTTCTGACTCCATTCCTCATTGTCCTTTTGCTATATTACTTTTGATAGTCTGTAGTGTGCCTCAATGATCTCTCTCTCTCTCTCTCTCTCTCTCTCTCTCTCTCCTCTCTCTCTCTCTCTCTCTCTCTCTCTCTCTCTCTCTCTCTCTCTCTCTCTCTCTCTCTCTCTCTCTCTCTCACACACACACATACACACACGCACACATACATACACGCGCGCAATGAAATGCTTTTCATCTATAGCTGTATAGTTCAAAGGTCTCTAACAGCAAGAAAAAAAGGGGGAACAAGTGACACTGTGACACTCGTGATACTGTCACTATGTTGTTTGTGTGTAACAGATAGGTATCAAAAGCCGGAAGAGTAATCTCTTGTGAGATCTCCTAGTCGATCTTTTTCTACCCAATCAATACTCCATGTCTTCTATCTTGGGATTACCCACGTTACGTTACGGGGCACTTGGTGATTGACAACTTTTCTAAAACTTCATTGGACTTGTGCACTTTGGCTGAAAACAGGAAGGTCAGTCTAAAAAAAACAACACCACCAGGCTAAGTACCCTTTGCTTGGTGCAAGTCAAAGAAAGACATGTTTGGTGTTTGAGTGGGTTCTGTCCCTTTATATATATATATATATATATATATATATATATATATATATATATATATGTATAGATAGATAGATAGATAGATAGATAGATAGATAGATAGATAGTTAAAGATATAGATAGATATAGATAGATAGATAGATAGATAGATAGATAGATAGATAGATAGATAGATATAGATAGATAGATAGATAGATAAATAGATAGATAGATAGATAGATAGATAGATAGATAGATAGATAGATAGATAGATAGATAGATAGATAGATATAATTATATGATCTATACTTCGGTAACTACTTATATTGCTTTATATCATTTCTGTTTTTCTCCTATTCTGGTACCTAAACCGTCCTTCCCAATAATGTGTTGTTGTTTTTTTCCTTCTGTTTTTAGAAAAGTGTTCTGGACATAGGGCACGGCTGCTTAAAACAGGAAAAATTGCGACTCTTTAGGGGACCTTTAGAAATTGATCTTTTCTTATCTGGCTCTGGAAATGAAGATAAAAAAATTAGAATATTTTATTGTTCACATTGTTGAGAAAGACTATACTTCTATATTAGTTTTGGCTGTGTGCTTTTTTATATTATATCCTGCTGTTTTTACTCTAATCCTTTCACCAACATCTGTTTGTCTTCTCTCATATTTTTCTGTCTGTGTGCTTATTTCTGTTCCTTTGTCTACCGCTTTCTTTCCCTGACTCTCTCACTTTTTCTATTGTTGTCTGTCCTCCCTCTCGATCTCTCTTTTGTTCTGTCTGTTTTTGCATTCAATCTGAGTTTATACCACTATATGTTTAGCATTATGGTAATACATTGTTAGCAGTTAATTGTGATGCCATTGTTTGCTATAAACATGCTGTCACTAACAATAATTATTCACTTTTATTAATACAGTCTTTGTTCAAGGGGGAAAAGGAGATGATACCTCGATATTTGCTAACATAAACACACCTTCTAAACTCGCACCAACGCAAAAGGTGTGACAAAGCTTTCACCTCGCGAGCTCTTATCCCTTTTCCTTAAAAATCCATACACTGAAAGTCTTTCTTCTGCAATCACTTCCACCAGAAGACAGGCAGGGCCAGACAACCTTCTTGAACGCAACTGGAATTGTGTCCCTTACTCGAAAGCAGGGGAGCTAATCTGAAAGACATCAGACTAATTTACCGTTGCTGGCCCCAGTCACAGAGAGAAGAAAAGTCAGCTTGATGGGCTATGTCCTCTCTAGACTTCTGTGATGGATGAATTGAGAAACGTTGGGGCATATTGCTGCTTTCAATTCCCTTCTCTCTCTCTCTCTCTCTCTCTCTCTCTCTCTCTCTCTCTCTCTCTTCTCTCTCTCTCTCTCTCTCTCTCTCTCTCTCTCTCTCTCTCTCTCTCTCTCTCTCTCTCTCTCTCTCTCTCTCTCTCTTCTCCTTTTCCATGCTAGGCCTAAGGATACTTTGACAGGCAGAGTGTATTCATCTCGATTGTGTTTCAGGGGTGTATGTAAAGAGAGGAGGATATGCAATCTGTGTATCTTTTTTTTTTTTCTAATGTGTTTTATAAAAAGAAAGACGGGCTTGTTTTGAACTTATTCACTACATCATTTGTCTTTGTGATTTAATTCTGTTTGACTGACTGACTGTGCCTGTTTATTTTGTTTTTATCTCCAGCTTGCGTGTCTGCATGCATGTGTGCGTGTATGTGTGTGTGTTTATATATATATATACATATATATATATAAGAGAGAGAGAGAGAGAGAGAGAGAGAGAGAGAGAGAGGAGAGAGAGAGAGAGAGAGAGAGAGAGAGAGAGAGAGAGAGAGAGAGAGAGAGAGGAGGGACGGACGGACGGACGGACGGACGGACGGACGGACGGACGGACGGACGGACGGACGGACGGACGGACGGACGGACGGACGGACAGACAGACAGACAGACAGACAGACAGACAGACAGACAGACAGACAGACAGACAGACAGATAGATAGATAGATAGATAGATAGATAGATAGATAGATAGATAGATAGATAAATAGATAGATAGATAGATAGATAGATAGATAGCACTGTCTTTCTTATGACGGGAAAAAGCACCAAGAAGCCTGAATGTTTTGCTGTCCTAGCACACAGCTTGCAAGTTTTCTGCGTAGAAAACAGAGTAGCGACAACTCTCACTTCCTGAGCTTCCATCATTTTCCGTAAAATCCACACACCACGCTAGGTCTGGAGTTAGCATCAGTGCTGACTCCACTCTCCCTAAAAGTCTTTCCGATGAGACTGTAAACCAAGGCCCCGTGTGCTAACGCACGCAGAACATCTTGTGCACACGTTAAATCCTATTCCGCTTTTCGTAAGTGTAGGCCATCGTGTGCCGGTGGGAACAGATGACATGATTGACAAAACTACATACACACGGGGACTGGATGTAACAAAGTACATGATTGTTTATTCCATTATCCTCGGTATAAAAGAATAAAAGATATAAAAAAAGAAAGAAAAACGGTCTTTTATCTCAACTCACGTTTGTGAAAGATTAGCTGAAGTAGATCACGTTCCAGAATGCCATTCGATTTGTGTGCCTTGCTTGAAAGCAGGGGAGGAAACTGTGAAAAACATGAGGCTAAGTTAGCAGCGTAGCTGGCGAAAGTCAAGGAGAAAAGAAGTCAGCTTGGTAGGTCGTTTCCTCTCTCAACGTCTGTGATGGATGTATTGGGAAACTCTGGCAATTTTTAGAAAAGACAGATTGACAGGGATATTGTATTTCTTAGATTTGTTACAAGGGTGTACATAGAGAAAACGAAGTTTCATAATCTGCCTCCGTGCTAATTTGTTTTTTTTTCCTATTTCAATGGGTTTTTTTTCTTGAAAACAAAGAGAGGTTCATTGTGTAACTTATCTTCTTAGCTTTTGTGTCTGTGATTTATTGTCCGTTTTGTCTGGCTGTTTTTGTTTGTTTGTCTGATTTTTTTTATTTTATTTCCGTGTCTGTCGTTCTCCTTGTCTTTACTCTCTGTCTCTGTCTCCCATCCCTCTGTCTCTCTCCCTGTCTCTGTCTGTCTGTATCTGTCTCTATCTGTCTCTCTGTCTTTGTCTTTGTCTCTGTCTGTCTGTATGTATGTCTCTCTGTCTCTGTCTCTGTCTCTCTGTCTCTCTGTCTCTGTCTCTATCTCTGTCTCTGTCTCTGTCTCTGTCTCTGTCTCTCTCTCTCTCTCTCTCTCTCTCTCTCTCTCTCTCTCTCTCTCTCTCTCTCTCTCTCTCTCTCTCTCTCTCTCTCTCTCTCTTCCCCCCCCCTCTCTCTCTCTCTCTCTCTCTCTCTCTCTCTCTCTCTCTCTCTCTCTCTCTCTCTCTCTCTCTCTCTCTCTCTCCCCCTCTATCTGGTTCTCACTTCGGGGGGCGGGCGGATAGCCTAGTGGTCAAAACATTGCGCTGGCAATTTGAAGACCCGGGTTCGAATCCGGTCGAGGAAATTTTCTTCCTGGAGTTAACATCAGTGCTGACTCCACTCTCCCAAAAGTCCTTCGGATGAGACTTTAAACCGAGGCCCCGGGTGCGAACGCACGCAGAACATCTTGCGCACACGTTAAATCCTGTTCCGCTTTTCGTAAGAGTAGGCCATCGTGTGCCGGTGGGAACAGATGACAATATTTACAAAAACTGCATACACACGGGGACCGGATGAAAAAAGCACATGTTGCTTATTCTGTATCCTCGATATAAAACAATAAATAAATAAAATAAATAACTTCTCCAATTTTAAAAGAGACATGAGCATCTGTGATGTCATTTCTCAATTTATACCTACCAAATGAACCGAAAAAAGAAAATATAGAAAATACCATATGATAAATTTAGTGAACATAACAAAATGGATGAAACAGGTATTTGAAACATAATCAAACTTCCAGTCACTGAAAAAGCCAGAAAAATTACCACCTCCCCCCCCAAAAAAAACCCAGTTATCAGCCTATAATTAGATCACATTTACGTTCCAAAGATACGTTAGAAACATAAAGACTCGTCCTGTAACAGATCCACCTTCTTCATATTATATATATATATATATATATATATATATATATATATATATATATATATATATATATATATATATATATATATATATATATATATATATAATATTGATTTGTAGTTGATCAGAATCTTTCCTTCTTCACGCCTTTAGTCTAAAATCTTGAACAGCTAAAAAAAAAAAAAAAGTAGGAAGAACCTGGCATATGTTACTCTCACCGTGTTGTTGTGTGGGCGTAGCGAACAAAGCAGAAAGGTCAGGGGAGGATTAACTCCTGCCAATGGTCATTCTCAGTCAGTCATGGCCACCCAATCGATACGCCGTGATGCCCTTAACCCTGAGATTACCTATACAGTGAAGGGGCAGTTGGGATTGACAACTACCTCGAACACCATCAGAGTTGTGTCCCTTGCTTCCATGCAGGGGAGACCAATCTGAAAGAAATCAGATCGAGTAACCTTTGCCGGGTGCAAGTCAAGGAGAGAAGTACGCACTTTGGAGGGTTGTGTCCCTTCTTGACAGCCATGGTTGATGGGGGTGGGTGACTCCTGAAGGCTGGCAATGGCATCTCCAGTGTCCACCATCCTGGGATAGTGATGCCATAGTACGTCTCTTCTTTTCCTCCCTTTAAAACACACACAAACACACACATATGCACGCACGCACGCACGCTCGCACGCACGCTCGCACGCACGCACGCACGCACGCACACACACACACACACACACACACACACACACACACACACACACACGCAAACACACAGAGACACACACGCACGCACGCAAACGCACACACACACCACTGCGTTTAATATCGTATTAGGTCTATTTCAGATTAATAGTTTCCTTTGTTGCTTTTTTCTCATAAAGAATATATTCATCACATGTTATACAGTTGACAGTGTGTGTGTATGTATGTGTGTGTGTGTGTGTGTGTGTGTGTGTGTGTGTGTGTGTGTGTGTGTGTGTGTGTGTGTGTGTGTGCGTGTTCGTGCGTACGTGCGTACGTGCGTGTGTGCGTGCGTGCGTACATGTCAAGGGAATGAAGCAAGAAATCTATCAAAGACTTTCCATCAGGAAGTCAATGGCGGTCTTTTAGAGAAGTGATATTGACAAGGCAAAAGCTGAAGGTCAGGAAATGGCCAGTGCTTTTTTTTTTTTTTTGGTCACTGGCACTGACATTGAAGACGTCGATTTTGAATCCATTTCATCCATCAAAGACAGTGGAGGATATTTCCTTTTGACCTTCATTTGTTTAGGGTTTTTGTATCCGTCCCCATTCGTTTGCTATATATCCTTTCCCTCTCTTATTTGACTTGTTTTTCTTTCCTTTTTTTTTTTGGTGTGTGTGTTTTTGTATCTATCTTCCTCTGTTTTGTTTTGGACGTCTATCTATCTATCTATCTATCTATCTATCTATCTATCTATCTATCTATCTATCTATCTATCTATCTATCTATCTATCTATCTGTCTATCTATCTATCTATCTATCTGTCTATCTATCTATCTATCTATCTATCTATCTATCTATCTATCTGTCTGTCTGTCTGTCTGTCTGTCTGTCTGTCTATCTATCTATCTATCTATCTATCTATCTATCTATCTATCTATCTATCTATCTATCTATCTATCTATCTATCTATCTATCTATCTGTGTCACTATGTCTCTGTTGCTATCTATCTCTCTGTCTCTCTGTCAGTCTGTCTGTGTGTGTCTATGTCTGTCTCTGTCTCTGTCTGTCTCTGTCTCTGTTTCTGTCTCTGTGTGTCTCTGTGTGTGTGTGTTTCTCTCTCTATCATCTTTCTCTCTCTCATTGCGAACTGAAATGCTGCCTGTGTAAAATCAAAATATCAGCAGCCTACATCAATGGAGTAAATATTGGACTAACAATAATTATAATTATACTAAGTATTTTGTATATTTGTGGCGCTCCACCACGAAATGAGTCGCTTAGCACATTACCCAATTTTGCGCTAGGAGCTATTAAAGGCAGGTGGGGGTCAAGTTGTCAATTTTGAGATTTTGATTGATTATTAAACAATATCAGTTTATCTACCTGATAATAAAATAATCAAGGCATAATTTTTATTCCTTTTGCTTTTAAATGTGTTTTGAAAATACCCAAGCCCTCATTCTGACAACCTGTTACGAAAATAAACTTGCCCGTTTCTCATTTTGTCACATCCTGCAGTTTATCATTTCAATTTGTAATAACTTTGCACAGATTTGTCCGATTTTCTATCTGTTTTTTGTATTTAATAGCCACTTTATTGTACATTAATAACATGTCAATAACTAAAATTTGACCTCTGGTGCACTCCGACTTATTATGTGGTGGAGCGTCACATTTATGTTACTGTTCATTGAATCAGCCATGTGGGCTACATCGACCAAATATGTCTTTCTTCAATCATTCCGTCGCTTGCTGAAACTGCCGCAGGGCCTATGAATATCTACTTAAGCGAACTCAGTTCTGGACTGTTGACATCCACAGCAGGATCTTACATCAGTATGCATTCACTCTGTTGGTGTTTGTGTACTGAAGTCACTCCCTTCCTATTTGCTGTTTCTCCACGTCAATTCCAATCAACTATTTACATTGTAGATCAGGGACTTGGGAGCCTTTGCATTGAGTAAACCATCCAGTTCCTCCTTTTCGACTTTACTGATGTGATGGATTTGGATCTTGTGCAGAAGGTCGATGCTAGTTATAACTCCTAGTCACGTGATGTTGGGCGAAAGTAAGCCTGAAGTGCTTGCTGACGAATGACTATTCTTGGCTTTTCCTGGTTCCACATGTCGGAGAACCATAAAGCGCAATGGACTTGACGATAGTGCTGCTTGGGAACACAGGGATTTTAGAAATGTATATATAATTGAGATTTTGAAGCATGCGTACCATTAATAGTGGCTTTGTTATGTATACTTTTGATTATCCTATGCAGGCGGATATGTTTCATTTTATCCCTCATTTTTTTCTCAGTTGAATTAAGAAACTGTAGTGGGCGTATAGCGTAGTGGTTAGAGTGTTGCACTCACAATGTGACGGCCAGGGATCGAACCTGGTTTTGAGCCACCACCGGAGACGCTCGTTCAAGGTGATATATTTTTTTTATTTCTTGGAGTTTACTCAGTACTGACTCCACTCCACAGGAGGTCCTTCGGATGAGACTACTAACGGAGGTCTCATAATAATTATGTGAAAAAAATGCAGAACGTCATCAATGCAGTGTTCTGCCATTTGGAAGATATGGCTATTTTTTTTCCGGGCACGAATGTATGACAACAAAAATATGTCTTAGGTACAGAGGTTTGCGTGCTTGCGTGTGTGCATTCATACACGTGTATGAGTGCAAGCATACGGCTTATGTAGGGTTACATATGTGTATATAATTATGCAAGTGTAAGCTTATAGTGCAGGTACGCATGTGTTTATTCACGTGTACACGCACTCACACACAAACCAACCACTCACTTCAGTGTGTGTGTGTGTGTGTGTGTGTGTGTGGTTGTGTGTCTGTGGGGTGTGTATGTGTGTGTGTTGTGTGTGTGTGTGTGTGTGTGTGTGTGTGTGTGTGTGTGTGTGTGTGTGTGTGTGTGTGTGTGTGTCAGTGTGCAAGCCCCTCAAGCCTTCAACGTATCTTGGCCAGGTCAAACGTAACACTCTTATAGCAATGTCCGCCAACGCCCAACTCTCCTCTCTTTTTTGGGGGGATAGGGACCACTACTGCCAGCCAGAGAGATTCACAGGATCAATACGAGCTGCCTTCATAGGGAAAGGGGGGAGGGGAGAGGGAGGGAGGTGGGGGTAGGAGGGGGGGGAAACTCTCTCAGCATGCCAGCGCGTGAGGAGAGGAGGAGGCAGACAACTCTCTTCAAACTCCTTTTGAATCGTCTCCCTTGCCTCTAATGCAAGAGAGACAAATCTTTAAGACATCAGGCTTTATTTCTTGGGGTAATGTTAGGGTGTGGAGAGGATTTTAACGAGGTTGATAATATCTTCGAGGGATTTTTATTTGTGTGTGTTTTTTTTTTTCTTTTTTTTCTATTGACGTCTGGAGATGATGAGATGAGTGCTTGTCATTTTGAGGGCTATCGTTTTGGATTTGAAGACTGGCTTTGCAGTAGAGTGCTTTCATAGATTCAAGTGTAACATTTTTTGTTCTCTTTCTTTGTACTCATTGTCTGTTTCTGTCTGTCTCTGAATCCCACCTTTTCTTGTCTGTCTGTCTGTCTGTCTCTGTCTGTCTGTCTCTCTATGTCTGTATGTCTGTCTGTCTTTGTCTCTCTCGCTGTCTCTGTCTGTCTGTCTGTCTGTCTGTCTGTCTGTCTGTCTGTCTGTCTGTCTGTCTGTCTGTCTCTCTCTCTCTCTCTCCTCTCTCTCTCTCTCTCTCTCTCTCTTCTCTCTCTCTCTCTCTCTCTCTCTCTCTCTCTCTCAGTTTTGCCTTTTCAAAGACTACAATACCAATATTCCCCAGATAGCTGTTGTGGAAAAAAGGTGTTACCAATAACGCACTCAGCTTTTTATTTATATTATCATTCATCCCTTGGAGACAAAACACGAACAGGAAAGAATTACAGAGATGCTAGAGGCGATAGCACTGAGTACGTGATCTAGAACTAGAAGAGACACAGGTTTGGGTAGTATCTCTTTGGAAGCTCATTTGTTTCTGTTTATTCTGCCCGCCAAAGTAGCACCCCACCCCCACCCCATCTTTTGTCCTGAGTTCATTGGCAATCAATGGCAGCTGGGACAGACATCTGTCTTGAACACCAAGAAGTGTTTCACTGTCCTGAAATCAGGGGGACCAACTTCAAACACATCAAGCTCAGTAACCTTTGCTGAAATAAATCGAGGAGAAAAACTCAAGTCTCTTCCAATCGATGATCTGGAGGTAACGCGCTTGCCTGGAAAATGAAAAAGTTCGGTTTGGAAGTGTTCGTCCCCGTTCGGGCCAAAAAACTAAACCCCAACCCCCCCACTCCCACCCACCATCTCTTAGACCATGAGTGGTGGTCTGGGTGCCAGTCTTTTGGTTTAACGATAAACCCATGTTCCATGTGTTACACAAAATTATTAACGCAGGTAAAAGAATCCCTGACAACAAGACAGTTGTTCAAGGTAAACTTCTGAGAAAAAAACAATCTGAAATAGGGAAAAAATACAGTTGCAGACAGGATTTTTTTTTAATGGGTGGCGCTGCTTTTTGGTGGTGATACGCTCTCCCCAGGGAGAGCAGCCTGGATTCCACGCAGAGAAATCAGCTGTGACTTCAAGTGGTATTAAAAAAAAAAGTAGGTGATGTCCCTTTATGGCGTCCATGACGGCTGTGTGATAACCCTTAAAAGACTGTATCGATCGTAACCGCCCGTCTTGTATAGCCACATGCCGATTTCCCCATATCCCACTAATTTCCCTTTTATGATTGCTATACAAAATGTATACATAATTAAATTCATACACTGATGGCCACTGATAAGACACACCATCTTTATTCTATTCTTCCAGTGAAGTAATGTATGTAGGAAAACAAAAACTGCAAGGTGCGTGCTGATGTTCGGATACTGTGATTTGGTATTTTTTCAGTGATGATTATGCTTTCCTGTTTACTGACTTTTCTGTGCATGGCTTGTAACTCATGTGAATTTCTCTGTTTGTGAGATACATGTAATAAACTATTTGAAGTGAGATGAATGATCTTGGTTGTTAACTACTACAGCACGGCGTAAGAACATCTGGTATCGTAAAGTAAGAAGGTCGAAGAACTATTCTTGTTTCCAAGCGTTCATCTTGACCCCAATCTTCACCCCCACCCCTCACCCCTTTTTTGCCCGGAAATCAATACCCTATGTCTTTGGCCCTGAGATCTTTGACAGTGAATGGCAGTTTCGGCTGACAACTTTCTTCGACTCCATTCGAGTTGTGTCCCTTGCCTGAAAGCAAGGGAGACTAATCTGAAAGACTTTAGGCTGAGTGTCCCTTGCTTGCTGCAAGTCAAGAAGAAAAGTTCAGCCACTCTGCTGGGTTGTTTCCCTGCTTAAGGTGAATGGTGGATGAGTGATGGTCTCTCGAGACTCTTCACATAACCTCCAGCATCGTCACATATCGTCCTTCTGTAGCCGCCTAGTCTTTCACCTTTCGAAAAGTTCTGCAGTCAGATTGAGTAACGAGGCTTTATTTTGGATTTTAGCTTCAAAGTAATGATACGGTTAGTTTTGAAAATATAACCAGAACAATCAGCTCGACAATTCTCCCACCGATTTGAGATTTTTCGGATGCGACCGTCTTTGTCCACCATGAAGATAGCCGCATTCCGACCTCGGGAATGTATGCTAGATATGTTTGGTATTTCGTAACTTACCGAATGTTGACATACATAACTCGCAGGGTTTCTTACCATTCTTATTCGATGTTCAATATGTATACACGAAGGCAATTAAGGCACTGGCAGGCCTGCCCTTGAAATTGACCTGGGAGATTATAAAAATCCCCATTTTTAATTCACCAGACGCCACTGAAACTCGAACTCAGGACTTAATGGACCCATGGGATTGAAATCGAACGGTCTTGACCACTCGGCCAAAACGTCCGTAGACAGTTCTAATCTTTGCTGTTTTCTTTTACATATTATTAGGGATTTTTCTTTTGTTTCTATAGAGATCCCACCAACGTTTTTTCCTTTCTATTAATTTCGTTGTTTTATGTTCGTCTTTTTTTGTACCGCATCTATAGGTGTATCTTCTTTTTCGTCCTTTCTACTATTTCGTATGTGTTTTTATATACGTCTGTCTGTCTGTCTGTTGCACATTGCACT
>CM060318.1:32075130-32077630 GCA_030674155.1 Stramonita haemastoma
GACAACAACAATTATTTTGATTATTCTTTTATTCTGAGGATATTGGAATAAATACTTCTGTTCTTTTTTACATCCAGTCCCTGTGTGTATGCAGTTTTGCAAATTTGTCATCAATTCCACTGGCACACAATGGCCTATTCTTTCAAAAAGTGGAATGGTTTTAACGTGTGCACACGATATGTTGCATGCATTCGCACTCGAAGACCCCAGTTTATAGTCTCATCTGAAGGATTTTTTTTTGGGTGGGGATAGTGGGGATAAAGTCAACACTGATGTTAACTCCAAGAGGTAAAAAAATCCTCTTGAATGAAATTCAAACAGACAAGACTGACAGACATCGTACATTCATGAAGACAGACACACATACTTACAGACAAGAGACTGGAAAGCAGCAAACGATTCAATCTAGGCTAGGCTAACCCACAGACATACAGAGTAGAACGGCAGAGAAAGGAAAGAGGCAGTGTGTGATTGTTGTGTCCCTGGTGTCCCCTATCATCAAGAGCTAGTCTGGACCCTCCATCAGATGTATGTATGTATGGGGACTGACCGCTACCTGTCAGCAATCCACCCTCCTTTTCTCGCTGCCCCTCCCTCCCTCTGACTGACCTCTCACTGTCCCTCATCTGGACAAGACACAGTGGTCAGGGGTCACAGAGGTGCTGCATGCTGAATGGTAGTAGAGGATGGTAAGGGACAGAGAGAGAGAGAGAGAGAGAGAGAGAGAGAGAGGAGAGAGAGAGAGAGAGAGAGAGAGAGAGAGACAGACAGACAGACAGACAGACAGACAGACAGACAGACAGACAGACAGACAGAGACAGACAGAGACAGAGACAGACAGACAGACAGACAGATGGACAGACAGACAGACAGACAGATAGACAGACAGATAGACAGACAGACAGACATATAAGCAGACTGACAAACAAACAAACAGACAACAATATTTTGTATTATTATTTTTTTATTCTGAGCATATTGGAATTAATACTTCTGTTCTTTTTATACATCCAGTCCCTGTGTATATGCAGTTTTGCAAATATGTGACGCTCCACCACGAAATGAGTCGCTTAGCACATAACCCACTTTTCCGCTAGGAGCCACTAAAGGAAGGTGGGGGTCAAGTTGTCAATTTTAAGATTTTGATTAATTATAAAACTATAGCCATTATTCTACCTTGTAGTGAAATATCAAGGCATAATTTTTGCTTCCTTTTGCCTTAAACATGTTTTGAAGATACCAAAGCCTTCATTCTGACCACCTGTTAGGATTCTTTACTTGTCCATTTCTCAGTCTGACATTTCCTGCAGTCTATCATTTCAAGTTGTAATAACTTTGGATAAAATTGTCAGATTTCCAATCTGCCTTTTGTATTGTATAGCCATTTTATTGCAGACTTAAAGCACGTCAATATCTAAAAATTGACCTCTGGTGCAATGCGTCTCATTATGTGGTGGAGCGTCACATATGTCATCAATTCCTGCTGGCACACAATGTCCTATTCTTTCAAAAATGGAATGGGTTTTGCACACGATATGTTGCATGCATTGGCACTCGAGACCCCAATTTATAGTCTCATCTGAACGATGTTTTTTAGGGGGAAGGGGGGATAAAGTCAACACTGATGTTAACTCCAAGAGGTAACAAATCTTCTTGAATGATATTCAAACAGACAAGACTGCACTGACAGACATCCGTACATTCATGAAGACAGACACACATACTTACAGACAAGAGACTGGAAAGCAGCAAGCATTCGATCTAGGCTAGGCTAACCCACAGACATACAGAGTAGAACGACAGAGAAAGGAAAGGGGCAGTGTGTGATTGTTGTGTCCCTGGTGTCCCTGGTGTCCCCTATCATCAGGGATGTCTGGACCCTCCATCAGATGTACGTATGTATGTATGGGGACTGACCGCTACCTGTCAGCAATCCACCACCTCCTCTGCTTGCTGCCCCTCCCTCCCTCTGACTGATTGACCTCTCACTGTCCCTCATCTGGACAAGACACAGTGGCCAGGGGGTCACAGAGGTGTTGCATGCTGAATGGTAGTAGGGGGGTAGTGGGGGGGGGGGGAGAGAGAGAGAGAGAGAGAGAGAGAGAGAGAGAGAGAGAGAGAGAGAGAGAGAGACAGACAGACAGACAGACAGACAGACAGAAGACAGACAGACAGAGACAGAGAGAGACAGAGAGAGACAGAGAGAGACAGAGACAGAGACAGACAGACAGACAGACAGAGAGACAGAGAAAGACAGACACAAGAGACAGAGACAGAGAGACAGAGAGACAGAGACAGAAACAGAGAGAGAAAGTGGGGTAGTTGGTAGATTTACTGTTAAATAATATATTGTCCCGCACTTCCGTAGACATTGTGGTGTCTGATGAAAGGAGGCTACTTCTCCCTGACTACTGTCCAGATTGCAGTTCTTACTGTCCACAAACACCTATGCCATTAGTCTGGATTGTTTTTGGCGGTGTCTCTGTTGTTGGTGGCGATG
>CM060318.1:32082630-32092630 GCA_030674155.1 Stramonita haemastoma
ACGTTCCCATACGCAAAATATCACCATTGGTCAACTTGGAGCTTGAGCCAAGAAACGAAAAAAACAACATAGATATATTTTACAGGTGGTGTAGTTTCGTTTACGATCACATATAAATAAAAGCATGAGCAATGATCATTCCGTAAAAGCTTTACGTAGGCTGATGGCATAAAGCAAACCTCTGTGTTTGACTCTGAGAATCGGCGATGTTCTTGCTGGAAGGAGGCTGCACAGTGTTTCTGTTTAGCTAAAAAGAAGAGGCAGGTGCAGAGGGAACGTTGTTTATACTTCTTGGCACTTGAAAGAGCAGAGAGAGGAGCAGACATTATTACAGTGATTAAAACAAATGGTTTGGGAATAGAGGCACTGCCCCGTAAACACTGTCAAATAAAAAGCCGTATGCAGTGTTTTTTTTTTGTGTTTTTTGTTCATGAAGAGAGAGAGAGAGAGAGAGAGAGAGAGAGAGAGAGAGAGGAGAGAGAGAGAGAGAGAGAGAGAGAGAGAGAGAGAGAGAGAGAGACGAAGACAGAAGACAGAAGACAGAGACAGACAGACAGACAGACAGAGACAGACACACAGACACACAGAAGACACACAGACAGACACACAACACACAGACAGACAGCAGCAGCAGGCAGGCAGGCAGGAGAGCAGACAGGAATATCTAACAGAATTTTAGACTTTACATACATTGTGATGTGAACATTAAAGGTTTCCAATCTGTCTGTCTTAATATATTATATAATATAATATTAAATATCAACCCAACACACAACACACACACAATCACACCAAACACGAATAAATATTTAATATTATAATATTATTTATGATATTGAAACATTATAAAATGATATATTATATTTTATATTATGTATATATTATTTATATATGTGTTGTTGGTGTGTTGTGATCTCTATTTGAGCTAGTACTATCCCTCTGTCTGCATCTTTGTCTGTATGTTTGTCTACCTGTCTGTCTGAGGGTATGCCTACCACCCCCTCCCCCCCCCCCCCTTTTGTAGCTGTCTGAATACATTTTTTTTTCTTCACAGACTGGGAATGACATGTGCTTGAAGACAATGTGTTGTGCCCATAAGCTCCAACTTCTTTCGAATGTTTTGGGCACTGGCATCTCTTTCTGTTTTAATGAGTAAGGGAAGAGATATAGCTGACAGCACTAGTTTCAGATTTAGTGCTGTGGTCAGCTAGTGTTATCACATACTTGGCAAGATTACTGTCCAGACATTTCCTTTGTTATAGTGCACTAACCGATTAAGGCAGCAATTAAAATGCCTTTTGAATATCACGCTAGCTGTAATGCACTGTGTTTCCCAGAACAATTTTGTATACAAAATGTAGCCGATAGAAGCTGTGGTAATAAATACTGTGGGTCTTAATATTATATCATATTTTTTTTTAAATAACGCATGCACGCGAACGTGTACAACCCCCCCCCACCCACCCACCCCCCCCACACACACACACATACACACACAGACGCACGTACGTACGTTACGCACACACTAACGCCATCACTACTACAACCATCACTACCACTACCACCACCACCAACCAATTCCTACCTCTGGTGATAGCACATGCAAATCAAAGCAGCTTCATGAAACTGGACCAGGAGAGAGCATGACCTGGCCAATAAACACAGAATCTGCAATGATGGACTAATTCTGCAAAAGACCAAAGAGCCATTCCTCTTCTGCCACGTTTGGGTTGTGTCCCCTGCTATCGTCCATCTTGCTCAGGTTGGCGTGAAACCACCGTCGTGTTTTCTGATTGGACATGCTAGTATCTATCACGCCAATCGATTGGTTGCTGTTTTCTGATGAGCTTATTTGCATGAAGTGTGGGTGGGATTGTTGTTGTTGTTGTTCTTATCGATGTTGTTAATGGTGCTGCTGATGTGTACGTATGTGTTGTTATTGTTGTTCATGTTGTTGATGAGTAATGTTGTTTTGGTTGTTTTTTTCTCTTGTGTTGGTTCTCATTCCCCTGTACTGTGTGTTTGTTTGGATATTTGCTTAATTATGTTACGTGTTTCTTTGCTTCTTTCCTTACAAGAAATGTCGCCATTTTTTTTCTGGCAGGAAGATTGATTTACACATTAGTTTTAGTGCAAGTTATATTCACAATTAAATTTTCTGAGGCAAAAGATAACTTTTAAAATATAGCTATGCTATATGTATGCTTCCCTGTAAACCAGGTAATAGGTTGTTAACAAGCTGGGAATTAATTTTTGAATAGACATACTTGTCATATGAATAGAAACTGTTCTCAAGGACAGAAAGCATGCTTTTTTTCTCAGTACAACATTTATAAAATAACAATATAAGACATAATAGTTCTGTCAATCCCAAAAACATTTGAAAATACCCACATCTTCCTGGCAAAGAAAATAGATTAAGAGATCGAATGTTCATGTATAACAAGAAATATTGGACCGGGATACAGAACAAATGTTTAAGCAAGTTCACACACGTGCTTGCACGTGTACACACACACACACACACACACACACACACACACACAACAACACACACACACACACACACAACACACACACACACCACACACACTCCATACACCCACACATACACACACCACCACACCATAAATATATTCACGTTTTGTATGCTGAGTAAGGATGTGTCCAAAGCAGCATCATAAAAAACGGACTGGGAGGGAAGAAAACTGGGCCGATAAAAGGAGAATCTGCAATAAGTGACCAATTATACAAAGGATCAGATAGCCACTCACCTCCAATGTCCTTTAGACTCTGCTTCCTGCTAGCCTATCGCCTGGCCTTTCTCAGTGGAGCATGGAATCTGTTTCACGCTCTCTGATTGGGCATGTTGATGTGTATAGCCTGAAGTGATTGGCTGTTATTTCTGTATAGCTCGTTTACAGAAAACTGGGGAAGTGCATTGTTAATTTATTTGTGTGTGGTTCATTTCATTCTTGGTGAAATGGTTATTTCGATGTTGTTGTTTTTTTTTTATAGAAAAGGTTTGATTTATGCACAACTTAAAGAAGATAAATATTTTGTAAACACTTCTGATGAAAAAAAACAATGAGTGAAAAAAAAAGCTGCTTGCATTTAATTGTAAATGCATGTAAATATTTGTCTTAATTAAAAAAAGAAATGCTAGAAGGCAAGCATAATGAAACTGTAGATAAATCAAATCACACACACACACACACACACACACACACACACACACACACACACACACACACAATATAAAAATATGTAATTATCAAAATCATTATCTAAAAGAAATCAAATGAAAAGATACAAGGGAGAATAATAAAACTGAAAATCAAATATCCACCACACACACACCACCACACACACACACACACACACACACACACACACACACACACACACACACACACACACACACACTACACTGTCATGCTCCAGCGTCTTAATGAATGGGTGGCAAAAGCGGCATCATAAAACCTGAAGAGGAAGGAACATGATCTGACCAATGGAACCAGAAGCGGATTCATGAACTAATTATACAAAGGATCATTTAGCCACTCTGCTTCTCTTTTGTTTAGACTTCTGTCCTCTGCTGACACCCATTATGCTATCTCAGACGAGAAATTGTTGCATGCTTTTATTTCTTTACTTTCTAGGCCTGTTGTATGTATCCTATGAACCTATTATCTACGTTTTCTTTATACTCGTTCACAGACAGTGTGGGAAAGGTGTATTTCTAGTATTCAGTTACTGTGTGTGTTTTTTTGTTAAGCATATCTGTACTCCCGTCTTCATAATAGATATCAACAAAAACAGACCAAAACTGACACACATGCACATACACACACATCACACAAACATCAGTGCTGACTTCTCTCTCTCTCAAAGTCTTTTGGATGAGACTGTAAACTGAGGCCCCGTGTATGACAGCACGCAGAAACTTGCCACAGGTTAAATAATGTTCCGCTTTTCATAAGAGTAGGCCATTGTGTTGCGATGGAACAGATGAACAAGCTTTACAAAACTGCCCTACACATGCAACTGGATGAAAAAAAAGCACATTGATGCTTAATTCATTATCCTTGATAAAAAAAAATTTAACCACATGCGCACACACACCACCACCACCACTACCACCACCACCACCACATTCATTGCTACAACCGCCACCACCATCCCCTCAACCATCACAACAACACCAACAACAGCAACCATAATCACGAATACCACCACTCTCATGACCCGACACAGTCCAGTGCTCCAATAGATGAGATGTTTACAGCAGAGTCATAAAACTGGACCAGGACCGATAAATGTCCCTGTCAATAAATGCAGACTGGTGACTAATGGACTAATTATACACAGGATCAGAATGACACTCCACTCTTGCTCAGTCTGGACACTATCCCCTCATCATTCATCTTACTCAGTTGGGCATGGGACTGTTGCCCTGCTTTATGATTTGGTTTCTGTGTGTGTGTGTGTGTGTGTGTGTGTGTGTGTGCGTTGCGTGCGTGCGTGCGTGCGTGCGTGCGTGCGTGCGTGCATGCATGCATGCGTACGTGTGTATGTGCGTGTTTGTTACATTTATTTTTACTGTGTTCTGGGTTTTTTTACTCCTGTGCCTGCAACATCCATCCTGGTCAGTCAAGCATGTACTCTGGCTTTATGGCTTAGCATGTTGCAACATGTTATGCAAAAGGTTGGTTGGCTGTTATTTTTGCTTCCCTCATTTAAAAGCAAGTGTGAGGGACTTCTTGTCTGTTTGTTTTGTTCGTTTGTTTGCATTTGGTTGTGTTTTGTCTGGTTTGTTTGGGTGATTTGATTGCCCTAAATGTTTTCTTGTAAATCGAACTACACATTGTGCTGTTGTTGTTTCTTTTCAGTAGTCTGTATCTTTATCAATAGGGAAACTGTGAAGTAAATCAACCTTTCTGAGGAGATACCAACAAGCATTAAAAACAATGCTGAGGTAAAATGTGCACATACATTATTGTGCATGTATTTGACAAGAAAACATAAGATAACATTGCCTATTAGTACACATATCAATGACAACATTTTTCTTCTAAAAATCCTACTTCTGATAGTGGTTTTAGGTCGTTACATAACAATGGCAAAGAAAGTGTACTGTCCTATTAATTAGAAATAATATACCCTTCCCCCACCAAAAGTCAAAATAATTATCATACGATGCCTAGCAAAATGCAACCCAGCAAAAATGCAACCCACATATGATCGCATGTGCGTGCACACACACACACATGCACACACACACACACACGCACACACACACACACACACACACACACACACACACACACACACACACACACCACACACACATACACACATGAATACACACAAGAACATCTGATGCACATGTTAAAACTTGTTTCGCTTTTTGGGAGAGTAGGCCATTGTGTTCTTGTATGAATTTAAATGGATGAACAAATGTACAAAACTGCATTCAGACCGGGACTAGATATAGAAAAATCAAAACATGAGTTCTTGTTCCATTATCCTCGAAATAAAAGAATAACACACACACACACACACACACACACACACACACACACACACACACACACACACCACACACACACACACACACACACACACACACACACACAACACACACACATTCACCACAGCACAAACACAATAGCACACAATACACCAAAACACACCCTTTACACCATCACTACCACCACCACCACCACCACCACCACCAAAAGAACACATTCACACCCCAATGACTGGGTGTCTAAATCAGTATCATAAAACCTAGCTAGGAGTGAAAGTTTCTAGACCAATAAAAGCAGACTGTGGACTGATGGACTAATTATACACAGGATCAGCATGACATTCCACTCCTGCTTTGTTTGGACACTTTGATCGCTTATCTTACTAGTCAAGCATGGCATTGTTGCTGTTGTGCTCTTTGTTGCGTGAGCATCATGGAATGTGTTGGGCTGATCAATTAGGCGTATGTATACCTCTTTTACACAAACCTTGAGAGCATTTATCATTTTCTTTGTTGTTTTCTTTTTCTTCTTATTTTTTTCTGTTTTGTTCCTCAACTAGGGTGCAGAGGTTCACTGACAGTGACATTTTGTGTATTCAACAATTTTATTTTACCACCAGGAAGGAAGCCACATTCTGACTTCATGGATGTATTCTGGGTAATGTTTGTTTTTGCACTACCCATCAAAGGCTAACATCAATTACTGGAACTTAAACATGAAAATTTGATCTTTTGCATATCTATATACACGAAGTGAATTAAGGCGCTGGAGGGTCTGCACTTGAAGTTGGCTTATTTGATCTTGAAAAAATCCCCATTCTTATTTACCAGACTTACCAAGATTGATTCCACGACTTAATGCACTCAAAGGGTTAAAGTCATGTGGTCGTAACCACTCTGCTATAGTGTCTGTCAGGCTGTGATTATGTATAGCTCCCTTGGAAAAATGTGAGAGAGCATCTTGTTGTCGTTAGTGTTGTTTTTGTTGTTGTTTTCATTCATCTTATTTCTGTAGTTTTACAGTGTATTTGTTTCAGTGTGTTAGTGTATATTTCTTTGGTTGCATATTTGTTTCATAAAAAAACTAAACAATTTGAGCACCAATCTTCTTAATGGAGGATTGGAAACTACATCAATCTCTCTAAGAAAATATAACGTAAAAAAGCTGCATTCCATTTCATTTCATGCGTATAACACTACCAACCAAAATACAAAACAAAGACACAAATATAGTGGAAATTTTGATAAAAGCTCACAAACAAAATCATTGCAATTGTTGGAATAAAATCAAACCCTGACACAAGAAAACAACCAACTCTCATGCATCCGATATTTACGTGAGAAAACGCAAGAAATAAGTTGCTTCATCAATCTGAGTTTGTACAAACCAGCTTATAGGGCATCTACAAGAAATTGGATTGATGGTTAAATTGTCGATGCAGGAAGAAGAAGAAAAGGGACGAGAGAAAGAACAAGAGTGTTCACAAATCAAGGAACACCCCCCACCCCCCCTTCACACACACACACACACACACACACACACACACACACACACACACACACACACACACACACACACGCACATACAAACAAAGCCCTATGACTTTCGAGGAAAAACAATCAAGAAGTGCGCACCAAAACGCAGACAGGAAAACAAAACAAATCTAACATAAAAATCCATGCGCCTTTTCTGTTAAATGTATTATACAAAAAAATTAGTTAACCGAATTGCGCAAAACTGAGCAACATACTCCATGAAAAAGAAAGAATTGACATAATTCCGGGAGAAGTAGCGGGATGTGTGTATGTGGGGGGGGGGGGGGGGGGGGGAGGTTATAGAAGCATGATAGCAAGGGAGCTAAACGAGATCAGACAAAAGCGAAAAATGAGCTGCTCGCTGATTCTCGGTGTGATTGGTCCTTCATTTCAGATTCTCCTTTCATTGGCCAGATCGTATTCCTCTCTGGTTCAGGTTTACTATCATGTATTAGGCATCGTATCACTAGAGGTAAGGGCTGTAGAAGAACGATGATGGTAGTGGTGTGATTGTATGTGTGTCAAAGTCTTCTTTTTCTTTTTAGATGGGATACACACACACACACACAACACACACACACACACACACACACACACACACACACACACACAACACACACACACCACACACACACACACACACACCGCACACACACACACCCAAACGCACACACACACACACACGCACACTCACACTCACACACACACACACACACACACACACACACACACACACACACACACACACACACACACACGTGTGTGCACGGAGAGGCAGAGAGGTAGGCTGACATAGACAGAGCCATGCAGAAAAAAAAAATCCTGAAAAAAAAGACTGAGAGAAAAAATGAAAAAAAATGCGTACAGGGCAGATATTTTGACCTCAGGTCATCTGAGAATGACAACACTAACTGCTCCCACTGTTTTATAAGACAGGAGAGAGAGAGAGAGAGAGAGAGAGAGAGAGAGAGAGAGAGAGAGAGAGAGAGAGAGAGAGGAGAGAGAGAGAGAGAGAGAGAGAGAGAGAGACAGACAGACAGACAGACAGACAGACAGACAGACAGACAGACACAGACAGACAGACAGACAGACAGACAGACAGACAGACAGACAGACACAGACAGACAGACAGACAGACACAGACACAGAGAGAAACAGAGAGAAACAGAGAGAGACAGAGAGAGACAGAGAGAGAGAGAGATACAGACAGATATATAGAGAGGGAGACAGAGAGAGATATACGGACAGACAAGTTGTTTCAAGTGAAAAGAAAGTTGAATTGTCTTTTTGGAGAAAAATCTGGTAGATCAACACAGGCCTTCCTATAAAAAGTAATCAAAACATTTGAGTATCTTTCTTCTCTGGTTGCTTTTGCCTTCCTGTTCCATTGGCGTCTTATTTATTTGTCGGTTTGTCGGTCTGTCTCTGCCTCTATCAGTGTGTCGTCTACTCTCTCTCCCTCTGTCTCTGTCTGTCTGTCTGTCTGTCTGTCTCTGTCTGTCTGTCTGTCTGTCTGTCTGTCTGCCTGCCTGTCTGTCTGTCTGTCTGTCTGTGTGTGTGTGTGTGTGTGTGTGTGTGTGTGTGTGTGTGTGTGTGTGTGTGTGTGTGTGTGTGTGTGTGTGTGTGTGTGTGTGTGTGTGTATGTGTGTGTGTGCATTTGTGTGTGTGTGTGTGAGTGATTTGTATGTGCATTTGCCTGCGAGCGTGCATGCGCGAGTGAGTTGTATGTATGTATGTATGTATGTATGTATGTATGTATGTATGTATGTATGTATGTATGTATGTATGAATGTATGAATGTATGTATGTATGTATGTATGTATGTATGTATGTATGTATGTATGTATGTATGTGTGTGTGTGTGTGTGTGTGTGTGTGTGTGTGTGTGTGTGTGTGTGTGTGTGTGTGTGTGTGTGTGTGTGTGTAACCTACGTGTAGGAGTGAGTTTTACGTGTATTATTATCATACTATTATCACTATTGTTGATATCATTCTTATTGTCATCATTATAATCATTGTATTATCTTTAGTTTCTTCTGAGTTCATTTTGTTGTTATGAGTTGTAACAATGTTGTAGCTAAGTATTTTTGGGTGGACTTTTCTTGGTTGCTAAGTTGTTTATTTCATTATGTTTCTTTGGTTGCTCTTTATCTATTAACGCTTCTCTTTTCTTTTATAATCAAAATCATTTTATTGTGGCTTCTGATTTTCGTCTTCTGAAAGTGTGCATTTTTATTATCTTATTATGTATAACGTCCTTATTCCTTTATGTTGTTTGGTACTGCATATAGTTTTACTGTTTAGTATCTTTTTATCTTGATGTTTTCCCTGAAAAGGGCGGGGACTGGATGTAAAAAAACACATGAGTGCTTATCTATTATCCTCGAATAAAAGAATTTTGCCTTGCCTTGCCTTGCCTTGCCTTCTCTCTCTCTCTCTCTCTCTCTCTCTCTCTCTCTCTCTCTCTCTCTCTCTCTCTCTCTCTCTCTCTCTCTCTCTCTCTCTCTCTCTCTCTCTCTCTCTCTCTCTCTCTCTCCATCCCGCCAGTCCACTAGTAAGCAGTAGGCACGCAGCACCTTATATTCCACCGCAGCCACTTATAAATCAACACAGAGTGTTTTCCTCAACACACCCCACGCCCCTATTACATAGGCCATCTGGACCTCTCACCCGTTACGGCTTACCGCCACAGCTCAGCGCCACTCCAATCATGGCGCCATATTTGCAGTAACCATAGGGAAGCACTGCTGAAAGAAGAAAGAGAGACAGGGGGAGGGGAGGAGGGGGGTGGCGGTTGTGGTGGTAGGTGAGGGGGTAGGGTTGAGGAGGGGGTGAAGAGAAAGTTTTCTGTTTTTTTGTCATTTGTGTATTGGTTATTATCTGTAGCTGTTGGTCAAAAGGACTGATGTAAAGCGTGGAGAATTTTAGGGT
>CM060318.1:32095130-32112630 GCA_030674155.1 Stramonita haemastoma
TTGAGTGGAGACAAAGCATTTGAAATAAACAATGTAAACATATGACTCCTTCCCCCCTTCCTCCTCAAATGAAAGAACAAAGCAAGTAGTCACTGACAGTTTGCTGATAACGGCCCAACAGAAGCTGAGATCTAATTCTCAGTAGGAATGGCTCTGCTATGTCTAGCGTGGAGAGCCCTCAGGTCAAACTAGCTCTCAGAGAAATGGGATAAAAGCACCCTGTCCAATAAAGTAACACACATCCACTGGAGTGTATTGTCTGGCTATCAGGATGGAACATCATTCAGCTTAGTGGTGTTTAGCCTGGAGGTACAGGTTTGCTTTCATCTTGCCCATGCTGGATGGGATGAAAGGCTAGAAAATTTTCTGATCCACAAATCAGGTTGTTTGTGTGCGTCTACTGGCAATACGTTAATTCTCCTGGTGATAGTAAGTTGGACAAAATACATGGGATGATTTTGTGTTTTATACCACTGTTTTATGGGTTTCAGAAACATATACTCCTTTCTCTCAAGAAGATAGTAAACCTTATCTAAACAAATAAATGGACAAAAAGTCTGACTAAAGTGCTGTGTGTTTTTCTGAGGGCAAAACAGACAAGGAGAAATACCAAATAGCTGACTTTAGAATGTTACCTTGAAAAGAAAGAAGAAGAAGAAGAAAGAAGAAGAAAAGAAGAAGAAGAAGAAGAAGAAGAAGAAGAAGAAGAAGAAGAAGAAAGCAAACACAACAACAACAACAACAACGATAACAATGACAATGACAATGACAACAATGACAACAACAACAATGACAACAATCAAAACAAAAAATGATAGTAAAATACTATAAAATATAACAGCACGATTACAAAATATAAAAAGGAATGAAGAATGGAAGACAAAGAGAAAAAAGGGAGAAGCAATGAAAAAAAAAACCCTGGAGATGAATATTCATGTCCTGCACTCAGTTCCTCTGTCTTGTAAATACGCTTACCAGAGAAGCTATATCATATTACCGTCTTGGTGGTAAGGCAAACAGGATAACGCCATAATACCTATCGTCAGTAGGTATACCCCATCCATGAATCAAATCAGAGTACTGGTCAAGTTGCCAGCAATTTTACAATAGTACAATGTGTTCACTTTCTGTATACCTGAAGAGGACTATGATCGCAGCATTAACATACACATAGGCAGTGACCAAAAAAAGGAAGATTATCTCGAAAAAAAGATAAGGCTAAGAAGGTGAATAAGATTTGATGGATAAACTGTAACTGGTGTGTGTGTGTGTGTGTGTGTGTGTGTGTGTGTGTGTGTGTGTGTGTGTGTGTGTGTGGTGTCTGTGTGTCTGTGTGTCTTGTGTCTGTGTCTGTGTTGTCTGTGTGTGTCTGTGTGTGTCTGTGTGTGTCTGTGAGTATAAGTGCATATGAGTGAACATGTTTACAAGAATATGTATCTAAAGATAAAAAGTAAAGGGATTGTTGAGCCATGTGTATATAATGTGGGTGTGTGTGTGTGTGTGTGTGTGTGTGTGGGTGTGTGTGTGTGTGTGTGTGTGTGTGTGTGTGTGTGTGTGTGTGTGTGGGTGTGTGTGTGTGTGTGTGTGTGTGTGGTGTGTGTGTGTGTGTGTGTGTGCGTGCGCCATTTTGAGAGCTGTTGGCTACGTATATAAGGTATGATTAACACACAGATGTCTGCCAATACTGTTGTGTAAACCATGAATTTCTTTTAAAATCTGTATGTTTAATTTATCAAATCTTGTTGTTGGGTTGTTGTTTTTTTTTGCCCCACTGATCAAAATCTGATAGTAAAAGCTGGGGTGAAGACTACATGTAAAGAAATAGACCTTGTCACATACCTACAGAAACAATACATTAAAAAAAAAAAAAATGAAGGACCAAGCTGCTCATAAAAGGGAATGTCACTGACTTGTTTCATTTTGTTTCTATTCTTTACAAAAAATTATACTGTATTCAGATAAGACTATCTTTCTGCTTTTAACATCCAGGAATTCAGCTTTTAGCCTAAGTATGCGGAAGGTCAGACTTTGTCTCTTGTGGTCTGTCTTTTTACCGACAGAAATAATACTACGTTGTCAATCCATGGAATTCAATTTTTGTCTTTAAGCTAACAATAGTGTGATTATCGGAAACTGACTTTTCCTTTTGGCAAAAGGAAGTAATGGGATGAGCTATGATGCCCAGGGCAGGTGTGTCATATTATTGGTTTGGGAAAGTGGGTTTAGGAGAGACAGTAGCATTACACTATACAAAGCAAATTTGAAGGCCAACAATAGCCTTTTATC
Organism: Stramonita haemastoma; assembly: GCA_030674155.1. Lineage (NCBI taxonomy): Eukaryota > Metazoa > Mollusca > Gastropoda > Neogastropoda > Muricidae > Stramonita > Stramonita haemastoma. Next base: position 32,097,417 of record CM060318.1, read on the forward strand.
TGTGTTCTGGATCACAATTGTGTTTTTCAGTGTTCAATAGTTAAAAGGAAATTTGTATGGATTATCAATAAGTTTCTTTTCTCTCCTCCAACTTTTTACAGCCTTTTTGTCATCATTTTTTTTTTCCTTTGTGTGATTCTTTTTCCTAAATTTTGGAAATGTAATTTCAAATGTTTGCATACAAAAACACAAATACTGGACCTGGGTATTATATTGAGAACAAGGTGTCTCAGAGATTGTAAACACAATAGATAGTTAAACATATATCTGTTATTTTTATGATTTGTGTTCATATTTTGCTTTTGTTTTGATATGTTTTATTTTGTTTTATGATTGAAACCATCTTTAGACAATTGTGTAATTGGAACCAAAGTCATTGATATAAACAATCAAAGCATGCAGCAGACCTCCCACCCTCTTCCCCTACCTTTTTCAAGCAAACAGCAAATCACATAGCTACTGATACTCTGCTGATAACAACACAACATACACAGAGATAAACATTTTTAAATGGCTCTGCTATGTCTAGAGTGGAAAGGCCTCAGGTCAAACTGGCTCTCAGGGAAAGGGGATAAAAGCACTCTGTCCAATAAGGTAACACACTTCCACTGGAGTGTATTGTCTGGCTAACAGGATGAAACATCATTCAGCTTAGTGGTGTTTAGCCTGGAGGTACAGGTCTGCTTTCATCTTGCCCATGCTTGATGGATGAAAGGCTAGGAATTTTCCGATCCACAAATCAGTTTTTTTTGTGGCTACCGGCAATACGTTAATTCTCATGGTGATAAACAAGTCGGCCAAAACACATTAGATAATGTTGTTTTATACCACTGTTCAGTATGTTTCAGAAACAGATACTCCATTTCTCAAGAAGATAGACAAAAACACTTATCTAAACAAATGAACAGACAAAAAGTCTGACTAAAGTCCTATGTTTTATGCACCCCTGATGCACATGCAACTATTCATCTCTCTATTTTGCTGATGATTGTCTGTCAATCAAGCATAATATCTTTGCATTTATAACCAATTTTTTTTTCTTTATTTGTCTGAATATTTTCTTTCTCTCTATTTGTCTCTGTTTTCCTTTCATGTATTTCTTTCCTTTTGTCCTTTCTGCCCTTTTGTTTATTTTGGGGGATCTTCCTTTCAGGACAGTTTTCATCATTGATTTATGACATCTTAAACACCATATCTCTATCCAAAAGGCGTTGATCCCACCATCAAGCTTTGATTGAAGTCGTCTTTTCACCCACACAAAGCAACAACTCAACCTTTGGCACTGTTTCTTCCTCCAACGCCCAACTAACACAATCTGCGTCTGATTACCCGGAAACTGACTGATTTTGTTTCTTCTACCCCCACCCTTTTTTCCTTGAGAAGAAAAAAAGTATTGATTATGCAGCGAGTTACCAAGGTGGATGGTGGGGGCAGGAGCTCACAAGGAAAGGATTGGGAGGTTTAGCAGCATTAAGACATTGCTGGCGTATTGGAGGATAAAAGATGATGAGTTGGCTGACCCTGTCAGCGCTTCTTGAAAATCATTATATGTCAGCTTCTTTTCTTTAGAAGTCTTTTCTGTCATTTTTGTTTTCACTGTACATGCGTTCTTTTCTCCAAGTAAACTGATTTTCAAAGGATTTTCTACAACAGTGGCTTGTTTGTTTGCTTTGCCTTCCACTTGGCGTTTTTCAGAGTCTGAATGACACAATCCGGGCATGTTAAAGACTATACAGCATCAGATTATGGTTTAATGAGGATTTCCGCAGAATACAAGTAATAGAAAGACGGGAAAATAAAGCTGTTGATTTTAAGCTCAACGAAAAGAAAACCACTCACCTACAGAAAATGTTGCAGACGTATCTTTATACTACAGCCACGCAGTGTCCATGATCAGCACATTTGCAACTAAAAGAAAAGAAAGAACGAAAATGAAACAAAGGAAAAGAACTAAACAAAAGAAGAAAATAAGCAAAAAATACCCATGTTTTTATTGCATAGTTTTTTTTTTTCACTTCAGAACAAATTAAACAAAGCAACAAAACTCAACAAAGCATATCCATGCTGTTAGTACCAAAACACTTCAATCTTAACTCTCTCTCTCTCTCTCCTCTCTCTCTCTCTCTCCTCTCTCTCTCCTCTCTCTCTCTCTCTCTCTCTCTCTCCTCTCTCTCTCTCTCTCTCTCTCTCTCTCTCTCTCTCTCTCTCTCTTCTTCTCTCTTCTTCTCTCTTTCTCTCTCTCTCCTCTCTCTCTCTCTCTCTCTCTCTCCTCTCTCTCTCTCTTCTCTCTCTCTCTCTCTCTCTCTCTCTCTCTCTTCTTTCTCTCTCTCTTGCTCTTCCCTCTCTCTCTCTCTCTCTCTCTCTCTTCTCTCTCTCTCTCTCTCTCTCTCTCTCTCTCTCTCTCTCTCTCTCTCTCTCTTTTCTCTCTTCACTTCTATTCTCACGTCTCTTCTCTCTTCTCTTTCATTCTCTCTCTCGTCTATGGCATCTCTTCTCTCTCTCACTCTGAACAAGAATACACTTGCAGTAATTTACAGAATGCTTTCTCTATACATGTATATGCTGTTGTCAAAGGGCATATATGTATTATATGAAAGTAATGTTGCGACAGACAGACAAGAACAGACAGACAGAGAGATAGACAGACAGAAGACGACAGGTGAAGACAGACAGAAAGACAAACAGACAAAGAGGAGTTGTTACGTGTATGTAAAATTTTTTTCTATGTAAATGCGTGTTCAGGCTGCACTCACACCTCTCTTCTTAGATAATAAATAGTGCCATTCTCTCATGTTCAGCTCATAATATTGCTCTGTTTATCCCTGCCCTCTTTTGTGTTGAAAACCTGGCAATAGTATTGCGCTGATGGCATTTGTTTACTTGGGATTACCTTACTGCTTTTTTGCCATCCGTCTTCCAACCTCAACTCTACTGCACCCCTTTTTTTTCGTTTCTTGTTGTAATTTTCGTTTTTGTTCAGTTCCTCGGTATCGTCCTCTCTTTCTGTTTATATGTCTATTTTTCTGTCTTTCTCTGTTTAACCGTTTGTTTATCTAATTGCTGCACGTATCTGATTGTTTGTCTCTCTGTGTGTTTTTGTGTTTCTTTAAAATGTTCTATTTCTCTATCTGTGTTTTCTGTTTGGTTGTCTGTCAACCAGTATGTTTTCGTTGGTTTCTTTTCTTGTTTGAACACTTTTTTTTTTCTCCCTTTCATGGTTTTTTTTTGACTTTCTGTTATTTTTGCTGTTCTTTTCTCCTTTCTGCCTGCGTGCTTTTTGTTCTAAGTATTGTATCAAAGCATTATCTTTTGGTCCTAAGTGTGTTTCAACATTTGGTCCTATTCTTCTTCTTATCCCCACAAAATGTGTTGACTCAACCCTTGACACTGTTGTGTCTTCCGACATCTTTTAACATAATCCTCTAAGATTACTTGGAAACCCGTTTTCCCTCACCCCTTGCAAATGTGAGTATCCACTATGCAGCTGGTTAGAAATGTGGATGCCTGGGGTGAGAGCTCATAGGGTAAAGAACTTGTGGGGCTTGGCGCATTAAGACATTGCTGGAGTATTTGGGTAAAGGTGAGGTGGGGGGGGGGGGGGAGAGACATTTGGTTAACTTGTCATGAATTCGGATACCATAACGTTTATCAGTTATTCCCATAACACCTTTTTCTTTAATTTTTTCATAAATATTTCTGCTCCAAACCATTTAAAAAAAAAAAGTTTTTGCTAATACCCCTGATTGTTATTTTTTAGGAAATAAATTTCCTTGTTTGTTTGTTTTTTTGTACTCCTCCTTTCAGCTCCCAGTCCAGCTACTTTTTTCATAGATAATATTGTTTCTTTTACAAAGGAAGCCATTGGAATAGATTAGCTGGTTATTGGTATAACTATATCAAAAAAAGACATAGTTTTAATCTGATGGGGTGCTGATGTTGCTTAGTTACCTGCTGGTGTTGGCATAATCCGTTTGTTCCATTAAAATTTGACTAGCTGTTGGTCAGGTGATATTTTCTTTATTATCAATTGAGGCATGTCACGGGAGTCCTGTAAGTAATGAAACATATACAGTGAACATATAAAACAATCTGCACCAATTATTTCTGTTTTCTCTCGGTTCACCTTTTTATTTTACACTATCCTAATGCTTTTAATTAGCTTTTCCCCTAAGTGTCTCTCTCTCTTTTAATTAGCTTTCCCTAAGTGTGTTTGACCCCAAAACTCTCACCCTGCACTAAGACTTAAATGTTTCAAATACACAAAGCACACTAACACAACTGTTAACATATTTTGTCACCCAGTATCAAATTGACACAATCCAAAGTCTGATTACCTGGAAACTGTTTTCCCTCACCCCTCTCCCTGAGGAACAATGTGCAGTTTCAATTATGCAGGGGTTAAGAAGGTGGAGGCCTGGGGTGGGAGCTCATAGGAAACGGATCTGGGAGGTTTAGCATTGTTACAACATTGCTGTAGAACTGGGAGAAAGAAGGGATAAAAATATGAATCATCTAACCTTTTCAGGAGGCCTTGTATGTAAACCATTGCATGTATCAGTTCTTCTCTGCAAAAGCCTTTCCTTATCATTTACGTTGAAAGATCGTTTTCTGTAACTAATTCTTTGTGAGTTTTGCTAGGATGCTGTCTTTCTTCCTTCTGCTTTTGTGTTGTTGTTCTAACCTCGTGCTTGTGCTTGCCTGATTCCAGTGAATGTTGTTGTGACAACATGAGCAAAAGAAAAAAAAAGTATAAAACAAAAACAAAACAAAACACACACTCATCGCTTATATATCTATCTATCTATCTATCTATCATCTATCTATCTATCTATCTATATATATATATATATATATATATATATATATATATATATATATATATATATATATATATATATATATATTGTGTATGTATGTATGTATGTATGTATGTATGTATGTATGTATGTATGTATGTATGTATGTATGTATGTATGTATGTATGTATGTATGTATGTATGTATTGCATGTATTGCTGTATGCATGTATGTATTTACACACATCCTCTCTTACTGTCCTTGTCTGTCTGTGTCTGTCTGTATGTCTGTCTGTCTGTCTCTCTGTCTCTCTGTCTGTCTCTCTGTCTCTGTCTGTGCTCTCTCTTTCTGTACATCTTTCTTGGTATTTCTTTTTGTAACATGCCTGTCCACCTTCGTGCCTGTGTGTATAATGTTTCTTCATCTATATGTCTTTTTTTCCCTGTCTTTCTTTCTTTCTTTCTTTCTTTCTTTCTTTCTCTCTTCTTTCATTATTTCTGTCTTTCTTCATGCATTTTTTTCATATCTTCTTTTCTACGTGTGTTCCTACCATCTTTTTTTCTGTGTTTGTTGCATGTCCCCCCCCCCCTCCCTTCCTATATCTCTCTTCCATTTTTCTGTCTTTCTATTTATTCTTTGTTTTCTGTGTGGGGGTCTTTTATTCCTCTTTTTATTTTATTTTCTCCTTTATTTCATTTCTTCCTGTTCAAATGAATCCTTTATAATATCACCAGGCTGGTCTTTGTTCTAAGTGTGTGTCAACTCCCAGCCCCTCTCTCACACTGACACCATCATTTCACCCACATACAACACAACCACTGGGTATTTGACATGAGTTCGTCCTGTGACACAGAAAATAATATCATTTACATCTGATTACCTGGAAGCTGAATTTCCCTCATCCCTGTCTTTCTGATCTGGGGAAATAAAGAGTACCCCCATTATGCAGCAGGATAACAAGATGGATGCCCTGGCTAGGAGCTCATAAGAAAAGGATTTGCGAGGTTTAGCAGCATTAAGATATTGCTGGAGTATTAGGAGACTGAGTTGTGTGTGTGTGTGTGTGTGTGTGTGTGTGTGTGTGTGTGTGTGTGTGTGTGTGTGTGTGTGTGTGTGTAGTGTGTGTGTGTGGTGGTTGTGTGTGTGTGGTGTGTGTGTGGTGTTGTGTGTGTGTGTGTGGGTGTGTGTGGTGTGTGTGTGTGTGTGTGTGTGTGTGTGTGTGTATGTGGTGATAGAGGGGGAAGGAGAGACAGAAGGGATAATTCAGCTAACTTATCACGTGTTCATGCAGACCAACATACACACTCATGTGCAAACGTGCGTGCGTACTTTTTCCACTAGTCCACTGACAAAAATCCAATCAGAAAATCGAATGTATGCACTAGATATGTGTGTGTGCGCTGTTTTGTGTGTGTGTGTGTGTGTGTGTGTGAGATGATGAGAGAGAGAGAGAGAGAGAGAGAGAGAGAGAGAGAGAGAGAGAGAGAGAGAGAGAGAGAGAGAGAGAGAGAGAGAGAGAGAGAGAGAGCGAGAGGGAGAGATTGATGAGATTTGATTGATTTGATTTGATTTGATTTGATTTGATTTATTCTTTGATATCGAGGATAATGGAATAAGCACTCTTGTGCTTTTTTAAAATCCAGTCCCTGTGTGTAATCAGTTTTGTAAATGTCATCTGTTCCCACCGGCACACAATGGCCTACACTTACGAAAAGCGGAACATGATTTAACGTGTGTGCAAGATGTTCTGCGTGCGTTCGCACACGGGGCCTCGGTTTTAAAGTCTCATCCGAAGGACTTGTGGGGAGAGTGGAGTCAGAACTGATGTTAACTCCAGGAGGAAAATATCCAGGCAGAGGCAAAGGTAAAACAGACAGAAACAGAGACAGAGACAGAGAGAGACAGAGAGACAGAAAGAGAGATTATGTAAGCGTGAGTTGCTATTTGTTTTCTGGAAGTTCTCGTGTGAAGTGTGCTGGCTTCTCTCCTCATAGATAAGACAGTCGCACTAACACGCAGTCATCTCATCTTTGCTGTGTAGTTTATTCTGGCGTTCTTTTGTTTATGCAGCCCCTGGCAAACTTGTGCGATGATAGCACTTGTTTATGTCGAATTGTGCTCTTGCCGTAACCTCCCTTCTCCCTTCGTCCCTCCCTCTATTTCTATCTGTTTTCACATCACTGTGTGTCTGTGTGTGTGTGTGTGTCTTTTGTCTGTTGTGTTGTCTTGTCTGTCTGTGTGTCTGTCTGTCTTCTCTCAATCACTCTTCTCTGTCTCTCTGTCTCTCTCTGTTCTCTCTGTCCGTGTCTCTCTTCTATCTGTCCCGTCTCTGTCTCTCTTCTCTGTCTCTCGTCTCTCTGCTCTCCTGTCTCTCTCTCTCTCTCTCTCTCTCTCTCTCCTCTCCTCTCTCTCTCTCTCTCTCTCTCTCTCTCTCCTCTCTTCTCTCTCTTGTAACGGTATTTCTCCCTCTGTCTGTTTGTCTGTCTGTTCGCCTGTCTTTGTATTTTTGTCACTGTCTGCCTCTTTCTCTGTCTCTCACTCTCTGTTTCTGTGTTTGTCTTTGTGTCTCTATCTCTGCGTGTCTATCTGTCTGTCTATCTGTCTGCATGTCTGTTTTGTCTGTCTGCTCTGCCTGTCTATTTGTCCGTCTATATTTCTGTCTGTCTGTCTCGCTGTCTGTCTGTGTGTCTGTCTGACTGTCTGACTGAAAGTCTGTCTATCTCTGTCTGTCTCTGTCTCTGTCTCTGTCTATCTGTCTCTCTGTCTCTGTCTCTCTGTCTTTGTCTCTGTCTCTTTGTGTCTCGTTGTTTCGGTGTCTCTGTCTCTCTATCTTTTTTCTCTGTCTCCTACTACCTACTCACTCACTCACTCATACACACATACACACATACACACACGCATGCACACAAGCACGCACGCACGCACTCCACCCCCCCCCCCCCCCCCACCACACACACACACAAATGTGCATGTACATAAACGAGCATAAGAGAGATGGGGTAGGGTTTAGATAGAGTTTAACTAAGAAACTTTATGAAAGAGGCTTACTTTCAAGTATTTAAACAAATTTAGCTTGAGAAGATTGTTGTTGGAGACGAAAGATAATGTGATAATTAGAAGAGTAGAAGAAGATAGATAGATGAAGATAGAAGAAGTATTAGAGAGAGAGAGAGAGAGAGAGAGAGAGAGAGAGAGAGAGAGAGAGAGAGAGAGAGAGAGAGAGAGAGAGAGAGAGAGAGAGAGTATTGACCTTATGTTTTAGTGTGGACGGACTGGGAACTAGGCTAGAACAAGTGTACTGTGAAATTTGAACTTGAGACGATAGAAAGTACACTGTGCAGATAGTGCCTTCAAAGTGGCAATTGATTTTTTTCTTTTATTACAAAGAGATGGATTGTATCTGTGTACACATGACGTTATAAAGATGGATACACTTAGACAGTAGGGAGTGATTTCAATATTTCACTCCACAAAATGTATGATTATGATTATACTCGAAGTAGAGTAGCACTTTGTCCAAAAGACAACAGAAACAAAAGCAAGAAAGTCTACACGCGGAAAGGAGGAGGGTGAGAGAGAGAAATGAGAAACGGCTGTGAAACTTAATAATGTCTGCTTGATGAAATAGTTTGCTTCCCCTCCCTTTGTTATAATTCTAACTACAAAGTTCGAAGGTTGTTGTTGCTGTTGCTGTTGTTGTTGTTGTTAGTGGTGGTTAGTGGTTGCTTTGTTGCTTGGCTGATTGGTTGGTTGATCGATTGGCTGGCTGGTTAGCTAGTTGCTTGCTTCTGCTTGTTTTGTTTTGTTTTGTTTTGTTCGCAATAGCATTTACATTAATATACACACATACACAACATCATATCTATATTATCTATATTATTATTATCTATTATTATCTATATCTATTATCTATCTATCTATCTATCTATCTCTCTATATCATTATCTATTATCTATCTATATTATCTATTATTATCTATCTATTATCTATCTTCTATACTATACTAGAATAGATAGATAGATAGATAGATAGATAGATAGATAGTCGATGATAGATAATAATAATGATAGATAGAAGATAGATAGATAGTGAAAAAAAGTATACGAAGGAGAGATGGGTACTGGTGTTACATGTGTGTGTGTGTGTGTGTGTGTGTGTGTGTGTGTGGTGTGTGTGTGTGTGTGTGTGGTGTGTGTGCGTGTGTGTGTGTGTGTGCGCGCGCGCGCGCACGCGCGGTTGCATTCCTACGATTGTCTTAGTCTTCATCTTGAATTTAAACAAATTGGCTGACTTTATCTGACCTAAGCTTAAAATCCATTCTAGAATCTTTCATTTCGTGAACAAAAGTACTTCACGAACAAAAAAGATAAGACACTGTCAAGGAATGAAGGAAAGAATAAAAAAAAACACAAAACCACAGGTAAGATGCAGGATAGAAGAAAAGAAGGGAGGAAAAGCCAGTCTTGTGGCTAGCGAAGATCAATACACGTATTTTGCTTTTACTTCCCCTCTACCAGGTTTAAAGTGCTATTCTCTAGAACTCAGTAACCTTAGCTACCCCGCCCTAGCAGACTAGGTTTGTTCTTTTTACCTTATAGCCTACAAGTCTTAGTCTTTTGTTCCCCACTTCGTCTTTTTGTGGGCCAAAACGCAATCGTATCGATCTGCGGCGTGTATTCACTGTCTGTCCTCTGTGTCTTGTGTCTTCTGTCTGTTTCTGTTTTCTGTTCTAGTCTCTGCCTTGTCTGTCTGTCTGTCTTCTGTCTGTCTTCTGTCTGTCTGTCTGTCTGTCTTGTCTGTCTGTCTTCTGTCGTCGTCTGTCTCTGTCTGTCTTGTCTCTGTCTTCTCTCCTTCTCTCTCTGTCTGTCTGTCTCTTCTCTGTCTCTCTTCTCGTCTTCCTCTCTCTCTCTCTCTCTCTCTCTCTCTCTCCCCTCTCTCTCTCTCTCTCTCTCTCTCTCTCTCTCTCTCTCTCTCTCTCTCTCTCTCTCTCTCTCTCTCTCTCTCTCTCTCTCTCCCTCTCTCCTCCTCTCTCTCACTCTCTTTTTCCTCCCCCCTCCTCTCTCTATCAAATAAAACAAAAATGTCTCCGACGACGATTAAGCTAAAAAATGGTTTCCTTTTTTTTTTCAAAACTTTTCAGGGGTAATGCCAAGGGCTAGTAAGAACGATGCGCGAGTAGAAGTGCACGAACAGAGGATTTAGGGGAGGGGGGTCTGTAGTATTCAAACAGGCGTACAATATGTTAAATGTGGAAGGAGCTCTTTAAAAATGAGTGTGGTCAATTCAGTCACCACTAGTTTTGTAAGTCCATGCGATTTATAAGGTTTCCTTCCAAAGTCTTATGTTGTTTTTTTGTTTTGTGGCGTATTACAAGTATTTTTATTTATCCCTGTGTTTTAATGTAGAAACTCTCAGGGATCATGCAACGAAGTTTTTAAAAAAGGAGAAAAATGAAATCATCTTTTTGTCGTTTCTCCACGGGACGGTCTGAGTGCACTGGAGAAAAGATAGTTGGTACGGAAATGAATGTGGGAAAAATGTATGTATTAGTTTTCACATTACGCTTTGTCTTCTTCATAGAATGCCCAGACAGTAACAACTGTTCCTGTTGTATGTATGAGGGGGGACAGACCTGTTTGGGACTACCGTTAAGCGCCTGGCAAGTCAGCCCAGCAGCGATCGACTTCAATGTGTGGGGAAAGAATTGTTATCCTGTAAGACTTTCTAGAGAAAAACAAGAGAATGGCCCAAGATTGCAGAAAACCAACAAGAAAAATGGTGCAGAAAGAAAATGACCAATGCAGAGACAAAGAGAGTGATAGAAATGAGAGAGTCCATAGCACATAATTGGCAGATGGTGGGGATGTTTTGCATACTGGCAGGTCCTCTGGGATCCCCACCGGGGTACATTACACTGCTGGCGTGAAAGTGATGAATTTTTGTTCGTGTAACTGTTTTGTCTTGCATGTGTTTGGCCAGCTGTTGTTTGTTTTGTGTTGTTGTTGTTGTTGTTTGTTGTTGTTGTTGTTGTTGTTTTGTTGTTGTTGTTGTAGTTTAATTTAAAGTCTATTCACACATGTGATATTAGACTAGAGTTTTGTGTTAGACTAGTGTTGTTGTTGTTTTTTTTAAGTTGATACTTTTTCCACAGCAACAATGTTCCAAATACTGAATTAAAAACATCTGCCGGTTTGGAAGATTCTCAAAAGTTTTAGTTAAGGATAACTGGTGGCTGCTTCTATCTCACTGTGGGAAATTTCTCAGCCTGGATCTTACAACCGAACACCTAAGACAGTTACTGTTCTGCTATTTATGAGTTACCTGTGTTTCTATGCTTGGATGAAACTGAAAAGCACATCCATGCAAACAGAGACACACAGACATAATCTGGTGACGACAATTCTCCAAGGTTAAGTTGAGAGCAGAAAGAAAAGCAGCAGACCACCGACCAACATTCTACATTGCCAACATTACTGAGATCAGTGTCTTGGAGGGCTACAGAGGACAGTAGAACTCAGCAAAGACAGAGAGAAAGATGGCAAAGCCTGATGGCACTGTGAAGAGTTCCTACCAACAGCAGCGGCTACGGAAACAGTTGAGTTGATCTCTGTTTCTTATAAAAGGTACTTGCGACTGTCTTATAGTATTTCTGTTCCATTTCTGTCGTTTTGGTAGGACAAATAACACATAAGTCCAAAACATACAAAACCGGAAAGAGACCGAAGGACAGAAAGTTGATGAACTAAGAATGATAAAAGGAAGTGACTGCGTAAAGCTGATTTCGTAGCTTGCAAAAGATCCAGGTTTACCCTACTTCTCAACCCGTTTTAAAGTTTCATTCAGCAAAACAAAAACAAAAAATGGACCCCAAAACCTAGCAACCTCATTCTATCCTGCTAGACCACCATTTGCCTTGATAGCCCAGAAGCCCTAGTCTTTGTTGCAGACTTTGTCTTTTCACCAGCACAAAGCACAAGCGTATCGATCCGTGGCATCTGTCCTCTGTCACCAAGCTAACACAATCTCCTCGTGATTACTGGGAAACTGGCTCGCTCTTTTTTGCCCCCCAAAAGCAGCGGTAATGCAATGGGTTAGCAGGATGAATGCCCGGGGCGACAGTGTGTAAGAGGACAGGATTTGGGAGTATTAGCGTATTAAGACAAAGCGGGAATATTGAAGAAGCACATGGCTAACTATGTCACGAGGTGGTGGAGTTCTTTCCATAGTTCCATCTTCTGTCTTTCTCCTTCTGTGAAAAATGCTCTTCTCTTTCAAGTCCTTTACATCGTTCCATCTTCTCTTTCTCCTGTGAAAATACTCTTATCTTTCAAGTCCTTTACAAAGCTCCATCTTCTCTCTTTCTTCTGTGAAAAATACTCTTCCTTTCAAGTCCTTTACATTGTTTCATCTTCTCTCTATCTGTGAAAAAATACTCTTATCTTTCAAGTCCTTTACATAGTTCCATCTTTTCTCCTTCTTCTGTGAAAAATACTCTTATCTTTCAAGTCTTTTACATAGTTCCATCTTTTCTCCTTCTTCTGTGAAAAATACTTGTCTCTTCAAGTCCTTTACATGTTCTATCTTCTCTCTTTCTTCTGTGAAAAAATACTCGTCTCTTTCAAGTTCTTTACATAGTTTTATCTTCTCTCTTTCTTATGTCATAAAAATCTTATCTTTCAAGTTCTTTACATGGATCCATCTTCTCTCTTTCTTCTGTGAAAAATGCTCTTATCTTTCAAGTTCTTTACATAGTTCCATCTCCTCTCTTTCTCCTTATGTGAAAATACTCTTATATTTCAAGTTCTTTACATAGTTTTATCTTCTCTCTTTCTTCTGTCAGAAATACTCTCATCTTTCAAGTTCTTTACATAGCTTCATCTTCTCTCTTTCTTCTGTGAAAAGTACTCTTATCTTTCAGGTCCTTTACATAGTTCGATCTTCTCTCTTTCTTCTGTCATAAAAATCTTCTCTTTCAAGTTTTTCACATGGTTCTATCTTCTATCTTTCTTCTGTCAAAAAGACTCTTCTCTTTCAAGTCTTTAGCATAGTTCCATCTTCTTTCTTCCTACTGTCAAAAACTGCTCTTATCTACCTCTTCGCCGTCGAACTCTCAAAAAAACGCTATTGTTGTCTGTCATATATGCAAGAATTCGCTCCCTTGCCGTTAAGTGCCTGACAAGTCAGGCTCAGTCTATCCGACTTTGGCGTGGAAGAGAATTATCTTTTTAGTTGTTGTTTTTTTTTCTGGAAAAAAGGCAGATGACTAAACCAAGAAGGCAAAAAAGGACAAAAAGTTTGTCAGAGGAGAAAGGGGAAAAGACAGAAAAAAAGACAGGGATAGAACAGATGAACTTTCTAACACATAGTTTCCAAACTTTCGATCAAATCTGCTCTTATGATGCTTAGAGGAACAGATGTCAGTTTGTATTTTGTATTCCAGTCTGGGCAAAGAATATAGAAAAAAAAAGAATATAGGACAATTCTGTTATTAAGGTTTTTTTTGTGAAAGATGTTATTGGAAAGTTAGGGAATTTACATCAGTGTTTTTATTTTTTATTTTTACCACGTTTGATTGTTGTTTATTACTATTAATGTGTGCGTTTGATTTTTTGAGAAAAAAGAATATTTTTTGTGTCAGATATGTGACATGCCTACCTTATACATACCTTGTTTGTGTATATGTTTATTTTCTTTGATTTAGTATCTATTTACTTCAAGGTGATTTAGACAGGCACATTTTCATAATCATAATTGAATAAAAGATCAAGGCTAACAAAGCTATAGGAAGGCCTAAGGTAATAATATTTCCAGCTGTGAAAAGATATACTGTAATTTCACTGATCCATGTCATAATCATACTGCTGAGAATCATATAATTCACTCTTGCTTGTCCTCATATTTTAAACTCGCATTTTGCGCCCTTTTTATACAGTATTTAAGGATAGAGCAATCACGATATATAATTATCATGGTATGTGATGGAATGAAAACCTACATCGCATTTTTTTAGTATAATATATTCCAGGTATTTGCTAGAAATATAGTTTGTGTGTGTGTTGTTTGAAAAAAACAAACATGTTTATGATAAAACAGCTATTTATGTGCCAAATATTTCAAAGAAAGACATAAAGAAAGAAAATGGGAGAGGGATTAAGAGAAAAGTAAGACCGAAAAATCTAGAGAGCAAGCATTAACAAACAAACAAACAAACAAACAAACAAACAAACAAACAAACAAACAAACAAACAAAGAGTGCATAATGTAAGTACACCTATGCACGCAATTCTTTTTCTCACCATTATTTCCTTTCAGTTTGTATGTCTACCCTTTCAAACTCACGATCAGGTTGCATTGGACTTGCAATGTTCTTTCTTTCTTTCTTTCTTTCTTTCTTCTTCTTTCTTTTCTTTCTTTCTTTCTTTCTTTCTTTCTTTTGATTAAAATGAAGTCACTGAAAATCGAGAAAGCTGAAAAAGAAAGTAGATTGAAGTAAAGGGAGGTAGAGGGAGGAGGGAGGAGGGGAGGAGGAGAGGGAGAGAGGAGAGAGGAAGAGAGAGGAGAAGAGAGAGAGAGAGAGGAGAGAGAGGAGAGAGAGAAGAGACAGAGCAGAAGAGAGACAGAGAGACGAGAAGAGAAGGAGCAGAGAGAGCGGGAGCAGAGCAGCAGCAGCACAGCAGCAGCAGCAGACAGACAGACAGATAGCAGACAGCAGACAGCAGAGAGCAGCAGAGGCAGAGACAGAGCAGAGAGGACGAGAAGACAGAGCAGCGCAGAGACAGCAGACAGACAGACAGACAGACAGACAGAAACACAACGAAGCACAGCACACAGACACGACAACACACACACACACACGCAGCACGCACGCACAGCACACGACGCCACCACACAGACAGCAACACACAAAACACAACACAGCAGTAAGAAGAGACACAGAAACAGAATTCAGAGACATCTCACAGACAATGGCGGGGAATACTAACAACTATAAACATCTAATCGTCCGTGCAGGAATGACTGATAGAGAAATTCGTTCCAACACAACCAATACTCAATGATACAACCGAGTCAGCACAGCCAGACAGAAACAATACACGAGACATCTCACGACCAATGTGCTTGATATTTAATCATATTCTTCGTATTAATTCAGGTTATGACTGTCGATATGAGAAATTTCGCTTAAACCGATTCCAGTTCGTAATGAGTAAACATCGGCTGCCCACTCACCGCCCCAAACACCACGGCCACATACACACACATCTCCACCGCTTGCTCTCTTTATTATCCCTATTAATTCAGGAGTTTGTTGTCATCTCACCATCCTTCGGATGAGACTTTAAACCGAGGCCCCGTGTGTGAACGCACGCAGAACATCTTGCGCACACGTTAAATCCTGTTCCGCTTTTCGTAAGAGT
>CM060318.1:32130130-32142630 GCA_030674155.1 Stramonita haemastoma
CGAGACCCCGTGTGCAAAAACACCCGCAGAATACTTTGTGTATAGTTGTGTTAAATCTATGTTCTTACTTTTGGTAAGGTAGGGCATTGTGTGCCGGTGGGAACAGATGGCAAGATTTACAAAACAGTATATACACATGGGAATGGATGTAGAAAGCACATGAGTGCTTATTCCATTATCCTTGATATAAAAGAATAAATAAATGAATAAATGTGAACCATGTAAATATAAACAAAAAACCCACTTATTCGATGAAGAGAGAGAGGAGAGAGAGAGAGAGAGAGAGAGAGAGAGAGAGAGAGAGAGAGAGAGAGAGAGAGAGAGAGAGAGAGAGAGAGAGAGAGAGGAGAGAGAGAGAGAGAGAGGATATGTTATAATAATACGTCAAGCATCGTCCAATTAACAACATAAAGACATCAGACAACCAACATAATTATGGAAATATGATGATAAAAATACAAGGCAGGGATGTGTCAACAAGTACATGAAACGAGCAACAACAAAAAAAACAAAGAAAAGGACAAGCAAACCAGGAACAAGTACAAACAAAAAACAGGGGAAAAAACAGAAAGGAAAGCTAGCGAGAGAGAGGAGAGAGAAGAGAGAGAGAGAGAGAGAGAGAGGAGAGAGAGAGAGAGAGAGAGAGAGAGAGAGAGGAGAGAGAGAGATATGGAGGGGTAAACAGTCTAACAATTATCTTATCAACACAAGGATGGGCACTAGATGTCCATTTTGTAGTGTTAATTGCCAATAGAGTTTTTTTTGTCTTTTGCATGCACTGATATTATTGTTTCATAAGCTTTTTTTTGTAACCTAGGGATAATGTATTAAGCAGAATAGCTGGTGTCCTCAGCACGTCCTGGATTTGTTTATTCTTATTTCATTTTAGTTTATACCACTTGAATGTGGAGAGAGTGTCGCCACAAGTGCAGTGCCATCTTTTTTTCCCTTTTTTTTTCCTGTCTGCAACTGTGTTTATTTCCTTACCAGAGCGGCTTTTTTCTACAGAATTTTACCAGGGACAACGCTCTTGTTGCCGTGTGTTCTTTTACGCGCGCTAAATAATGAATAACACACGGTACTTTTATTTTTCGTCTCATCCGAAAGACTGGCACCAAGACCACCACTCATGGTCTAATAGATAAGGGAAAAGTGTCGGGTCCAAACGGGATTCAAACCACTGCACACTACCGATCCGACTTTTGCTTTCTCTGGCAAGGCGGTTAGCTCTAGACCACCGATCCACCTTGGCCTATTGGCTTTAAAGGATTGGCTACAGTACTTTGTCTTTATCTATTTTATTTTTTATATATCGATTGACAGAGTTAGGTATTGGAGGAGATTAGATGGCGTTAATTTGAATTTCAAGGCAAACGTCACTGGAGTTACTGAAATTCAATAAGGCGACGGTCCTGTTAATTGTGTGTGTGTGTGTGGTGTGTGTGTGTGTGTGTGTGTGTGTGTGTGTGTGTGTGGTGTGTGTGTGTGTGGCGTGCCTCTGTGTGGTTGTGTGTGTGTGCGCGCGTGTGTGTGTGTGTGTATTTGTGATGTGTGTGTTGTGTGTGTGGTTTGTGTGGGCCGCGCCGGTCTGTCATTGTCTGTCTGCTCCTTTCTATGCTTCAGTCTGTCCATTTCTTTGTCATCATGCCTGGCTGATTTTTTAACTGTTTTCCTATGCATCTGTCTCTGTTTGTCTGTCTGTTGTCGGTTGGCTCGCTCTATGTCTCTGTCTTTCTCTCTCTGTCTATCTCTCTCTGTCTTTCTCTGTTTTTCTCTGTCTGTCTGTCTCTAACTCTCTTCCAAGATGCAGCTGGTCAAGGTCAAGGTCGTGGCGCCGATCCAGCAGCCGGGAGAACTAGCTGCTGCTGTACGTGCTGTGCCGACGCCAGAGCGCCACTTGCACCTGGCCATGTCCCAGGACGACGAGGGCCTGCACCTGTCCTCATGTGGGAAGGAGGCGCTGAGAGACGTGGTGCGTTACTGCTGCAGCAGACTGCAGCAGTTGGTGCTGCATGTGGAGTGCTGATGCAGCACTGTGGTGGACCTGACCACCACTGCAGGCCACAAGCTTCCAGTACAGCCTGGAGGCCCTCCCTGGTGTGTTTGCCGGGACAAGGTGCAGTGCACCAACGCCCAGTGCTCAGAGTTTGACTGCAGCTGCTCGGGCCCCTTGGAGTATGAGCGCATTGAGGTCGCAACCAAGCGGCTTCCCCTACAGTGCCGCTGCTGTGGAAGAGGTCGTTGACCGTGACCCCTGTCCTGTGGACGCTGTGACCTCGTACAGTCTGCAGCCACGGAACTCTTGACAGTGACCCTGTCCTGTGGACGCTGTGAACTCGTACAGTCTGCAGCCACGGAACTGTTGACAGTGACCCTGTCCTGTGGACGCTGTGACCTCGTACAGTCTGCAGCCACGGAACTGTTGACAGTGACCCTGTCCTGTGGACGCTGTGACCTCATACAGTCTGCAGCCACAGAACTGTTGACAGTGACCCCTGTCCTGGGGACGCTATGACCTCGTACAGTCTGCAGCCACGGAACTGTTGACAGTGACCCCTGTCCTGGGGACGCTGTGACCTCGTACAGTCTGCAGCCACGGAACTGTTGACAGTGACCCTGTCCTGTGGACACTGTGACCTCGTACAGTCTGCAGCCACGGAACTGTTGACAGTGACCCTGTCCTGTGGACGCTATGACCTCGTACAGTCTGCAGCCACGGAACTGTTGACAGTGACCCCCGTCCTGGGGACGCTATGACCTCGTACAGTCTGCAGCCACGGAACTGTTGACAGTGACCCCGTCCTGGGACGCTATGACCTCGTACAGTCTGCAGCCACGGAACTGTTGACAGTGACCCCCGTCCTGGGGACGCTATGACCTCGTATAGTCTGCAGCCACGGAACTGTTGACAGTGACCCTGTCCTGTGGACGCTGTGAACTCGTTCAGTCTGCAGCCACGGAACAGGTCCACTGAGATGTTGTGACATTGAATCCTAGATTTCCACTGGTTTTGTTGGGGTTTTTGTTGTTGCTGTTTTGGGCTGTGTTGAACTCCTACAGTCTGCAGCAAAATGATGAATATGCCCATTCACAAGGGTTGATTAATTTAACCCAAAATGTTTCACATGGCATAAATTCTAAACCATGGTTTTGTTAATATAGCTGCAGAATGTTGGTGCTATCTTATATGTGTGTGTGTGTGTGTTTTGGCCACTGTGTGTACTCTGTGTGTGAGAGAGTAGTACTTGATGTTATAGTACTAGTGCAGGGTTCGTAGGGTCCTTGGAAGTCCTTGAATTTTAGACCCCCTTTTTCAAGGCCTCGAAAGTCCTTAAAAATCAGGCATATGCCTCCAGGTGCTTGAAAAGTACTTGAATTTTACTTTTACCAAAGACTAAGAGGGACAAAGAGAAAGACAGAGAGATTGGCATGATAAGATCAGGTATGGTACTCACTGCAAATTCGTGGAAATGTGACAGAAGTAAAAAAGAGAAGAAGAAAAAAAATAGGAGAACAAAGAAATCTATGAAAGTATGTCAAGGGAACGAACTCTTCTGTGCCGGTTAGTAATTACTTCCCTTCTTTGCTTTATGTCACAAGGCAATCCAAGCCTATGCAGGCCTAGCAAGAGAACTTTTTCTGTTGAAAGACCATGTGAACCAACAATGGGTGTCAAGTTTCTTGATAGGGATGACTAGCAGCTCTAATATAAGGCAGAAAGGGAGAGGGAAGGGAGGGGGGGGGGGGGGCTTTCACTGGCTGTTCCACTTGGGGTCAGAGAGCAATGTTTCTACAACAGTCAGCAGGCCACCAACCTCCCTGTTTTCATGGAGAGTCCCCCCCCCACACACACACCTTCTCTCTCTCACTCACATCGCCCTCTCTGTCTGTCTGTCTGTCTGTCTGTCTGTCTCTGTCTCTGTCTGTCTCTGTCTGTCTCTGTCTGTCTCTGTGTCTGTGTCTGTGTCTGTCTGTCTGTCTGTCTGTCTGTCTGTCTGTCTGTCTGTCTCTCTCTCTCTCTCTCTCTCCTCTCTCTCTCTCCTCTCTCATCTCTCTCTCTCTCCCTCTCTCTCTCTCTCTCTCTCTCTCTCTCCCCGGATGAGACTTTAAACCGAGGCCCCGTGTGCGAACGCACGCAGAACATCTTGCGCACACGTTAAATCCTGTTCCGCTTTTTGTAAGAGTAGGCCATCGTGTGCCGGTGGGAACAGATGACAATATTTACAAAACCGCATACACACGGGACCGGATGAAAAAACCCACATGATTGCTTATTCTGTTATCCTCGATATAAAAGAATAAATAAATAAATAACCCATCTCTCTTCTCCTCTCTCACTCTCTCTTCTCTCTCTCTCTCCTCTCTCGTCTCTCTCTCTCCTCTCTCTCTCTCTCTCTCTCTCTCTCTCTCTCTCTCTCTCTCTCTCTCTCTCTCTTACCTAACGGTCCATATCTCTCCCCAGAGAGCTCTTTGAAGTAGGACAAGGGTTAGAAAAGGGAGAGGTGATCAATGCAGTTGCTGGTAATATTCCACTAGAGCACAGAGGTGTCAGGGGGGAATAGGAAAAGGGGATATGAATACCTCTTGTAGTTGTAGTGGGCAGAATAACTTGTGTGATCGAGTTGACAGTATAACTTGCTTGTGCTATCTCCTTGTCGATCTGTCTGTCTGTCTGTCTGTCTGTCTGTCTGTATGTCTGTATGTCTGTGTTGATGTCTGTATGTCTGTCTGTGTGTGTTGATGTCTGTATGTCTGTGTGTCTGTGTGTCTCTATATACTGTTTCTGTTGGCGTGTTTGTTTCTATGTGTTTGTGCCTCTTGTCTGTCTGCCTGGCTCTGTGTCTGTCTTTGTTTGTGTGTCTGTACAGATGTCTGCCTCTGTTCCTGTCTCTCTCTCTCTCTCTCATCTCTCTCTCGTCTCTCTCTCTCTCCTCTCTCTCTCTCTCTCTCTCTCTCTCTCTCTCTGTCTCCTGTCTCTCTGTCTCTCTCTCTCTCTCTGTCTCTCTGTCTCTCTGTCTGTCTCTGTCTCGTCTCTCTGTCTCTCTGTCTCTCTGTCTTCTGTCTCTCTCTGTCTCTCTGTCTCTTCTGTCCTCTGTCTCTGTCTCTCTGTCCTCTCTCTGTCTCTCTTCTCTCGTCTCTCTCTCTCTCTCTCTCTCTCTCTCCTCTCTCTCTCTTCTCTCTCTCTCTCTCTCTCTCTCTCTCTCTCTCTCTCTCTTACCTAACGGTCCATATCTCTCCCCAGAGAGCACTTTGAAGCAGGACAGGGGTTAGAAAAGGGAGAAGTGATCAATGCAGTTGCTGGTAATATTCCACTAGAGCACAGAGGTGTCAGGGGGAATAGGAAAAGGGGATATGAATACCTCTTGTAGTTGTAGTGGGCAGAATAACTGTGTGATCAAGTTGAATGTATATAACTTCATTGCGCTATCTCCTTGTCTATCTGTCTGTGTGCGTGTATGTTTGTCTTTCTTGATGTCTGTCTGTCTGTCTTCCGATGTTGATGTCTGTATGTCTATATGTCTGTGTGTCTCTGTCTACTGTTTCTGTTGGCATGTTTGTCTCTATGTATTTGTGCTTCTTGTCTGTCTGCCTGGCTCTGTGTCTGTCTTTGTTTGTGTGTCTGTACAGATGTCTGCCTCTGTTCCTGTCTTTTTCTCTGTGTGTATCTCTCTCTCTCTCCTCTCCCTCTCTCTCTCTCTCTCTCTCTCTCTCTCTCTCCTCTCTCTCTCCTCTCTCTCTCTCCTCTCTCTCTCTCTCTCTCTCTCTCTCTCTCTCACCAAAGGGTCCATATCTCTCCCCAGAGAGCTCTTTGAAGCAGGACAGGGGTTAGAAAAGGGAGAGGTGATCACTGCAGTTGCTGGTAATATTCCACTAGAGCACAGAGGTGTCAGGGGGGAATAGAGAAGTGGATATGAATGAATACCTGTTGTAGTTGTAGTGGGCAGAATAACTATGTGATCAAGTTGAAAGTACATAACTTCATTGCGCTATCTCCTTGTCTGTCTGTTTGTTTGTCTGTCTGTCTGCCTGTATGTCTGTCTGTCTGTGTCTCTGTCTACTGTTTCTTTTGGCGTGTTTGTCTCTATGTGTTTGTGCCTCTTGTCTGTCTACCTGGCTCTGTGACTGTCTTTGTCTGTCTGTGCATCCTCTCTCTCTCTCTCTCTCTCTCTCTCTCTCTCTCTCTCTCTCTCTCTCTCTCTCTCTCTCTGCGTGTGTGTGTAAGCCACTGTCTTGCTATATTTCTGTCTATTTATTTATGGTATTGACTTCCTGCATAGTACTTGCTGAACGGATTGATGAATGAATTGATTTAGTTTCCTTGACTGAGGCCTGGATGTGATAATACCACAGCTTTACTGCTTATTTTCTTGTCTAAAAAGGAGATGTGTATCCTCTATCTCTCCTTGTTTCTGCTTTTGTCTCTGTCTGTCTGTCCCTCTCTATTGCTCTCTCCTTCTCTCTCGCTGTGTCTCTGTCTGTCTCTGTCTCTCCTCTCTGTCTGTATGCCTGTCTCTCTCTGTGTCTCTGTCTGTATGTCTCTCTCTCTGCCTCTCTCTGTCTCTCTCTGTCTCTCTCTATGTATCTCTCTCTCTTTCCTTTTGTCTGTCTGTCTGTCTGTCTGTCCCCCCCCCCCTCTCTCTCTCTCTCTCTCTCTCTCTCTCTCTCTCTCTCTCTCTCTCTCTCTCTCTCTCTCTCTCTCTCTCTCTCTCTCTCTCTCCTAATGGTCCATTTCTGTCCCCAGAGAGCACTTTGAAGTAGGACAGAGGTTAGAAAAGGGAGAGCTGATCAATGCAGTTGCTGGTAATATTCCACTAGAGCACAGAGGTGTCAGGGGGGAATAGGAGAAGTGGATACGAATACCTCTTGTAGTTGTAGTGGGCAGAATAACTGTGTGATCAAGTTGAAAGTATAATAACTTCATTGTGCTATCTCCTTGTCTACCTGTCTGTCTGTCTGTATGTCTGCCTTGATATTTGTATGTCTCTTTGTCCCTCTGATTGTGTTGATGTTTGTATGTATGTCTGTGTTGATGTCTCTATGTCTGTATGTCTGTGTGTCTATGTGTCTATGTCTACTATTTCTGTTGGCGTGTTTGTCCCTATGAGTGTGTGCCTCTTGTCTGTCTGCCTGGCTCTGTGTCTGTCTTTGTCTGTCTGTGTGTCTGTACAGATGTCTGTCTGTCTGTCTGTCTGTCTGTCTGTCTCGCTCTCGCTCTCTCTCTCTCTCTCTCTCTCTCTCTCTCTCTCTCTCTCTCTCTCTCTCTCTCTCTCCTCTCTCTCTCTCTCTCTCTCTCTCTGAGTCAGCATGTGTGTGTGTGTGTGTGTGTGTGTGTGTGTGTGTGTGTGTGTGTGTGTGTTGAAAAAGAAAAACAATCACAATAATTTCATCTGGTATTTTGCCTGCCATTGAATGTGTATGTTAGTGAAAGAGTGGGTGCATGCATGAGTGCATACAGATACAGCCCGATCATTAGCTGACACTTCTTGTGTAATGCTCTGTATACTATATTTTATGATACTGTAGCGTGGACTGAAAATCACAACAATTAATTAAACAATCAGAATTAGCAAGAAAGAAAAGTTGCTTAGAATAAAAGATTTGCTACAAAAGTTGCTTTGATTTTCTTGACATTTTCAATTTTGTTCCAGCATTGACCTTCTAGACTGAAAGTCTTAAAAGAGAATGTATTTTTATTTCCAAAATCTTAATCTAATACAACAAAACCTTTAACTACCTCTTTATTACTAAAAAAAACAAACAAACCCAAAACCCGGATAAACAGTCATCAAACAAAACAGACGGGTCTAGTCTACACACCTACACGCAGACACAGAGCGGAAGAATGAGTCAGACAGATCTAAAAGTGTGTACATAATAATACACAATGAGTCACACAGTCTCCCTTATTCAGGCCAACAGCACATCATAAAAGACAACTGGGATGTAATCACGTACATCATCACAAACCCAGTTCTCTCTGTGTGTCATCAGGACTGCAGTTTATGCTTAGTTTGTTGCGCCATCATCAGGACTCTTCTTCACACTGTCTAGACACCGCACTAGCTGCAATATGAGGCACCTCTCAATTTACGATAATAGCGGTGTATGTATGTATGATTATGGATGTATGGATGTATGGATGGATGGAAGTGGATGGATGGAGGATGTAAGATGGATGGATGGATGGATGGATGTGGATGTGTGTATTAATACTATATGTATGTATGGATGGATGAGATGGATGGATGGATGGATGGATGGATGGATGGATGGATGATGGATGTGTGTGTGTGTGTGTGTGTGTGTGTATGTGTGTGTGTGTGTGTGTGTGTGTATGTAGTCTGTGTGCATTGCTGCCTAATGTCCACAGCAGGCACAACACACACACACACACACACACACACACACACACACACACCACACACACACACACACACACACACACACACACACACACACACACACACACACACACACACACATCTAGTGAGGCCCCAGCATCAGTCTCTCAAGCTCTAATTTGGACAGTTCTGCTGGGACTCTAGTATGATAGTCATGATCAAAACTGTGACAGGGGCGGTAATGATATTACTTCCCATGCGATACGGAACTGCCAGTCGCAGCATCGTGGATCTATATTTAGATCCACACCTGCGAATTGTGCGTCGTTCTGTATCTTGGGGGATGGTCGAAAACTGCTCTTTGCATTCACTTTTCTCGTAGCGGTAAAATGTAATTTTAATGCAGCGTCGTGTTAGGGTCACATTCCCATTGTCTGATCGTACTATCATTTCGAGAAGTTGTACAGAGACGCACGCGGCAGATCAAATAGCGCACTCTGTTACGAAACAATCATTCATTCATCATTCATTCAATGATCAGTCATTCGGGGATTTTTTTCGCCAATATTTCTGTGTTAGTATTTGGCATTTCTTTCGATGTTCTTTGACAGCTAGCTTTAGGTGTTTGGTGGGTTTTTTTGTGGATTAAGTACTGCTTCTGAAACTGTTGGAAAAATGTTATGTTTGTGTGGCGTATTTGCTTACTTGTGTGTATGGCTGTGTCTGTGGAGAGAGATGTATGTGGGTGTGCGCGCATGTAATATTCTTCTCCAAAACAAGTATGGATAAAAATACCATGCAAAACTAAAAATAACAAGATGTCACTTTCTATTGATAACGTATACCATAAACAATAATGAAAATGATAACAACGATTGTAATTGAATACAGTGACTGATAATGATAACAATGTGTTGAGGATAATGATAACGACGATGCTCCCAGTCGTTTGCTATGTGTTTGAAAAATGGGTGCATTAATAAACAGTATATAAAACATGTTGATTTAAATATTTCTATATTGTCACACTTTTTTCCCCTTTACTTGTATTGTGGCCCAAGACCGAAATACAAACAAAAATTGTTCAGTGTTCAATGTTCAGTGTTCTCCCTGTCTATGTTATTCTGTCTGTCAATCTGTCCGTCTGTCTGTCTGTCTCTCCGTCCTTCTGCCTTTCTGTCTATTTGTCTGTCTGTCTCTGTCTCTCTGTCTCTGTCTCTGTCTCTGTCTCTCTCTGTCTGCCTGTCTCTGTCTCTGTCTGTCTGTCATCTGTCCGTCTGTCTGTCTGTCTCTCCGTCCTTCTGCCTGCTGTCTATTGTCTGTCTGTCTCTGTCTCTCTGTCTCTGTCTCTGTCTGTCTGTCTGTCTGTCTGTCTGTCTCGGTCCGGGCTCGATCTGTCCTCTCTCTCTGTCTCTCTCTCTGTCTCTGTTCTCTCTCTCTATCTCTCTGTGTCGTCTGTCTCTCTGCTGCTGTCTGTCTGTCTGTCTTCCTCCTCGTCCATCCTCTCTTCTCTCTCTCTCTCTCATCTCTCGTCTTCTCTCTCTCATCATCTCTCTCTCTCATCATCTCCTCTCTCTCTCTCTACTCTCATCTGCACTGCTCCCATCACTCCCTCCCATCCTACTGTCAGCTCCTGTACAGCATTTACATCAATAGGTCAATGCTGTCGTCCAGGGAACAGTTAACTGCAGGAGAAGGCTAACAAGAGAGCTCATTAAGGCAGCCGTACCATTCTAAAAAAAAGAGAGAGAGAGAGAGAGGAAGAGAGATGAGATGTAGAGAGAGAGAGAGAGAGAGTAGAAGATAGAGAGAACGAGAGAGTAGAGAGAAGAGAGAGAGACGGACAGTTGACATACACATGTTTCCTTATGAAGACACTGGAAACAAGTCAACATTCATTATAGAACGGCCGCAGTTTCTGCACTTTTTGTATGTGTAAAATTGTACGCGCACATGCACATACAAACGTGGGCTCACATCACGGTACACACAGCACACATGCATACACCCACGAACGAGCGCACGCGCGTGCACGACGCACCACACACACAACACACACACACACACACACAACAAACAAACAAACAAACGCTCACCCACACACGCACACGTACACGCCACACACACACTCACACACACACACACAGCACACAATGCACGCTATCATAATCTCCTTGCTCCCATAGCTACCATTCGTTCATTCATTGACTCACTGATTCAAAACACTAGCAGACCCACAGCGCTATTGCTGAAACTCTGAGTCTTCCTTCATCTTAGTATTGCCAGGGGCTATATCGCAGCATTCTATCAGGTAAGAGAATACTGAACCAGGAGCAATCACAAGAAGACGATTAAAAAAAAACACCAAGTAATCATTTTTTTATGGGCCTACGTGTGTGTGTTCACCGTCTTGTGTTTTATTTTCAAATCCATAAAAGCTGCAGGAAAGTTTTCTGCTGAAAATGTACTATATTTGGGTAGAACTTTTTATCATTCATTTCTTAGCCTTTATACAATGATAACAACCAGGAAGTGACAGAAATAGCAAGTTTTAAAGACAGTGGAAAGAGTGACTCACTGAGAGAGAAAAGTCAAAAGGTGGGTGCATATGGTGAGCATGCAACCGAGAGCCTTGGATATGTAGGCAAACACAATAAACCACATACAAAAAGCCAGCTAAGAACTGGAAGCCAAACAACTAAAAACGAAACCACTTCAAACTAAAGAAAGCGGAATCAAACTCAACCACGAAATAAGCCAAACGAAACCAAACGAATCCAAACCAATCCAAGCACCACGCAAAACCTACAACACTGCCCCCCCCCCCCCCCCCCCCTTCAAGCGAAAAAAAAAAAAAAACAAAAAAAATACAAGCAAAACTACCCAAAACTCAGACAGATTAAATCAAACCAAACTAATAACAACAAAAAAAATTAAAAAAGCACACAAAAAACTAGCCTAAACGTAACCACCGCAACCACCTCTCTCAAAAACAAACAAACAAGCAAAACTAACCAAAACTAAGCCATATCAAACCAAATCAAGCCAAACTAGACCAAAACAAAGCAGACAAATCAAAAAACCGAACAAACCATATACATATAAAAACCAACAACACCGAAACCAGCAATAGGTACATACATATAATGTGCAAAACAAACCCTTAACTTTTTGTTGTTGTTTTTCTGCAAGTCGTCATTGCTCTCGCGTTATGTTCAGACTATGGCACCATACTTTTGTGTGTCTCTGACCCTGTGTAGACAAGTAATTGGATGGGATAGGAGGCCCTCTTATGCCTATACACAAGTCATCATGGTCAGGAAGCACTGACCAGTATCCCTAAGCTGGTAGTAATCATAAGTGCCAGAGGAACCCACAGAGCAAGAAATTAGTATTCTGTTCTGTAACGCTGTGTGTTTACGATATACTCCTCTCTCTCTTTGTCTTCTCTCTCTGTCTCTCTGCCTCTCTCTGTCTCTGTCTCTGTATATGTGCCTGTCTGCCTGTGTCTGTGTCTGCCTGTCTGTCTTTCTGTCTGTCTGTCTCTCTGACTGTCCGTCTGTCTGTCTGTCTCTGTCTCTGTCTGTCTCTGTCTCTGTCTCTGTCTCTGTCTCTGTCTCTCTCTGTCTCTCTGTCTGTCTGTCTGTCTTCTGTCTGTCTGTCTGTCTGTCTGTCTGTCTGTCTGTCTGTCTGTCTGCTCTGTCTGCTCTTCTGTCTGTCTCTCTGTCTTCTCTTCTCTCTCTCTCTCTCCTCTCTCTCTCTCTCTCTCTCTCTCTCTCTCTCTCTCTCTCTCTCTCTCTCTCTTCTCTCTCTCTCCCTCTGTCTCTTTCTCCCTCTGACTCTCTGCTCGGGCTCTGTCTGTCTGTCTGTCCGTCTGTCTGTCTGTCTGTCGTCTGTCTGTCTGTCTGTCTGTCTGTCTGTCTGTCTGTCTGTCTGTCTGTCTGTCTGTCTGTCTTCTGCTCTTCTCTCTCTTCTTCTCTTCTCTCCTCTCTCTCTCCTCTCTCCTCTCTCTCTCTCTCTCTCTCTCTCTCTCTCTCTCTCTCTCTCTCTCTCTCTCTCTAGCTCGCTCTCCCTCTCTTCTTTCTTTGCTAACAACACTCAACTCGTATTGCTAAGTTCTCTTTTTCTCCCAAGAGAGCAGTTGCAAGGAGAAGCAGG
>CM060318.1:32147630-32155130 GCA_030674155.1 Stramonita haemastoma
GGAGGGGGGTATGGTTGCCCTCCTGCCCTCCTTTTGTTTAGGTGAAGGACAGGAGGAAGGAGAGCAGTGCATGTTTGTTGCACCTTTAATCACAGAAGCCAAGCTTTGGCCTGCCTGACCTTCTTCGTTATCCCTTGGAGCATTTTAGTCCCCTTTGCTCTTTTAGCCCTGTTGTCTGCTATAGCTATGCTGGATGACTGACTGACTGACTGTGTCTGCCTGTTTGTCTGTTTGGTTTGTATGATTGTCGGTCTGTCTGTTGGTGTGTTTGTTGGATGGTGGGTTTGTTGGTATGTGTGTATTTTTGTTTGTTTGTTTGGGTTTTATGTTTGTGTAGTCTGTGTGTGTGTGTGTGTGTGTCTGTGTGTCTGTGTGTCTGTGTGTCTGTCTGTTTGTCTCTCTCTCTCTCTCTCTCTCTCTCTCTCTCTCTCTCTCTCTCTCTCTCTCTCTCTCTCTCTCTCTCTCTCTCTTCTCTCTTCTCTCTCTCTCTCTCTCTCTCTCCTCTCTCTCTCTCTCTCTCTCTCTCTCTCTCTCTCTCTCTCTCTCTCTCTCTCTCTCTCTCTCTCTCCTCTCTCTCTCTCTCTTACAACATCTTTATTTTTCTCCTTTGTTTATCTCTTGATGCACTCATTCTATCACCCATCTGCAAAAGTGAAGATCACAAGTTTCAAATCATGAGTGCAACTTGAGGTCATTTTCATCATCACCATCATCATCATCATGAATGTCTAGTAAACACACACCAATTCGCATGACAAACATAGAGATATAACACATGTATTTCGACTCCTGAATCCCGCCACAATTATGTATATTTTGTATCTCTTTTTTTTCTCCTATTCTTGGCTTTGTTTTGAGTATTGAAAGTGCATTGATTTTGTGGGGTTTTTCTGTTTCCTGGTTTGTTGTTGATTTTTTTTAGGGGGGGGGGATAGGGATAATCCTCGGCTAGTAGTACTCCGATGCTCACAGGTATTGGGATTTTGCATTATGCGACTGTTTTTACCCATCATGAAGGTAACCGAATTCTGACTTCTGGGATGTATGCTGGGTATGTTCGTGTTTCCGTAACCCACCATGCGCTGATATGAATGGCGGGATATTTAGCGTGTATATTATTTGATCTTCTCCGTGTATACATACACCACCACGGGAATGACTACACAGTCATGTCTACACTTGAAGTAACCAGGGAAATCGTATTAAAAAAAAAAAAACACACGAAAAACCAACACACACACACACACACACACACACACACACACACACACACACACACACACACACACACACACACACACACACACACTCTCTCTCTCTCTCTCTCTCTCTCCTCTCTCTCTCTCCTCTCTCTCTCTCTCTCTCTCTCTCTCTCTCTCTCTCTCTCTCTTCTCCTCTCTCTCTCTCTCTCTCTCTCTCTCTCTTAATTCAACAGAAGCCGCCAATATTCAAACCCACAACTTCATAAACCCGTATAATGAAAGTCGAACCGTCTGAAACCACTCGGCTGTAGCCCTAGCCTAGCGTCCCTCACTTGGTGCCACAATCACCGAAGAAGTCAGGCCTGACTCTTCCCCCCACCCCCACCACCCCCACCACCCCCACCCTACACTCACAGTCCAGCCTCACCACTCTCCCAATGCTCTCTTATACCACTATACTGCCTGATGCACCAGTCAAAGAAGAGAGGGAGGGAGGGAGGGAAGGAAAATGGGGGTGGGGTGGGAGGTGGGAGGGAGAAGAGCAGAGGGTCAGGGTTATGTTGGGGGGGGGGGGGGGGAGATTATCACTACTGTCTCCCATGGATGTTGAGCACTCTGGGGAATACAGGGGTTGGCAAATTCAGGGAGGTAATTGCTCAGACTCAGGCTTCACTCACCAAGGGAAGACGATAGAGTCGTGGTGGTGGTGGTGGTGGAGGTGGTGGAGAAGTGTGTTGTTGTTGTTGTTGTTGTTGTTGTTGTTGTTGTTGTTGTTGTTGTTGTTGTTGTATTGGGAAGGGAGAGGTTGAGAAAATATCGACGAAACTGTGGCTAGACACACATACACACACATACGCACGCACGCATGCATGCACGCATGCACGCACGCACACACACAAATGTACGCACAACACACAACACACACACACACACACACACCACACACACACACACACACACACACACACAAACGTACACACACGCATACAAACACACACACACACACACCACACACACACACACACACAACACACACACAACAACACACACACAAAGAGTGAGGTATTAGGGAGACCTGCGCCTTTCTATATTATAGTAGAAGGTATACGATGTTGACATTGGTTTATACTCACACTGTGCAGGAATTTCAGGTATTTCTTTGAAGGGAAAAATTGTTACCACAGGAAAGTGCAAAGGGTATCTTTCCTGTTCACGGATATATTTCCTTGATGAATAGAGTGGACTTTGGGCTTTTACTAAGTCAAATCAAAGTCAACTTTTTTCAGATGGTCATGAACAATGCTGTGCGATTCCTTTTTTTTCAAGCAATCATCTAAGGAAAAAAACACATGTATATGCATATTGAGAATGATAACCTAAAGAAAATAAGTCGTACAAAAATAATAAATCAAACTTGCACACCAAAGAGGAAACCACACATCACATCACACACACACACACACACACACACACACACACACACACACACCACACACACACACCACCACCACCACCACCACGCCAGAGAGGAAACTAATGTTTACATTCCTTTAACATGTTTAAGATACCATACATACCTATACCATTTCCCTTCTTCAATACAAGTACGGTGCATACAAAAGAAAACAACACACACCCCAAACAGAAAACAGCTACACAGCTGATGTGTGCACGCATGACGTACTTTACTCTTCAGTAGAAGAGAGAGAGAGAGAGGAGAGAGAGAGAGAGAGAGAGAGAGAAGAGAGAGAGCAGAGAGAGAGAGAGAGAGAGAGAGAGAGAGCGCACTACACCACAAGAAACGTAAGGGAGTAAAAAGGCAGAAGATAAATCACACTACAATCTCTATACATAATCGTCACCAGGCCTTTCAATCCAAGCATCCCGATGTTGCATTTGTACATGTCATTGTGGGAACATGTGGCTCTTACAAAACATACATACGTGTCGCAAGATGTTCTGCGTCGTTCGCACACGGGCTCGGTTTAAAGTCTCATCCGAAGACTTGTGGAGAGTGGAATCACACGAGTAACTCCAGAGAAAAAATCCTCGACCAGATTCGAACCGGTCTTCAAATTGCCAGCGCATGTTCTGACCATAGTACCTTCCCCGAGAGGAGAAGAGAGAGAGAGAGAGAGAGAGAGAGAGAGAGAGAGAGAGAGAGAGAGAGAGAGAGAGAGAGAGAGAGAGAGAGAGAGAGAGAGCACTACCACCAAACACCAAGAATGTCTCGTAGGTTGGAGCAGTACTAACATCTGCCTGTCAGACAAGACTAAATCACACTACCAATCTCTCACTTCGTTTCCAGGCCTTTTAAATGCCAAAGCATCCCTGATGTCTGCATTTGGGTACAGTCATTGTGTTCAAAACGGTGACATTCGCAAAATCTACCACGCTGGCGAACCTTGGAGTTCTAGCCAAGGAACATGAACAACAAACAATAAGTCAAAAAGCTAGAGGAGATGTATGCATGACAATTGTAACAATGAAGTGTGTGTTTTAGCATTAAGTAGGTAAGCATTCTTTTTTTCCTCTCTTTCTCAGAGTATTTATCCGATGCTGTATGTTTTTACACGCAAGCCTTATGACCAGATTTAGCAAAAAGAAACTACAACACAGGCTGTCTTTTTATCATAGAAAGACGGGATTAGTACAGAAGTGACAATGCATTTAATCTCTGTTCTTCTCAACCAAGCCCCTAATAGTAAATTGTCATATTGCCGCATTGAACTAGTAGTCAACACTCCGTGGTTTGCTTTTTTCCTTTAAAGCACAGTTATAGATGACAGAACAGTGTTTGAAGGAATCAAAATTGCTACTTCAATAGCAAGATGGTCATTTAGAATGGACAGTCAACAGTACTGTATGATAAACTTGTAGACACCAAGAGTTGACCATAAGTGTGATAAGCGGCTGCTGGACGGGTTTGGTGGCAGTCCAAGGCTGCGATGGTCTGACCAGTCTGATGGCACGGAGAAGTAAGGGAGGGGAGGAGAGGGAAAGTGGGGAGGGTTAGGGTCAGGGACTTGCTGACCGATTAACAGCCCCTGGTGGTTTGCCGCTAGTTACTTGAGTCTCTGACAGTGTCTATGCTGGTTTCTCATGGTAGAGGAAGGTAGGTAGGTACAAGTTTTGGAAGGCTTTGGCTTTAGGCCTAACGGCGTTTTCCCCTCTTTTGTCTCCCAGTATGCTGGTTTCTGAGATAGGTAGGTACCAGCTCTGTTAAGCTGTAATGGTTGTTTTTCTCCTGTGTATCCCTATGTGCAACACTTGAGTAAACTAGGCGTTAAGATTGTAATCCTAACAATCCTGGAGTTGTTGGTCCCCAGTTCAAATCTTGGCTGTGCCCGGTCACTTAACAGCAGGGTTTTGTGGACAGTCTCGTGGGTCAGATTCTGTTCGGCCCCACTTCTGCGTGTCTTTGAAATCTATTTCAAAGTTTAACTGGTTGCCAGCATATACACTAACATAAAGACTTCCCTGCCATTATAGGGTGATATATGTAGAATTGTTCCACATTCAGTACCACATCCTAGGAGAAGATGAAATATATATATAATAAAGTTGTTATACAGTACTTCTGTATTACACTGGTGCTGAAAGTACCATTGCAATATATTCTGGCAAAAATTTCAGTGACACATATACATCTGCAATTATTATGTGCAGTTCCAACAAACTACTAGATCTATATATTGTACATGCCTTCAGAATTCAATTGCTTATTCAATATGATAAAAATATATAAGTGGCTATTCTGGAGAAAAGAAAACAAAAAAATCATGTTGAATTCGTTTTAAAGCTAGACTTTAAACTTGGATTGGAATACCTGTTGCCATTGCTTAAAAAAAAAAAAAGGCAATAAAATTTAAAGAGCTGAGCAATATCTAGAGAGCCATGAATTTGTAAACAGTTGAAGTAATAAGCCTAAATGAATGATTACTTCAATTCTTCTTTGGTACTGTCACTTCTTTCACACAAAAAACTAATGATTGTCATCAGTTCAGGGCAAGGCAAATACTGCTTTCCATCATTTCCCTAACAGTATTAATTGTAGAACACATTTTTTTCAATATGTTCATCTTAGATACACTACATTCTAACAAGTGAAAAGATGGAGAGAGAAAAATATTGGAGGGGGAAAATAAAATGGGAAAAGGAGCGAAAAGGATGAATTCATTCACATTGTCTCTAAAATACATATAACATATATAAACAAATATTGTTGTACAAACACGTTGAAAGTACAGAAACAAATTAACAACGTAAATTACAGACACCACACATAAAACAATACCATACACAAACACATCACAACACTCAAAACCCTCTACTACCCATAACCTTTCCCTAGGGGCAGAGGGGGAAAAGAAAGACTCAGCAGGGGATAGAGAGAGGGGATATTATCACTCCTTACAATCAATAGTCTGACACACTCTGCAGAGAATCGTCCAGGGACGAGGAGGAGCAGGAGGGAGGAAATGGCAGGAAAGGCAATGTCAAACAAAGAGGTCGTGGCTGCCCTGATGCCTGTGTCTGACTCTGGACGTCCCTCAGGGTTCTGCCTGAAAGACTGGGCAGTCCCCTATCGAGCCCACAGCCAGTGAGGATAGGATGCCAGAGGGGGCTGGGAGGAGCAATGTGCAGCTTTCTGTTGGGTAAATGGGTTCCTCCTCTGAAGCTGGTTTATTTTGGCTGCTTGCATGGTGAGATACTTTAAAAAAAACACACACAAAAAAAACCACCAGTCATACATGTACACTTCTTATTCAGTGTGCGGTTTCAATCTCACAGTGATTCCCAGGTGAGATGAGTGAGTCGGAGTGCACATTCTGGATGATCCATAGAGTGTTAAGTTGGGGATTGCATAACAACAACAACAAAACAACAACAACAACAACAACAACAACACACATACATGGTTCCATGCTGCTCTCTGCTGGCCCCTGTCTTTTCAGCACTGTGATGATGTCTGAGTGGAAGGGTGGCTTAATCCTTTCTAGTCCCTATAGTTCAATGGGTTTTGTTTTCCTTTTCAGGTGGATCCCTGTATTACCACAGTTGTGATAATTATTACTAGCATGACCCACTGTTGCTGATAGGTGCATTGAACTACACCATTTTAAAACTAAACTAATCAACATTCATGTTTTCAGAACTAAGTGACACATCCTTTTTCCTCAGAATTGGGTTTCAACAATGCATTTGTTCTAGCTTGGTAAAGATTCTGGTGATTTGATTATGCTTCATCCTGTCATTTTTTAAAACAGTTTGAAAAAAAAAGTTTCCCCTCATAGACATTATAACTTTGGTGCCAACAAAGACGAGAGACCCATTCTAAATGGAATTCACAGGTACTCTGGAGTATTTTGTACGCCCACATTTAAAAAGAGGTGTCAAGTCCCCCCCCCAAAGAAAAATAAAAGAGCCTACAATACGTTCTAAGTTTGTAGCTGCTCTAACACTGTTTTCTGTTGTGCTATCTTTTCTTCGACAATAAAATGTTCGAAACAAAGAAAAAAAAAAAAACCTCCTATCACTTGCAGAGTGTGTTCCTACAAACAAGGTTGGATCTCTCTTTCTCCCCATAGTATGTGACCAGACTAAGGGAGGTCGCCTTGTGATTTGACGGACGGTGGCCTGCCTGCCTTGGGTGACCCATTGCAGCACTGAGTTTGAAATGTAACATACCCTTCTCTGTCCCTCATCTAGCCACAAATCTCAAGTGCTAGACTTGTCACAACACCCTACCCCCCCCTCTCTCTCTCTCTCTCTCTCTCTCTCTCTCTCTCTCTCTCTTCTCTCTCTCTCTCTCTCTCTCTCCTTTCTGTTTCTTCCCCCTGGTTCATCCCTACCTACCCTCATCCTCTTTCTTCCTCCTTTTCCTCCTCCCACTCACTTTTACTGGCGGCTAATGTGAAGCAATGATGAGACCGACAGACAGACAGACAGATGTGTGCTCACTCGGTTCCAAGCGGGTGCTAGCTAGGCCTATGCTCCTGTTTTTCGTCTCCACTCTGTGTTGTTGTGTTCTCTCGCACGCTTCGTAATGTGCAATGGCAATGAGGAACGGCGTGTGTGTGTGCGTGCGTGTCTGTGTGTCTTGTGTTCTGGCAAACCTTTCTAGATTCCACCGCCACCCATACCCCTAACCTATCCCCCCACCCCCTCCACCACCACCACTACCACTACCACCACCACCACTCTCTCTCCCCCTCTTCTTGGCAAAAGATCCTATTGCCAACTGACGAAAATAACAACCAGTCGTAGCGCTGCGAGAGCTGTTTCGCTTGCGTTC
>CM060318.1:32160130-32170130 GCA_030674155.1 Stramonita haemastoma
TCATCATTTTTTTACGGTGACAAAACTGTACATGGGCATGATTCGTAAAGCCAGTGCTATGTTTCAATTCAACACATCCCCACTGTAAACAACTGTAAGGCAGACAGTAATTTTTTAGACTCCCAATAATATATGGACAGCGTTTTCTACGACTATATCAAAGTGCAGCGACCCACTTTCAAGAAACCTCTATCTAAAACAGGAGAAGGTTAAAACCAAGCATACATACTCACAGATGATGACCCAGAGTGCAGCCAGGGGAACTTTCAGCTTTCCATGGGAAAGAAAGAGAGGCGGTTTTCAATGGGGCTGGCCGCCCCCAAGAGGAGAAGCGATAGCTCTCGATGCCACATCAATTTCAGATTCCACAGCCATGATAGAGGACGGTTCAACTGATGCATTCCAAACAGCATTGAGGGAGAACTGTAATGGTAGGAACATTGCAATGTATGGGCAATGAGGAGAGGGCGAAAGTGGCCAGCACTTTTTTTTTTTTTTTTTTTTTTTTTTGGGGGGGGGCTTATCTTCGCCTCCTTTTGACACCATTGCATCACCCTTTTGTCTTGAAAGAGTAATCAAGATTCACATGATTTTGAAACAATCTTTTTTTTTTTTTTTTTAATCGTTAGTCATGGTTATTGCAAACTTTATTAATTCCAATCAGTCACCTAACTATTACAGTTTTGATCGTATTCATTGCTGTCATCATCATCATCATAATCATCATCATCATCATCATCATCATCATCATCATCATCATCATCATCATCATCATCATCATCATCATCATCACCACCACCACCACCACCACCACCACCACCACCACCACCACCACCACACCACCACCACCACCTCCATCGTCATTGTCGTCGTCGTCGTCGTCGTCGTCGTCATCATCATCATCATCATCATCATCACCACCACCATCATCATCATCATCATCATCATCATCATCATCATCGTCTATCGTCATCATCACCGTCATCATCAACATCGTCGTCGTCGTCGTCGACCGTGTCGTAATTATCATTCGTTGGAGTATCAGCGGCAGCAGCAGCGGTAGCAGCAGCAGCAGCAGTAGCAGCAGCAGCAGCAGCAGTAGCAGCAGCATAGTCTGTGTCACTGACATTGTTAGACTTAAGTAGTCACAATACTCTTTAGTTCAACTAATGCTATCGATATTTCCCTAACAGCAGAACACCCCAAAACGACTGACATGATTATGACAGCTCAGAAGAAGGGTTCAGGTAGAAGATTAGCCTTTCAACTTTTTTCCTCGTCAATGCAAAAACCGCACGAACAAGGAAGCGTTGTTCTATAGTGCGCAGGAATGGAATTTTTTTTTTTTTGCATTCAGCACATCTTCCTGGGGATTTCTTTTTGGATGGCTTCTCAACCTTTTTGTCAAAACTCCACAAAAAAAGAGGTTGGTGGGTAGGGTGGAGGGTATTGTCAGTGTCATTTCATTCTTTAATTTCTCATAAAAGTTCATGATCTCTTTCTTTCTTGCTTTGACGTCACTGTAACAGTTGTTGTGGCATACAGTGGTGTGATTTTACTTGAATGCCTTTTTGATGTGATGACTGTACGTGTCTATTATGTTCCATTTTTTTCTTCTTGTTCTTCTTGTTCTTGTTCTTCTTGTACTTGTTCTTCTTGTTCTTGTTCTTGTTCTTCTTCTTCTTGTTTTTCATCTTGTGAGGACTTCTCAATTCTTTGTTTATTGGAGTTGTTGACTTCATGTTGTTCTTAGTTTATGCTGATGCGTTTTGTTGTTGTTTTAGCTTCTTTTTGTTAATTGTTTTGTGCTGTTCTGTAGCAAGTTTAGTATGGCTTTGCTTGCTTTTGCATAGCTGCAATAATCGCCGTAATTGTTCAAAATGAAGACTAGCATATTAATGGCAATACGACAACAATGGTTTTTATTGTTCATTTATTCATCTATTTCTGTTTCTTTAACCTATTTATTTGTTCATGCGTTTCTTCTTTTATTCTTTATTTTCAGATTAATGGAATGATAAATACTCATGTGATACATTTTGTTTTACGTCCAGCCCCCGTGTGCATGCAATTCTGTAACTATCATTACAAAACATTTCCACAGATTTGAATTGACACATTCGATTCACACACACACACACACACACACACACACACACACACACACACACACACACACACACACACACACACACACACACACACACACACACACACACAATTTTCACATAAAAAAAAGTTGAACCAAATTACACTAAAAAACACACCACCACAACTTAACCTCATCCAAGATGAACCGTCTATCTAGAGGCCTAACCGACGACGTGTGTAAACACAGCTAGCAACCCTTCCCAGTCTCTTGATGTTGCCCTATAAGTGTAGGTTAACTTTGCTAGAAAATGGCCGCATGCCACATTACCACATGGATGACTGTGTGAGCGGGGAGGACGCTCGTGGAGGACACAATTTGTATTCCTAGCATGAGTGCTTTGGTTGTTCCCTGCAGAGTTTTGAGAAGTAGGGACGAGGGCTGAGGGAGGATCCCTTTTCGGTTGGAATAGGGATGGAAGGGAGGAAGGAAGGAGGGAGGGGATTAAGTACTGTCACTGTCAACCAATCAATAGCTTTAGTTGTTGTGTGCACACTCTCTCCTCTCTGTCTGTTACGGGCTTGTCTGTTTGTCTGTCTGTCTGTCTGTTTGTTCGTCTGTTTTTTTTCTGTCTGTCTGTCTGTCTGTTTGTCTGACTGTCTGTCTGTTCGTTTGCCTGTCTTTCGATCTATTTTTCTGTGTGTCTGTCTGAGTGTATATTTATCTGTCTGTATGTTTGTCTGTCTGTCTGAATGTCTGCCTGTCTCTGTCTGCCTGTCTCTGTCTGCCTGTCTGTCTGTCTGGCTATCTGGCTGTCTGTCTGTCTCTCTGTCTGGCTGGCTGGCTGGCTGGCTGGCTGGCTCTCTCTCGCTCTCTCTGTCTCTCTCTCTCTCTGTCTCTCTCTTTCTCTCTGTCTATCTCTCTCACTTTCTCTCTCTCTCTGTTTTTTTTTATATAATTATTTTCGTTAGTACCTTTTTTCTTTTGCTATTAGTCTTATTTCTTTACAGTGGTGATTATTAGTTGGAGGTTTATTTTTCCTTTCTGACAGAATCCTGGGGTTTTCTTACGGGTTTTGTGTGTGTTTGGTTTGGGTTTTGTTTTGTACATTATTATCATGTGATAATCCCTAATAAGGGTCGAGACTGGATTAGAGTAAAAAACATATTGGGGCCACGAGTGGTTGTATTATAATACTTGGAGGGATTTTGCCTTGCCTGTTGCCTTGCCTTGCCTTGCCTTGCCTTGCCTTGCCTTGCCTTGCCTTGCCTTACCTTACCTTACCTTGCCTTGCCTTGCCTCTCTCTCTCTCTTCTCTCTCTCTCTCTCTCTCTCTCTCTTCTCTCTCTCTCTCTCTCTCTCTCTCTCTCTCTCTCTCTCTCTCTCTCTCTCTCTCTCTCTCTCTCATCTCTGCGTACTTCTCTTTTTGCTCGTTTGCTGGTGCTATGCATACACGAATTAAAAAGATGAAAGCTATCTTCCTGCAAGCTTGTCTTTCGGAACTAAACTGCGTAGTTGTCTGTTAGCCTGGCGAGTCTATTAGGCCACACAATGCTTCGGTGTCTTTCAATCTGTCTGTCCGTCTGTCTGTCTATCCGTCTGTCAGTGTGTCTGTGTGTCTGTGTGTCTTTGTGTTTGTCTGTCTGTCTCTGTCTCTGTCTCTGTCTCTGTCTCTGTCTCTGTCTCTGTCTCGTCTTCTGTCTCTGTCTCTGTCTGTCTGTCTGTCTGTCTCTGTCTCTGTCTCTGTCTCTGTCTCTGTGTTCTGTCGGGTCTTCTGTGTCTCTGTGTCTCTGTCTCTGTCTCTTCTCTTCTCTCTCTCTCTCTCTCTCTCTCTCTCTCTCTCTCTCTCTCTCTCTCTCTCTCTCTCTCTCTCTCTCTCTCTCTCTCTCTCTCTCTCTCTCTCTGGGCCGTATAAAAAAGTGAACGGTTATCTATAACCTTTGAAAAGTAAATATCATTCCTTCCTTCCTTCCTTCCTTCTGCTTCTTCCTTCCTTCCTTCCTTCCTTCCTTCCTTCCTTCCTTTCATTCATTCATTCATTCATTCGTTCATTCATCCATTCATTAATTCACTCTTTTATTCATTCATGCATTCATGCATTCATTCAATTATTGTCTGTCTCTCTTCCTCTGCTGCCAATTCTTTCTGTTGTCACTGTGTCTCTGTGTCTGTCTACCGCCATCTGTCTGTCTATCTTTGTCTCTCTCTGTGTGCTCCTCTCTGTCTCTGTCTCTGTCTCTCTCTCTCTGTCTGTCTTACTGTCTATGTCTGTTTGTATGTCTGTCTAATTGTCTATGTCTGTCTGTCTATCTCGTTCTCTGTCTATCTCGCTCTCTGTCTGTCTCGCTCTCTGTCTGTCTGTCTGGCTCGTTGTCTGTCTATCTGTCTTTCCATCTGTCTATCTGCCTGTCTGCCTGTCTGACCTGTCTATCTCTCTGTCTCTGTTTCTCTGTCTCTCCATCTCTCTTTCATATTCTTCCTTCTTCTCTGTCTCTTGTCTATTGTCTCCTGTCTGTCTGTCCTCTGTCTCGTCTCTGTCTGTCTCTGTCTCTCCCTCTCTCTCTCTCTCTCTCTCTCTCTCTCTCTCTCTCTCTCTCTCTCTCTCTCTCTCTCTCTCTCTCTGTGCCCCCCAAAACCCCCCTCTATGACGGTTGAGGGTTTTTTATTATGGTTTCTCTCTTTAATTCCAAACCTACTCCTCTGGGAGTTGCTGAAGGCACGCAAGAAGTCAGAAGACTAATCGCGTTACCCTGCGTTTGTTGCTGTTGATACAGTGACATTAATGTTCACCCTTTTCATGCCGGTTGATTCATGTTACGATGCAGCATGACATGAACACGATCAAAGGGATGAAGAGACGATAACAAGCTGACCTGGTTTTTTTGCGTTTGTGGGATGGCTGTGTGTGTGTGTGTGTGTGTGTGTGTGTGTGTGTGTGTGTGTGTGTGTGTGTGTGTGTGTGTGTGTGTGTGTGTGTGTGTGTGTGTGTTAGATCTGACTGATTGCTCGCAATTTGTCTGTGTAAATGTTGGGTAAAAGCAGTAGTGAAAGGGAAAGTTAGTTCTATATGAGGAATTATTAGGAATATATATATATATATATATATATATATATATATATATATATATATATATATATATATATATATATATATATATATACACACAATTATATGTATATAATTGTGTGTGTGTGTGTGTTTTACATGTCTTCAGCGGCTGGGCTTTATCCCAGTTTTTCTGTTGTCAAACCATTAACACTGGGGGCAACAGTAAAGTGAGAGGCTGTGTGATTGATCAGTGGCTTTCCCACTCATGGAATTTCACTTTACAGCTTAGAGTTTAGTGATCAATTATGGCTCTCTGATTAGGAAATTTGACTTGCACAGTCCTTTTTGTCGCAGCGCTGAGTGTCCTTATTCCCTTTTGGCCGAGAGTGGGGGGTGTGCTAGGACAAGGCATCTTCACTCTAATCAAATTTAGTCCAATTTCGGAAACAGCCTCTTGCCTCCTTTGCTGTTTTAGAGGTCATCGTCGAACACGACGGACAAACATTTATTTAAAAAAAACCTCACATATGCTTCTTTCAGCATAAACCGAGAAAGGCTATAGACATCTACCTTATCGCAACATCAGAAGTCTGGAGTAGTGTGGAACAATCTCTTGGCATGGATCGGTTTATTCCCTTGACTCCCTTCTACGAAATGGGATTCAGTGTTATGTAACAATATCAGCACTGGACGGGAGTACCATTTCAGCGTGGAATTTTGAAGCCATGAGAGAGATCAAGATCAAGATAACTATTTTGTATCGTTACTATTCTTCTTTACTGAAACAAGGCTAGCTGATCGTGTAGTTATCTTTGCTACAACCTTGCTCATTGAGGCACCAAGAGGTAAGGGCTGTTCTGGTTGTACATAGCATTCATAGATAAGTGACACCAACACATTGTCTGTGAAAAAAGGAGTCGCTAGCTTTAGTTGAAACGCAGTGTGTTACTGGACAGATCGTTTTCATTTCTCTGTCTTAAATTGTGATAACCGTTAATATGAACTGGCTTGTGTTTCAAAGAAGAGCACTTTCTGTAAATTTGGAGAG
This sequence comes from Stramonita haemastoma, assembly GCA_030674155.1. Lineage (NCBI taxonomy): Eukaryota > Metazoa > Mollusca > Gastropoda > Neogastropoda > Muricidae > Stramonita > Stramonita haemastoma. The sequence goes on from CM060318.1 coordinate 32,166,317, forward strand.
GGAGAGGGCGGGGTTGCCTTTTTCTGTTTCTGCCTCGGCTGTAGCTTCGAGGTTCACAATGGTGAAAATTTACATAATTTATGCAACTATTTTTGCATACCATGAAAGTAGCTGTATTCTAACTTCGAGGCTATATGCTGGATATGTTCGTTTTTGCACTCGCAATTTGACGGCCCGGATGAAGCCTGGGTTTAAGCCAGAGATGTTTGTTCAATGGGATGTTTTCCCCTAGAGATAATATCAACTACTAACTCCACTCCCCCGAAAGTCCTTCGGATGAGACAAGAAACCAAAGTCCCTTACCTCGTGTGTAAACACACGCAGAACATCTCATCCACACATTAAAAAGCCACTTGTGGCCACTTGTGCTGTAAAAATGGATACAACAAAAATGTTTTGAAAAAAAGAGACAGAAAAAATTCGCATGAAAACAGGTGTCGTGTTTAGACATCACCCCCGAAAGTCAAAATGCGGCAGACTTAATGGTGGATAAAAAAAATTGTCGCATTCCACAAAAAATATAACTATTGATGAACCTCAGAGCTCAAGGCGAGGAGTGTAAAAAATACAAATTTAGTACCATGATCGGGTTAAGTTAACATCATCATCGATAGCAATGCAGCAATCACCATCGCTATCATGATCCCTATCATGATTATTATCATGACCGTTATTAAGATCATCATCGTCATCGTAGTCGGTGCTTCGTTATTGCTGTCATCATCAGCGCTACAAAAACGATTGCTGTTGTTGTCATCCTCATCAATATCATCACCATTACCAGCAACATCTGTTCCATTCACAGGTTTGTTTATTGTTGTGTTTTTTGGTGGCAAATACACAATGTTTCCTGAGCAGCCGAGAACACACACACACACATACATACACACACACCACGCACACACACACACACCACACCACACACACACACACACACACACACACACACACACACACACACACACACAACACACACCACACACACACACACACCACACACAACAGAACCAACCACACACACACACACACACACAACACACACCACACACACACACACACACACACACACACACACACACACACACACAACACACACACACACACACACAAATACCCCCCCCACACACACACACACATACACACAGAGAAAGTAAATCTGAATGGCACAGTCGGCAGTGTGGCAGGCAAATGGTGGGAGTGCGTCATCATTGTGCCACCTTCATTTTAAATCAATACCAAGAAAGCATCAGGTAGGAAGGCAAGCAGGCAATAGCAGAGCACAGCAGAGTACAGCACAACAGAGCAGTGCAGTGCTCAGAAGTGGGGGATGTTTGCAGTCTCTGCATCTTACTGCACAGTTTCTCTAAGGGTCGCTTTCTAGTCCTCCTTCATAAAACCACTGCAGCGATGGCTTATTTCGCGTTCTATTGCTGCTGTAGTATTAACACTACCAAAGTCCCGTTTATTTCTTATTGTTTCTTTTTTTTAATTTAAAAAAAAGAACAATAAGAAATAAACTGCAATGGCTTATTCCCCGTTCCATTGCTGTTTTGATATTTTAAAAAAAAATATGCAAAGGCTTATTCCCCGTTCCATTCCTACTTTAGTACTTTAAAACAGAAAAATAAGATATAAACTAATGACTGTATAAGGGTTTGCTACTACTATTGTATTGTCTTTATGACAAGTTTTTATTTCTGTGTACAGTAGTGGTGTACGGTACCATGGGCACACCATGTGTTTGTTTTTTGTTCGTGTTGATCCCATTAATTCCGTAGCAGATTTCTTTTTTTTTTATTCTTAACATTTTTAATGGCATGCAGAAATCATTTGATAAAGCTGACATGAGTTAATGTCCTCAGATATTTTTTTCTCTTCGGGTCTTATCAGTGTGTATGGACTTAAATCGCATTTTCTTCACCACCAAGGCAAAAGTTCATTTGTTACGTGTACGCAATTTGCAAAGAGTGCAAGTAACTTGCTTGGTTTAGAAACAAATACTTAGTCCTTGTAAATCCTTCAAGTCTTGCATTCAAAGATACCTTATATATTTCTATCTCGATCCCTCCCCCCTCCCCCCCCCAATGGCTTTTTAGATCACTACACTGACAGCTAACAAGATGGATTTGATTAAGAAAATCAACAACAATATTTCGAGTATAAATAGCAGTAATAGACAGTAATATTAACAACAATAATGCTCTCAATTCTAACATCATCCACAGCATCTAAACTTGCGTTTCATCATAGCAAGACGAATTTTAAAGTCACAAAGGAGAAAAAGTGTCTGAAGGCACAATACGGGATAGCCTAGTGGACAGAACATTGCGCTCGCAATTTGACGACCGGGTTCGATTCCCGTTTGATAAGATTTTTCCTCTGGAGTTAGCATCAGTGCTGACTCCACTCCCCCTAAAAGTCTTTCGGATGAGACTATTAACCGAAATCCCGTGTGCGAACGTAGGCAGAGCATCTTACGGACACGATATATCATGCTCCGCTTTTCGTAAGAGTAGGTCATCGTTTGCCGTTGGGAACGGATGACAAGGTTTACAAATCCGCATGCACATGGGACTGGATATGAAAAAAGCACATGAGAGCTTATTCCATTATCCTGTATATAAAAGGATAAATACATAATAACTAAAACAATAAATACTCATCCAAGAAATTCCCCCTCATGTCACACATATCCTACAGAAACCCCCTCTCTTGTTGTGGGTACTGCTGTGAAGCGAAGGTGAAGCTTGCCAAATGGCCTGCCACATCACCACATAGATGTGTAAGGGGAAAGGATGTGGCAGACACAAATTTGTATTCATATCATTAACAGCTTCCCCCCCTCCCTGAAGAGTTGGGGAGATACTAGGCAAAGTTGATGATCACTTTTCGGTAAGAAAAGGGCATTAGCTGCCGTCACCATCACCAATCAATACTACCCTTAGCTGCTTGCTTTCTCTCTCTGTCTGTCTCTCTGTCTCTGTCTCTGTGTCTGTCTGTCTGTCTGTCTGTCTGTCTGTCTGTCTGTCTCACTGTCTGTCTGTCTGTTTCTGTCTGTCTATCGCTCTCTCTGTGTCTCTCTGTGTCTCTGTCTTTGTCTCTATCTCTGTCTCTGTGTGTGTGTCTTTGTCTCTCTCTCTCTGTCTCTCTCTCTTGTCTCTCTGTCTGTCTGTCTGTCTGTCTGTCTGTCTGTCCTGTCTGTCTCTCTCTTCTCTCTCTCTCTCTGTCTTCTCTCTTCTCTCTCTCTCTCTCTCTCTCTCTCTCTCTCTCTCTCTCTCTCCTCTCTCTCTCTCTCTCTCTCTCTCTCTCTCCTCTCTCTCTCTCTCTCTCTCTCTCTCTCCCTCTCTCCCTTAGTTGAACACAATATGAAGACAGTACTTTCAGCTGGCCAACTGACTACTGACAGTTTTGCTGGGTGCCTGACCGACTGTTACTTTGCTTGTTTGTTTTTTTTTGTTTTTTGTTTTGTTTTTCGACGTGAACAACTGGTGAGGATTATGTGAGAGTGAATCGTTCTTCTGATAACTGAACATCTTTCCTAAATAAGTTAGGGAATATTGTCTTTAGTACTCCTTGTGCAGAAGATCATTTTTTTACTGTCAAATTGTTATATTAGCGAGTTTAATAGTTTTTACACATTTACTACAGTTTCATATTCAATTTTCATGTAAATGAGTTTCGTTGGGAAGGAGATTGAGCTCTTCCAAAATTGTTGACGTCCAGAAAGAAATTGAGATTTGCATAATATCAATCATTGTTTACTAAGAAGGGGGATAATAGAAATATAAACTTGTGTTTTGTATGATTCTTAAAG
>CM060318.1:32192630-32195130 GCA_030674155.1 Stramonita haemastoma
CACTATTATGTCAGCATCCGCAACAGTTAACAGACGTGGCCAGGAAAGGCCGCCAGCACAAGATATAACCAGAAGATGAAAAAAAAAAGGTAGTGTGTGTGTGTGTGTGTGTGTGTGTGTGTGTGTGTGTGTGTGTGTGTGTGTGTGTGTGTGTGTGTGTGTGTGTGTGTGTGTGTGTGTGTGTGTGTGTGTGTGTGTGTTGTGTGTGTGTGTGTGTGTGTGTGTGTGTGCTGTTTGTGTCTGCTGTCTGTCTGTCTGTCTGTTGTGTATGTTGTGTGTGTGTTGTTGTGTGTGTTGTTGTCTGTCTGTTGTGCTCTGTCTGTCTGTTGCTGTGTGTGTCTGTGTCTGTCTGTCTGTGTCTGTGTCTTGTCTGTGTCTGTCTCTGTATTGTCTGTCGTCTGTCTCTGTCTCTGTCTCTCTCTGTTTCTCTGTCTCTGTCTCTGTCTCTCGTCTCTGTCTTCTTTGTCTCTCTCTTTCTGTCTCCTTTCTCTCTCTGTCTCTCTCTGTCTCTCTCTCTCTGTCTCTGCTCTCTCTCATTTCTCTCGTTTACACACACACACACACAACACACACACAGACACCACACACCACCACACACACACACACACCTCCTCCTCACCCCCCCACCATCCCCCATCTTCTCTCTCTCTCTCTCTCTCTCTCTCTCTCTCTCCTTCTCTCCTCTCCTCTCTCTCCTCTCCTCTCTCTCTCTCTCCTCTCTCCTCTCCTCTCCTCTCCTCTCTCCTCTCTCTCTTCTCTCTCTCTTCTCTCCTCTCTCTCCTCTCTCTTCTTCCTCTCCTCTCTCTCTCTCTCTCTCTCTCTCTCTCTCTCTCTCTTTATATATATATATAATATTATATACACAAACATATCACAGAGGTGGATGCAGCACGACCCACAGGGCAATGTCAGAACAGTGGACCCCCCTCACAGATGTTAACACTCCGGTTTTTTTTTATATCTTGACAGTGCCTGCTAAATCAGGCTCATGTGCTTAAACAACAAGGAAATAAATAACCAGACACCGACAACAACAACAAAAAGGAAACAGCAAGAGACGGAGAGCAAACCAAAATAATGCCTGAATCTCAAGGAAAGAACAAAATAAAACTATAGAAGCACGGTTTTTCTAGCGGTTTGTGCGTATACACACGCACGCATGCACGCACACGCTTGCACAGACGAGACAGACAGACAGACAGACAGACAGACAGACAGACAGATGGACAGACAGACGGACAGACAGAACCACAACAGACACATTGACAGCACACACGCATGCACACATATTGACAGGCTACACACGCACGCACGCACACAACACATACACACACCACACACACACACACACACACACAACACACACACACACGAGTGCGTGAAATACAACACACACATTAATCACACGAACTCACACATATACGCCTGCACGCACGCACACACATACACTTACACACAACACACACACACACCACACACAAACACACACACACACAAGAAAACACACAACATAACAAATAAACAATAACACATAATTTTGTCTTGATTACACAATTATACACTTTGATAAAAAAAAAAGCAATCGAAAAGATTCTGTTAGTATTTTTCAAGAAACAAAAATGAAGAAATACAACGATAGATAAAAAAGCAAAATAAAACTCTAACTTAACACTCACCCCGCCCACTCACCCAACTCATCAAACCAACAAAACCACCAGCCTACAACAAACCAACCCACCCAACAACCACCCAAACAACCAACCAACCAACAAACCCAATCAACCAACCACCCACCAAACAACCACCCAACTCACCCAACCAAACCAACAAACAAACAAACACAACAAACCCTAATCGTTTGGAAGCCACAAATTCTTGATCTGGCCACTGATTGTTGGGGTCAGGTGGCAAAGTGACAGTGTAACATCTCCCAAGTAGGTGTGTGCAGCCGCTTAGCTGTCAGGAGTGCCAAGAGAAACGGCTGTCTGCTGGCCTCCACAATCTTCATAAACAGCCTAGGAAGGAGAACACGGAGGAAAAAAAAGATAAGACAAAAAAAAAACCGAAAGAAAAAGTAAAAGGAGACAGACTTAGCTTAGGTGAGTAAGAAGTAAAGGTGGGGAAAAGATGAAAGAGGTTGGTAGAGGATGGGGAGAAGAAGATGGAGAAGATGGAGAGAGAGTGGGATACAAGGAGAAGAAGAAAACAAACAGAAATGGAAAAAGAAAACACGAAAGCGCAGGTAAAATGTGTAGAAGAAAAATAAGTAATAAAGAAGAATCAAGGAGGAATGTGAAGAAAAGTGCGAAGAAGAAGAATACAAAGAAGAATGCGAAGAAGAATGCGAAGAAGAATGCGAAGAAGAATGCGACGAATGCGAAGAAGAAGAATGCGAAGAAGAAGAATGCGAAGAAGAAGAATGCGAAGAAGAAGAATGCGAAGAAGAAGAATGCGAAGAAGATCGAAGAAGAATGCAAAGAAAAAATGCGAAGAAGAAGAA
>CM060318.1:32200130-32207630 GCA_030674155.1 Stramonita haemastoma
TCTTTCATCTATGTAATCATAAATCAGAAATAGCGCTGCCTCGTTAGTGCTTCTCGGCTGTTCATTCATTCATTCATTATTCATTCATCATTCATCATTCATTCATTCATTCATCATTCATTCATGCATTCATTCATTTTTTTCAATCTTTCATATTTGCTTTTCTTTATTTCCTTTTTAATTTAGAATCATTCACATCTCTCTCTCTCCCTCTCTCTCCCTCTCTCTCCCTCTCTCTGTTTCTCTGTCTCCCCCTCTGTCTCTGTCTCCGTCTCTGTCTCTGTCTGTCTGTCTGTCTGTTCTGTCTCTGTCTCTCTATCTCCTCTCTCCTCTCTCTCTCTCTCTGTCTCTCTCTCTCGTCTCTGTATCTCTCTGTCTCTCTGTCTCTGTCTTTGTCTCTGTCTCTGGCTCTGTCTCTCTCCCTCTGTCTCTCTGTCCTCTGTCTCTGTCTCTGTCTCTCTGTCTGTCTGTCTTCTGTCTCTGTCTGTCTGTCTGTCTGTCTGTCTGTCTGTCTGTCTGTCTGTCTGTCTCTCTCCCCTCTCTTCTCTCTCTCTCTCTCTCTCTCTCTCTCTCTCTCTCTCTCCTCTCTCTCTCTCTCCTCTCTCTCTCTCTCTCTCTCTCTCTCTCTCTCCTCTCTCTTCCCCTCTAATTGGCTTGTTTCACGAATGCAGAAAGCAAAACAATCATGATTGATATTGCCATTTCTGTAGCGGGAAGCAACGCACGTTAAGAAAATGCGTTTTTTCTTATCAATTTGCTGTCGCCCTTCAAAAGGCAATGCCCTCTCTTCTTTATGATTTTAATGTGTAGATCGTGCAAATTCCTGGTCTTCTTTTTGTCAACCTCTTGTGTTTTTGATATTATCATCGTTATTGTCATCGACAAATCATCTTCCTCCTTCTCTACCTCCTAACCATTGTCGTCGTCGTCGCCATATGTCATTGTCATTAATGATTATCACTAGCATCATCGTTGTCGTCACTATCATCATTGTCCTTATATTATTCTTTATAATCATGCTCACCATCATTGTTGCCATTGTCATCCTTCCTCCTCCTCTTCCCCGTCATCGTCGTCGTTGTCATAATCATCACTATTATTATCATCGTAATCATCATCATCATCAGCAGCGCAGCAGCAGCAGCAGCAGCAGCAGCAGCAGGCAGCAGAGCAGCAGCAGCAGCAGCAGCACAGCAGCGCAGCAGCATCAGCGAACGCAATTCATCTCATCTTGTCACGAAGCGTCAGAGACATCATTGCTGATATGCGCATTTCTCTCTGCTTGTGGTGTGTGCGTGCTGCGTGTGTGTGTGGTGTGTGTGTGTGTGTGTTGTGTGTGTTGTGTGTGTGTGTGTGTTGTTGTGTGTTGTGTGTGTGTGTATTTCTTTTTATAAATAAATGTATAGTTTAAGTTTGCGGTTATGATTGCGTCTAACTCTCTTTCTCTTCTTCTTTTTTCTTCTTCTTCTTCTTCTCTTCTTCTTTCTTCTTTCTTCTTCTTCTTCTTCTCTCTCTTCTTCTTCTCTCTTCTTCTTCTTCTTTTTCTTCTTCTCTTCTCCCCTCTTTCTCTGTCTCTGTCTGTCTGTCTGTCTATCTATTTATCTGTCTGTCTGTCAGTCTGTCTCTCTGTCTGTCTGCCTGCCTCTGTCTCTGTCTCTCTCTCTCTTTCTCTCTCTCTATTTCTCTCTCTCTTTCTCTCTCTGTCTTCTCTGTCTCTCTGTCTGTGTCTTGTCTGTGTCTGTGTGTCTGTCTGTGTCTGTGTCTGTCTGTGTCTGTTTCTCTCGTTCTCGTTCTCTGTTCTCGTTCTCTCTCTCTCTCTCTCTCTCTCTCTCTCTCTCTCTCTCTCTCTCTCTCTCTCTCTCTCTCCTCTCATCCCTCTCTCGTCTTCTCTTCTCTCTCTCTTCATCTCTCTCTCTCTCCCTCCCTCCTCTCCACTCTCCACATCCTCATCTCTCTCTCCTCTCTCCTCAGCAAGCCATCTCATCACCACTCAATTTTAAAATAATGTGAAATCAGAATCGCATTGCTATATTTCGAACATGCTGATACAATAATGTACTTTCACTATCTTCACACACCTCCACCCTCGCACCCTCCCACACCTCACTCAACACGCATGCCCACTACACACACACACAAAACACACCACACACACACACACACACACACACACACACCACACACAAAAACACAACACACAACACACACACACATACTAAAACACATCACACACCACACACATACTCACACACAACAAACAACATCACTCACACAAAACATCACTACACAACACACACACACACACACACACACACACACACACACACACACACACACCACACACACACACACACACACACACACACACACACACACACACACACACACACACACAAACTCACTCAACACACAACACACACAACACACAACAGACGCACACACACGCAAATGTAGGTGTATATATGCAATAAATCTTCCAAGCGTGCACAGAAGTCTAGGGGAGGAGACCCAGTTTTTGGGGGGAAGGTCTAAAAGTGGAGGGCAGACTGGAGATGGGGAATAGCTGTGTGTGGCTCTGGCATCCGTCAGGATTCTGCAGGGAATGCCCTCAGAATTCATTGTCCTTCTTTAGGGTCTGCCAGTGCCATAGAGGCACGGCTCTTCCTCTGCCAGCCAATCCTATGTGGATGTCTAGGCCTATGTGAGTGCTTCGCTAGCACTCTTCGTAGCTTTGTATTTAAGCACTTGTAATGTATCTTCGTTTTACCCGTGCACGAACCAGCCTGCTTATTAAGTCTGGCATCAATCTTCGTGCAGGGTATACAGTACAGGTCATTGCTCTTTGCGTCGTTTTTAATGTTTTAGGCGAATATATATGTTCATGCTACGGATCTGTTTGTTATTTATTGACTTATTTCGTTTTCGTTATTTATTCATTTAATGATCTTTCTTTTCATCAATTATTCTTTTACTTCGAAGATGATGGGATAAGCACTCACGTGCTGGTTTTTTTTTCTACATCCAGTTCCTTGTACATGCAGTTTTTCTATATTTGTGACGCTCCACCACGAAATGAGTCGCTTAGCACCGGACCCACTTTTCCGCTAGGAGCCATTAAAGGCAGGTGGGGGTCAAGTTGTCGATTGTGAAATTTTGATTGATTATAAAACTTTAGCCAATATTCTACCTTGTACTGAAATATGAAGGCATGATTTTTATCCTTTTGCTTTTAAATGTGTTTTTAAAACACCCAAGCCTTAATTCTGACCATCTGTTATGAAAATAAACTTGCCCATTTCTCATTTTGACACATCCGGCAGTCTATCACTTCAATTTTTAATAACTTTGCACAGAATTGTCTGATTTTCAATCTGTTTTTTGTGTTTAATAGCCTTTTTATTGCAGATTAATAACTTGTCAATAACTAAAAATTAACCTCTGGTGCAATGCAACTCATTATGTGGTGGAGCGTCACATTTTGTCTGGCATTTCCATCAGCACGTTATGTGGTCTACACTTCCGCAAGGTAGAGTATGCTACACGGAAGATGAGTTTATCTACTTTTATCAAAAATCATGTTTGAAAAGTTATTATGAAGAGTAACTTCGGAAGGAAAACACCAGATATCCAGTTTCTAAACTCTGATTAAAAAACGTTTTGAGAAAGCGAGTAAGTGAGTGAGTGAGTGAGTGAGTGAGTGAGTGAGTGAGTGAGTGAGTGAGTGAGTGAGTGTGTGAGGAGTGAGTGAGTGAGTGAGTGAGTGAGTGAGTCAGTGAGTGAGTGAGTGTGGTGTGTGTGTGTGTGTGTGTGTGTGTGTGTGTGTGTGTGTGTGTGTGTGTGTGTGTGTGTGTGTGTGTGTGTGTGTTGTTGTGTGTTTGTGTGTGGGTTGGTGTTGTTGTGTTGTTTGTTGTTGTTGTGTGTGTGAGAGTCTGTGTGTGTCTGTGTCTGTGTCTAGGTGTCTAGGTGTAATAGGATATATAGGATATAGATGAAATTACCACAACAACCTAGATTTCAAAGAGACGGTTTTTTGTACTGTATTTAAAATGTATTAACAATATAGAAATCAAATACATAGATATATCTGCCCCAGCCACCTCCGCACAAAATCAACATATTTTAAATGACAAAATTTGATCGTGGGTTATTTTAAAGGCTACGATATTTTTTTGTTTTGTACAGAAGATTTGGTTAGGTATTGCCTAATCTTTTATTTTGTTTTAGATGTGAACAGAAATAGACCTATCAAATTATATCTGACAAACAAGATTTGAATATACTGTTTCTAGGTTATTGTTCCGTTTGTTTGCTATTTTGGAAAAGTCGTGTGAGGAATGTTGCCTATTGTAAGAAAATGATATGAATGGCCAGCTTTTTGTATATCTTACTATTTTTTTCTGATTCTATGTTTTTCTTTCATGTCTGAGCTAGATCTCCCAGGTTCACTCTCGGTGATATGTTGTGTATGTTACCGTTTTTTTGCTCACCATCAAGGTAATCGCACTCTGACTGGAGTGTTATCTCGGTATGCTTGCGTTACCATAACCAGCCAAATACTGACATGAGCTGCATCTAAATCTGTATAATTACAGATAATGAACTAAGCAGTAGCAGGTCTTTACTATACTTGAAGTTGGCCGGGGAGATCGTAAAAAACCACACCTTATTTTGACCAGACGCCGCCAACGTTTCGAACTTCGAATTCGTGACCCATGGCATTGAAGTCGAACTGTATTGATCTCTCGACTTTGCCTTTCCCGGTGAATCTGAACACCAGTGAAAAGTACAATAACTGTTGGAAATGTCTCTTTTTCATCAGTATTCATACCTTTATCATTTTGTACCTGTAGAAAAATTAAATTTAAAATTCAAATATGAATGTATAAACATGTGACATGTAGTTCTGCTAAGAAAATTGTAAATGGCTGATTCGCTGTCCTTTCAATTCTGTTTTCTTATGCCCTATAGTGTTGGTCTATGGCACCCTTTATCAGGTCTATGACATTTTTTTTTTTCTTTCTGAAATGTGTCTGCATCATCATACTCAGTTTCTACTTCTCTCTCGTCTCTCTCTCTCTCTGTCCTCTCTCTCTCTGTCTCTCTGTCTCTCTGTCTCTGTCTCTGTCTCTCTCTGTCTCTGTTCTTCTGTCTCTCTCTGTCCTCTCGTCTCTCTGTCCTCTGTCTCTGTCTCTGTCTTCTGTCTCTTCTCTGTCTCTCTCTCTCTGCTCTCTCTCTGTCTCTCTCTGTCTCTGTCTGCCCTCTGTCTCTCTGCTCTCTCTCTCTCGTCTCTCTCGTCTCTCTCTCTCTCTGTCTCTCGTCTCTCTGTCTCTCTGCTCTGTCTCTCGTCTCTCTCTCTCTCTCTCTCTCTCTCTCTCTCTCATCTCTCTCTCATCTCTCTCTTCTCTCTCTTCTCTCTCTCTTCTCTCTCTCTTTCTCTCTGCCTCACTGCTTTTCCTTTATTCATTACTACATTTTTCTTTCATCTAGAAAGAAAGAATGACAAAGTTTTCAGCCATTAGATAAAGACTGCTAATCTTAATGTAACCCAACAACATTGTTATATTTCGTTTCTACTCTTTAAAGTTTTATTTCTTGTTCAGTGGAAAGAAATACACAGATACATAAGAAATGACACTTATAGACAAATACCCGAGTCTGAGTTTACTTTCGTACATTTATATTTTAGACTGAGACCCCCCCCCCCCAAAAAAAAAAAAAAAAAAAAAAAAAAAAAAAAAAAAAAAAAGTTGCAAGGAAACTATTCAATTGAAAGAAGGAATGGCCTAAAGGTTAATGTTTTCAGACAGATATCTGATGGAAGATACCATTTCCATCTATCTTTTTGGCTGGTTGGTTGGTTGGTTAGCTGGTTGGTGGCTGGCTGACTGGTTGTTGGCTATGTGTTTCTCTTGATTCTTTTTTTGTGATGTCATTGTTACTTGTTTCCCGCTCTCTCTGCCTGTCTGTAGGTCTGTCTGCCTGTTTTCTGTATTTCTGTCTGTCTGTCTCTGCCTCTTTGTTTCTGCTATGCCTCTGTCTGTATGTCTCTTGGTCTATCTGTCTAACTCTATCTCTAGAGCTATCTCTGTCTTTCTGTCTCTGTCTATGCCTCTCTGTTCTCTGTTCTGATTCTTCTTCTGTACTCTCTCTCCTCTCTTCTCTTCTCATTCTCTCTCTTATCTCTCTTCTTCTGTCTCTCTCTGTCTCTCTATCTCTGTTCTCTGTCTGTCTGTCTCTGTCTTTGCTGCTCTGCTGTCTCTGTCTTCTTCTCTGTCTCATTTCTTCTCTCTCTTCTCTCTCTCTCTCTCTCATCTCTCTTATCTCTCATTCTCTCTCTCTCTCTCTCTCTCTCTCTCTCTCTCTCTCTCTCTCTCTCTCTCTCTCTCTCTCTCTCTCTCTCTCTCTCTTCCCATGTCTATGTCTCTGTCAGACTTATCGTGTGCCTTCAGAGTGTGGTGTGTGTGTGTGTGTGTGTGTGTGTGTGTGTGTGTGTGTGTGTGTGTGTGTGTGTGTTGTCTGTCTTGTCTGTCTGTCTGTCTGTCTGTCTGCCTGTGTGAGTGTGTGTGTTTTCCTTAGAAGGCTCAGCAGGGTACAGCTGGCTTTAAAATTACAAAGTGTGAGATTCAAATTGAAAAAGAAATTATATCCCTAAAAATGTAGATTGACTCAACGGGGAACCTAACTCAGGAATTTGATGTGTGTGTGCGTGTTGGTGTGCGTGCGTGCATGCGTGGTGTGCGTGCGTGCATGCGTGCATACTTGCTTGCTAGCTTGCTTTTTTTTGAACATGTACATTTTTGATTCTGTTGATGGCAAGAAGTGTTTTTCCGCAGCATCTGTCAGTGGTATATGAGATACTTTGTGCGTTATTGCGCATGTGCTCGCGCACGTGCGCAGGCGTGCGCGCGCGTGTGGTATGTATATATGTATGTTGTTGTATGTGTGTTGTATGTCTGTCTGTTCTTGTATGTTGTCTGTATGTCTATGTGTATGTTGTGTATGCGTGCGTGGCGTGTTTGTGTGTACGTGCGTGCGTGCGTTGTTGTATGTGTTGTTGTGTGTTTGGTGATTTTTGCTCCCTTTGATCTTTGAGAACTTTAAATGAATAACAAGTAAAATATTACTGTATTATTTATGCAAAGTCAGTCGTTTGTGCCTTATCTGCTGCTGTGCTGATGTATGATATTTATTGTTTAATGCCGTATTTGATTGCTCACTTCTCTTGTCTCTGTCTCTGGTCTCTGTCTTGTCTTGTTGTTCTCTGTTCTCTCGTTCTCTTCTCCTTGTCTTGAGCTTTTGTCTAACTTTCCTGTCTCTTTCAGTCTCGTCTTGTCTGTCCTTTCTCTGCTGTCTCTGTCTCTGTATTTATCTCTCTCTTATCGTTTGATCCTCACTCTCTCTCGTCTCTTCTCTCTCTTCTCTCTCTGCTCTCTCTGTCTCTCTCTTCTCTCTCTCTCTTCTCCCTCTCTCTCTCTCTCTCTTCTCTTCTCTCTCTCTCTC
>CM060318.1:32227630-32232630 GCA_030674155.1 Stramonita haemastoma
CTCACATTACGGATAAGAATTTAGGAGGCCACTAAAGTAAGGGCCAGTGTGGGCCCCCTGTGGCCATGACATGAAACAGACAAGATCTTTACGACCCTTTGCCTGACAATTAACTCCATCCCTTAACACGATTAGCATTGATCCTTGATGATGCCTGTGCTCTGGGCTTATCTTTCTGCTTTTTTGTTCTTTTTTTTTGGGGGGGGGTTGTTCCTGGTATTGAAACATCATATTCCTGTAGGGGCAGGGGATAGGTTGTCAGGTAAGAGCGGGGATGAGGGAATCGGAAGGGGGATGGTGGCTCTGTGTGTGTTAGAGGGGTGGTGGTGGTGTTTGTATGTTTGAGTGTTTGTGTGTGTGTGTGTGTGTTGTGTGTTGTGTGTGTGTGTGTGTTTGAGTGTGTTGTGTGTGTGTGTGTGTGTGTGTGTGTGTGTGTGTGTTGTGTGTGTGTGTGTGTGTGTGTGTGTGTGTGTGTGTGTGGTGTGTGTGTTTACTGGAGGAGAGATAGAGCAAAGGAGGAAAAGAGAGAGATACAAAGACAGATACATAAACAAAAGAGTGAGAGAAGAGACAGAGACAGAGATATGGAGAGAGAGAGAGAGAGAGAGAGAGAGAGAGAGAGAGAGAGGAGAGAGAGAGAGAGAGAGAGAGAGAGAGAGAGAGAGAGAGAGAGAAAGTCAGAGAGACAAAGACAGAGAACAAGACAGAGACAGACAGACAACAGACACAACAACGACTGACGGGAAAATTAAACAGAGAACAAAACATTATAGACACAGACATATAAAAGGGATTAGGTAACAAACAGAAATTATGAATATAAAATCTGAATAGAAATAAATTCTTTAAATAAACTCTCTGTTAGCACACAATACATGACTGTTAATTATTATTATTAAAATAAAAGAAAAGAAAATGTCACAAAAATATTTTTGACAGAACTGACAGATAACGAAGCTCTGAGAGAGAGAGAGAGAGAGAGAGAGAGAGAGAGAGAGAGAGAGAGAGAGAGAGAGAGAGAGAGAGAGAGAGAGAGAGAGGAGAGAGAGAGAGAGAGAGAGAGACAGACAGACAGACAGACAGACAGACAGACAGACAGACAGACAGACAGACAGACAGACAGACAGACAGACAGACAGAGACAGAGACAGAGAGACAGAGAGAGAGAAAGACAGAGACAGAGAAAGACAGAGACAGAGAGAGACAGAGACAGAGGCAGACAGACAGACAGACAGACAAAAGGACAAACCGACAAACAGACAGACAGACAGACAGACAGACAGACAGAGGCAGATAGACAACAGACAAACACATACAGCAGCATACAGAGACAGACAGACATTGGACAGACAAGCAGACAAACATAAAAACAGATAGAGAAACAGTCAAAAAAAAGACAAAAACCCAGTGATATAAATTACGAATCAGCACTACTTGCCATCCTCTCTTCTGTGATCTGTCTCACAAGCCAAAATCAAAGATGCGACTACATTCATGTCATTCCGTCACAGATACCCCTATCCTCTCCTCACACCCCACCCCACCCATCCCCACCCCCATCCCCACCTGTGTGGTCGGTAACCCCCCCCCCCCCAACCCCCCAACCCCCCCCCCCCACCCCCCACCCCCAGGCGTGGAGCAGACAGGAGGTTTACGAGCGTTGCCAAGCCTTGATTTTCCTTTACGCAATTTGTATCGATCACTCCCTGGCCTTTTTTTTTTGTGTGTGTGTGTGTGTGTGCTGGTAGTAGTGTCTCTCTGCTTTGCTCTCTTCTTGCTTCTTGGAGTCTGTTCTGGTTTACCTTCTCATTCTCACTTTACCTGGCACTTGCACAGATGCTAGAAAATGTGGCTAGTGGGTTTATTTTATTTTATTATTATCTTGTTTTGGGGGGAGCACAGATTTGAGTAAGAATGTCTTATAGTGTTTGTTGTTTGCCACTTCTAGTTGTGACAGTTTTACCTGTATACAAATTCAGACTGATCTGATGATGAAGAACTTGTTTGTTACTACGAAAGACAAGTCAGCCACCACCCAGATAGACAGACATGCTTACAGAGGAGGCAGGCAGAGAAACTTAACACAAAGTACAAAGAGAAACAGACAATAGCAGGAGACAAACAGACAAACACAGACAGACTGACACACACGCTCACACACTTGACTGTCAGAATGAGACAGACTGAAAGAAAGAACATGAACAGAGATTCAAAGTTCAGAGAAAAAAAACACAACAAAAACGACTGACAACAGAGAGAGGAACAAGCAGACAAACAGGCAGAGTGACGCTCAGACAGACAGACAGACAGATAGACAGGCATTCAGACAGACAGATAAACAAACAAGCAGGCAAGCAGAAAGAAAGAAAGACAGACAGTCAGGTTAACAGGTAGGCAGACAGACTGACAGACCGACAGACAGACAGACCGACAGACAGACAGACGGACAGATAGACAGGTAGGCAGACAGACCGAAAGATAACAGACCGACAGGACAGACTGACAGAAAAACCGACAGACAGACCTATGCATAAAGAACAAGACACAAAGCCAAAAGAAAAAAAAAAGAGAAAGGGGTTATGTGCCAATTAGCACCATCACTCCCCGGGATCGCAAGTTCAAAAACCAAGGTGTCTCCTCCCTCCCTCCATCCCTCCATCCCTCCCTTCTTTCTTGTCAGTCAGTCAGTCAGTCAGTCAGTCAGTCTGCCAGTCAGTCAGTCAGTCAGTCAGTCAGTCAATCAGTCAGTCAGTCAGTCAGTCAGTCAGTCTGCTAGTCAGCCAGTCAGTCAGTCAGTCAGTCAGTTAGTCAGTCTGCCAGTCAAGCAGTCAGTCAGTCAGTCAGCAGACCTCCACGCCCCCCTCCCCCACCGTCTCCATCTTTATGATCCTCTCAAAAAGCAGCCCCTCATGTAATCATGCCCCCAGGGACATAACCTGGAGAGCCAGCTTACGGCCTCTGCTGCGATTTGATTTCCCTTCACACATTTCGTATCGATCAGTGGTGGCCTGTCGGGTCTTTGGGTTTTCTTTTTTTTTTTTTTTTGTAACCAGAGAGGTGTGTGTAGCTTGTTTCGGTTTTTCTTTTCTTCTTCTTCTCACTTTCACCTCGTAATCACCTAACTACAAGCTATTTGGGGTGGGGGTAGGGGTAGTTTTTTGTCTGTGCAGAAGGAAAAGAAAAATGTATGTATATGGACTTGACTGTGTTTTGGGTGATCAGAACAACAAAAACCAACAACAGAACTTTACTGAGAGACCCATGCAAACTCTAGATAATACGACGTATCTACGAAAGATACTATCATATTTACAATTTCAATTTTCTGATTTTAAAAAAATCAAATGAATAAAAAGAAAAGAAATGGAAATACATTTTCAAAGAGTGTACCCCATTACAGCCATTAAAAAATATCATGACAAGATGAAAGAATGACAGACCTCGTCATCTCATACAACATAGACATTATTCATAATGGCACAATCACTCTGAATCAACCTGTATGAGTGGAGCAAGCTTGTTTGCAAAATCTTCAGTGGTGCTGCAACGGTCCACTAGACTTTGGGATAGATGAAGGTGAAGCAGCCTGAATAGTCACGGCCTTGACCACCAAGGTCAAAATAGCTTCATTTGGAGGCTCGTGGCAAATATCACACACAGCAGTAGCAGGGACAGGATAGCCTAGTGGTCAGAACATTGCGCTCGCTATTTGACGACCAGGTCCGATTCCGTTCGAGGGGAGTTTTACCCTGGAGTTAACATCAGTGCTGACTCCACTCTCCCCACAAGTCCTTTGGATGAGACTATAAACCAAGGCCCGTGTGCGAACACACGCAGAACATCTTGCGCATACGTTAAATCCTGTTCTGCTTTTTGTTAAGAGAAAGCCATTGTATGCCGGTGGGAGGAGATGACAAGATTGACAAAACTTCATACACACGGGGACTGGATGTAAAAAAACCACCCACGTGAGTGCTTATTCCAGTATCCTAGATATAAAGAATAAATAAATAAATGAATGGCCGGACCAACACAGAAACTCAGGATGCTGACAGGTAAGACAGGTGAAATACTGCCACTGTAGAATTTCTCATTCGGGAAGGAATCTAGACTGCTGTTACTACGTACAGACAACTTAGTCCCTCATCACGGAACAGAGCAGCTCCTCTTGGTCCCTGTGACAGTGTGTGACTGCTATTTGTACAGACAACCAGTCCCCCAACACACTCGTCTTGATCCCTGTGACAGTGTGTGACTGCTATCTGTACAGACAATCCAGTCCCCCAACACACTCATCTTGGTCCCTGTGACAGTGTGTGACTGCTATCTGTACAGACAATCAGTCCCCCAACACACTCATCTTGGTCCCTGTGACAGCGTGTGACTGCTATCTGTACAGACAATCCAGTCCCCCAACACACTCATCTTGGTCCCTGTGACAGTGTGTGACTGCTATCTGTACAGACAATCCAGTCCCCCAACACACTCATCTTGGTCCCTGTGACAGTGTGTGACTGCTATCTGTACAGACAACTCAGTCCCCCAACACACTCATCTTGATCCCTGTGACAGCGTGTGACTACTAATTTTGTACAGACAACTCAGTCCCCCAACACACTCATCTTGATCCCTGTGACAGTGTGTGACTGCTATTTGTACAGACAACCCAGTCCACCAGCGGCACGTCATAGAGCAGCTCCTCTAGTTCCCTATGACAGTAAACAGTTGTTTTTTAAATATTTTTTTTTGCATATAAGTCGCCTGAAAGGGAAAATTTCTGACCACACACCACTTTTTTTTTAGTTTTGCCAGTTTCTTTTTTTTGTTTTCCTATGTCCCTGTAAGCATTCATACCGCACGTACTTTAAAGCATCCACAGAAATATTTGAGAAAATATTTCGTTTTTTTGTTGTTGATGTTGTTTTTAAAGACTAGCCTCTGGCTGTCTGTCTGTTTGTTTGTCTGCCTTTCTGTTTGTCTGCCTGTATCTGCTGCTTCTA
>CM060318.1:32242630-32250130 GCA_030674155.1 Stramonita haemastoma
CTCACTCATCACTCATCCAGTCCAAAGACTAGGGACAGAGAAAGATCACAAGATCTTTTCATGCCACATCCTGTGGCTAGAGAGTGTGTAGGTTGGCGCCCAAACTACACGACAAAAATATTACTTATACTGCAATGCACATCATATAACCTTTTGAAACTGCTGCCTGCTTATTGCTCAACAATGTTATTTTGTTTTTAAACAACCAAAGACACTCATACAAACAGTAGTTCATGATTTTGGCGGGCAACAGCGTTAAAACTGCGTCATCTCTACGATTCCAATGCTACAGCTGCCAAGAAACTCAAGTGCACTAAGGTCTAGCTGGTTTGAAAGGCAAAAAGCCTGGCTGTCTGTTTGGTAAAACAACACGCTATAGAGAAAAAAAAAGAAAACGTTAAACAGTGGCTAGCCAACACACTGAGGTCATGGGGTACCAGGGGACTGTCACCCTCATTATTCATAACCCTCCTCCCCCCCTCCCCTCACCTCACACACCCCATCTTATCCCGTTTTTACATCCCACTGTGCAGATTCAGTTACTGATTTAAAGCAAAAAACCTCCCATCCTTTTCCACAAAGGAGGTCAAAACGTGCATACGTTTACATTAAGCTGCATGCATTTGTCATAAGCACCGTGTTTTATTCTTTTGCGTCGTCGAACTCTTAGACAGCAACTATATGAGCGAAACTGCGTTGTGCTGACGTTAAGCCACTGACGAAAAAGGTCCAGCACATCCACGACTTTTGTGTGGGAGAGAATTGTTATCCTTTCATTCGTTCTGGGTAAAAGAGGAAGGAGAACAGACCAAGAAGGCAGAAGAAAGACGTGAAAAAGGCGACGGGAAGAACAAGAACACGACATCAACAAAGAAAGAGATAGAAAAGAGGAACTTCCTAGCACAAAATTTTCCAGAATGTGGTGATGCTATTTAGACTGACATGTTCCCGACATTCCCACGGATTTAATTATATTATTGTAAAGTAAATGTAAAGGTGTTTTATAACTTATGTGGTCGTAGGGGAGCGAGGCATAACAGACCTCAGCTTCTCGAGGGGCCAGCATAGTAAGGGCGGCGCCCATCTCATCTCCTTGCTACTTTACCTTCCTTGACCCTAGAGAAGCAGGTACTCATTTACATCTGGATCAACTGGGGAACTATATTGAAGTCAAGGTGCGCACACGGTCACCCACCCAACTGGTAACCATGCTCGATGCTGCTTAACATTGGCTGGGGGAAAGCGAGTGCTGTAACCACTGAGCTATCCCGTCCCCATAATTATTTATATAAGGCTGATTTAATTTCTGAATTTTTCCTCCTTGCTTTGTGTACAGGCAATTGATGCATATACAAACAAACAGCCAATTTCTTTTTCTTTTTTTTCTTTTTTTTTTACTTTACTGAGCGTTGAACTATTGTTTTCCATTGTAAATAATCTCTGCTGCATACAATCCGAACGATGACAAATTATGCGATTAAATTTATGTTTGTGTTTGGGTGTTACTATGCTGTGTGGCTGTGCTGTGCTGTGCTGTGCTGGCTGTTCTGTGCTGTCTGTGCTGTGCTGTGCTGTCTGTGCTGTTGCTGTGCTGTGCTGCTTTACTGTGCTGTGCTATGCTGTGCTGTGCTGTGCTGTGTGTATGTTATATTGTGCTGTGCTGTGCTGTCGTACTGTACTGTACTGTACTGTACTGTACTTACTGTACTGACTGTATGTACTGTACTGTACTGTACTGTACTGTACTGTACTGTACTGTGTTGTGTTGTGTTGTGTTGCGTTGTGTTGTTGTGCTGCACTGTAATGTCTGTCTGTGCTGTGCTGTGCTGTTGCTTTTTGTTGTACTGTGCTGTGCTGTGCTGTGGACATACATACACTAACACACAAACACACACACACACACACACACACACACACACACACACACACACACACACACACACACACACACACACACACAACACACACACACACACAAACAACACACACAACACACACAGAAACACACACACACAAGCACACACACACACACACACACACACACACACACACACACACACACACACACACACACAGCACACGCACACACACACACACACACACACGGAGAAGCCTAGCTTTGATCATGCCGCTGTTAACTTATGCATTAATTTATGCATTAGATCATTTCCATGCCTTTACTTTCTTATGAATATGAAAGCTCTGAATGTATGTCAAGACAATGTACACAGCGCAAGCTTCAAAACAAAATCAATATTATTCCTCTCGTCTTAAGGAGCGCATTACTCCCCCTTTCTTTCTTTTATTATTTTTTTTTAGTTGACCAGATTTTGAATAGCACAGAGGAGAAAAAAGATCGTAGAAGGAGTGTTTTCATTTGTTATGTATTAAAGTGGTAAATGTGTATCTTTGGAATATGAAGAAATGTTAAAAATGAGTTGTTTACTTTACCTGCGTTTCACGTGTTGTGATATATAAATATAAATGTAAAATGTAAATGTAAATAATATATATATATATATATATATATATATATATATATATATATCGCGTGCCAACAAGTAAACACACACACACACCACACACACACACACAACACAACACACACACACACAACACACACACACACACACACACACACACACACACACACACACACACACACACACAACACAACAACGCACAGAGTAGTTCTGTGCTCCAGAAGTAGCACCACATCGCCTAAGAAGCAAGGAATTCCGAGTTCTCCTCCTTTGACGAATCTTTCCCTAAGCCACCACACCTTTTCATAAGCGATCTGAGTTAAGTTATACAAAGTCACACGGCTTGACAGAGAAAGAAAATGCAGCGTTTATTCAATGTCAAAGACCCCACATCAACTGTCCTGTCCCTTCTCCAAGATCATAGCCATGTCAAGGCCACTACTGCATTCTTCGTTCTCCATCCAGTTCTTCCTCTGTCTGCCCCTGTGTCTTCTGCCTCCAAATGTCCCCCTGTAGGATGCTCAAGGCAAAGAGAGCTTTGACGTGTGACGGAACCAACTGAAGTCAGCTTCCTCTCCTCCTTCTCTTTACAACAACCAGAAATGGGTTCCTATGGGCCAGCTTTCATGATCACTTCTTGCTACAATGACTCCTGGGTTCTGTGGTTCTGCCAAGACTAATGCGTAGAAGGTTTCTGAATGATTCCATTTCGAAGACTCTGATTATCTTTTTTTCCAGTTCTGCTGCAGTGTGAATGTTCAGCTTTCGGACATGTACAGCAGTATGAACATGATGGGGGTTCAAAGCAACTTCAGCTTTTGTTGGGAACTGATTTCTTGCTTTTTCTAATCCTGTTGAACTTTGCCATGGCCTGAGGTTGAAAGGGCTAGTCCTGTTTTTTTTAGTGGGTTTTTATTATTTTTATAATTGCGTTGCAGAAGTGTTAACTCTCGCAGTGTGGAGCAAGATATGAAGGGTCTACTTTATTATTTTCCATTCTACATGCTAATTGTATGTCAATAACATTACATATATCCCACGACTGTTTGCTCTGCACTCATCTCGCATAATGAGAGCTAGTTCCTTTTATTTTCTAACTTGGAAAAGCTGTCTGGAAAAAAAAGTTTTGACTTTGACACACAAATAAGACACACACACGCGCCGCCAACGCGCACACGCCGCGCACGCACACACACATGCAGCATACATGCATGCATGCACGCACACGCAATACACACTCTGTCTATGTTTCTCTGTCTTTGGTTTCTCCTGCGTACACTATACTCACATGCACAGAGAAACAAAGAGTTTATCATATTGAGTTGAATATATCAGCATTATTAAACATTTGCTATTTTTTCAACAGTGAGTATTGACATGGATCAATATGCAGAAAAGAACATGCTCTATCTACAGTAATTCTCTTCACTGATCTTCGAAAAGCGTATGCCATAAAAAGAATATGTCAAAAAGTGATAACTATTGAATAAAAGTGTGATGCTCATTGATTTACTTGTTACTTTCGAACACTAATTTCTCTCAATATGCATGACGTATTCAGACTTTCGTGGGAAAGTAAATATTGCAAATTAACCATTGCATAAATATATAATAGGTCGACGGTAATATGAAAGATAACAAGGTTTTGTGTGTGTGTGTGTGTGTGTGTGTGTGTTGTGTGTGTGTGTGTGTGTGTGTGTGTGTGTGTTTTGTGTGTGTGTGTGTGTGTGTGCGCGTTGTGTGCTGCGTGCGAGCGTGCGTGCGTGCATGCGTACGTGTGTCTGTTGTGACAGACAGACAGACAGACAGAAACAGACAGACAGAAACAGAAACATGAGAGAGCAAGCACAGCATGGCACACAACAGAACTCGAACGCGAGCAAGGTATAGACAGACAGAAACACCCTCGTTCTGTTCAAATCAACAGCTTTACGACCAGTCCATCATTCCGTCAGGCTGCTCTATGGTAGGAGACAGTGGCTGTAAACTGGGGAGATGACGAGCTGGGAGCTGTTCGGAAGATGGCAGCCTTTTACTGGCCAGTCTGCTAAGTCTGTTGTTCAGTGTGTCAATGACAAGCGTGAGACGTTATTGTCATTGTCATTGTCATTGCAGGAATGCACGAGTTCGGGAAACTGTCTTCTGTCTGTTCATGAGACACTCACATCTGTCTGATGAAGAAGGAATAATTGTTATTTATGATGCAGCTACACAAGTAAAACAAGCGTGCGCGTGCGCGCATGCGTGCGTGCACACACACATATACACACAAACACGCACGCACGCACGCACGCAGGCGCGTGCACACACGCACACACACACACACACACACACACACACACACACACACACACACACACACACACACACACACACACTCACACTGACATCTATCTAATGAAGAAGGAATAATTAGAATAACAATTATTTATGATGCAGCTACAGAAGTAAACACACACACGCGCACGCTCGTGCGCGCACACACATACACATACACACACAAACACACATACAATCACGCAAGCACGCACGCACACGCACACGCGCGCGCACACACACACACACACACACACACACACACACACACACACACACTACACACACTCACATCTGTCTGATGAAGAACGAATAATTATTATTTATGATGCAGCTACAGAAGTAAACACACTCGCGCGCACGTGCGCGCGCGCGCACGCACACATGCATGCACACACAACACACACACACAACACACACACACACACACACACACCACACACACACACACAACACTATACACACACAAACACTCATACACACACACTTACACACACACACACACACACACACACACACACACACACACACACACACACACACACACACACACACACACACACACAACACACACTACACACTCACAGACGTTTAATGTGAGAACCGATTTGTTTTCCGGTTTTTTTGTTTGTTTTGTTTTTGTCTGTCTATTTGCCCTCGTGAACTGGACTGCTACTACGGACAGGAATAGTTTTCTTATTCTTGATGGTGATGAGGGTGAGGAAAAATGTGTGAAGGACGGATGGTCATTGATGGCTGGAAATGGTGTCTCTTCAATGATGATTGACTGATTGATTAGTGTGAAGATTTCGCCGAGTGACGTGGCTTGTTTGTCTTGTTGCAGGAAGTAGGGATGTCGGCGGCTGAAGTAAACAAGTATATGAACATGTGTTGTGTTGTGTTGTTATTTCAGACTAATCACGATTTTTTTGTTGTTGTTTTTTTCAAATTTTTACATCGCTTTTAGATTTACTATCTAAGTGTAAAAAAGTATCTTGATATATTTTGTCTAACAGGCGTGACATAATTACTTTTGGATTTGGAGAGAAGGAATGAGGTTTGTTTATATTATTGCAGTTAGTTGTGCAATTTCCTTCAGATAATTAGTGAAAGAATGAGAAATGTTTTATGGTATAATTATTTTTTTCCCTCGACTGACTGTCTGTTTTTCTCCAGTTCATAAATAACGTTTAATCTTTGTCCTCTATGCTTTGTTGTTGTTCCTGTTGTTGTCGCTAATGTTGCTCTTGCTGTTGCTGTTTTTGTATTCAGTTATTATTTTTTTTAGTATGTATATCATTCACACTTTACAAACATGATTGCAGCGAAATTAAAGGAATTATCAATGGTGTTTGGAATGCACTGCCTTGTTGTTGCTATGCTCAGTCAATTATATTGGGATCGACTTCCAAACAGAACAAGTCAAATATGTTATTGTCGGCATGCCAAAAGCTATTTACATGTTATCACTTTCATTACGTGTATGTCTATTATTCTGTTTCCCAACTAAGCAGTTATTTTAAAACATCTGAGAATGTAAAATCAGAAACAATATTAGCGTAAAATAAATGCAGTGGCGTGTGTGGCCATACTATACACGATACAGCTTTGTTACCCTTTTTTGACAAGCAGCTACAACATTGCGTTGGTAGTATCACAGAATAATTATGAATGAGTGACGTCACGTCTAGGCGACAGACATACAGACATAACAAGTCTCTAATCAGAACTATCTAGATATGCTGTTTCCGGGATCCTCCCAGGGTTAAAGTGAGAGTGTAGTGTATTGTGCTGCGTTGTGCTGCAATGCACTGTACTGTGCTGTAATGTATTGTGTTGCACAGTAATGGATTGTATTGTATCCCATTGTATGTGTTGCATTGTATTGTATATCACTTTTAGACACGGCATACATCCCCAAAGTCACAATACAGCTACATTCATTCTGGGCAAAACTGGTGGAATACATAAAATCTCACAATCGATGAACCTCTGAGAACAACAACAAAAGACACGGGAGATTTATCTTCATGAAATTCAGGCTGATTTCCCTGAAGAGAGCCTATCGCCACAAGAGCAGTGCCACCCATTATTAATTTTGCTTGTCCTTTTTCCTGTCTGCGTTTAGATTTGTTTACTATCAGAAAAGCATTTTTTGTATATAATTCTGCCGAGGACAGCTCTTTTGGGGATTTGTTTTAACATGTGCTAACAGCATGTTGCAAATGCGACTTCGGTTTATGGAAAGGGTGGCACGCGTTTGATGCTGCCTTGAACTATCAGACACTCTGAACCTACTTTTCTAAATTTTCACAGCTGATCCGCTTAAGCAGTTTTGTAGTACACATTTTAGCTTACCTTTTAAGTAGGTTAGCTCATGTAAAGTAGCTAAAAAATAGCGTATAAAGCCAGCCTTTTTTCTGACCTACGATAATGAACAACGCCACATTTATCTCCAAAACCTGCACTTTACTTAATGAAAACTATAATCATCAGCATTAGAGTTGAAACCTCAAGGCCTGGAACAACAAGCGCTACGTTGTTGTCACATGATGGGGAAAGTGTTTTAACAACCCTTCACAATAAAATCCTATCAGTCATCGCAATGTTCAAACGAGGGTGTGATCCGATTGCTATTTTAACTTCCAGCTATTGCTGCCGCTACAGTTGATGGACCAGGTTGTTCCATCTCTGCTCTCCA
>CM060318.1:32257630-32260130 GCA_030674155.1 Stramonita haemastoma
TAGATAGATAGATAGATATATGTGTGTGTGTGTGTGTGTGTGTGTATGTATGTATGTATGTATGTATGTATGTATGTATGTATGTATGTATGCATGCATGCATGCATGCATGCATGTATGTATGTATGTATGTATGTATGTATGTATGTATGTATGTATGTATGTATGTATGTATGTATGTATGTATGTATGTATGTATGTATGTATGTATTAACCAACCAACCAACCAACCAAATCTCCACATTATAAACAGTTCAAAATAATACCTAGAGAGTAAAAGTATGTTAGAATTAATATTGGAGAACGGTAAAAAAACACACAAAAAAACACAAAAACAATAAAACCTCGATAAACATCAAGAGCATGAAAACAATCAATTTGGAATAGAAGCAAAGAATACACGTTTCCCTAAAAACAATCTTCTTAATCCACCTTTTTAACGCACTGGTGTTGCTAAAGCAGCCTCCCACGCATCAGCATCAGACATTAAACAACAACAATAATAGCAAGAAAGTAAGACAAAGAAGCTCTTTGACAACATTAATTGTAATAGAACAATTTACAATGCTTTTCCGTATTTATTTTTTCTATTTTCTTTTTTTTGTTCTTGTTCTTGATTTCCAAGATAGCACTGGGCTTTTTGGTTGTTGTTGTTTTTTTGTTGTTGCAGGACATGTTAGATGGTTTTATTTGAGGACTATGTCAGATGAAGATAATGGCAGGACATGTCAGATGAAGATATCGGCAAGACATTCCAGATAAAGATGTTGACAGGACATGACATGCCATATGAGTATATTGGCAGGACATGTCATATGAGTATATTGGCAGGACATGTCAGATGAAGATATTGGCAGGATATGTCAGATAAAGATATTGGCAGGACATGTCAGATAAAGATATTGGCAGGACATGTCAGATGAAGATATTGGCAAGACATGTCAGATGAAGATATTGGAAGTACATGTCAGATGAATATATTGGCAAGACATGTCGGATGATGATATTGGCAAGACATGTCAGATGAAGATATTGAGTTTTACATGTCAGATGAAGATATTGGCAGACATGTCGGATGATGATATTGGCAAGACATGTCATGAAGATATTGGTAGTACATGTCAGATGAATATATTGTGCAAGACATGTCGGATGATGATATTGGTAGTACATGTCAGATGAAGATATTGGCAAGGCATGTCGGATGATGATATTGGCAAGACATGTCAGATGAAGATATTGGTAGTACATGTCAGATGAAGATATTGGCAAGACATGTCAGATGAAGATATTGACAAGACATGTCAGATGAAGATATTGGTAGTACATGTCAGATGAAGATATTGGCAAGACATGTCAGATGAAGATATTGACAAGACATGTCAGATGTGTTGTTTTGGGTTTTTTTTTTCTGCATCACGTCTATGTGTCCATGCTGTTTTTGTCAATTTTGTCTTTTACTCCCACCTGCAAACAATACGTATTCTTTCCAAAAACAAGAAGAGTCTTTTTTTAACATTGCATTTAGTAGCAGGCATAAAGTTCCGTGTATTAGTTAAGAATTACATCTTTGAAGCTATTACTGAAATAAAAAGACCTCTCCCCTTTCCCTCATTTATATAAAGAGCTTGAACATACTGGCTTTTCTTTTTACATTGACAAATGATGTACCAGGCATGCACAGCAGTAGTTCATTGAAGGTGGACACTCCATCGCTTCCAACGCCTTTAAGCCATCAGCCCCAATACCAACAGATGTGACAAGCCGAGAATGTCCCTGTCTTCAGCAGGGAGGGAGGGCTACACAGAAAAGAGAACAAACAGACACCACAGCCAACACACTGGAGTCGGAGGTGTCAGGGGATTGGAGCCATCATCGTTCCACAGTCTTTGCCCCCCCCCCCCCCAACTCCACACCCTTACCCCCACCCCTCCTCTATGCCAAGTCTCCTTTCCTTCCAGAGAGGATTGAGTTAGCTTTTAACTTTGTACATGGCTGGTCAATACAAACGACTATTCAGAAAGAACTGTTTCTACTGTAATATTATGTGATTCTGGTGGGGGGGGGGGGGGGGGGGGTGTTGCTAAAAGCAAAAGGATTGATTTGTGAAAAGGGTTTTAAAAAAAAGAGTATTTTCATAATGTTATGAAACGTTTATTTGATAATAGTGTTTATGTTTTCCATTTTTTAAGTCAGTGTGCAATGATTGGTGTGCAGTTCATTTTAGCCAAAGCTATTTCTATTTCTCTAAAAATCTGGCAATGGTTCATTGTTATAAATCCAATGCCACTGTCTGGATAATCTTTCAAACAGCAAACAAAAGACAAATAAGTTGTTGGTTGTTTGTTTTAGTAAAACCACACATGACAAAAGAAACCAAACAAAGCACAAAATCATTTCACTTTAATTTAGAAAGCTGAAAAAAAATGGAATGATGAATTGAAACGGTGTTGTTGTGTGCTTTTTTGTCCTTTTAAAGACCACCAACCAGACGCCATAA
>CM060318.1:32265130-32267630 GCA_030674155.1 Stramonita haemastoma
TTTAATATTTGAATGGAATGGTTTTGAAAATTCTACGCAATGCCAGGAACATGGTGCAATTTTACTAGACACTTAATACTTTATAGGCGTAGATATCTTGAGTACCAGTACCTTACCAGGACAT
The DNA here is from genome assembly GCA_030674155.1 of Stramonita haemastoma. Classification (NCBI taxonomy): domain Eukaryota; kingdom Metazoa; phylum Mollusca; class Gastropoda; order Neogastropoda; family Muricidae; genus Stramonita; species Stramonita haemastoma. The sequence continues at coordinate 32,265,255 of CM060318.1, forward strand.
GTACTTTGTTCACACTGTTCCAGTAAACTGATTGTTGTTATTTCACGGAGCCTGTTTCTGAGAGGTGTACTTGTTGTACATGTGGATTATTGCATCAGCTAGCTGTGGAGTGTTGTTACAGCTGTGGTGATAGACTTTCGACGTGTGTCGGGGGAGGGCCGAATGCCGGACATTCTGTGCAGCTAACCCAGTTAAGGTTGGAGTGCACCACACTTTAACAAGTGCAAAGTCTGGATAGGGATCTAAGTTTAGACTTTGAAATAAAACCCCAAAAGGATTGCTTCTTATATAAGTAAGGGAGCACGGTATATTTCTTCCATTCTGGTCTTGGTTTGTTGGCATTTTTTGTATTCTACACTTTTTGTGTTTGAAAGTCAGTTTCTCATAAACAATATAAAAAGGAAGCTGAGGACATCTAAAAGTTGTTGCATACTAATACTTTAAAAACACATGTTATGGAGAAAAAGGGTCTGTTAGTTCTTATCCCGAATTTGGAACTAATTACGGATATACTATCAATTGAAATCGTGGCCATGCTTCCTGTTGGGTCTTCCATTTTTCTCTTCAATTAAAAACATGCAAAAGAATATGCTATCCAAAAAGAATGCAAACAAACAGTATCTGAGTTTTCCTTAACAAAGCTGCACAAAATAAAAGAAAACGTCTCCCAAACCAGGATATTGGCCCTGTCAGGAAGTAGTTATTACAGAGGAGGTGATGATCAATTGTATGACATAGAGAAACCTTGGAGATTGACCTTCCTCTTCCAGCAGCTTTTCAAAGCCCATGCAGTCTGTTGGCATGAACATGAAATTTAAAAAAAGAGGAAATAGACAAACATCATGGGCAACGCATCGTGCCCAAGTCATCACAGGATTGAGACTGTGAACGGGTTAATCCTCCTTCTCATGCTCCCATAGCTGCTGGTTCAGCTTAGTCACAAAAAATTCCTCTTCAATCGATCCTTTGTTTTGTGTAACGCTCTGTGTTTGTATGCTTTGCCGGTAAATAAAGTGGCATGTGGATTTGAGAAAATATAAGCAGTTATAACACTTTTTGTTAATTTCAAGATGCTTATGTTATAACTATTGTCGGGTCTTGTGTTTCTGCTCTACATGTACATTATTTTCCTAATCAAAGTTTTCCTATTCATGAGAGTAGAGCTAACAAAAATTAATGTGCACCCATATCTGTAGTATTCTTTGCGATAGACTATGCAAGAAAAACAGAAGAGACCTAAAAAAAAGACCCCCCCAAAATCAGATTGAAGATTAATAAAGGACAGAGCAGTGTCAGGCACTCTATGACCTTCCGTGGAAGAGAAGATAACACGCACTTCAAATTTAGATGAGAAACAGAAAGAGCAGAAATACAACTGGAAAAGATGTTCAATTCGCACGTTCATTTACCTTGTGTGAGCAAAGTCCCTTCCTACATGTCCACTTGGAAAATGAAATAACAACAATAAGGACAAGAGAAGCCAATGCTGCTCAAAACTTTAAATTTGTGTGTACAAAGCAAATTATAATTTGATACCTTATATTACCTTTTTGTACATTCAGGTTATTTGTTGAAAAAAAAGTCTATGTATAGACTAAAAATATTGTTCGTACTGTTGGCAAATCGTTAATTGTTAAAAACGAAGTATCTGTATAGATTGGCAGTGTTGTCCATAATGGTGGCATATTGTTGTTAAAAATCAAGTCTATGTACAGTTGACAGTATTGTTCATAGTGATGGCAAATCGTTAGCTTTTTTAAAACAAACGCTTTAAAGCCATGACAGATTTCTCTGTGTGAAATTCAGGCTGTTCTTCCCGAGGTGAGCGCGTCTCCACAAGAGCAGGGCCACCCATTACTTTTATTTTTGGTTTGTTTTCCTGTCAGCAGCTGTATTTTGTTTCCCTACCGGAGTGGCTTTTTAAAGATAATTTTGCCAGAGACAACTTTCTTGTTGCCGTGGGTTCTTTTAGTGTACTAAAAAAATTGTGTAACACACGGGACCTCAGTTTGTCGTCTCAACCGTAAGACTAGCACCCAGACCACCTCTCATGTTTTAATGGATGGGGGGGAAATTGTTTGACCCCGAACGGGGATTAAACCACCGCACACTTCCAATCCGGACTTTTCACTTTCTAGGCAGGTGCATTACCTCTAGACCACCGATCCGCAGAGTATTTTGGCAGTATAGTTTTAAAGTGACGATCCACTATGTGACAACAGATTAGGAAGGCACACACCTGACTTGTTCCTAGATACACAGTCGTTAACAGGCTCAGGACCACCATCTATTTCATTGCCAACAAATTCGTGTGGAAGTCTAGACAGTCTGTTGCCCCGAAACCTGAGTCTTTAACAGGAGAGACCATGCCAATAC
>CM060318.1:32280130-32282630 GCA_030674155.1 Stramonita haemastoma
TCCGTGCGTTCGCACACAGGGCCTCGGTTTAGTCTGTGCATGTGTATGCATGTTCATGCTAAAAAAAAAATAAAAAAAACATTTACCAAACTTCCGTGTAACCAAATCTGCTTTTTACCTGATCAACCTTACCGATATAGAACTTGACAAGCTTATCTCACTTGTGGCCGAATTTCTGGACAAAAGTCTGGCTTTTTTCTCATGCCAGAAAGGGGCTATGCAGGACTGAGGATGCGTAGAGCATGGGATGAAGAAAGCATTACTGCTTGGAGAGGATGTGCAGTGTGTGTGCGCTTTTTGTTGTTGTTGTTTTTTTGCTGTGTTCAAACTTTCTAGGCCTGTTAAGGATTTGGTGATATTGATCTTGTCTTTAGTAGTAGCTGTTAGCACTTTGGGGGGAAAAAACAGCAAAGTGTGTGTGTATGTGTGTGTGTGGGGGGGGGGTGGGTGGGTGTTGGTGTATGTAGTGTCTGTGTTTGTGTTTATGTTGTTGTGTTGTGTGGTGTGGTGGTGTGTGTGTGTGTGTGTGTGTGTGTGTGTGTGTATGTGTGTGTGTGTGTGTGTGTGTAGTGTGTGTGTGTGTGTGTGTGTGTGTGTGTGTAGTGTGTGTGTGTGTGTGTGTGTGTGTGTGTGCGTGCGTAGGTTTTGTTGTGGTATGCTGTGCCTGTTCGTGCGCGTGGGTGTGTGTGGTGTGGTTGTGGTGTGGTGTGGTGTGGTGTGGTGTGGTGTGGTGTGGTGTGGTGTGGTGTGGTGTGGCGTGGTGTTGTGTGTGTGTGTGTGTGTGTGTGTGTGTGTGTGTGTGTGTCTGTGTCTGTGTCTGTGTCTATGTCTATGTGTGTTGACATTATAAAGTTTGTATAGTCTGTCTGCTGTCAAAGAAAATGCCAACACGGAGTTAAGTGTTGTATTTATGCTTTTAAGATTTGTTTTTCTTGGTTTTCTTTTTCATTACACTTTCTTTCGTTTCGGTTTTTGTTGTTGTTTTTGTACATTTTGTATTTTCGAAGGGATTAATATGTTGTTAACATCCCTGCTTTTTTACAGTCAGTTTCGTTTAGGTAATTTTTTTCTGATCCTTTTTATCTGAAAGGTTTTCTTTACTAATAAATATGTAGTGGGAGAATAGACTCTTTGTGTTTTTTCATCGATGTCCTTTTTCGCCTGTGAATGTTTGGGTTTGGTTTTGTTTTGGTTTGGTTTGTGTAGGATTTTTTTCTCTTTTTTTTTTTCTACCGTGCCCCCTCTCCTTGCCTGTGCGCTTATTGTCTTTGCCTGTCTGTTTCTATCTTTGTCTGTCTGTCACCTTCTATTTATCTCTGTCTCTGTCTTTGTTTCACTGTCTTTGTCAATGTCTGTCATGCACACACACATACACACACAAACAAACACACAAACACACACGCACACACACACACGCACGCACGTACGTATGCACCCACACACATGCACGTGCGCACGCACACACACACACACTCGCTCGCTCTCTCTCTCTCTCTCTCTTCTCTCTCTCTCTCTCTCTCTCTCTCTCTCTCTCTCTCTCTCTCTCTCTCTCTCTCTCTCTCTCTCTCTCTCTCTCTCTCTCTCTCTCTCTCTCTCACACACACACACAAACACACACACACACACACACACACATACATACACACATACATACACACACACACACACACACACACACACACACACACACACACACACACACACACACACACACACACACACCACGCACGCACGCACACACACACACACACACACACACACACACACACACACACACACACACACACACACACACACACAAACACTCACTCACTCACTCACTCACTCACTCATTCATACACTAAACGATAATTATGGTAAAAGGAAAAAACACGCTTAGGCAGCCAGCAGAGGTCTGCAAACATCCTGTCATAACGAATTATTACAGTGCTCAACGGAGATGCACCAGGCAAAGCATATGCCTGAGCAGCACTAACTTCGGATTCTCTTTGTTCAAACATCGGTTTATATGGTCCAGGCAAAGCATATGATTGTGCAGCATTTACTTTGGGTTCTCTTTGTTTAAACGTCGGTTTAGATGCACCAGGCAAAGCATATGATTGCGCAGCAATAACGTTGGGTTCTCGTTGTTCAAACCTCGGTTTACATGCACCACGCATAGCATACGACTGTTCAGCACTTGCTTCAGATTCTCTTTGTTCAAACCTCGGTTTATATGCACCAGGCAAAGCATACGACTGTGCATCACTAACTTTATATTCTCTACGTTCAAATGTCCGTTTATATGCACCAGGCACAGCATATGATTGTGCAGCACTAACTTCGGATTATCTTTGTTCAAACGCCGGTTTACATGCGCCATACAAAGCATATGATTGTGCAGCACTTAATTTGGATTCTCTCTGTTTAAAAGTCGGTTTAGATGCACCAGGCAAAGCATATGATTGCGCAGCACTTACTTTGGGTTCTCTTTGCTCAAACGTCGGTTTAGATGCACCAC
>CM060318.1:32300130-32305130 GCA_030674155.1 Stramonita haemastoma
TCTGGGTCAAGAGAGGTAAAGCAGCAATGGAGAGGAGATGGGCGCCATCTTCAGCATGCTGGCCCTAGAAAAACTGAGGTCTCTGACATCTTGCTCCCCTACGACCACACAAAATATGGGACACCTTTACCTTTAGTTGTTACCTATTTCTATGATGATCGAATAATCACTCATCTGCTTTTTAAAATCCAGTCCCCGTGTCGTGAGTATGCAATTTTGTAAATTTCGCCATCTGTTCCCACCGCCACAGAATGGGCTACACGTCCGAAAAGCGGAACAGGTCGTAACGTGTGCGTGAGATGTTCTGGACATGTTGGCATACGGGACTTCGGTTTATAGTCTAATCCGAAGGACTTTTAGGGGGAGTGGAATCGGCACTGATGTTAACTCCAGGGATATATCCCTTTTAACAGGATTCCAACCCGTTCGAAAAGAGAGAGAGAGAGAGAGAGAGAGAGGAGAGAGAGAGAGAGGAGAGAGAGAGAGAGAGAGAGAGAGAGAGAGAGAGAGAGAGAGAGAGAGAGAGAGAGAGAGAGGAGATGACGATGGACGAGAGACTGAGAGACTGATGATGACTGAAGAGAGACTGACTGAAATGAGATGAGCTGAATGAGACTGAATGAGTGACTGAGTGACTGACTGACAGGCAGACGATAGGCAGGCAGGCAGACAGACAGACAGACAGACAGACAGACAGGCAAAGACACACTGAGAGAGAGAGACAGAGACAGAGAGACAGAGAAACAGACAAACACACAGACAGACAGACAGAGAGGGGGTGTTCTTTCTTCTTCAATTAGAAATTACAGTTTTGCGTGTCAGATCATGCGAAATCCATTGGTTGCTGAGAATGTGAAAATTATACAAAACTGAATAAAAGACAAATTTGATGATGGATCAGAATGTGTGTGTGTTTTGTTTTGGGGGATATCTTCAGTTTAACGTCTATTCACATCAAGTGTGTGTGTGTGTGTGTGTGTGTGTGTGTGTGTGTGTGTGTGTGTGTGTGTGTGTGTGTGTGTGTGTCTGTGTCTGTGTCTGTGTGTCTGTGTGTCTGTGTCTGTGTCTGTGTCTATGTCTGTGTGTGCGTGTGTGTGTGCGTACGTGTACACCTGAATGCGTGCAATGTGCGTGATAAGGCATTTCTCCAAATGTTCCCAAGTGTGTGCAAACGTGAGTTTGTGTGCCTCTGTTCGTTCTGAAGCGCAACACGAACACGAAATGTCATATGTCCTTTGTGTTTTAGTTTCCTGATGGTATGAGAAAGTTCACTGCTGTCTTAAGCTGTGTGGCCTTTTGAAAAGGATACTTCTTCATTCCTATAGATAACAGAGAAATAGTGGTGTTCTTAGTCCTCCTTCCGCCCAACTTCAGGCTTTAACTCCACGTTAAAATACTGCCAGGAATAGAGACGTATGATCTGACTGGATACCCTTCTCTTTTGTTAATGCAGATTGTTCTACATAGAGTTTGGTCTACTCTACCTAGAAAGAGCGCAACGTCACAAGTATAATTATTTAAAATATTCAAAAACTGGGGGGCAGGGTATATGCTTCTGTATAGATTTACTTTTGGTGGGTACGTTTTTTGGTTGTTTTTTTGTTTCTATGCGTGCGTATTTACCACCCAGACTTGACAATCATGTTACTATCATTTACGGCGTATTAGTGCAATTCGAATGTACCTGTCTACTGATGCAACATTGAAACTCGTCGCGGCCTTCATTCTTTCACGTCTGGACTATCACAATTCTCTCTTGGCTGGTCAGCCAGCATCATCAATCCACTCCCTTTAATATGTATACATAACTCTGCAGCTCGATCAGTCCTCAGAAAGAAAACTCAGAAAGAAACAAATCTCTGAGCACATAACCCCTTTCTTGCGTTCTCTCCAATAGCTGCCTGTACCACAGAAATTAAACTGTGTAGGTCAAGCCTCCCAGTGTCATAGTTAATCACTAAAGACTAAGCTGTAAAGTGGAATTTCATGAGTAGGAAAGCCACTGGTCATACAGCATCTCACTTTGCTGTTGCCCCCAGCGTCAATGGCTTAATTAAGACCTGTGATAAAACCTACCCCATTTCCCGTGGACTGTATTTGTTCCTACATCCCAAAGATAGACAGTTCTAAAGACAGAAGTGAAAAGGACAGACATAGAGAGAAAGAGAGAAAGGCAGACAGATAATTATAAATATCTGTGAAGATACCTCAGAAACGTGAAACAGAAATACATTTGACATTTCCTTATGCCCCTGTAAGTAGTTTCCATATTAATTGTGTGCGTGTGTGCATGTGTGTGTGTGTGTATATGTGTGTATGTGTGTATGTGTGGTGTGTGTGTGTGTGTGTGTGTGTGTGTGTGTGTGTGTGTGTGTGTGTGTGTGTGTGTGTGTGTGTGTGGTATCCATGATAATGAAATAAGCAATCGCTTGCTTTTTCTTTACGTACAGTCTCGTTGTGTTCTGCGGTTTTGTAAAGTTTGTCATCTGTTCACATTACCACACAAAGGCCTATTTTGTCGAAAAATAAATCAGGGTTCAACATGCGCGTAATATGTTCTGCGTGTGTTCGTACACGGGGTGTCGGATCATAATCTAGTCCGAAGGGCCTTTGGGAGAGAGTGGAGTCGGTACTGATGTTAACTTTAGGAGAACTATCCCCTTAAACGGGATTCGAACCCGGGTTTTCAGATTGCAATGCCAAACGTTTAACCATGTTCCACGAGGCTATCCCATTGCCTCATAGAAAATATGCTGTAACTTAACGCGACTTAAGAGCATGCATTTGCAGGCGTGTGTGTGTGTGTGTGTGTGTGTGTGTGTGTGTGTGTGTGTGTGTGTCGTGCTGTGGCGTGTGTGCGTGTGTGCGTGTGTGTGTACGTGCGTGCGTGCATGCTTGCGTGCGTGCGTGCTGCGTGCGTGCGTCATGCGTGTCTGTGCATCCGTGTGTCCGTGCGTATCTGTGTGTCTGTGTGTGTCTGTCTTCCTGTTACATAGATACAAGCTTGAACTTATACACACGCACACGCAAGACTGCACACAAACACACCACACACGCACGCACGCACGTACGCACACACACACACACACACACACACACACACACACACACACACACACACACACACACACACACACACACACACACACACACACACTTGATAGCACAAAATGAAAACTGTTTATTCTATCAAGGGGTACAAGGAAATGTCAAAAGCATTTGGCTTCCATTTTCCGGCGATTTCTTTCAAACATACTGTTCTCTGCCTCTGTGTGTCTCATATGTCTGTCTGTCTGTCCGTCTTTCTGTCTGTCTGTCTGTCCGTCTTTCTGTCTGTCTGTCTCTCTGTCCTTCTGCTCTCTCTCTCTCTCTCTCTCTCTCTCTCTCTCTCTCTCTCTCTCTCTCTCTCTCTCTCTCTCTCTCTCTCTCTCTCTCTCTCTCTCTCTCTCTCTCTCTCTCTCTCTCTCTCTCTCTCTCGTATTCCTCTGTGTGTGGTGTGTGTGTGTGTGTGTGTGTATGTGTTGTGTGTGTGTGTGTGTGTTCTGTCTGTCTGTCGTGTCTGTCTGTCTGTCTGTCTGTCTGTCTGTCTGTCTGTCTGTCTTGTCTTCTCTCTCTCTCTCTCTCTCTCTCTCTCTCTCTCTCTCTCTCTCTCTCTCTCTCTCTCTCTCTCTCTCTCTCTCTCTCGCTCGCTCTCGCTCTCTCTCTCTATTTTTAGTTGCGAATAAGGTATGAAACAAAAACAGGAGAAAGACACTAGGGTGGGTGGGAGTTGGGGAGGTAAGAGTTCGTACGAGAAAGAAGAAGTGTAACAGTTCTCTGTTGTCTGTCAGAAGATACCTTCTGTTAAAAGGTCACATAGCGAAAAGTCACGAGTGAATTGTGTAGAACGACACGAGAACAAAAGATCAAAGGGCATTGAGAAACATTAGTATTTATCAGCGTCACACTAAAAAGTTAATACACAAACTCTGGTACACACACACGCATACACAAACACATGCTTTCTTTTTTAAGTCCTTTTAGAGTCACGGCAGATTTCTGTACGTGAAATTAGGGTTTCTTCCCTCCCCCCTCCCCCCTCAGCTCCTCCCATCCCACCCCCTGGGAGGGCGCATGGTCATAAGAGCAGTACTGGAACATTTTTTTTTCTTCTATTTTTTCTATCTGCAAGTGTATTTGATGCGTTATTAGAATATAGTTGTTTTTTTTTTTTTATAATATTGAGAATAATTATGATATATATATTATTATATATATATATATATATATATTATATATATATATATATATATATATATATATATATATATATATATATTCCCTTGTTTGTTTTCAAAAACCACCAAACCAAATAAAAAAAGACCCATAACAAATTGTACACTTATTTCCACAAGCTAGCGCGCGTACTCACGCAAATAAGTGTATGTACGAGTTTTACCTTAGATTTGGTCATTTTTTTAACAATAATCCATATGACGATTTTAAGTAACTGGCTAGTGAGCAGACATACTTAAATTGAAGAAGATTTTTTTAAAAATAATTATCTCCTCGAAAGGGAAAGCACGGACTATCACACTAAGAGCCTTTTCATGGAGGAAGACACAATTATCCAAACACATCAGTTGACAGCATAACAACACTTGACTGTAGACATTCAAATTTCGATTGCTTTGATAGCCCGCAAAAAAAACTTTCTGTTAAAATAAAGGTCAGAGGAAATCAAGATCAGGGTCTTGAGTCGGCAGCAGCAGCAGTGCAGTAGCAGTAGCAGCAGCAGCAGCAGCAGCAGCAGTAGCAGCAGCAGCAGCAGATACAGCAGCTGCAACAGGAGCAGTGGTATCAGATAACAAATCACTAACAGAAAAAGATGCTTAAGGTGTAGGGGATGAATTATTAAACAGTACTAGTCCTAGTCAGATAAGGCTGCTTTCAAAGAGTGCACATTATTCTTAACTAGACCAGGCTGTAAAAGTCGAAAGTCAGTTTCGTTTGGAGAGAAA
>CM060318.1:32332630-32337630 GCA_030674155.1 Stramonita haemastoma
TTTAAATAAATATTCGTTGTTAAAAATGTTCATTAACAGCTATGACTCTGTTACTTGAAAAAGACCCCCAAAACTACCAATTTTGTCAGTAAAAAAACACAAGAATCTTCCATTGTTTGAAAAGGATTTTTTTCACAATTTGAAATAACGTTTCATTATAAGAGGAACAATGTTTTTTTTGATAGGAAGACTAGCCTAGTTTGTCATCAATATAACATGACAAAACCCACACTTTTTTTTTAGCAAGATCCATGGAACAACTGCTCAGAATGCTTAGAAAAAAAACCCACAATTATGGACCAATTTTGTCTTTACTCAGACGATATGCTCTGAAAAATGAAAAGTTTTCAAAATGTTTTATTTTAATAATTATGCTTGTAATTTTTGTTCTCTAAAAACCCACCTTTGATAACTAAATATAAAAGCCAGGGTTAGAAAATTCCCAGAAATTAAATAGTTAGATTCTCCTCGGGTCATATTTTTGTGATATCTAAATAAATTCTTCTTGTCAAAACGGTTTCTTTGTTCTGTATAGGAGTCTATGTTTTATTTTACGAAAAGTGAGTTTTTTTTCTCTTAAATGGAGGATTAATCTCACCATCTATAAAAGCAAAATACGCAAAAACACAAAAAAGAAAGAAACCAAAAACCAAAACAAAGACACAGAAAAACCACGATGGCCTGAAAGATGAAAAGCAGGCTTTCTCCAACGATTTCTTTGCCGGCAAAAAGCTTGCTGTGTTTTGGGAGAAAGGAAGAAAAAGCAAACTCTCTTAGCACAGAAAATAGCTTTGTGAGGAAAAAAAAGAGGGTAAAAACAATCTTTTTGTTTGTTATATGTGTGTGTGTATGTGCGTGCGTGCGTGCGATGTGCGTGCTTGTGGTGTGTGTGTGTGCGTGTGTGTGTGGTGTGTGTGTTGTGTGCGTGCTTGGTGCGGTGCTTGCGTGCTGCTGTGTACGTACATGTGAGCATATATACGTGGTCGCCTGTGATATAGCTTTTTGATAAAAAACAGAACAAAAACATAAAGATAGCTTGAACACAATTTTTCTTCAGAACAAGTGCTTTTCGATGAAGAAAAAATCTACGATGAAACAAAAAAACAAACAATGAAAACTAAGTTTTTTGAGGCAGAAGAGCTGTTATTCCGGGAAGATGCCTTTCAGCTGTCCAAAGTGATGTCTTTCTTTGTGAAACAATATAATGTTCGTAAATTCATATAAGGGCTACACAAAATGTTCCTTAAGAAAACTGACATAATTTCATAGAAAAACACCATCTCCTCATGCAGTGAAAAAACTGCTTGTGATAAAAAAAAATAGTGAACTTTTGTATAATGACATAAACAAGTATTTCTATTATTAGGTGAGCGATTTCTATGAATAAATCAAAGGTTTATTAGAGGACACGACTTAATGTGATTAAGGCCGGAACCTTTTTTTCTTCAAAGGCATTACAAACATCTTTATAAACCAAAGCAACATTATCTGTTTACTATGTTATTCTTTTATTTATATATTTGTCATTTATGATTTATGTGTTCATTGTTGTTTGCATCTGAAAATCTATCTATTATTTATAATCTTAGGTTTTTTTTAGCTTTTCAGTCATGTATTTATGTTAGTTATTATTATCATATATGTATGTATGTGTATTGTTGTATGTATATATGTATGTATGTATGTATGTATGTATGTATGTATGTATGTATGTATGTATGTATGTATGATATGTATGATGATATGCATATGTATGATGATAGTATGTATGTATGTATGTATGTATAGTATGTATGTATGTATGTATGTATGTATGTATGTATGTTGTATGTATGTTAGTATGTGTGGTTATGTTTGTATGTATGTATCTTATTATTATTATTATTATCTATGTATTATCATCTATCATCTATCTATCTATCTATCTATCTATCTATCTATCTATCTATCTATCTATCTATCTGTCTGTCTGTCTGTCTGTCTGTCTGTCTGTCTATCTATCTTATCTATCTATCTATCTTTCCAACTAACTAGCTAACTACCTATGTATGCGTTCATGCATTTATCTATTCTCGGGTTTTTTTGGTTTATTTTGTCGTTCTTCACCTAACCCTCCAATATTCACCAATATGCAACAACAATTTGTCTAGCTTTATCAAAGGTAGCAGCATTTTAATTTCGCGGATGTTTATCTTTGTTTAATTTTCCACTCTGTTTCTGAAGTTTTGATACTGACTTTGACTGCAACAGCTTGGCATGGCATATGTCTGGGTAGTTATGGAGAGCAGGTTTCACCAACTGGCCACCTGTTGACATTATGATTGACAGTAAGTGCTCTTGACACAGAGGGTACAGCGAGGTTTAATATGGAGTGATTGATGACTCCTTATTTCAAACCTCTTTCGTAATCCATCTGCTCGGCTGCGACAAGTGATGTTCTTTTCGTGGCTTTCAGGTGTGTGTGTGTGGGGGGGAGTGTGTGTGTGTGTATTTGTGTGTGTGTGTGTGTGTGTGTGTGTGTGTGTGTGTGTGTGTGTGTGTGTGTGTGTGTTGTGTGTGTGTGTTTGTGTGTTGTGTTGTTGTTGTTGTTGTTGCTGTTGCGTTTAATTGAAAGTCTATTCACACTTGGTGATATTAGACTAAACAAACAAACAACAAAAAAATACCTATAAAATATTTAAAGAGACTTGGAAATAATCCTAGCAACATCAGTAATTAACGGTTTTCTCGAAACTCTGTTCAATGTTCCCTTTGAATTTCAACCCATTTTGTTTGTAAATTGAATTTAAAACTGAACATTGAAACAGAATATATTCACAAGATAATGGCTCAGAACAAGAGCAAGTTACATTACGAGAATAATTTGGTCTTCGAAGATTCCAATCGCAACTTATAAATGATGTTAAGTAATATGTTTTGGACCGCCTAATATTTTTAATTTTCCATGGTGTGTGTGTGTGTGTGTGTGTGTGTGTGTGTGTGTGTGTGTGTGTGTGTGTGTGTGTGTGTGTGTGTGTAGTTGTGTGTGTGTATGTGTGTGTATGTGTGTGTGTGTGTGTGTATGTGGTGCTGGTGTGGTGTCTGTGTTGTGTGTTGGTGTGTGGTGCGTGCGCGCGCGCGCGCGTGTGTGTGTTTGTGTGGTTTCTATGCTTATGTTATTAATGCATGTCAATGTAAAGTGTACAGTTTCCTCTACTCTCTCATGTGTACCGTTCGCTATTGAATCAAAACTCATTAATCAAAGCAGCAATGTTTTGACGGCCAATGCAAAATAAGCCCGCCTATATAGTTGCCCAAATACCTGGGATGTAACGATTTCCTGCTTCTTCAGCATCTCTACCATGACCTATAAGCTGCCGTGTCCTCATCTTTTTTCTGACATATGATACATGTTGATTTCATAATAGATGTTTTATGGGATGGAAATGAGAAAATATATACGTATAAGTTTCGAGCTTTTTTTCTGTTGACATGTACACACACAAACACGCATGGGTGCACACAGACACACATACAGACACACACACACACACGTGCGCACGCACATATACCCCCCCCCCACACACACACACACACATACGCACGCACACACGCACGCACGCACGCACGCACGCACACGCACACAGACACACACACACAGACACACACATACATACACACACACACACACACACACACACACACACACACACACACACACACACACACACACACACACATACACACACACCTCAGCTTTTCTAGAGGCTAGTATACAGAGGGAGGTGCCCATCTCCCTCTCCTTCGCTACTTTACCTTCCCTGACCCTAAAGAGGGCAGGTACTCATTTACAGCTGGGGGGACCGGACACACAAACAAACCATTTTTTTTTAATATTGTCTTTATTTACACAACAAGAATACAATTTCAAATTCAATATTGGAATCAAAACACTTTTTATTGTATGATACATTTATGATAGTTTATGTAAAAACGGAAGATGGAAAGAAAGAGACAAATGGAGAGAGAGAGAGAGAGAGAGAGAGAGAGAGGGGAGAGAGAGAGAGAGAGAGAGAGAGAGAGAGAGAGAGAGAGAGGATAGTACTTCAAGCTACATTCTTATGAAAAGAAACCAAACAACAAAGTATGGCAAAACAGTCACACAAAACCCTTCTCTGTTAAAAATATTATCAATGATACATATCAAGTCACATGATACATATCAAGTAAATGTCTGTCAAAACAATGATTCTTAGCAATATAGAGAGAGAGCAGAGAGAGAGAGACTAGAGAGTAGAGAGAGAGAGAGAGAGAGAGAGAGAGAGAGAGAGAGAGAGAGAGAGAGGAGAGAGAGAGAGAGAGAGAGAAGAGAGAGAGAGAGAGAGAGAGAGAGCAAATTAAACCGATGCAGGGAAACTAGCCATGAAAATCCTTCCTTCCTCCAAGATTTCAAAAACATAAATATTATTAGATTTTTTTTTAAGTGTAGGTAACCAGCATCCAAAACAGAGAATCAATACCATTAAATTACCTTCATCTTGTATTCGGATTTGAAAGCTATATTAATGTAGACCTAATCTGGCTGTAATCAGAAGCCATACAGCTGTGGGTATTGATGGCTGTGGTATGGTGGGATCATTAACTCTCTATTGGCACACGTCTCTGCCACTTATGGAGCCGTGAGTGGGTGTCAGGTTTCGTTTTAAGACGATTGGCACTTTACTTAACTCAGGCAAAGTCAAACTTTTATGTTCAGATTGTACATCAAATAAGCAATGCAATTGCTTTTTTTATGAAGCTATCCATCTCAGGAAAAAAATCATATAATTATGTGCATATTTGAGAATATAAACCTAAACAGAATAAGTGATACAAATGAATGATTTTGTTGTTAAAGATACACAAACACAGTGTGTGTGTGTGTGTGTGTGTGTGTGTGTGTGTGTGTGTGTGTGTGTGTGTGTGTGTGTGTGTGTGTGTGTGTGTGCGTGCGTGCGTGTGTGCGTGCGAGCATGCGTGTG
>CM060318.1:32350130-32352630 GCA_030674155.1 Stramonita haemastoma
TTTGTCCACTTTTTTTTTTCCTTTCTTACTTGCTTGCTTGTTTTTCTTTCTTTCTTTCTTTCTTTCTTTCTTTCTCTCTTTCTTTCTTTCTTTTCTTTTTTTTTCTTTCTTTCTTTCTTTTCTTTCTTTCTTTTCTTTCTTCTCTTTCTTTCTTTTCTTTCTTTTTGCTTTCCATCCCTTAGTAGATCGATGGTCTAGAGGTAACGCCCTGCCTAGAAAGCGAAAAGTCCGGGTCGTAGTGTGCAGTGGTTCGAACCCCCTTTGGGCCTAAAAACTGTTCCCCCCATTCACTAGACCTTGAATGGTGGTCTGAATGCTAGTCTTTCGGATGAGACGATAAACTGAGGTCCCGTGTGTCACACATCATTATTTAGCGCATGTGAAAAAAAAACCCACAAAAGCACGGCAACAAGAGGGTTGTCCCTGACAAAAATTCTGTAGAAAAAAGTCACTCTGATAATGGAAACAAATACAGTTGCAGTCAGGAAAAAGAAAAGAAAAGGGGTGGTGCTACACTTGTGGCGACGTGCTCTCCCCGGATTTTACACAGAAAAATCTGCTGTGACATGAAGTAGTATGAATTAAAAAAAAAATAATAAAATAATAATTGTCGTTTATCTGTTAATGTGTGTAGCTGCTTTATACTGTTTCTCTTTTTTTTTCCTGTTTTACTTCAGTAACTCCTAGTGGCTGGGGTTTTTTTTGCCTTTCCTTTTAGTTTGTCTGTCTTTTTTATTTTTTTTTTACTTCTATGTCTTTTTAGTTTTGGTCTTCTGTTCAGTCCTGTTATTGTTCTTGCATGTATCCCAGCTAAACACCCTTGTGGGCCTCTGCACCCAGATTATTAACTCTTGTTTCACTCATCCCATCTGGGAATCACTGTGAGATTGAAGGTACAGACTAGGTGAGCAGTTTGTATGCGTGACTTTTTTTTCTCCAAATGTCTCGCCACTTTGGAAGCCATACTCTGACTTCAGAGGATAGTTATTTGTTGTTTTTTTCTTTAAAGGAGAGTGCACTTTTACCTTTATGGGTGCGTGTGGTGGCTAAAGACAAAAGTTTGAAATAACATTGAACAACATAACAACATTTAGATATAGATCTCAGTACATACTTTTACATCAACAACACTTGTTACAGATTTCCTTCTTAGTATGTGTTTATGTGGGTTTTTCTTTTTTTTTTTTTTTGTTTATTTTGTTGTTGTTTCTATCTATCTTTACTTCTTCTTTTTTTTGGTCTGTCTTTTTTGCTTCCTTTTTTTTTCTTTTCTGTCTTACTTTCATTTAGCTTTTTTCTTTTCTTCTCTTTCATTTCTTTCTTTCTTTCTTTCTTTCTTTTTCTTTTCTTTCTTTCTTTTCTTTCTTTCTTTCTTTCTTTCTTTCTTTCTTTCTTTTCTTTCTTTCTTTTCTTTCTTTCTTTCTTTCTCTTCTCTGTTTTCTTTTGTTCTATCGTTCTTCTATTTTTTTCTTTTTCTTCCTTTTTTTTCGTTCTTTCATTCTTCTTTCTTTCTTTCTTTTTCACTTTCTTTTTGTCTGCCTTTCTTTTTTGTTTCTTTCTTTCTCTGTTTCTTTTTTTTCTGTCTTTCTGTTTTTTGCCTCCTCTCCCTCTTTCCTTCCTTATTACTTTTATCGTTTTTTGCTTCTCCAGCTTCTTCTTTACTTCAGCTTTACTTTTTTACTCCCCATAACTTTATTTCCTGTTTTTGTTCTTTATTATTTTTTCTTTAAATTTGTTGTATTATTTTGTTTTCTTGTTTATTTACAACTTTGAAATTCCATTTGGATTCAGATCCCAGGAGCATGCAGAATTGTCGAGACTTCTCACAAATTTATTTTCTTAAAGAAATATTTCAAATTCTGAGTGTTATGCTTCAGTTTGAAGGCATTTTGTTTCTTGTGTGTGTGTGTGTGTGCGTGCGTGCGTGCGTGCGTGTGTGTGTGTGTGTGTGTGTGTGTGTGTGTGTGTGTGTGGTGTGTGTGTGTGTGTGTGTGTATCTGTCTGTCTGTCTGTCTGTCTGTCTGTCTGTCTGTCTGTCTGTCTGTCTGTTTGTATGTGTATTTGTGTGTTTTTTTGTAGGTGTGCTTGTGTGTAATTGTTCGTTTCAATTTTCTTTTTTGGTTTTATTTTGTTTAACATCTCTCTGTTCTTTTCAGTATTGTTCTTTTACTGCGTCTTTGCCTGTCTCTATGACAGTCTTTGTCTCTGTTTTGTTATATAATCTTTTCGACTTTGTGTCGGATAATGTGTTTTTTATGTCTCTCTGTCTGTGTCTCTTTGTTCCTTTTTGACTTCCTGTTTCTGTGTTGTTTTTTTCTTTCTGTTTATTTGTGTATCTGCTTGCTTCTAACCCCCTCTCTGTGTCTCTGGCTCTATGTTTCACTCTGACTCTCTCTCTCCCCCTCTCTGTCTCTCTCTTTGTCTCTCTTTGTCTCTCCTTCTCTGTCTCTATGTCTCTGTTTCTGTTTCTGTCTCTCCCTCCCTTTCTCTCTCTCTCTCT
>CM060318.1:32360130-32369187 GCA_030674155.1 Stramonita haemastoma
GCTTTTCTGTGGATGGGTTGGGTTTTTCCCTGCACGCGCGAGCGTGTGTGTGTGTGTGTGTGTGTGTGTGTGTGTGTGTGTGTGTGTGTGTGTGTGTGTGTGTGTGTCTGTGTGTCTGTGTGTGTATGTGTGTGTGTGTGTGTACAGTAACTGCAAGTAGATGAACAGAGCAGCTGTCATAGTGACATCAGTACATGGACACACAGAGAGGATAACCAAACAGGAGAGAGAGAGAGAGAGAGAGAGAGAGAGAGAGAGAGAGAGAGAGAGAGAGAGAGAGAGAGAGAGAGAGAGAGAGAGAGAGAGAGAGAGAGAGACACACACACAACACACACACACACACACACACACACACACACACACACACACACACACACACACACACACACACACACACACACACACACAAACAGAGACAGAAAGAGACAGACAGAGACAAAAATTCAAAGCCGGAGAGAAAAAACGATATTATACAGAGACAGATAGATAGACGGATACACAAACTGTGTGGATATCTCTGTGTTCAGTTGTCAAAAATCAACCAAAGAGAAAAAAAAAAACGGGTGAGGGGGTTAGGGTTAGGAATGGGAGGAATCTACGGTAATGGAATAAAGAGAAACAAAAAAACCAGGTGAGGAAGGTGGAGGAGTGGCGAGGATAGGATGAGGAATAAGGAAAGGGGTTGGTGGTAGGGGGGGAAGGGGGTAAATCTACGGTAATGGAATGGAATAAAGAGAAAAACAAACTAGAACATACACACCGATACGATCGACTTCAGGGTCCCCGTGCCGTGCTTTATGGAGCTATTGACAACCGCTGGTTGCCATAATCCAAGGAGGAAGCTAAACCCTCCAGCCTGGCTTAGCTAGCTAGCCCCGTATGTCAGCGTCACCTTACGATGTCGACCGATGATGTAAGGGAGCTAGTTAGGTCTTGGATTTTTTTTTTTTTGGTAAGCTCCCCTTGCCCTGTGTGAAGAAAACTTGGTGCTGGAAAATCTTTTTAGCCCGAGAGCTTTAGAGAGTATAATTTATACACTTGTGTTTTTTTTGTTTTTTTTTAATGAATGCGGGGAAAATGTGGCTGGTTTGGTGTTCTATTTGTTTGAGATATTTTATTTCTTAAGGTAATCGGAGTTCAAAAAGTGAGTGGTGCGTGTACTGTACGCTAGGTTTCTGCTTCGTGTCACTTCCTCCGCGATGAAGATTAATGTTGGGGTTTTGTTGTTGTTGTTGTTGCTGTTGTTGTTGTTGTTGTTGTTGTTTCTTGCGCGTTCTATAGCTTAACATCTTCGGGTTTACCAAGAATAAGTGTCTTTCCAAGCCTCACTTATCAAACTTGGGAATGACTATGAGAACCTTAAGTACATAATTTATACACACTGGGTATGAAGTTTTCAGTTTTGGCTTTTTTTTCAAGTCTATCAGGTAAACATACACTTAGCTTTCGGGTGACGTTATTTAGGATAAATTATAATCGAATGAGTGCAAGTTTGGCTTTTTTCAAGCCATAGTAGAGTGTCTCCAGAGGATTTTGTTTTTGTTCCATGCGAGTGCAGGTTGCTCTATGTGTGTCATGGCTGAGGACAATCTCAACTTATCATTTTATAGATTAACTACGTATTAAAGTGGGTCTTGGGAACACTGCTTACATCTTACAAGGACTATTACCCCTGGAGTCAACATCAGTGCAGACTCCACCCTCTTCAAAAGTGTTTACGCACGCTGAACATCTTGCGGGCACGTCAAATCCTGTTCCGCTTTTCGAAAGAGTAGTCTATTGTGTGTCGAAGGTAACAGATGACAAAATTTGTAAAACTGCATACACACGGGGACACCTGTGAAAAACCAAACGAGTGCTTATTCCATTATCCGCGATAAAAATAGATAGATGAATGAATAAATAAATAAATAAATAAATAAATAAGTAAATATATACATAAATAAGTAAATGACTATATATATATATATATATATATATATATATATATATATATATATATATATATATATATATATATATATATATATATTATTGAATAAAATAATATAACGGGCTATAATCAATTTTCTGAAGGGAATAAATTATGGTAGCAAACAAAATCGTAATATTAAACGGGCAAACACTGTCATCTGTAAATGTTGAGTATGCAGACATACGGACATTGGTGCCAACAGCAGTACAAGTTTGGATGTAACTTAACGTGTTGCGGCTACAAATTATATGTGTATACAATGTGTTAACTTTTTTTCCTTTCCGAATAAACATTCGTTTAAACCAAATTGCAATGTATAGCCCTTGCAGAAGACTTAATCTGCTACTGATGTCAGCAAAATAGCAAGGCCTATTATACTTTAAAGAGTTGCCATGCCTTGAAGGGGCATGTACAGATTGTCTTCAGCCATGACAAGCTCGTAGCGTAACAACAGGCACACATTACCTGAGGGAAAGGAATCTTCCTGTAGTTATAGAGATGTACTTCAAAACAACCTTATATCCAAGCTATAATAAAAGTGTATTTCCTGTCCTGTAGTGATTCTAAGTAATTTTGTCAGTTAAAGCAAAGTGGACTTTCTGGATAACCTCAAAGCTGTTAAACTGAGGAACGACCAACACTATTTAGCTGTAGTGGCAGCAACAGCAACAGCAGCGGTATCAGCAACATCAACACCAACAGGAGCAGCAACAGCAACAATAGCATGTAGCAGCAACAGCAACACCAGCAAGAGCAGCAACAGCAACACCAGCAGGAGCAGCAACAGCAACACTAGTAGTAGCAGCAACAGCAACACTAGTAGTAGCAGCAACAGCAACACTGGTAGTAGCAGCAACAGCAACACAGGTAGTAGCAGCAACAGCAACACTGGTAGTAGCAGCAACAGCAACACAGGTAGTAGCAGCAACAGCAACACAGGTAGTAGCAGCAACAGCAACACAGGTAGTAGCAGCAACAGCAACACAGGTAGTAGCAGCAACAGCAACACTGGTAGTAGCAGCAACAGCAACACAGGTAGTAGCAGCAACAGCAACACTGGTAGTAGCAGCAACAGCAACACTGGTAGTAGCAGCAACAGCAACACAGGTAGTAGCAGCAACAGCAACACTGGTAGTAGCAGCAACAGCAACACTAGTAGTAGCAGCAACAGCAACACAGGTAGTAGCAGCAACAGCAACACTGGTAGTAGCAGCAACAGCAACAGCAACATCAGCAGCAGGAGCAACACCACCATCAACAGGAGCAGCAACAATAGAACAGACAGTGCCGTTAGATAAGATTTTCAAAGAAGCTACAATAAACGTATGAATAAAGGATAGCAAAGGATAGTAATGGCAGAAACAAAAGCTGAAACACATGACACCAAAGGCAGAAACACAAGAATGTCATCGTGTAACTTGCTGATACCGCTACGTCTACCTACAACAAGAACAACAGCAGCAGATATCCCCACAGATATAGATAATAATCATCTAAGCTGTGTGTTGAACAGAAGACGCAGTTTGTTTCTGGGTATTACGCACGACACTTGTGCCGACGTAATGTGATCGCATGTTTACCAGATTGGAGAAAAGTGTGCCAGTTCTAAAAGGAGGCATATCTTATTAACGCCCACACAGAGAAAAAAGCGATGTAGACAGCAATTCAGAGTGTACATTGGCCTTCCAAGATAACTCCAATGACACACAGACAGAATAATAGACAGAGATACATACGTCCATAATGCATACAAGTATACATATATAAATATGTGCACATAGATGAATAGATGAAGAAACACATATATGTACAGATGCACACATGAACATACACAAATACACAGATACATGTATACACAAATACACAGACACGTACATACATACATACATACATACATACACACACACACACACACACACACACACACACACACACACACACACACACACAACATACATACATACATACATACATACATACATACATACATACATACATACATACATACATACATACATACATACATACATACATACATACATACATACATACATACATACATACATACATACTGCTGCATACATACATACATACACACATGCATGAATGTGCGTTCACGCGCGCGCACACACACACACACACACACACACACACACACACACACACACACACACAACAACACACACAAACACACACAAACACACACAAACACACAGAGGTAGACAGACAGACAAACAGACAGACAGACAGAAAAACAGACAGAAGGACGGATAGACAGACAGGCTATTTTTCCTGAGTTGAAAGTTGGGAAAGAGAATAAGAATAGCTGGCCAGCAGCTGTGCTGGTTCTCACAGTAATCACATGATGCCTGCACCTTTTCACAACTAAACACCTCCCCCTAAAACAAAAGTTACTCGCGACCCAAAACCCCGCCCCCCACTCACTCCCCCCCCCACACCCCCCCCCCCAACCAAACCAACCGTCCAACCCCTACCCCCACCCCCAGGCCATCTTTATACTTTTTATCTGTTTGTCTGCTTATTCAAAAGTGTCTGTCTGTGTGTCTGTCTGTGTGTCTGTTTCTGTGTTTGTCTCCCAGTGTTTGTTACGCAATGTCTGCCTTCGTTTCTCTCTCTCTGTCTCTGTCTCTGTCTCTGTCTCTGTCTCTGTCTCTCCTCTCTCTCTCTCCTCTCTCTCTCCTCTCTCTCTCTCTCTCCTCTCTCTCTCTCTCTCTCTCTACTCTCTCTCTCTCTCTCTCTCTCTCTCTCTCTCTCCTCTCTCTCTTTCTCTCTCTCTCTCTGTCTGTCTCTCTACCCCCTCTCTCCCACCCCCCTCTCTCTCTCTCTCACTCACTCTGTGCGTTGTGTGTGTGTGTGTGTGTGTGGTGTGTGTGTGTGTGTGTGTGTGTGTGTGTGTTTAATTATTATTTTTCATTTATTTATTTATTCTTTTAGATCGAGGATGAAAGATAACTCCTCGAGTATATCGAGGAGTGTGTGTGTGTGTGTGAGTGTGTGTGTGTGTGTGTGTGTGTGTGTGTGTGTGTGTGTGTGTGTGTGTGTGTGTGTGTGTGTGTGTGTGTGTCTGTGTGTGTGTGTGTGTGTGTGAGAGAGAGAGAGAGGTGAGTGTGTGTGTCTGTGTGTCTGTGTGAGTGTGTGTATGTATGTGTGTGTGTATGAAATAAGTATTCGCATAAACATCACTTTTTCTTAACAACTACAACAACATACCAAACCAAAGAATTGACAGCAGTGCAACATTTTACTCACAGTAATGACAGTGTCATAAAAAGTAGATTCTTAAGTACATAGTAGTTGAAGGGTGCGGGGGTGGAGGTAGTTTATTTATTTATTTATTTATTTATTTATTTATTTATTTATTTATTTATTCTTTTATATCGAGATAACAGCATAAGCAGTCATGTGCTTTTTTTAAATCCGGTCCCCGTGTGTATGCAGTTTTGTAAATATTGTCATCTGTTCCCACCAGCACACGATGGCCTACTCTTACGAAAAGGGGAACAGGATTTAACGTGTGCGCAAGATGTTCTGCGTGCGTTCCCACACGGGGCCTCGTTTAAAGTCTAAAGTCAAAGTTTAAAGTAGTTGAAAGCGAAAGAGGGTAATGATGATTGCGATATTTCACTCACAGTGGGCGTTGATGTATGCACTACCTGTGTGTGTCTTTCCCAACGACACACCTGTATTAAGGTTCTCACTCACAGCATATAACTGTATTTTCGACTGATTGATTGATTGATTGATGATGATTGATTGATTGATTGATTGATTCCTTTATTCATTCATCTATTTTGTTTTAATTTCAAGGATAACAGAATAAGCACGCATACCCCGGTGCCTGCAGTTTTGAAAAACTGTATGTGTGTGTGTGTGTGTGTGTGTGTGTGTGTGTGTGTGTGTGTGTGTGTGTGTGTGTGTGTGTGTGTGCGTGCGTGTGTGAGTGCGCGCGCGCACGTGTGTGTGTGTGTGTGTGTGTGTGTGTGTATGTTTTGGTGTGTGTGAGTGCGCGCGCACGCGTTGTGTGTGTGCGTAAAAGGTAAGGAATAAATTGGAAATTGAGCAGGATTGAAGTCTGAGTAGCAGAGATGGAAGGAAATTGAATTGCTACTCCGGTACTGTTTTGTCCGGTTTATTTGTTTTTTTTAAATCAGTTAAGTGTTTTCTGTTATTGCGAAAGGCGTTTGGCTTTCATGGTAGCTAGCTGTGCAATCACAACTAGGCCAGTATCTAGGTTTTTTTTGTTATCCTTTATTTATTTTTGCGGCTTTCCGACAAATTCCAGTAAGCTTCACCACGATGCTCAGATCGGTGTTTTTTTTCTCCCCAAAACTTTTCAGATGTAAAAAAAAAAAAAAAAAAGTCTAGTTGTTTGACCTTTGTAGCTTCTGTCTTAGCGCAAGTAACGTGTAAAACTACTACAACATTATTCTACAATTGAACGTAACAGCTTTTGATTTGCCAATGTCTTAAAACGACAGAGACTAGACATTAAAAAAGACTGATTTATTTAACATTTCTCTGGTGTTTAAGTTTTTCATGGAAGAAGAATGAAACAATGATAACTACAATCATCATGCAATAAAAGTGTCTTGGTGTTTGTGTGATTTGAGTCATGTACATTGCAAATTCTATGTAGTGCAATCATGTCTCTTGTCTAGTTATACAGACAGAGCAGCTACGATCCTGATTTAGTGCTGGTAAATAGTCTCCTTAATAATTATAAGAAAAAACACAACGCGCACACACACACACACACACACACACACACACACACACACACACACACAGAGAGAGAGAGAGAGAGAGAGAGAGAGAGAGAGAGAGAGAGAGAGAGAGAGAGAGAGAGAGAGAGGGGAGAGAGAGAGAGAGAGAGAGAGAGAGAGAGAGAGAGAGAGAGAGAGAGAGAAATAATACATTCTACACTAAGACAATCAGTAAACGTCGTCAACAATTTCAATTCCTTGCTAAACTTCAAAGTTCATACACTAAAGGATGATTGTGATTCTCTTTGTTTGCAATGTTGGTGTCTTTATTTTGTTTTGTTTTTCTTCTACCATAGACAAAGACTTTTTCAGATTGTGTTCAAAGTCTTTGTTTTGCTTTGTTTTCTTGCGCCACATACACTTTTTTCATATTACTCTAAACTTCTTGCAGTTAAATTCTTGCTAACAGATTCTTTCGAATACTGCACCGTTCAATGTAAAACCAAAAAAAAAAATGTTTCCCAGATTTCTAAGAACATCAGGCTCGCAATGTCTGTTAAGAAAGTAAAAGGAACACGATATTCCTTTTGTTACTATTGCACGTTTTGTGGTAGTATTGTCACATTTCAGTGGCGAAATGTGTGTAAAATATGGAGAGTCACGCTGCTAAGTCACTGTGGAAAGAAACTACGATCTCCCTCCTTCTCTCTCTCTGTCTCTGTCTCTGTCTCTGTCTCTGTCTCTGTCTGTCTCTGTCTCTGTCTGTCTCTGTCTCTGTCTCTGTCTCTGTCTCTCTCTCTCTCTCTCTCCTCTCTCTCCTCTCTCTCTCTTCTCTCTCTCCTCTCTCTCTCTCTCTCTCTCTCTCTCTCCTATTCTTTCTTTCTCTGTCTCTGTCTCTGTCTGTCTGTCTCTGTTTCTGTCTCTGTCTCTGTCTCCCGTTTCTGTCTGTCCTGCCTGTCTGTCTGTCTCTGTCTCTGTCTCTGTCTCTGTCTCTGTCTGTCTCTCTCTCTCTCTCTCTCTCTTCTCTCTCTCCTCTCTCCTCTCTCTCTCTCTCCTCTCCTCTCTCTCATCATCTTCTCTCCCTCTCTCTCTCCCCTCTCTCTTCTCTCTTCTCTCTTCCTCTTCTCTTTCTGTCACTATGACGTGAACTGACGCACACTTTGCTTTCTTACGCTTGCTTCCTCGCAGTTCGCTTGTGTGCTCAGAGAGCGTGAGTACAGGAAATAATGCTTGTTCCTTCTCCCTCTTCTTTGTGGCTGTTGTTGGTTTTTTGGTTTTGTTTTATTTTAACCCCCTCTACCTTTACCCATGAGCCACTAACGTGGCCTTTCTTTTCTGGGTTCCCTTTAACCTTTAAACTGATTACACAGAAAATAAGCAAGGCTTGGTTGGGTTGGTTGGTAGGTGGGTTTTTTTGGGTGTTTTTTTGGTCTCTTCTGTGTGGACAATGCTTGTGTCATAGTAGTCTCTTTCCTGACCACTTGTGTTTTTCCTCTTGCTATGGTGACCATTACTATACTGCCTGCAGGTGTAATGAGTGTGTGTGTGTGTGTGTGGCGTGTGTGTGTTTGTGTGTGTGTGTGACAGAGACAGAGAGAGAGACAGACAAACAGACAAACAGACAGACAGACTGACAGACAGACAGACAGACAGACAGACAGACAGACAGACAGGCAGCAGGCAAGCAGGCAGGCAGACAGACAGAATTATCTCTCTGTGACAGACAAACAGACAGGCAGACAGACAGACAGACAAGATTCTCTCTCTCTCCCCTCTCTGACAGACCTATTTCTATCCTTCCACGTTGTCTAAGCCCCTTGAAAAACACCTTAAAAGTAACCTTCAATCTCACTTTATTAAGTATGAATTACTTCACCAAAATCAGAGTGGATTCCCGAAAAAACCACTCCTGTCATACTCTACTAACAAATATCATTGAACAATGGCATGAAAACATCAATAACATTTGTTATCAGGAGCCGTTTTGTAGACTTTACAAAGGCATTTGACACAATTGATCATGATCTTCTCTTAAAAAAACTAGATATGTAAGGCTTAAAGTCCCGAAGCAGTTGAACTTGTATCGTCCTTTCTGTGTAATAGGCAACAAGCAGTATATCAAGATTGTATTACCTCCACTTTTATGCCAATTAATCATGGAGTTCCACAGGGATCAGTTTTTAGGTCCCATTTTATTTTCAGTTTATGTAAACGATCTTCCATTGAATATCTCCACTACGTGTGAACATATTTGCTGAAAGATACTACGATCCATAATAAAGGTAAGGATGCAAGTTCGCTTTTTTTTGAAATGCAAAAAGACATAGAAAACTTATTCTTTGGTCTAAACTTAATCAA
>CM060318.1:32369287-32374287 GCA_030674155.1 Stramonita haemastoma
TATAATATAATATATATTTTTATATATATAATATTTATCGTGAACGGGAGAAAAACCCCAGTTCATTTCTGCCATGCACTTCTCCATCTCTTGTCCCTCTGTCTAGTTCAACCCCATGGGCTAGCAATACACCAGTCAGTCTACACACAGAGACATGATATTTCCCATATCTTCCAAACTGGACACAAAAATACGCTGTGGTCTTTTGATCTCATTCCCCGTCCACTTAATCTGAACCCATGGGAACGAAATATCACCAATATGCATCTAAGATGCTTACTCGTATCTCCGGAACTAGGGGGCACACAATATTGATACAGTGTAGTGTAGCCATCTTTTTTTGCCGTGAAATGACCGCAGAGAAACAGTAGCAGAGGGATATGTGGGCTATGGGGCGCGGGGGGGGGGGGGGGGGGGGGGGGGGGGGAGGGGGGGTTCTGGTGGGAAATCTCCAGGGAAAGTTGTCTGTTTAGTGGACTTCTGTGATGTGTGGTTGCTGTGTCTGGTCTGCTCTGTTGTTGGTGAAGCTTTGTAAAAAAAAAAAATGTTGTGACGTTATGTTGTAGTGATGAGTATGTATGTATGAATGTGTGTGTGTGTGTGTGTGGTGTGTGTGTGGTGTGTGTGTGTGTGTGTGTGTGTGTATGTGTGTGTGTGTGTGTGTGTGTGTGGTCTTTTATGATTTATTTTGTTTTTTGTATTTTGGGGGTTTTGGGAGACAGACAGAGGTATATGTGTTGGTTAGTTAGTTAGTTCTTCAGTTTAACGTCCTCCACTAAATAGTGATATCAGACGTGTTGTGTGTGTGTGTGTGTGTGTGTGTGTGTGTGTGTGTGTGTGTGTGTTGTGTGTGTGTGTGTGTGTGTGTGTGTGTGAGTGGTGTGTGTGTGTGTGCGTGTGTGTGTGTTTGTATGTGCGTGTATGTGTATGTGTGTGTATGTGTATGTGGTGTGGTGTGTGTGTGTGTGTGTGTGTGTGTGGGTGTGGGGGTGTGTGTGTATGTGTGTGTAAGTGTACAGATCAAGTATACACCTTTTGGTTTTTATCAGTCTATGCTTATGGTCAGTGCATCAGGAGAGTACAGAAAATGTAAGCGGCACTAATCATCTGCAAAACACTAACAGATCCTTGAAAAAACAAGAAAAAGAGGCAAAGACAAGGCAAAGCAAGGCAAGACAGAAAAAAAAACAAGATAAGACTGAGGCAAAGCATGATAAAAAATCAAGCAGGAAAGATTGATCATACAAGACAAGACAACAGATGGCATCACATGACAAAGTGAAATAAAAAAGGGCTAGTCAAACCAAACCAATCTAAACCAAACCAGCCCAAACTGAGCCAACCCAAACCAACACATCCACCCAACTCAACCCAACCCATCCCATCCCATCCCATCCCATCCCATCCTAACCCAACCATACCCAACTTAACCAAACCAAACCAAACCAAACCAAACCATACCCAACCCAGCCCAGCCCAGCCCAGCCAACCACACCATACCATACCATACCATACCATACAGTACCATACCATACCATACACATACCCAGCCCAACCCAACCCATCCCATCCCATTCCATCCCATCCCAACTCAACCATCCCAAAAACTCAACCATACCCAACCCATCCCAACCCAACCCATCCTCATCCCATCCCAAGCCAACCATACTGACCCAACCATACCCAACCCATACCCAACCCATCCCATCCCGAACTAAGCTGACGTTAAGGAAACTACTAGTGTAAAAAAAAAAAAAAAAAAAAAAAAAAAAACTGAGACAGAAAGGAGCTAGTAACCAGTTTTCAGTACAGTACAGAACTGATGCAGAGTGTGTTATCAGACTCCCTAGTGGGGGGTACGGAGCTGTGAACATCAGGGTGTGATATAAGGGGTGGGTGGAGGAAGAGGGGGAGAGAGGGGAGGAGGGGGGTTAGGGACTTGAGGTATAGGGGACAAGATGGAATAGCCTAGTGTGAGAAAAAAAAGGGACAGGGCAGGAGAGTAGGGACTTAGGTTTGGTGAGTGGAGAGGAGAGAGAGAGAGAAATAATGGAGGAACTTTGGTGTGAAAAATGTTTATTTTGCATCAGAAGATACCGCTTTTTATTTTTCTCTTTGTGACTGGCTTCTTGTTTGTCTGTTCTGTATGTCTGTGTGTATCTGTGTATCCATTCATCTCTCTGGCCATCAGAAGCCACCCTCTCTCTTTCTCTCTCTCTTCTCTCTCTCTCTCTCACTCTCTCTCTCTACTCTCTCTCTCTCTCTCTACTCTCTCTCTCTCTCTCTCTCTCTCTTCTCTCTCTCTCTCTCTCTCTCTTCTCTCTCTCTCCTCTCTGAGTGAATGCGTGTGTGCGTGCATGCGTGTAAACGTACTTTCCTACATATCTTTGTGTGTGTGTGTGTGTGTGTGTGTGAATTGACTAGTTGGTTGATTGATTGATTGATTGATTGATTGATTGATTGATTGATTGATTGATTGATTGATTGATTGATTGATTGATTGATTAAAAAATATAGTTATAGTACGCCCAATAAGCACCAGGAATTGATTGATTTTGATTAACGTTACATCCAAAATCAGCCTTATCAGTGAGGGAGGGATGAAGGAAAAAAGGGAGGGAGGGGATGGGATGGATGGAGGGATGGATGAATGGATGGATGGATGGATGGATGTGACATGTGGGTGAACTTTCCAAGTACAGAATTTCCCCTAAAAGCAGAGTTAATGCACTAGCACTGCAACGCAGTACAGTCCAGAATACCACACCCCTTAGAGACTGATGCAGTCTGTAGGTAGGTAGGTAGGTACACAGGCAGGCATAGGATAGGCGACCTAATTTCGGCTGTAGTACTGTTGCCGATTGGGTTATGAAGACACTGGGGATAGAATTACAGACGTCAAGCCCCCCACCCTCCCTCCCTTTCCCAACAACCCCTGTTCATCCTATCACCCCCACAGTGACAGAGATGGGAAATGAAATGAAGAGAGGGAGGAGAGGTGTGTGGGAGGGGTGGGGGGTGGTACGGATTGGTTTTTGGTGCTAAGTCTCTTTACAGGCATCGGAAAATGTATTTACTTCGATTTTTTTTTCCTGTTTCTCCAGGGAGATCAAGAGCGTGTAGTCACCTAACGCAGTATCGTATTTCTGTACTCTTTCCAGGCATACTGGCGTGCGTCCCTCGAAAAACTGTACTGTTTTGGTTTTTGCTTTTGATGGGGTTTTATGTGTTTTTTGGGGGAGAAGGGGGGGACAGCAAGGGGAGGGGTAAAACGTATAAAGGTAAAGGTGTCCCATAATCGATGGTCTTAGAGGAGCGAGACATCAGAGACCTCAGCCTCTCTCAGGGACTAGCATATTATTGAGGGCGGTGCCCATCTCCTCTCCCTCGCCGATTTTACCTTCCCTGGTACTAAAGAGGGCAGGTATCCATTTACAGCTAGGTAAACTTGAGGGACTGTACTGAAGTCATGGCGTGCAAAACAGTCTTTTATCCAGTTGGTAACCTCGCTCGATGCTGCTTACTTAACCTTAGCTTGGGCTTGGGGAAAGCGAATGCTCTAACCACTGAGCTATCCCGTCCCCATTAGGAAGGGAGGAGGGCTGATTAACAAGAGAAAGGTGCCCATACTGACCCTCTTGATGCCGATGCATTCTTTCCAGTGTGCTGAAAGTATGTCACACCCTGTGATCTCTGTTTAGCGTTTAGTTCATAAGATAGGCATCTGTCTTCCAACAGCGAAGAGGGGAAATATTTTAGACCAGAATTGAACCCAGGACTAGACTCGTGCAAGATGCTTGGGATTCTTTTAGTATAAATTAGTAGCATCCTCGAGTTCTAGAATTCTGTGCTAGAATTGTCCCTATTTATTTCTTACTCGCGTTGTTTCAGCCTTTGTCTTTACTTCACGGTTTTAATAAGAACAAATATAATAATAAGAACAAATATATAATATTGAAAACAGCAATAATATTGAAAAAAGTAATAATAATAATAATAATAATAATAATAATAATAATAATAATAATAATAATAATAATAATAAATAACAACAATCATAATCATAATCATAATCATGCTGATGCTGCTGATGCTGCTGATGCTGCTGATGATGATGCTGATGATGCTGATTCTGCTGATGATGCTGATTCTGCTGATGATGCTGATGATGCTGATTCTGCTGATGCTGATGCTGATAATAATAATAATGATTAATAATTAATAATAATAATAATAATAATAATAATAATAATAATAATAATAATAATAATAATAATGATGATAATAATGATAAGAAGAAGAAGAAGAAGAAGAAGAAGAAGAAGAAGAAGAATGGTAATGATAATAATAATGTTTGATAATAATAATAATATAAGGGATTTCTATAGCGCTGAATCTTGTAGAGTACACAAATCAAAGCGCTTTTCTGTGGATGGGTTGGGTTTTTTTCCCTGCACGCGCGAGCGTGTGTGTGTGTGTGTGTGTGTGTGTGTGTGTGTGTGTGTGTGTGTGTGTGTGTGTGTGTGTGTCTGTGTCTGTGTCTGTGTCTGTGTCTGTGTCTGTGTCTGTGTGTGTATGTGTGTGTGTACAGTAACTGCAAGTAGATGAACAGAGCAGCTGTCATAGTGACATTAGTACATGGACACACAGAGAGGATAACCAAACAGGAGAGAGAGAGAAAAGAGAGAGAGAGAGAGAGAGAGAGAGAGAGAGAGAGAGAGAGAGAGAGAGAGAGAGAGAGAGAGACACACACACACACACACACACACACACACACACACACACACACACACACACACACACACACACACACAACACACACACACACACACACACACACACACACACACACACACACACAAACAGAGACAGACAGAGACAGACAGAGACAAAAATTCAAAGCCGGAGAGAAAAAACGATATTATACAGAGACAGATAGATAGACGGATAGACAAACTATGTGGATATCTCTATGTTCACTTGTCAAAAATCAACCAAAG
>CM060318.1:32399287-32401787 GCA_030674155.1 Stramonita haemastoma
CTCATCATGCCTGAGAATCACGATGCTAAAACAAGTACACCGCTCTGGTTTGCCTGCATTACTGTTTTTAATATGTAACATTCTAAAGCGTGGTGGTAAAATTACAAAGTATGCTTTTAGTGTGCTCTGATTCCTGATCGATTGCCAAAGTCTGAACCATACTTAATGACCTCGCAACATCCTTGTCTGGATGAACAACTCCCCTCTTCCCCCTCTTCCCTCTCCCCCCTTTCCCTCTCCTGACCCTTCAAAGAAGGATCGGAATGTTTAATTAAAACGATAAAGGAGACATTCAAAGTCAGGGAAGTTTAAGGAGAGGGGTGATTAATTGAGAAGAAAAAAAAAACAAAGAAAAGAGAGAAACCGAAAAAAAGAAAAAAGAAAGAAAGGCAGACAATTTCGTCTCAGTGGGATGTTCCATTTTCATTGTGGCCACATTTTGCTGGATCAGGTGTGAAAAGGGGTGAGGAAGAGGTGGTGGGGAGGCGGTGTGAATTGAGGTCTGTACACTGCTGTTCTGGTGATGTCTTGGTGTTAGCATTCTCATTCCCAATTCTCACCTCTCCCCACAAAAATCATTTTGTGTCTAGGTAGCAAGATGCCTACTTGTGTGTGTGTGTGTGTGTGTGTGTGTGTGTGTGTGTGTGTGTGTGTGTGTGTGTGTGTGTGTGTGTGTGTGTGTGTGTGTGTGTGTGGTTGTTGTGTGTTGGTGTGTGTGGTGTGTGTTTGTGTGTGTGTGTGTGTATGTGTGTGTATGTGTGTGTATGTGTGTGTATGTGTTTGTGTATGTGTTTGTGTGTGTGTGTGTGTGTGTGTGTGTGTGTGTGTGTGTGTGTGTGTGTGTGTGTGTGTGTGTGTTGTGTTTGAGAGTTTGTCTCTGTTTCTTTATCTTTCATTATCTTTTTGTTCTTTTTTTGTCTTGTTTTCTTGGATGCTCTTTTTCTTGTTTGTTCCATTTCCATTGTATTTTTGATGTGCGTGTTTTCTTTTTTTTTTGTATTAATTCCCTGATTTCGTTCTTTTTTTGTTCCATTCTTTTTTTTTCATTAATAATACTTTTCTGACTTTCGTTTTTGTTTGTTTGTTTGTTTCTCCATTCCGTCGTTTTTATCACCTTTCTGACTTCTAGTTTTCTCGATCTATTGGCCTCCTTTGCTATGCATCATGGCTTTCTTATCATTTACTCATTTACTCCATGCGCTGGCTATTCTAAGATATTGTCATCATTTGCCCCCATAATGGTTTTCTTACCATTCAATCCGCACATCCCAGAATATAGTAGTGCCAGTATTTTGTCATTTTCTACAAAGACTTTTTAAAAAAAAATTACTTGTGAAATAAAACATGTAGTCCACAGTTCCCACAAGTTTCACATAAAGGACCAATAACCTACGTTGTTCAAACTGGTGCAAACAAGCCTAAAACCACTAACCTATAAAAATAAAAAAGACTGATATATTTCGTTCACTCGTTGTGAATGAATGTCTTCAATAACTGAGTACTGGAATGCTCCTAGAAGGGATTTTCTTTGGGGTTTCTTTCTTTCTTTTCTTCTTCTCTTCTCTTCTATTTTCTCTTCTGTTCCTCCCTAGCCCCTTTTGCCCCAAGCCTTGACGGTTAACCCCTTGCCTGCCATCTATTCTCTGTTAGCGTTAGGCGCCAGGAGCGCGGGCAGGGGGAGACAGAGACAGACAGATTGAGTAGGGGAGCTCCTTTTCTGTGGGATGCTCCCTGGGCACGTGAGTGATGGGCTCAATAAATCCTCCATCTTTGTCGGCTCACTGCGAGTCAGGGGAGACGCCACTGGGGGGAGAGAAAAGAGGCTGGAAGTGCCAGGAAAAAGACAAGATGGAGTATTCGGTGCGAAATGCATGGCGTTGGGGGTTTGCAAACATTTCGTGTGGTGGTGGTGGCAGCAGAGACTTTCTCTTGTGTTTTGTTGACACGAAGGAACAGTTGTATGAAGACAGGGTCAGTCTATCATCAGAAGAGGCTGGCTGCACACTAAAGGGGGTGGATGGGGGTGGGGGGTGGGGTGGAGGGTGTTCCATCAAAATGCAGTTCAACACTGTCGTTTGTCTCTCTTGTTGTTATGACTGTTTTGTAGTTTTTGTTATAAATTGTCGTTTCCGTTTGTGACAGTAAGCTTTGTTATACCATGTTTTGCCAAAATCACTGACTTACATAAATTTAAGATAATCATATATAATATTATAGCATATAACAATATTACTTACTATTAGGGGACGGGATAGCGCGGTGGTAAAGCACTCGCTTTCCACAAGCTATGGTTAAGTAGCATTGAGCGTGGTTACCAGTTGGATGGGTAACCGTTTGCGCTCTTTGGCCTCAGTACAGTCCCCCAGTTCACCCAGGATAAATAGATACCTGCCCTCTTGAGGGTCATGGAAGGTAAAACAGCGAGGGAGAATAGATGGGCGCCACCCTCAATATGCTGGCCACTGGAGAAGTTGAAGTCTCTGATGCTTTGTCCCCTACA
>CM060318.1:32406787-32419287 GCA_030674155.1 Stramonita haemastoma
GCGATGGCAATTACATCATTTCAGTGCTCTCCTCTCTCTCTCTCTCTCTCCTCTCTCTCTCTCTCTCTCTCTCTCTCTCTCTCTCTCTCTCTCTCTCTCTCTCTCTCTCTCTCTCTCTCTCTCCTCTCTCTCTCTCTCTCTCTCACACACACACACACACACACACACACACACACACACACACACACACACACACACACACACACACACACAAAGACTGGGTCTCACAAAGCCAGGAACAGTGCTTTGTTGGGTTGCAGAAAAGCTGTGTGTGAAGGTGTAATGAGTTTTGCCACGCTCAATGTTGACTTTAGAGTTTCCCCCATTTTTCTGTCACGATCCATTGCAAAGGCCTTTGTCTGTGTTGGCGTGTGGGCAATGTGTGTGTATGTGGGCAGTGCGTGTGTGTGTGTGTTGTGTGTGTGTGGGGTGGGGGGGGGGTGGTGTGTGGTGTGTGTGTGTGTGTGTGTGTGTGTGTGTGTGTGTGTGTGTGTTGTGTGTGTGTGTTTGTGTGTGTGTTGTGTGTGTGTTTGTATGTGTGTTGTGTGTGTGTGTGTGTGTGTGTGTGTGTGTGTGTGTGTGTGTGTATGTGTGTGTGTGTGTGTGCTAGTATTTGGTGTATGTGTGTGTAAAGAGAGAGAGAAAGAGCGACAGAGACAGAAAGAGACAGAGACAGAAAAACAGACAGACACACACACACACACACACACACAACACAGCACAACACACACACACACACACACACACACACACACACAACACAGCACATACATACACACACACACAACACACACACACACAAACGCAAACAACACACACATACACACACACGCAACCAACACAACACACCCCCCCCACCCCCCACCCCCCCCCCCCACACACACACACAGAACTAGAAAAAGACAAAAACAGACAGACAAAATGACCGACATACAGACAGACTGACAGACATGCACAGACAGAATGCATTTTCAGACTCCAAGGAAAAGCTGAATGTGTGTGCACTCGGCGCTGTTTAGTTGAGAGGTTTTGACTAGATGGATTTCATTGCCAGCTAGTTTGCACTGCTGATGACACTGCCTGTATTCCAACGCTCTGCCTTGCTGCTTCCTGCTCGACATCATTATCAAGGGGACGGGATAGCCTAGTGGTCAGAACATTACGCTTGCAATTTGACGACGCGGTTCGATTCCAGGTCGAGGAGATTTTTCTCCTGGAGTTACAACATCAGTGCTGACTCCACTCTCCCCAAAAGTCCTTTGGATGAGACTATAAACCGCATCTTGTGCACATGTTAAAACCTGTTCCGTTTTTTAGTAAAAGTAGGACATAGTGTGCCGGTAGGAACAGGTGACAAGATTTACAAAGCTGCATACACACGGGGACGGATGCAAAAAAAAAAAGCACACGAGTGCTTTTTTCCATTATCCTCGATGTAAAAGAATACAAAGAATAGATAAATATATAAATAAACAAATATCTAAGTCCTTCTCCATACTTTTTTGAACAAATGCATTTCTGAGGAATAAACTAACCTGCTAACTCACATACGTGCAGTCATTTTCATCAAAAGTTTGTCGTTGTTTTTTTTTAATATACAAAAGTCCAACTGCTTTCTACTTGATAATATAATTACAAATAACTAGTGTTGTTGACCTGATGGTGAGATGAGGTAGTAGCCATTTTTAATACCAGCTTGAGAGAAAACTCATCAGATAAGAGTCCCTGATACAGTTTGGCTTACGTCTTAAGGCTTTTTGATTAGGAAACTTTGGGGTGGGCTTTTGTTTTGTTTTGTTTTGTTTTGTTTGTTTTGTTTTGTTATTGTGCCGTTCTATTTCCACTACAGGAGTTACTGAAAATACTGATGACCAGCTTTGTACTCTCTGCTTCAGATCGTTAAGAGTTCTGTGCTGGCAGACGCTGCACAGTGACATATGTCAACGCTTCACAAAGTCTAAAATAACTCAAGCAGACTGATCTTGACATATATTTTTTTTTTACAGATTTTACATCACTCCACCCACAGTTGCTACAGTCCTTCTCTGACTTTCTTTTATAATTATTTATTTTATTATTCATTTTTTATCTATTTATTCTTTTATATGAGTATAGTGGAATAAACACTCGTGTGCTTTTTACATTCAGTACCCGTGTGTATGCAGTTTTTTTAATCTTGTCATCTGTTCCCACCGGCACACAATGGCTTACTCTTACGAAAAGTGGAACAGGATTTAACGTGTGTGCATGGTAGTTCTGCGTGCGCTCACACACAGGGCCTCGGTTTAGAGTCTCTTTTGAAGACTTTTGGGAAGAGTGGAGTCAACACTGATTAGTTAACTCCAGGGGAAAAATCCCCTCGAACAGGAAGCGAACCCGAGTCGTCAAATTGCAGCGCAATGTTTGACCACTAGGCTATCCCGTCCCCCTAAAAAAAGAAGAAGCTACAAGTTATCCCTAGCAATTATCCAGGTCTTCATGCTCATCGTACCATGTTGATCCCCTCGAATTATACACACAAGCTGGTGATTGTTCTCATGATGGCTCTTTATTCGTACGAATTCAATTCTTTTTTTCTGACAATAGCGGATCAGAGTCCTTAACCTGTCAGATGCCCCCTATTTTGAAAGCCATCTTAGTTCTGGAAGCGGCCGATGCTTTGAAATCCAAGATTTCATTTCCAGACACCGTACAGATGCTACCCTTTTCATTCCTTCTAAGTCCTCGGCTACAAATTCTGATTCCAGCCTTCCTTTTTTGCCATGTTTCATTCGTGTAGCTGTAAAATGTCACGCGGCGTGTTTTGGAGGTGTGTGTGCGTTGCGTGGTGTGTGGTGTGTGTGTGTCGTGTGTGGTGTGGTGTGTGTGTGTGTGTGTGTGTGTGAGAGAGGAGAGAGAGAGAGAAGAGAGAGAGACAGAGAGAAGAGAGACAGAGAGAGAGAGAGACAGAGAGAGAGACAGAGAGAGAGAGAAGAGAGAGATATATTAAAACATTGACTATGATTAGAAATAAACCATGGTTGTTGTTTTTGTCTTTCTTTCTGACAGTAACAGCGAATTGTATGCAATTCAGTTTAAGAAAAAAACATAGAGACTGCGGTTTGTTTTCTTCTTTTTTTCTTTTTTTTGTTTTTTGTTTGTTAATGTTTATTGTGGTCGTTCTGTCATTCTTTTTAGACAAGAGGATGCTTATTTTCCCATTGTTGGCGCAGGCCATTGTCCTAGTTCTACTGTTTTCGTTGTTCTTTGTATCCATGCTGCTTTATAGTCAATCTCTGGTATGTGGGTTGTTGCTGTGTGTACAGTCTGTACATCATGGTTCCTACCTTTTGGTGTTGCTTTGCATCCATTTTCTTTCCACTGTTGCCTGTGTCTGTCTCTTCCCTCCTCCCCACCCCCACCCCCCATCCCCCGCCACTTTCCCTGCTACCTTTCTCTATCCTTTCTTTTTTGTTTGAAGCACACAGTTAGTGGGTTTATAGGACAACCGGGGATTCTGGCTGGTTAGTTTATGTCTTTGTTTTTTTGTGTTGTGTGTACTTTGGCTTTTTACATAAGTTTTCTCCTTATCTCGGTATTTCTCCCTCCCCTCCCATTTTAAAGAAAATTCAATACATTGATGTCATGCATTTGCATCAGGTTTTTTTTGTCTTTTCTTTGTTGTGCTGTTTTTTTTCTCTTTTTTTCTTTCTTTTTCTTTTTTTAAAATTATCGTTGGTTTTGTGTAAATATTGTCGTTGTGATGATTCTCTTTGGAGACCGTTTTTTGTTGTGTCGTTTTTTTCCGATTCTGTTTATTCATTTGTTTCATTGGTAACTAATGTTCTTTCCACGCTATATTTAGAGGATTTTTGTGCGTTTTGTTTTATTGATTCTTTTTTTTATATTTTGCATATTAATTCCTGCTTTTATGTTTGTTTTCCTTGCACGTGTTAACTTTCTTTTTTACCTTTTTTTTTCAAATGTAAACACACAAATGAATACGAACGTGTCAGGAAGAAGTCTAGTCTTGTTTCATATGCATTTTTGTCGTCGGTTTCTCTGTTGTTTTATTCATTGTTTTTCAAAGCAAAAACACGAGTGTACTCCTTGACTCCAGAGCCCTAAAATGGTAATACACAGTACACTGGAAATTGTGTCGTCCTGCCTCTGTCTCTCTCTGTCTGTATCTGCATTTTACCTATCTGTCTGTATTCTTCTGTCTCTCCTCTCTCCCTCTCTCTCTCTCCTCTCTTCTCTTCATCTCTCTCTGTCTGTCTGTCTGTCTGTCTGTCTGTCTGTCTGTCTGTTCTGTCTGTCTGTCTGTCGTGTCTGTCTTTTCCCTGTTTTCTTCTCTGTCTCTGTCTGCCTGTCTGTCTGTCTCTGTGTCTCTGTCTCTGTCTCTGTCTGTGCGTGTGTCTGTGTCTGTTGTCTGTTGTCTGCTCTTCTTCTCTTCCTCTCTCTCTCTCTCTCGTCTCTCTCTCTCTCTCCTCTCTCTCTCTGCTCTCTCTCTCTCCTCTCCTCTCTCTCCTCCTCTCTCTCTCTCCTCTCTCTCTCTCTCCTCCTCTCCTCCTCTCTCTCCTCTCTTTTTCTCCTCTCTCTCTCTTCTCCTCTCATTCCGCTGGCAAGTATTAGCAGACTCTTTCGCTCCATTTTCTTAAGCCGATTTGGGAACAGCGTTTGGAGAAGGTGATTGTCCGTGGGATGAGTTGCCGTGCATTTGACTGGACAGTGAGGATTTCTGGAAGCTTTGCTGTAGCCTATGTTCAATCTGCCTGGAGTGAGGAGGTATTAGGCGTTCTCCAGCTGAACAACCTGGGGTACCCTCAGAATCTACACTCCGGCGAAATGTTTCGTAGCTGGAAATTCCCTTCCTTGAATAGGATACAGAAGCATTCCTTACGCCAGTACGCTCTGATACAAATTCATGGCCATTGATATGACAAGCATGAGAAGAATTCTCCACAGAGTTGATGCAGAGGGCAACACTGTTGAGCTAAAGTTCAACGACAAAAAAACCAAAAGGGATACACATTTATGGTACAGCCACCCCTCAGAATATTAAAACCATTGAAACAGATCTGGAACAGGTTCAAAATATTCAAATATTTAGACTTTGTAAAAGGGAATAATGCTTCCTGTCTACAAGACGTTAAGGCTAGAATTGGAATAATTTGATTGGCCAGCAAGAGATGACTCAGTTCAACAACATTTTAGAAAGACAAGAGGTATGCCCAAATAAATATCAATATCATAATTGTCAAACTGTTTATTTGGCCTGTACTATTGTATGTGTCAGGAGCCTAGACACTGCAAATATTGAAAAGAAAAAGAAACATAGCCAAAATATGGTTCTATAGGTGACGTCTAAGGTAACGTCATATATGTCAGACAGAAGAAGAAATAAAGACATATCCGTCTTTAGACGAGCGCGATGCGTTTTCTCCTCCTGATCATAGCTGCTGTTTACTTTACAACACCAATGAAAGTAGACTCTTTTGTTCATACAAAAGTAGTTTTGCTGTTGTTGTTTTTTTATTGCTTTTCTTGTATCAAACGACAACGTTTAGAATATACAAAAAAATACTCAACAGATCTGCATTCTAACTGAAACATTATTTGTATAATACTGTATTAGTTTTTAAAAAGAAGCAAGAACAGATTAACCAAATACCTCAGGAATATGCGTGTTTGATTTGCAATATTCGGGAAAAACAAAACATTTCAACTGATCGTGTCCTAAATATCAAAATGTCATCTGCGGAGGAAAAAAAACACAAAGCAACAGCTCTTGTTGTTTTAGGCTAAATGTCAACTGGCACTGAATCACGGAAAAACAGAACTGAACTACAAAAGAGGACAATAGGCCAAAATTGGGGAAAATGGACGAGATCTGTAAAACAAACAAAAAAAAGAAGTCGCAGCGACAAAAGATGCATGCAGGCCACAAAATGTCAATGCTATTTACAGACCATCATCATCATCAGTCTCGTGTCGTCTCGTCGTCGGTCGTCGTCGTCGTCGTCGTCGTCGTCGTCATCGTCTCATCATCATCATCATCATCATCATCATCATCATCATCATCATCATCATCATCATCATCATCATCATCATCATCATCGGCGGCGTCGTCGTCGTCGTCGTCATCACATCATCATCATCATCATCATCATCATATCCATCACCATCACACACCACCACCACCACCACCACACACCACCATCATCATCATCATCATCATCATCATCATCATCATCATCATCATCATCATCATCATCACCGTCGTCGTCTCGTCGTCGTCGTCGTCATCATCATCGTCATCATCATTGTCATCGTCACTATCATCAGCCATATCAGCAACCCCTTGTCCAAGATGGTTGTCAGGGGAAAGGAAGGACGGGACGGTCGACACAATTTACAAAACTGAATACAGACGAAGACTTGATGTTAAAAAGAAAATAACCCGTAAATACTTATTCCATTATTTTCAAAATAGAAAAAAAGAAGAGAAAAACACAGAAATAAAATGAACAATAAGTATTGCAATGATTGTACTCCAGGCTGGTCTTCTGTCTTCGTCCATTTGCAGCAACAGCACATGCAAGGCCGGTCCAATCCATTATGTTCTGCTGCATCCAGTTCTTCATTTGTCTGCCCCTGCACTCCACCCCCACCCCCCCTCACTCAAGTGTCTCCTGTAGGATAGCCTTGACAAGAGAGTCATGAAAGACACTGACATGATCAAACCACACCAGCCAGCTTTCTCTTCTTTACAACATCTAGACACTATTTTCCAACTACCATGTTGCATGATCTCTTGACCACACTGACTTGCTGGTACTGTAGCCCTGCCAACACATATGAAGAAGCGTTCTCAATCATTTCATTTTAAAAATGCTTGGATTTCCTGTTTCCAGTTCTGTAATCAATGTTCAGCTTTCTCACACGTACAGCAGCATGGAAAGGAAAATTGCTCAGATCAACTTTAGCTTTGTTGGGAAGTTGATCTCTTTGCTTTTTTCCTTAATCCTGTTGAACTTTGCCATGACCGAAATGACAAAGGCTGGTCTGATCTTCACTTCAGCCGCTCTGCAGCTGAAAGAAAATCTCAAAGCACAGAGAGAACACTTAAATACATGACTCAAAAACTGGCAGATGAGGAAAAAGAAAGAAGAAAGAAAGAAAGAAGAAAGAAAGAAAGAAGAAAAGAAGAAAGAAAGAAAAGAAAGAAGAAGAAGAAAGAAAGAAAGAAAGAAAGAAAGAAAGAAAGAAAGAAAGAAAGAAAAGAAAGAAAAAGAAAAAGGAAAGAAGAAAGAAAGAAAGAAAGAAAGAAAAGAAAGAAAGAAAGAAAGAAAGAAAGAAAGAAAGAAGACAGACAGACAGAAAGACAGACAGAAAGAAAGGCAGAAAGACAGAAAGAAAGAAAGAAAGAAGAAGAAAGAAAGAAAGAAAGAAAGAAAGAAGGAAAGAAAGAAAGAAAGAAAGACAGACAGACAGACAGACAGACAGACAGAAAGAAAGAAAGAAAAAGAAAGAAAGAAAGAAAGAAAGAAAGAAAGAATGAAAGAACGAACGAACGAACAAACGAAAGAAAGAAAAAAGAAAGAAAGGAAGGAAGGAAGAAAGAAAGAAAAAGAGAACGAAAGAAATAATTTTTTTATTTTAAAAAGAACAGAAAAAGACAGAAAAAAGACAGGAAGGAAGCACAGAAGAAAGATGACAAAAAATGTGTAAGCAAAAAGGAAACCAAAACAAAAACCTACTGGAAAAAGCCTTAGGGATGAAGAGACGGTCAGTGAAATAATGTATAAAAAATGTGGAGGTGAACAGACTCTATTCAGCTGCCTGAATCGGTTGCTTTTAGCCCAGGATAGAAAAGGAAGACGAGCAGAGGAAAAGGACAGCAGCGAAAGAGGAAGTCTTCAAAATACCAGAATGCAGGCCATTAAAACTCCAACACATCCCTGAAAATGGACTTTGCCATCGAAGAATGGCGACATAGGAAATAAAGAATGAACAAAACAAAAACAAAACTGTTAACAGCTTTAACATATCTCAGGAATTACTACCAAGCTAAAATCAAACTGTTAACAGCTTTAACATATCTCAGGAAATTCTACCAAACTAAAACCAATCAGCTTACATTATGGACCCCGTGAATAATGATTTTTAATTCGATAGTATTTCCTGATTTGCGTTAAAGATCTTAGCATTTCTTTTACTTTGTTATTCAGTATTTCCTCATTCCTCCTTATCTTATATTATTCTCACCCATATTCTTTTCAATAAAACCATAAACCGTTATCTATCAATCACGCGTATTTGTACAAATCATGAGATGTATGTGTCCGTGATGTTTGGAAATGCTCATCTATTTTGTAGTACATTTACCACTTTGATTTAACAAAGACTAAAAAAAAAATGCATTGTACGAAGTTTTTTGTTCAAAATTATGTGCCTTTGATAACTGATCTATCGTGAGGAATCTTAATATTTACCTGAAATAATCTGCAACATTGTGATAATATGAAATAGTTTTGCAAAACCTCTCTGCGTAGTACATGGTAAAACACACACTTCTCCTTATGAGATATATAATAAAACACACAATTCTCTCTGTGGGGTACATGGTAAGACACACACTTCTCTCTATGGGATATATGGTAAAACATACACACGGGGACTCGATGTAAAAAAAAAAAAAAAAAAAGCACATGAGTGCTTATTCAGTTCTTCTTGAAATAAAAGAATAAATGAATAAAAGTGTGTTTTTAGCAGATGTCCAACAAACGGAAATCAGTTAACCACAATAAGAATAGTTATCAAACTAAACATAGATAAAGCTGATAAAACAAATGATACAGTTACAAATAAAGATACAGTTTCTGACAAAAAAAAAAGAAACCGACTATCTGGGCAGATAAATAACTGACAATACATAGTTTATTCGACAAGATCTGTTTCGTGTGTTAATGTTCATGTACACATAGTTATATTTTCGTTTTTTTGAGGTTCATAAACATTTCTTTTCTTTATTTTAAAGCAGTTTTATTTGTCTAGTAGTGTCTTTGTTTTCTTCGTTATCTCTTTGTGTCATTCTTTATATTCTTTGTTGTATAATTATAATATTTCGTTCCTCCGGTCTCTCCACCATTTCATTCATAGTTGCCCTCTCCTGTAATTCAAGGTTAGTTTACATGACGCAAAAAGGTATCAACAAACAAAAAACAGATAGACAAACAAACAAACAAAGGACAGTGTGTCTAGATTTTATTCTGCATACTGTGGTTAATTGTTTTAAAGTAGTTTTTTATGAATCTTCGGCGCTTTATTTTTTAAAATTTTTTTTGCCATTTACTTCTTCAGTTTATTGTTCCTTCTGTTCATATCTGATTATTCTTTCTTGGCAGCACCCTATCTTCCTTTATTCAAGAATAAAAGAGTCAGTCACATGGTTCCCTTCATCATGGAGCCAGAATGATAACATTAAAAGATCAAAAAGAAAATTGCTCCCTCGCTGAAAAGACTTTAAAAGCAGACCCAAATAGAAAAAAAAGAAAAAAAATCGTGTTTTTTTTTTTTATTCTTTTATTTTGATGATAATGCAATAAGCATTCATGTTGGGTTATTTCTACAGCCAGTCCCCGTGTAAATGCAGTTTTGTAAAAATTTTCACCCGTTCCCACCGGCACACAATGGCCTACTCTTCCAGAAAGCGGAACGGGTTTTAACATGTACACAAGATGTTCTTCCTGCACAAACACACACACAGGACCTCGGTTTATAGTCTTATCTGGACTTTAGGGAGAAGTGGAGTTAGCACTGATGTTAACTCCCGAGGAAAAATCCTCTTGAACGAGATTCGAAACCGGGTCAGCAAATCATGAGCGTATCACTCCGACAAACATGTTATCCCGTTCTCCTGGTAGTCAGAATGGTAAAAATAAACAGGAAAAGAAGTGATAATTACTTGGAACTTTAAACATGAGCTTTTGACAAAGTTTCTTGGCTCGAGACCATACGATATAGATGTGCGCGAGAAGACAGACACACGGGACTAAAGAGCTTAAGGCTTAAAGTAGACAGAAAGGCTTTTTCCATACAGGAGCCTAAAGCACAGAATGACTCTATGGAATAATTGGAAGGAGCTGTGCTTCCTAGAATACATTTCAGACTGTAAACGTGGGGTTTGGGTGAAGACGAAATGGATCATGTTGCGTAATGATTATTCCCAAGGCTTTTGGATTTCTATGGCTGTTGTTGTTGGTGGTGTTGGTGGTGGTGTTGCTGTTTTGTTGTCTATGTTGTTGGTGATAGCATTGTGTGTGCTGTCATCATCATCATCACATCATCATCATCATCATCATCATCATCATCATCATCATCATCATCATCATCATCATCATCATCATCATTCATCATCAACACTCGTCATATCTTATGCAGTCGTTAATATATTATCTTAGAGAAGTAGTAGTAGTAGTAGTAGTAGTAGTAGTAGTAGTAGTAGTAGTAGTAGTAGTAGTATAGTAGTAGTAAGTAGTAGTAGTTAGTAGAGTAGTATAGTTAGTTAGCATATGTTTCATTTCATCAGCATAATCAGTCATATCGTCATCATGTCATCATCGTTCGTAGTCATCGTCGTCGTACGTTCATTATCATCATCATCATCAGTCATCTCATCTCATCATCAGTCAATCTCATCATCGTCATCATCATCATCATCATCATCATCATCATCATCAT
This sequence comes from Stramonita haemastoma, assembly GCA_030674155.1. Taxonomy (NCBI): domain Eukaryota; kingdom Metazoa; phylum Mollusca; class Gastropoda; order Neogastropoda; family Muricidae; genus Stramonita; species Stramonita haemastoma. The sequence continues at coordinate 32,417,513 of CM060318.1, forward strand.
CATCATCATCATCATCATCATCATCATCATCCATCATCGTCTCGTCGTCGTCGTCGATCGTCATCTCATCAGTCATCATCATCATCATCATCATCATCATCATCATCCTTCCTCTTGTCGTCCTCATCATCATCATCATCACTCATCATCATCATCATCATCATCACATCATCACATCATCATCATCATCATGCCATCGTTAATATTAAAGAAGGTCGTTTCTGACTCGGTGTGCCTGATTGCACTGGTCTCGTAGTTACCTCCATTTCAGTTTTCTCATACACTTATGTGCCTGGGTGAGTTTGTACCAAAGCCTTCGGAGTTGGGGGTTCATGGGGAAAAGTCCTTGGAGGGACGTTGTGGTGGTCGCCACCCTTGGTGGGCGTCTCATTTAATCTGACTGTGCGAGTGAGTTGTTACTGTTGTCTGTAGGGGGCTCAGTAGGTGGTATCCTTCGAGTGCTAGCTTAGAATAGGCACCACTGAACACCATCAAGGTGACCCAGCAGCAGTGCAGGGCCCCTCTGGCTAGTGGCCCTGCGGTGGCCTGCCATTTATAGTCTCTCTGTGAAGTTCTGACGCTAAGGATGTGACATAATGACCCTGGGTAGGGCTGGTGTCGAGATGTTGAAATGAGCGGCGTGGGAATAGCAGGGCAGACAAAAAAAAGCCAGATACAACAATCAGATGAAAGTAAATTTGTCAACTGTAATAATGAACCTCCCCCTCACACACACACACACACGCACACGCACGCACGCACCACCACACACACACACACACACACACACACACACACACACACACACACACACACACACACGCACGCACCGCACAATCTTGACATTTCTAACATTCAAGAAAGAAGCAAAAAAAAGGTCATAAAATAGAACGGAAGCAACTAAAACGCCAAATAATACACCCCCTTATCAAAAATACCAAACCATTACCCTGAAACAAAATGTCCATCGGCAGGAGGATTTCTCTACCAAAAATGCGATGAAACAGATAACTATAGGCAGAGAAACCATTGACACCTTCTTCTGTCCTGTTGAAAACTGGTCTTTTAACCTTAACAGTATACTGCTTTTCCTCCTCAAAATATCCTGCAAAATACTATAGTTTGGCAGAAAGTATCAACTATGTTGTAGAAACGATGTTTTAGAATATTGATTACAATACACATTATGACCATTTTGAGTAGAACAAAACTCTGAAAATGTGCTCAGTTCTATATTTAAAACAGGGAACAAACACCTATAAAACCTTAGCATAAACCGATAACAGTAATAAATTTGTAGATTTGGAAGGATCTTGCTGGTCAATCTTGAGATGATGGGACTATGGGTTTCTGTGGGCGGAAAACTGTCGTGTTCAATTTGTTGGTGATCGTTTAGTAAAACAGTGAAAGCTATGATGTTGGATGTGTTGAAGTTGATTTTGGGTCATTATGTTTTGTTCTGTGTCTTCAGTTATTACATTGCTCTTGTGCTTTTTCCTGTCTTCTTTTTTCACTTCTGACCTTAAGGAAAATGTCAAAAAATTTGAAACTGGTTTTGTTTCCGATTATAAATGATACTCGCTGTCAAAAATCTAATAAGTATTTTTTTTAAAATAGTTATTTGTTTGCTGTAAGCATTTTTGTCTATTGTTTTTTTTTCCTACATTGAAACCTTTCCAATCTCTCTCTGTCTGTCTCTGTCTTCTGTCTCTGTCTTTGTCTCTCTGTCTCTGTCTTCTGTCTGTCTGTCTTCTGTCTCTGTCACTATGTATCTA